>JAJQQW010000024.1:25920655-26540655 GCA_025583905.1 Ia io
TGTGCCCTGACCAGGAATCCAACCGTGACCTCCTGGTTCATAGGTCCATGCTCCACCCCTTGGGGTTACTTTGAAAAGGTCCCTCTCCTCTCTCTTCCTTCTGGAAAGCGAGGTTTCAGACACCATCGCTTCGGTCCCCCCATCCCTGGGTGCCTCCCTGTCTATTGTACCTCCCCCTCCCCTTCCCCCCCCGCCCCCAGTGCTCTCTGCCTCCCAGGCAGCCTGGGGGTGGTGGCTGGAGTCCTGGCCCTCTTCTGAAAAAAACCCATTTTAAAAGAAAATTTAAATTTCACTTTGCTTTTGATTTCTTTCACCTCAGGCCCAATGGATATAGTTTAAAAAAAAAAAAAAACAGAGGTTGTCTCTTATAGAGGCTTCATTGAAGGGAGAAAAAAACACTTGAACGTCACACAGACGTCATTTAAAGAAAAAGCGCCTTTCAGCTTAGAGGGTGGGGGCGTTCAGGCTTCCTGCCGAATTATCAGTTGGGAATCTCTCTCTCTCTCTCTCTCTCTCTCTCTCTCTCTCTCTTTCTCTCTCTCTCTCTCTCTCTCTCAGAAAGGGGCGTCTTCTCGCAATGCCCCTCTTTTTTTAGCTCCTGAGTCCCCCCAGGTCCCCATTGGGTTTGTGTGTAAAAATAGCACCCCCTCCCTGCCCCTCCTCTCATTTCCTCCTGCTCGAATTATCCAGATAGGAATGCAGGTCACCCACTTCTTGGACTGTGTAGACCGGGGCTTTCGGAATCAGGAGTGGATCTTTGGCCAGCGCAAGGCGGTGCAGTGTTCCCCAAGGTTGGAGACCCGGGCTAAAGAGGGGTGGGGTGTCCTGGGGTGGTGTTCAGCCGGAGGACTGGCTGCCCCTGTGGTCTTTCCTGCCCCGGGGGAGGGGGGTGACATTTCCAGAACGGAGGCAGGAGGGGAAGACCCAGAACTAGCTTGGACTAAGTGAATAAACCGGGATCCCAATTCCAGAAGCGAGGGGCGGGATGGGGGGAGCTACCAGGCGGTTTTTGGAGGATGTTTTGGCCACTACAACGCAGAGTGTCCTTGACAAGCCACATCCCCTCTCTGGGCCTCTGTGTCTCTGTCTGTGCTGTGAAATGGGGTTCATGACTCCAGGGGTCCCGTGAGAACTGAAATACACAAATAAGGTGCCTGCATACAGTGGGCGCCTACTAAATGACAGCTCTTTCTGCAGCTGGGCCCGGGGTGCGCATGACCGTCTGGGTCTGGCATTCTCCACTCTCTGGAGACGGCGACAGCACCGGTGATGTCCTGCGTCTCATGGAGGAAGTGATCAGTGCCCCAGAGCGCCCCCACTTTGGGAGATAAACCAGGACGCCAAGGGGCAGCCCTGGCGGGGGGCATTGGGACACTGGAAAGTTCCAAGCGTGGCTGGCGTGGGGGGATCAGCTCGGGGCTCAGTATTTCTAACAGGAGGCTGTTGCTCCAGGAAAGAGGCCTGGGGTCCCCGCGTGTTGGGGCGGGGTCGCCCCGGGCTGGGGCTGCCGCTCTCCGCGCTGCGCTGGGCCCCATGCGCACCCCTACCGCGGGGGCCTGCGTTTCCCCCCGCTCCAGCTCTCAGCGCGCAGGGGTTCGCTCCAAGGGTGGGGGGTGCCCGGCCTGCTGGCAGGATGGAGCTAGGAGTGACCCCCTCAGCCAGAACCCCCAACGGGCCTCCCTCCCGCATCCCCGGCTGCGATCGGCTGTGGTCGTGACCCGGAGGACGCGTCCTCCCTGCGCCCTTTGAGCTGGAAGGGGAGCGCATCTGGGCGGGAGTTGGGGGCGCCTGAGGTCTCCCTCTGTTTTACAGCCACTGCCCTGCCTGCGCCTTCCTCCCCGCACCATTCCGGTGCGCAGCGCCCTCCCTCTTCGTGGGCACGAACTCGCCGTGGGCACCGGCTCTCTCGTCCGAGGGCGACTGCGGAAAGGTGAGTGGCCCGGGCATCCCCCACTCCGCCCCGGGCGTCCCGGAGAACGCGCTCGCGGGCGGCGCCCCGGAGCTTGGAAGGCCGAGCGCGGCCGGCGGAGCGGCTGTGCTTTCCTGGGTCACCTGGAAGGCGACCCTCGTCCCCCGCCCGGATCCAAGGCCTCCCCACCCGTCCCCTACTCCCGGCGAAACGGCGCTAACCATACACTCACCAGCTCGTTGTGTTTTGGGATTCAATCCGGCGGAGCTGGGCGCGGCGGCGCGGCGCACGCAGCAGGCGCCTGGTTAGCGGCCGCTCTGCAGGTTCTGGCCTCCGACGCGGCCCCTGGGCCCCCCGGGCGCTCCGGGTCGGCGTCCGGCGGAGCCCGCGGCGCACGGTGGCCTCGCGCCTCCAGCGGGGACGGCGCGCTGTGCGCTGCCTCCGGGCCGCGCGGGCCCCGACACCCCAAAGGCCGGCCGGCCGGCCGCGCGCCCACGGTCCGGGCTGCGGAGACGGAGTCACCGGCCCGGACCCGGGCGCAGCGGGGCGCAGCGTCCGCACAACCGGCGGCCCGGCCGGCACTCCCCGCGGGCACCAGGGCGCGCGCGCCCCGCTCCGGCCTCGGGAACCCGAGGTGCCCGGCCCGGTGGGTGCCGCGGGCCGGAAGTCACCTTGAGAGCGCAACGCAGTGCGGCTGCGTGGGCGCCAGGCCGGGCGCCACCGGACCCCGCGCCCCAGGAGCGGAGCGCGTGGGGAGCCCCGCCCAGCTGTGTGCACCGCCCGGCGCCGGCAGGACCTCAGGTACTAACGACCCCGGGAAGCCACAGCGAGCGCCGTGGTCCGTCCCCCTTCCCGCCCGGACCCTCCGTCGCGGCTGCTGTGCGCGCTCGGCCGGCCGTGCGCTCTCGCCGGGCTGCTGCGGAGACCGAGGCTTCGGTCCGGCCCGAGCGGGGTGGGGGGCGCGGACGGCCTCCCCGCGGCCCGAGGGCGCCCTGGGCTGGAGGAGGGTCCCCGGAAACAGCTGCTTCACGTAGGACCGCAGCGCGTCCGGCCTGCCCTTTGGTTGTGTCCCAGCAAAAATGTAAGGCGCACGGCAACCGCGAGGCCTAAAGGCAGACGGAGGCCGCCCTTCCCGGGTTGGGGGTGGTGCGCGGCCGAGGCGCAGAGGGCCCGGCGGAAAGGGCCGGCGTCTCGCATCGCCCCCCGTGGTTGGGGCCTGGAGGCTCCGTTCGCTCCTGGGGGGCTGGCTGCGGGCTGTTGGGGAGGAAGACAGCAGGGTTGACGCTGGAGCTCCACCCCAGCAACTTTGAACTTGACCCCCTGCAGGCCGCGGACCCTGCAGGTCGGAGCTGTGGTCTTCTGCGCCCCCCCCCCCCCTCCCACCTGGCGAGGAATTTACGCGCAGTCGCTGTTGTTCTGGCTGCTCCGGGGGCCCCACCGCGGCCCCGAGGCAGGTCCCACGCATGTGCGTTTGCACAGAGGGACTGGGGAGCTTCGGGAATGTTCCTTTGTGTTTATCGAGTCGCTCTTTGTGCCTGGCCGGGTGCTAAGCGTTTCGCCTTGGGGCCTGTCTGGCAGGGAGGGTGATGGTTTCCTGTCGGTGATTTTTGGCATAGACCAGGGCTGTCTGGTCTGCCCCAAAGCCCGACTTCTTTTTTAAAATTATTTTTATTATTTTAATCCTCACCTGAGGATATTTTCCCATTGATTTCTAGAGAGAGTGGAAGAGAGGGAAAGGCAGAGAAATATCAATGTGAGAGAAACACATTGATTGGTTGCCTCCTGCCCGTGCCCTGACCTGTGTCCTGGCCAGGGGAGGAGCCCGCAACCAAGGTACATGCCCTTGACCGGAATCGAACCCGGGACCCTTCAGTCCAAAGTCGGACACTCTACCCGCTGAGCCAAACCGCCCAGGGCCCAGAGTCTGGCTTGTTAACCTCACATGCTCTCTTTGCTCTTCGTTGCACAAACACACGGCTTCATCACCTTTGTGATCTTATCACCCACCGGACACAGCCCATCACTCCCCAACCTCCTGGCCTAAAGCTCTGGCCTAAAAAACAGAGGAATATTGTGGTTGCTCCGAGCCTCCTGGCAGCCCAGACAAAGAAGAAAACAGGATGGTTAACACTTGTTTGAAAAAGAACCAGCATCAGAATGTTTAGAGTCGTGGACATTTTTTCTCCTCCATAAGATGATAGATCCGGGCCGGCGTGGCTCAGTAGTTGAGCGTCGACCTATGAACCAGGAGGTCACGGTTCGATTCCCGGTCAGGGCAAGATGAATAGAAACTTAAAGCTTGGAGGTTATGTAGGTCAAGTGCTCACGTCACAGATGAGGGACCAGGCCCAGAGAGGATAGGGTCCCCCCCACCCCCTCGCCTCCCCGCTTCCATCATAAAGGTCCCTAGGAGAGCAAGGACTGGGGCCCAGGAGTCTCCTTCCCATTCTCTGATGAACAGGCATCAGTGGGCTTGTTAACAGGGAAACGGTGTAGCGGTGTTATTGGTCCCTCCGTCCCTCAGATCTGTGTGCCCTCTGGTCCCTTTGCGCACCCCCCTTCCTAGGGCTGGGCTGGGCTCCTTGTGTGTGTCTGCAGATATTTGATGAATGAGTGAGTGGTGCTAAGGCTAAACCTCTGGACTGAGAGATGGGGTGGGAGTGGAATTCTCAGAACGGGCTTGTGTTTTGAATGTTGCGTTTCTTTTCGTTGTCCTTGTTCATCCTCACCCGAGGACATTTTCCCACTGGTTTTGAGAGAGAGAGAGTAGAAGGGAGAGGGCGAGACAGAAAGAAACATCGATGTGAGAGAGACACATCGATGGGTTGCCTCCTGCACGCACCCCGACCAGGGCCCGGGGAACCTGCAACCAAGGTACGTGCCCTTGACCGGAATCGAACCTGGGACCCTTCAGTCTGGGGGGCAGACGCTCTAGCCACGGGGCCAAACCGGCCAGGGCTGAATATTGCATTTCTGAGCCCAGGAATTCCTTAGACCCCTCTCAGCAAACGCTGTGAGCTGGGTAGTGCGTTCCCCGCTTTGGCAGTGTTCTGGCTCCCCTCACGGCTCCATCACCACCTTGTTGGACCTCATGGGAGGAGGGGTTGTTTTTCTACTGAGGAAGCAGGTTGTCAGTGAGCCCAGTCGGTCCCTTTACGGGGAGGAAGGAGGGTCGCCTGCTGGCAGGGTCACAGAGTGGGCCGTGAGACCTGGGACACCCATCCTTTTGTCCTCTTGGACAGATAGGCAGCCCGGCTGCCTGCCCGGGTTTGGTTCCCGCAGCTGAAGTACAAATCGAAGAAGGTGGCTCATCAGATCCCCAGAGCTTGCACTGGTTAGGACATTTCCATGGCTCCCCAAAAGTGGCCTCTGAACCCCTCGCATGCTCACTGCAGGCACCGAATAAATTGAGTGAGCCTGCCACAGGCCTGCTCCCCTGAACTCTGTACCAGAAAGTTGTCCCCCTGGGTGTGTGTCGGTGGGGGTGGGGGCGGGGAGGGAGTTGGCTTATGGGCGAGAAGCCCCTATTGGGGGAAAGGCTCCAAGAGCCAGATCCCGGCCAAATCCTGCCCCTTCTCTCTGAACCTGCTCTGCCCTGGCCAGGCAGTGGGGACGGCCGAGGCCTGCTGGCAGCGAGAGCCCCAGCTGCGGAAGAAAAACAGGGTACAGCCCCCCAGATTAGTTTACTGTCCACAAGGATTAAATGCCCCCAATAATGGCTGGCCTCTCCCCCCTCCTCCGTGCCCAGGAAAGCCATGTTAATTCAGCCGCACGCCAGCCTAGGCGGTGGATGTGTATAAATCGAATTTAGCAAATCAGATCATGGTTTAAATGCACTATTTAAAGCAGTCCTGCCGCGAAGCCTTTTACAAAAGGGAATAATCATTTTGTGATGCTAATCGCCGGCCTCCAATTTATCTCCTTTGTAAGTTCAGATGTGGGCGCGCCCCGGCCTCTCTGAAATTGGGGCGCTCTGGTGCAGGGCTGAGGCGATGGCTTGTGGGCCTGCCTTCTCGGACCTCTCGCTTGACATGGGCGCATGTCCTCGCTCTCACGGGGGGCCTCGGGATGCTTGTCACTTAGCCTGATCGTCCTCATCCATCCCACTCATCTTTTTTTTTCTAATCTGATAGAGCCCGCCTTTCAGCTGCTGCTGGCTCCTCTTCTGAGATTTGCGCCCATCCTGGGGGTGAGGGGGCGGGTAGGGGGGAGACAGAAGCCCTGCTGTTCCCAGATGCAGCTCCGTCTCTGATCTGAACCCTCTTTTGTCCCCCTGAGCTCCTGGTACCCCTGGTGCCGGATCGTCAAGGAGATCTGAGTCCACCAGACACGCATCCGCCCCTGGGTGAGGTCGCGGGCGCCCGCTCGCTGAACGGGCAGCGTTCAAAAATATTCTCTCTCCCCATTCACCGCCGCAGCGCTGAGGCCTGGATGGGCCGGCGACTTTTCCCACACGTTGAATCGGGGACTCAAAGGAGGACCTGTCTCCTCATTGCTATAAAAGTGTTTTATACACCCCGAGCTTTTGCGGAGAGAATAGAACCGGGGACCATCTGGGTGGGAGAGGAAGAAGGGAGGGACAGCGATGGCTCAGAGCGGACGGAATAAAGGAAGTGGGCAGGAAGCTGGGGGCGGCTCGGAGCCGACCTTGCCCGGCGCACAGGCCCAGATACAGTGTCTTTGTCAAGGCGGCCACTGTTGGCGCGCTCCTCTCCTCGGTAATTACGACTGTGTGTTGGCATGGCGACTCGGAGCCAGAAGACGAGGAGCACCGGGTAAATGCACGACTTGTTCTTGCCTCCCGGAGCAGAGAGGAGCTTTGGGGGGACTTCCTTCCGGGGAGACGTGGTAGAAAATTCACCAGGCCCAGTGCGGGGCGTGGGCATTTAGAGCCGTGGAGCCAGGTGCTGGCGCTCAGGGGGGGTCCCCAGCCTGGATGCGCCTCCTGCTCCTTCCTGGGGGTCTTTGTTCCCGAGTTGTGATGCCAACGGTACCCATGTCTACTCCTCTCTGGGTTGTCTGTGTCTAACAGGTTTGGTTATTTCTCCTTTCGGCATCTGCGCTGAGGGGAGAGCTATTAATGGAAGGTGCGGGCTTTATGCTAATTAGAACTCCCGTCAGCTACATCTTGCACGGTACCCCCTCCCTGGTCACCTAGCCACCCCCATTAGCTTGCCGACCTAGTTTTTGTCACACCATATAATAGGGGCGTGCTGCTCCCCTGTTTCTGGTTGGATCCCCATTCTTTGTGTGCTGCAGGGGTGCCCAGGCTGGCATTGCGCCCCAGCCTTCTGTCTTACTCGGTGGAGAAGGACGGGGAGTTGGAAAAAGGGGTGGTACCACTAGCCACACTCAAGGCTAGGCTGCCCTGCACCAGCCATTTGGGGTTATTTTTGTAAAATATATATCTTTATTGATTTCAGAGAGGAAGGGGAGAGACAGAAACATCAATGATGAGGGAGAATCATGGATCGGCTGCCTCCTGCACGCCCCACACTGGGGATCCAGCCCGAAACCAGGCCTGTGCCCCTGACCAGGAATCCAACCGTGACCTCTGGTTCATAGGTCCATGCTCCACCCCTTGGGGTTACTTTGAAAGGTCCCTCTCTCTCTCTTCCTTCTGGAAAGCGAGGTGTCAGACCCATCGCTTCGGGCCCCCATCCTGCGGTGCCTCCTGTCATTTTACCCTCCCTCCCCTTCCCCCCGCCCCAGTGCTCATCTGCTCCCAGGCAGCCTTGGGGGTGGTGGCTGGAGTCCTGGCCCTCTTCTGAAAAAAACCCATTTTAAAAGAAAATTTAAATTTCACTTTGCTTTTGATTTCTTTCACCTCAGGCCAATGGATATAGTTTAAAAAAAAAAAAAAAACAGAGGTTGTCTCTTATAGAGGCTTCATTGAAGGGAGAAAAAAACACTTGAACGTCACACAGACGTCATTTAAAGAAAAAGCGCCTTTCAGCTTTTGAGGGTGGGGGCGTTCGCTTCCTGCAGAATTATCAGTTGGGAATCTCTCTCTCTCTCTTTCTCTCTCTCTCTCTCTCTCTCTCTTTCTCTCTCTCTCTCTCTCTCTCTCTCAGAAAGGGGCGTCTTCTCGCAATGCCCCTCTTTTTTTAGCTCCTGAGTCCCCCCAGGTCCCCATTGGGTTTGTGTGTAACACTAGACCCTCCCTGCCCCTCCCTTTCATTTCTCATGTTACGGGACATTATCCAGATAGGAATGAGGTTCACCCCTTCTTGGATGTGTGAGGAGGGCTTTCGGAATCGGAGTGGATCTTTGGCCAGCGCAAGGCGGTGCAGTGTTCCCCAAGGTTGGAGACCCGGGCTAAAGAGGTGGGGTGTCCTGGGGTGGTGTTCAGCCGGAGGACTGGCTGCCCCTGTGGTCTTCCTGGCCCGGGGGAGGCGGGGTGACATTTCCAGAACGGAGGCAGGAGGGGAAAGACCAGAACTAGCTTGGACTAAGTGAATAAACCGGGATCCCAATTCCAGAAGCGAGGGGCGGGGAGTGGGGGGGAGCTACCAGGCGCGTTTTTTGGATGATGTTTGGCAACTACAACGCAGAGTGTCCTTGACAAGCCACATCCCCTCTCTGTCCTCTGTGTCTCTGTCTGTGCTGTCGAAAAGGGGTTCATAGATCCAGGGGTCCCGTGAGAACTGAAATACACAAATAAGGTGCCTGCATACAGTGGGCGCATACTAAAATGAAAGCTCTTTCTGCAGCTGGGACCGGGGTGCGCATGGACAGTTCTGGGTTGGCATTCTCCACTCTCTGGAGACGCGGCGCAGCAACCGGTGGATGTATGCGTCACATGGGTAGGAAGTGGATCAGTGCCCAGGAGCGCCACTTTGGGAGATAAACCAGGACGCCAAGGGGCCTCCCTGGCGGGGGCTTTGGGAACTGGAAAGTTCCAGGTGGCTGGCGTAGGGGGGATCAGCTCGGGGCTCAGTATTTCTAACAGCGAGCTGTTGCATCCTGGGGAAAGAAGGCCTGGTGGTCCCCGCGTGTTGGGGCGGGGTCGCCCCGGGCTGGGGCTGCCGCTCTCCGCGCGGGCGCTGAGGCCCCATGCGCATCCTACCGCGGGGGCCTTGCGTTTCCCCCCAGCTCCAGCTCTCAGCGCGCAGGGGTTCGCTCCAAGGGTGGGGGGGTGCCGGCCTGATGGCTGGGATGGAGCTAGGAGTGACCCCCTCAGCCAGAACCCCCAACGGGCCTCCCTCCCGCATCCCCGGCTGCGATCGCTGTGGTAGTAGACCGGTGGACAGTTCCTCCCTGCGCCCTTTGAGCTGGAAGGGACGCGAATCTTGGGCGGGAGTTGGGGGCGCCTGAGGTCTCCCTCTGTTTTACAGCCATGCCACTGCTGCGATTCCTCCCAAGCACATTCCCGGTGCGAAGGCCCTCCCTCTTCGTGGGCACGAACTCGCCGTGGGCACCGGCTCTCTCGTCCGAGGGCGACTGCGGAAAGGTGAGTGAGCCAGGGCATCCCCACTCCGCCGGGAGTCCCGGGAGACGCGCTCGCGGGCTGGCGCCCACGGAGTTGGAAGGCCGAGCGCGGCCGGCGGAGCGGCTGTGCTTTCCTGGGTCACTGTGACAGGCGACCTCGTCCCCCGCCCGGATCCAAGGCCTCCCCACCCGTCCCCTACTCCCGGCGAAACGGCGCTAACCATACACTCACCAGCTCGTTGTGTTTTTGGGATTCATCCGGCGGATAGCTGGGCAGCAGGCGGCGCGCGCTAGCGCTGGCGCCTGAGTTAGCGCGCTCTGCAGGGTTCCTGGCTCCGTCGCGGCCCCTGGGCCCCGGGCGCTCCGGGTCGGCGTCCGGCGGAGCCCGCGGCGCACGTGGCCTCGCGCCTCCAGCGGGGACGGCGCGCTGTGCGCTGCCTCCGGGCGCGCGGGCCCCTCGACACTCCCAAAGGCCGGCCGCGCCGGCGCGCGCCCACGGTCCGGGCTGCGGAGACGGAGTCCCACCGCCCGGACCCGGGCGCAGCGGGGCGCAGCGTCCGCACAACGGCGGGCACCGGCCGGCACTCCCCGCCGCGGGCACCAGGGCTGCGCGCGACCCGCTCACGGCCTCGGGAAACCGAGGTGCCGCCCGGTGGGTGCCGCGGGCCGGAAGTCACCTTGAGAGCGCAACGCAGTGCGGCTGCGTGGGCGCCTGGCGGGCGCCAACCGGACCCCGCGCCCCAGGAGCGGAGCGCGTGGGGAGCCCCGCCCAGCTGTGTGCACCGTCCCGGGCGCCGCCGGCAGGGACCTCTGGTGACTAACGACACGGGAAGCCACCTGCGAGCGCCGTGGTCCAGTCCCTTCCCGCCCGGACCCCTCGTCGCATGAGCCTGCGGTGCGCGCCGGCCGGCGTGCGGCTCTCAGACGGGTGCTGCGGGAGGAGACCGACGGCTTTCGGTCCGGCCCCGAGCCGGGGTGGGGGGCGCGGACGGCCTCCCCGCGGCCCGAGGGCGCCCTGGGCTGGACGGAGGCGTCACGGAAACAAGCTGCTTCACGTAGGACCGCAGCGCCGTCGGCCTGCCTTTGGTTGTGTCCCAGCAAAAATGTAAGGCCCCTCTCAGCAAACGCTGTGAGCTGGGTAGTGCGTTCCCCGCTTTGGCAGTGTTCTGGCTCCCCTCACGGCTCCATCACCACCTTGTTGGACCTCATGGGAGGAGGGGTTGTTTTTCTACTGAGGAAGCAGGTTGTCAGTGAGCCCAGTCGGTCCCTTTACGGGGAGGAAGGAGGGTCGCCTGCTGGCAGGGTCACAGAGTCGGCCGTGAGACCTGGGACACCCATCCTTTTGTCCTCTTGGACAGATAGGCAGCCCGGCTGCCTGCCCGGGTTTGGTTCCGCAGCTGAAGTACAAATCGAAGAAGGTGGCTCATCAGATCCCCAGAGCTTGCACTGGTTAGGACATTTCCATGGCTCCCCAAAAGTGGCCTCTGAACCCCTCGCATGCTCACTGCAGGCACCGAATAAATTGAGTGAGCCTGCCACAGGCCTGCTCCCCTGAACTCTGTACCAGAAAGTTGTCCCCCTGGGTGTGTGTCGGTGGGGGTGGGGGCGGGGAGGGAGTTGATTTATGGGCGAGAAGCCCCTATTGGGGGAAAGGCTCCAAGAGCCAGATCCCGGCCAAATCCTGCCCCTTCTCTCTGAACCCGCTCTGCCCTGGCCAGGCAGTGGGGACGGCCGAGGCCTGCTGGCAGCGAGAGCCCCAGCTGCGGAAGAAAAACAGGGTACAGCCCCCCAGATTAGTTTACTGTCCACAAGGATTAAATGCCCCCAATAATGGCTGGCCTCTCCCCCCCTCCTCCGTGCCCAGGAAAGCCATGTTAATTCAGCCGCACGCCAGCCTAGGCGGTGGATGTGTATAAATCGAATTTAGCAAATCAGATCATGGTTTAAATGCACTATTTAAAGCAGTCCTGCCGCGAAGCCTTTTACAAAAGGGAATAATCATTTTGTGATGCTAATCGCCGGCCTCCAATTTATCTCCTTTGTAAGTTCAGATGTGGGCGCGCCCCGGCCTCTCTGAAATTGGGGCGCTCTGGTGTAGGGCTGAGGCGATGGCTTGTGGGCCTGCCTTCTCGGACCTCTCGCTTGACATGGGCGCATGTCCTCGCTCTCACGGGGGGCCTCGGGATGCTTGTCACTTAGCCTGATCGTCCTCATCCATCCCACTCATCTTTTTTTTTCTAATCTGATAGAGCCCGCCTTTCAGCTGCTGCTGGCTCCTCTTCTGAGATTTGCGCCCATCCTGGGGGTGAGGGGGGCGGGTAGGGGGGAGACAGAAGCCCTGCTGTTCCCAGATGCAGCTCCCGTCTCTGATCTGAAACCCTCTTTTGTCCCCCTGAGCTCCTGGTACCCCTGGTGCCGGATCGTCAAGGAGATCTGAGTCCACCAGACACGCATCCGCCCCTGGGTGAGGTCGCGGGCGCCCGCTCGCTGAACGGGCAGCGTTCAAAAATATTCTCTCTCCCCATTCACCGCCGCAGCGCTGAGGCCTGGATGGGCCGGCGACTTTTCCCACACGTTGAATCGGGGACTCAAAGGAGGACCTGTCTCCTCATTGCTATAAAAGTGTTTTATACACCCCGAGCTTTTGCGGAGAGAATAGAACCGGGGACCATCTGGGTGGGAGAGGAAGAAGGGAGGGACAGCGATGGCTCAGAGCGGACGGAATAAAGGAAGTGGGCAGGAAGCTGGGGGCGGCGCGGAGCCGACCTTGCCCGGCGCACAGGCCCAGATACAGTGTCTTTGTCAAGGCGGCCACTGTTGGCGCGCTCCTCGGTAATTACGACTGTGTGTTGGCATGGCGACTCGGAGCCAGAAGACGAGGAGCACCGGGTAAATGCACGACTTGTTCTTGCCTCCCGGAGCAGAGAGGAGCTTTGGGGGGACTTCCTTCCGGGGAGACGTGGTAGAAAATTCACCAGGCCCAGTGCGGGGCGTGGGCATTTAGAGCCGTGGAGCCAGGTGCTGGCGCTCAGGGGGGTCCCCAGCCTGGATGCGCCTCCTGCTCCTTCCTGGGGGTCTTTGTTCCCAAGTTGTGATGCCAACGGTACCCATGTCTACTCCTCTCTGGGTTGTCTGTGTCTAACAGGTTTGGTTATTCTTTTTTTTTCTTTTTAATGATGTTTTATTGACTTCAGAGAGGAAGGGAGAGGAAGAGAGAGAGATAGAAACAGCAGTGATGACAGAGAATCATGGATCGGCTGCCTCCTGCAGGCCCCACCCTGGGGATCGAGCCCGAAACCCGGGCATGTGCCATGACCAGGGATCGAACCGTGACCTCCTGGTTCCTAGGTTGATGCTCAACCCCTGAGCCACGCCGGACGGGCTGGTTTATTCTTAAAGGATCTATTTCCTAGGCCATGAGTGTGTGGTTGGGAGGCTGAAAGGAAGGACTGATGGGCCCAGCAGTTGGGGTGGATTTGGGGGTTCCTTTCCTATGCTGGGGCCTTCTCCTTAGATCCTTGAGCCACACCCTCACCGGAAAATGGGGGCGGTTGCTGGAGCCCGGAGCTGCGCTGCCCACTGTGCTAACCACGGTTGGTCTCATGCAATGTGGTCAGTGGGACGGGCTGCGGCGGTAATACTGGGTTATAAAATACGCAGTTAGAATTAGTTTTACCTGTTTCCTACTTTTTAAAAATACATTTTTATTGATTTCAGAGGAGAAGGGAGAGGGAGAGAGATAGAAGCATCCATGATGAGAGAGAATCATGGATCGGCTGCCTCCTGCACGCCCCGCACTGGGGATCGAGCCCGCAACCCGGGCGTGTGCCCTGACCGGGAATCGAACCGTGACCTCCTGGTTCATAGGTCAACGCTCAGCCACGGAACCACGCCGGCTGAGCTGTTTCTTACTTTTTAATGTGGCTCCTAAAAAATGTAAAAGGAAACATTTCGGTTATATTTTCATGGGCCCAGACGAGAGAATCAAGACCTCTTCCAACCCTGGGCTCAGTAATTAACCCTGCCAGTCCCCCACCCCCCCCTTAAGATTAACCCTGCCGGCCCCCCACCCCCCAGTCCCTCACCCCCTCCCTGGGAGGTCTCAGGCCACAGAGGGCTCCCCGCACAGAGGGCCGTGGAAAAGCCAGAAAGGGCCAGCCCTGATGGGGCTTTTAGGGGCACCTCGTGTAGCCCCTTCAATGGGGGTTCCCCCTCAATCCTTCGAGGCCGGAGCCCTGGATCTGCAGGTAGCACCTTGTCTTCCAGCTTTTAGGGTGGGGGTGAGGAGAACCAGGGGGTAAGCCCACAGGAGGAGTCTTGGGATGGGGGTCAGGGGCGCCCCGCGGAGTCTGCATGGGCACGGGTGTAGATGACAGGAGGGTGGTCCCGGGGGGAACACCTCCCCCTCGCCCTCCCCTTCCTCACGGGAGGGGGGGGGCGGGGATTTCATCCCTCCCAGATGTGCGGAAGCACAGGGCATGGGAAGGCAGCTGCGCCCCGGGTTCCTGCCAGGCCCTCGGGGAGCAGGCCTCCTCTGGCCCGAGGGCTCCCCATGCCCCTCTCCGGGCCCTGCGCCCCCAGCCTCTGCCGCTCTCTGCCCCAGGAAGCTTCTGGAATGCGCCTTGGCTCCGAGCCAGCGTCTTCTTGGCGAGGCCTCCTGCCCTGGCTCCCTGCCAGGCCGGGGTCTTGGGAGAGATTTTTCTGGGGAGGCGCTGGGCTCGCCCTGCTGTTGGGGGGCAGAGAGGACTTCTCACTTTGGAGGACTCCCGGCTGCTGCAGGTCCAGGCTTGCCTCCCGCCAGGCCCCCTCCATCCACTCTCAGAAACTCCCGTTTCCTGCCCTGGAGACCCGGGGCTGGGTGAAGGGCCACCCAGGCCAGGGAGCCCCGAGTTTGTGAAAAGAAGGCTCCACACGGGACCCTGGGGGGTGAGGGATGGGCAGCCAGGAACTCGTCATGAGTCATGACCATGGTGACGGGCGGCTACCCAGCGCCCAGGCTGTGCCAAGTCCCGAGCTAGCGCTTGGCATGCTTATCTGCTTTCCTCCCCGGTCTGGGGGGGGGGGGGGGGGGGCGGGGTGGAGAGAGTAGTGAAGGTAACCAGGGCCTGCTCTTCTCTTCTTTTTCCTTTATTTATTTTAAAAATATCTTTTTTATTGACATCAGAGAGGAAGGGAGAGTGAGAGAGAGAGAAACATCAATGAGAGAGAGAATCATGGATCGGCTGCCTCCTGCACGCCCCACACTGGGGCTCGAGCCCGCAACCTGGGCATGTGCCCCGACCGGGACTCGAACCGTGACCTCCTGGTCCCTAGGTTGACGCTCAACCACGGAGCCACACAGCCGGGCTGCTCTCCTTTTTTACATCAAAGGCCGTTGGGGCGATTGCTTGTGATGTGTCCTGGAAGTGCCAGCCCTGGGGCAGATGGAAGTCTGAGTCCCTGGGAGTCCTCGTCCCCAGAGCTGGCCCGGGCTTGGGGAAGCAGCATGTGCTCCTTGGGGTTGCTAGGGGATGACGTTGCAGCGCCTCTTGCTTTGGGCTGGCGATGTACCTGGAGAATTTGCAGGGGTGGGGGGTAGGGGGAGGACAGGGCTTGGGGCTGGGACTCTGGGAGCCCTGGTGGGGTGCTAGGAGGGGTGAGAAGCATCCCACCCCGTCCTGGCCTCTCCCCATTGTCAGTGGGATCCACAGCCTGTCTGTGCCTCAGTCTACCCATGGAAGGAGGGGTGCACCTGTCCGTGCAGCGGGACACCTCCCGGGGCAGTGCTGTCCTCTGGAGGAGGAACAGGGCTCTGTGGCCTCTGTCCAGTCTCCTGTGCTCCTTCCTTCCTATCCACGCAGCTTGGTGGCTCAGAGCTGGAGGGGTGGGAGGTGCCTCTGGGGGTGCGTTGTTTCCCTGGGTGTCCTGCAGGGTGGGGGGACCAAGGTCTCAAATTCAGGCCACCCCTTCCCTCTGGGCCTGCAGCGTCCTTTGTCCCAGGTTGAGTTGCTTCTAGTCTGCTCTTCTCTCTCCTGCTGTTGGGTCGCCGGCTTCAAGGTCGTGAAGGTGTGAGGCAGGGTGCGTGCGGCTCGGTGGGACCGGGGGGTCTCCCTGGCCTCATTCACACCCCTCGGGCCACGGTGTCCCCGCCTCCCTGAGCCGGTTTCTCATCTGTAAAGTTGGGGACAGAGATTCTCACCTTGTGGCACCCAAGAAGTGTCCGTTTGGTCCTAGCCGGTGTGGCTCAGTGGATAGAGCGTCAGCCTGCAGACCAAGGGGTCCCGGGTTTGATTCCGGTCAAGGGCACGTACCTTGGTTGCAGGCTCTTCCCCGGCCCAGGCTGGTCGGGGCTCGTGCAGGAGGCAACCAGTCGATGTGTTTCTCTCACATCGATGTTTCTCTCTGTCTCTCCCTCTCTCTCCCGCTCTCTAAAAATCAGCCCTAGCTAGTGTGGCTCAGTGGATAGAGCGTCGGACTGCGGACTGAAGGGTCTTGGGTTCAATTCCGGTCAAGGGCACATGCCTGGGTTGTGGGCTCGATCCCCAGAGGCAGCCGATCAATGATTCTCATCATTGATGTTTCTATCTCTCTCTCCCTCTCCCTTCCTCTCTGAAAATCAATAAAAATGTATTTTAAAAAATCAATGGAAAAACATCCTTAGGTGAGAATTAACAACAACAACAAAAAGAAGAAGATACATGGAAAAATACTTAACAAGCCCTGGCCAGCTTGGCTCAGTGGATAGAGCGTTAGCCTGCAGACTGATTCCGGCCAAGGGCACATGCCTGGGTTGTGGGCTCGATTTCCAGTGGGGGGTGTGCAGGAGGCAGCCGATCAATGAATCTCTCTTATCATTGATGTTTCTGTCTCTCTCTCCTTCTCCTTTCCTCTCTGAAATTAATAAAAAAAAGAAATATATTTTAAAAAATACTTAACAAAAAAAAGAAAAGAAAAAAGAAGATAAGTGGGAAAATGCTTATTAAAAAAAAAGAAGTATCAGTTTGTGGCCCCATCTGCTCTAGAATGGGAGGGCGGGGTTGTTGGTGGAGGGCCCTGGGATGGTTACCGGCTCACCCTCAGCCACACATCTGGAATGAGCCAGGGCCTGGGCTCAGCGCTCTGCCGGCCACTCTACACTAAGTCATGGTGTTTACTGACCACATATGAGCTCCCAGCTCCACGTTGCAGAGCCTAGGAGATCCCGGATCGCTCCCTGTCCCCTTGGAGCAGAAATCGCCTAAGGTCGCAGCATTCAAGGGGAGGACGCTTTGACTCAGGCCATGGGCATTAAGAGAGGAGGAATCCGCCCTAACGGGTTTGGCTCAGTGGATAGAGGGTTGGCCTGCGGACTGAAGGGTCCCAGGTTCGATTCCAGTCAAGGGCATGTACCTTGGTTGCGGGCACATCCCCAGTGGGGAGTGTGCAGGAGGCAGCTGATCGATGTTTCTCTCTCATCGATGTTTCTGACTCTCTATCCCTCTCCCTTCCTCTATGTAAAAAATCAATAAAATATATTAAAAAAAAAGAGAGAGAGAGGAGGAATCCGTTTGGGGTGCAGTCGACAGAGAAGGCTCACTGTACCCAAACAGGCCTCCCCAAATGGAGGGTTAGAAGAGGGGGGAGGGGGGAAGAAAGGCAGAGCTGAGTCCTCAGGCCTGGCCCAGAGATTTGGGTGCAGAAGAGCAGGCCAGAGGGTGGAGGCCCAGAACAGCAGGGGTGGAGGGCGGGCTAAGGGCCTGGTCTCGTCACCACGTGCAGGCCGGGTGTGGGGGGCCCTCCAGGCCAGCCTGAGCCGGGCCCGGACACCCTCCCCGGGCCTCTCACTCTGAAGGTTCCTGGCCTGGCCTGGGCCCCTCCAGTGCTGTGCTGGGGGCCCTATCCCAGTTGCAAGAGAACCAGGAAGATTGGGAATTGGAAGTCTGCATGCCCGGCTGTGTTTTTCTACTGCGTTCATTCCCCGCCCCCCCCCCCTTTTTTTTAAAATATATTTTTATTGATTTCAGAGAAGGAAGGGAGAGGGAGAGAGAAATAGAAACATCAATGGTGAGAGAGAATCATGGATCGGCTGCCTCCTGCACGCCCCCTACTGGGGATCGAGACCACAACCTCTCTCATCGATGTGCCCTTAACCGGGAATCGAACTCTGACCTCCTGGTTCATAGGTCAGTGTTCAACCACTGAGCCACGCCGGTCCCCTACTGTGTTCATTTCTTCATTCCACTTTCGTTGACCACACACTGTGTGTTGGGCTCCAGGCAAGGCCTTGCGGGACAGGGAAAGAAAACCACAGCCCTTGCCCAGGACTTGACGCCTATGTGGTTTGGAGTTTCATCCATCCAGGTGGGAAGGCCAGCCTGGGGGGCCGGGGGGGGGCGGCTGCTGGGTTGGTGGCACTGGGGTTTGACAGTTCTCACCAGTCAGCGACTTCCTGGCTGCCCTGCCCCTCTTCCCGCCCCAAGGCCCGGGGAGATCGGGTCCGAGGCCCTGTGGTCCTTTGTCCATGGTGACGGTGAGCTGCCGTTTAGATTGGGCTAGAACTTCAATTTCCCAGCTTCCATTTGCTCTGTCTAGACCCATGGCATCTCAATTGCCTTTTTCTTCATTGACAAACCAACTTTGGCTCTAACCGGTGTGGCTCAGTGGATAGAGCGTCGGCCTGCGGACTCCAGGGTCCCAGGTTCGATTCCGGTCAAGGGCATGTACCTTGGTTGCGGGCACATCCCCAGTGGGGGTGTGCAGGAGGCAGCTGATGGATGTTTCTCTCTCATTGATGTTTCTGACTCTCTGTCCCTCTCCCTTCCTCTCTGTAAAAAAATCAATAAAATATATTTTTTTAAAAAAAAGAAAAACTAACTTTGACCTTGAGAATCTGCTTTGACCTTGGGAATCTGCACAGCAGTAACCATCGAGATTGGGGAGTGAGATTGGTAGGGAACATATCTTTTCTTTTTTTTAGATGTGTTTTTATTGATTTTTAATTTCCATTTGTTTTTTATTTTATTGATTGTTCACAGAGAGGAAGAGAGAGGGATAGAGAGTTAGAAACATCGATGAGAGAGAAACATCGATCAGCTGCCTCCTGCACACCCCCCACTGGGGATGTGCCCGCAACCAAGGTACATGCCCTTGACCGGAATCGAACCTGGGACCCTTGAGTCCGCAGGCCGACGCTCTATCCACTGAGCCAAACCGGTTTCGGCTAGATGTGTTTTTATTGATTTTTAGAGAGAGAGGAAGGGAGTGGGATAGAGAGAGAAACATCGATGAGAGAGGAACTTCGTCGATTGGCTGCCTCCTGCACGGGATTGAGCCTGCAACCCGGGCATGTGCCCTGACCGGGAATCGAACCTGCGACCTCTTGGTTCCTGGGTGGACGCTCAACTGCTGAGCCACACTGGCTGGGCTGGTAGGGAACACCTTAAATGCAATCAGACAATACATTTCATCTGGGTGAATTCAGTACAGAGATTTCTCCTCCTTGCAAGAAACCGGGTGCCGTTTGGGGGATTGAGGCCTGGATTCGGCCCTGGTGCTGTTCAGACTGGATCCCGAGTTGGTGGTTGGCAGGGGAGCCTGCACGTGAGTTAGCAGCCGTGGGCACCCAGCTGCCTTCCCCCAGCACACCCCGAGTTTGGAAGAGCCATCCTTAGGTAGGAGGCTGCCCTGCAAATGCTCTGTCGTGCCCAGCAGCAGGAAGGCCAAATCAGGTCCATTCATGTAGTGTTCCTACTTCAGTGGTTTTCTGGGTGAGGTCGGTGTGTGTGTGTGTGTGTGTGTGTGTGTGTGTGTGTGTGTGTGTGTATAGAAAGATAAAACTCTAGCAGTTACATGGCATTTGTAGCTAACGTTCCGTTGATTTTTAGAGAGAGGGTAAGACAGAGAGAGACATCAATGATGAGAGAGAATCATGGATCGGCTGCCTCCTGCACGCCCCCTACTGGGGATTGAGCCTGCAACCCGGGCATGTGCCCTGACCGGGAATCGAACTGTGACCTCCTGGTTCATAGGTCGACGCTCCACCACGGAGCCACGCCAGCCAGGCGAGACAGGTCTTGAAGTGTACGACAGTTATGATGACTTTTAAACACCTTTTCTTTGCATATATATATATTTTAAAAAGCCCTACCTGATTTGGCTCAGTGGATAGAGCGTCTGCCTGCGGACCAAAGGGTCTCGGGTTCGAGTCCGGTCAAGGGCACGTACCTCAGTTGCAGGCTTCTCCCTGTCTGGGGCTCTGGTCGGGGCTCATGCAGGAGGCAACCAATCGATGTGTTTCTCTCACATCGATGTTGCTCTCTGTCTTTCCCTCTCTCTTCCACTCTCCCTAAAAATCAATGGAAATATGTCCTCGGGCCCTGGCTGGTTTGACTCAGTGAATAGAGCCTCGGCCTGCAGACTGAAGGGTCCCGGGTTCAATTCCGGTCAAAGGCATGTACCTCGGTTTCGGGCACATCCCCAGTAGGGGGTGTGCAGGAGGCAGCTGATCGATGTTTCTCTCTCATTGATGTTTCTAACTCTCTATCCCTCTCCCTTCCTCTCTGTAAAAAATCAATAAAATATATTAAAAAAGAAAAAAAAAAGAAAAATATCCTCGTGTGAGGATTAACAAAACAAAACAAACGAGCAAACGAAAAGTTAAAAAAAAATGAAAAAGGAAAGACATTCTCCAGGGCGGTTCAAACAGTCCTGATCAAGCGCTGAGTCCAGTTCCAAACTCTCCTGTTGCAGGATCAGCTTCTGTCTGGATGCCTGAGTCAGTCTTTCCTTCCCCTCCGGCTCCGGCTCCTGGAGGAGGGCGTTAGGGGAGCTGCCTAGCAGCCTCTCCATAACCTCCCAGTGCCCCCCCCCACCCTTCCCCCAGGGCTGGGCGACCCACCCGCCCGCGGTGTGGGCTTTGAATGTGCCCGCCAGCCTGCACTCAGTACACCATTGTGAGTGTGTGTGTCTGGCTGCCTCTGGGGTGCGTGTTTCTTTATGTGTGTGCGTGTCAGTGTCAGGCTGTGTGTGTGTGTTTACAGCGGCCTGTCTGGGCGCGCTCAGGGCCACAAGGCGTTGGGGCGGGGCGGGGGGGGGGGGAGAGTGTGGGTAGGGAGGGCATTCCAACGCCCTAGATCTCACCCTCGGGGATTTCGGGATATATATATGGTGGGCAAAAGTAGGTGTACAGTTGTGAGTATGTGGAACAGAGTTTATTCTTGTATTATTATCTATTAAACATTGTATTTCTTTTTTTCTTTTTTTAATCCTCACCTGAGGATATTTTTCTAATGATTTTTAGAGAGAGAGGAAGGGAGAGGGGGAGACAGAGAGAAACATCGATGTGAGAGAAACACATCTATGGGTTGCCTTCTGCATGCCCCCGACCAGGGCCTGGGAACCTGCAACTGAGGTACGTGCCCTTGACTGGAATCAAGCCCGGGACCCTTCGGTATGCAGGCCGACGCTCTATCCACTGAGCCGAACCGGCCAGGATGAGTTCATTCTTGTATTATTTTTTCTTAATTGTTGTATTTCTATACAAACAACTCTACACGTACGTTTACCCACCCCTGTGTGTCTGTGAGCACGTGTGTGTGTATATACATATATATTACAGGCTTGTTTCTTTAATGCTGCTCATTGTGTGGGGCGACATGCCAGGGTCTGGCCAGGTGTGGTGGGAGCCGCACCGGCTGGGGGCGGCCCATCTGCCGAGAGCTCACACACTTCCCTGCCTGCCCGCCGTCCGTCCGTCCATGGGGAGCCTGTCCCTCCGCAGCTCCCGTCTCCTCTCTAATTTATGAGCTGGGAAGGAGGAGAAAATGAAACGTTGGAAGACAATGGCTGAGACGGCGGGTCCCACCCCGCACAGCGCCCGACACCTCTCCCCGGGCCTGTCTCCTTGCAGTCAGTCCATTACATGGCTCCGTCTGAAGTGGGGGGAAAAGAGAACCCCCAAACCGGCCTGTAAAAGCTGTGTCTGGCCCCAGACATGTGGGACAGCCATAGACTGTGTATCGTGGTGGGGGGCGGAGGGGGTAGGGGAGGAAGACTTATATCTGCAGCCCAGCCTCACCCACGCTGGCCCCCACCTCCGAGTCCCGGGACCTCTCCCAGCCCCCGGGGGAGGGGAAGGGAGGAGAGGGGAAGGGAGGGGAGGGGCCCCCAGGCAGCTGCAGGGCTGTGTTAGTAAACATTTTCATCGCCCCCCTTCTCCACTCCCGACGCCCCCTTACACGCCTGCCCCCCACACCCCCCCCCCCCCAGCAGCCCCTTTTCTGTGGCCTGCACAATGAGCTCATTGTCCTGGGTGTGATCTGAATAAGGGATCGGCAGGCCCGTTCCCAGCATTGTCCGAGGGGCTGGGAAAAACCCCGGCGCAGGCGGGAGGACCAGACCAGACAGAGACAGATGCCTGAATTAGCAGCGAGGCTTTGTGCGCGGCCCCCGGACAAGGGCTCGCCTTGTTGGCGTGGGCTGGAGGGTGCGGAGCTGCCGGCTGCTCGCATGTCTCCCCATGTTAATTAGTTTTGCATGCATGTCTGAGAAAGGGGCCGCCGAGACCTGTTTGCCTTTCCCGGGGAGAGGGACCCGTGTGGCCGTGCAGCGCTCCGGCTGGGACGACCTGGAGCCCGGCTTCCGGCCTGGCGGCCAGCTCAGCTCAGCATCCCGCGTTGCTGTCTTTCTGCCCTTTGCGGGGGGCGGCTGTCTTTCCTCCCCGGCCCCCTCTCCCCTCCCCGCCACCTCTCAGAGTTGGTTAGCTCCGACTACAGGGAGCTCACTGGCTTCCACCCAGACCCAGGCCGGTGCCTGTCCATCTGGCCGTCTGTCTCTCAACACGGGCCCCCCACCACCACCCTCCTGGGACCGGGCAGCAGAAGCGGCCAGTCTGGACCCTCCTCGGTCCCCCAGCCAGATGGCCAGGCTGTTTATCACATTATGCCCACCCCCGCTTCCCGGCCCCAGACCCCCGCTGCCCATGCAGGAGCCGGGATCCTATTTGGGACCTCAAGGAGGAGCCCCGACGTGGGCCCTTGCAGAGGCCTGGCCCCCAGCAGGGACAGGGTCTAGGAGACAGGACTCGAAGTGCGTCCTTGTCGCTGGTCGCTGCGTGACCTCAGGCCGCCCGTCTCCCCGGTGGAATGAGTGAGTTGAGCCCTAGCCGGTGTGGCTCCGTGGATAGAGCGTCGACCTGTGGACCAGAGGGTCCTGGGTTCGATTCCGGTCAAGGGCACGCACCTCGATTGCAGGCTCTTCCCCGGCCCTGGGCCCTGGTCGGGGCTCGTGCAGGAGGCAACCCATCGATGTGTTTCTCTCACATCGGTGTTTCTCTTGGCCTCTCCCTCTCTCTCCCACGCTCCCTAAACATCAATGGGAAAACATCCCCGGGCGAGGATTCACAAACAACAAAAAGAAATGAGTGGGTTGAGCTCCGGGAATCTCTGGGTCCCTTCAGGCTCAGAACGTCTGTGCTGGTGGGGACACCACAAAGCTGAGTAGATTCAGGACCCACTGGGCAGGCGGGTTGGGAGGGTTTCATCTCCGTGGAAACTGGGGGATGGGCCTCCGTTTTCGGGGAGGGGGGCAGAGGGTCTGGAGCGGCAGAGCCTCTCCTCCCAGGTCCTCACAGAAGCCCCTGCAGCCCAACCCCTCTCCCCGTGCCCCTACAGTGGGAGACAGACTGGGCCAGCAGCAGGGAGCTGGCAGGGCAGCCAGCGGGGGAGGCCGGAGGGAGGGCAGCTGCCGCCGTCCTGGGCCCTGTGCCTGGTCGCCCTGTGCAGGCCCTGGCATGGGGGCGGGCTCAGCGGGGGCCTCCGGGCAACATCCTGGGTCCTGCCTTCAGCTTCCAGCTCTCACAGTGACCCCAGCAGGAGGGAGGGGTGCGGGGGCATGGAGCACAGCCCCTCTTGTTCAGCGCAGGGTCTCAGGACTCCGGGACCGGGACCCGGGGTCTGGCTCCCAGGCCCTTCCCGGGACGTCCCCCCTTTTCCGGGGACGTCCCCCCTGCAGCCCCACTAGCCAGGCCCTGTCTTCACAGCTTCTGGGGAGCTCACAGGCCACACCGGGGACACTCACCGTCCAAAACACCCTGTGCCAAACCTCTAGTTCCTTCCCGTGGCGTCCATCCCGGCTCATTGCTTACAGATCTGCCGATTCCACGTGGCCAGGCGGTGACTTCACGTGGCCTGACTTTGTGCCCTCCGTGGTTCAGGGAGTGCTGGGCCCTCAGGGTGAAGCTGGGAGTGACCAGATTCCTTCTCTCCTCCCTTCCTTGTCAGGTCCCCCATCTCTGGTGCTCCCTCCCCCGCTCTTTCCTCCAGTGCAGAGGACTCTCAGGGACCTCTGGGGTCACCCTTGGGTGCTCAGTCCAGACTGGGCCTCCCCCTGGCCGGTTTGGCTCAGTGGATAGAGCGTCGGCCTGTGGACTGAAGGGTCCCAAGTTCCATTCTGGTCAAGGGCACGTACCTTGGTTGCGGGCTCCCCCCTGGCCCTGGTCGGGGTGCATGCAGGAGGCAACCCATCGATGTGTTTCTCTCACATCGACGTTTCTCTCTGTCTCTCTCTCCTCCACGCTGTCTAAAAATCAATGGAAAGCCCTGACCAGTTTGGCTCAGTGGATAGAGCGTCTGCCTTCGGACTGAAGGGTCCCAGGTTCAATTCCGGTCAAGGGCATGTACCTTGGTTGCGGGCACATCCCCAGTGGGGGGGGTGCAGGAGGCAGCTGATCGATGTTTCTCTCTCACTGATGTTTCTAGCTCTCTATCCCTCTCCCTTCCTCTCTGTAAAAATCAATAAAATCTATTTTAAAAATTTTTTTAAAAAAATAAAAATCAATGGAAAAATATCCTCGGGTGAGGATTAACAAAAAAAATAAAAATAATAAAAATCCAGACCGGGCCTTCCCTCCAGGGTTCATCCACCTCCCTCACAGGACCCCTCCACCAGCCCCCCACCCCAGTACACTCACGCCTTCCATCCTGGCTGCCCCTCCCCTCCCCCTCTCCACCTTCCACTCGGGTGTCTGGGGCCAAAGGCTTTCCATGTTCCTCACTCCCGCCTTGGATCTGGGCGAGCCCAAAGTTCAATGAGGAAAAGAGTAGAAGTTAGAGCTCAAGGCAGGGGCAGAGAGCAGGGCCCACAGTAGGGGTGAGGGTGGGAGCGGGAGGGGGGCAAAGGGGGGTACAGGGCCTTGGGACAGCTGCCCACTGCTCGCCCAGCCCCTCCCCACACCTCCCTCCGGGGTTTTAGCTGCCTCAGCTGTAGCCCTGAGCTCCTTAATCTGGTGATCAGCGTGGTGCTGGGGGGCGGGCAGACAGAGGCTTTAGGAGGTGACAGGGGATCTGGGGCGTCGCACTCGGCTGACAGAGCGCGTGCAAAGCCAGGGAATCTCATTCCAAGCGCGCTCCCATCCCATCCCCGGCTGGACCGCTCAGCGCAGCATGGGTGGTGTGCCCAGTGAGGGCTGGGGCCTGGCCCACACGTAGCCCTCATCACATCACCGCGCCTCTTTGTTCCTCAGCAGAAAGTTCCCCAGACCTCAGCCTCCAGCCCTCTGCGCCTGGCGAAGGTGTTAGAATGTGCGGTGGCTGCTCACAACCCGGTTAGAAGTCAGCATAATTTGCAGGTATACCCCCCTCCCCCTCCCCCTCCCCTCCCCCTCCCCCCCTCCCTGACAGTCAGGAAAATGCTGGTGGGATGGGGATTTGGGGTTTAGTTCTAGAAGTGGGCAAGTGTGCTGGGACATGTGCCTCCCCTGGCCCTAGCTGGTGTGGCTCAGTGGATAGAGCGTCGGCCTGCAGACTGAAGGGTCTCAGGTTCAATTCCAGACAAGGGCACATGCCCAGGTTGTGGGCTCAATCCCCAGTGGGAGGCATGCAGGAGGCAGCCGATCAATGGTTTTCTCTCATTGGTTTTTATTTATTTTTATTGATTTTTTTTTTTCTTTTTACAGAGAGGAAGGGAAAGGGAAAGAGAGCTAGAAACATCAATGAGAGAGAAACATCAATCAGCTGCCTCCTGCATACTCCCTACTGGGGATGTGCCCGAAACCAAGGTACACGCCCTTGACCGGAATTGAACCTGAGACCCTGGAGTCCGCAGGCCGACGCTCTATCCACTGAGCCACACCGGCTAGGGCCGTTTTCTCTCATTGTTGATGTTTCTCTCTCTCTCCCTCTCCCTTCCTCTCTGAAATCAATAAAAATGCATTTAAAAAAAAAAAAGAGAGAGAGAGAGAGAACACCCAGGGAGTTAGGAAACAGGCGCCGTGCTGAACACAAAACCCGGTGTTCGGGGCTTCTGGCCGGCCAGCTTGCTGGGGGCCCAGGCCCAGAGCGTGGCTGGAGGGAGGGACGGAGGGAGACGCTGAGGCAGAGGCCCAGGTCCGAGCTCTGCGGCTGGCGTCACTCTGCAGCAGACCCCTGACTGTCTTGGCCTCTGTTTTTTAAATTTATATTATTTATTTTTGAAATATGTTTTTATTGAGTCTTTAGAGAGAAAGGAAGGGAGAGGAATAGAGAGATGGAAACATCGATTAGAGAGAAACATGGATTGGCTGCTACGGAAGGTTGAGCCCGCAACCAGGGCATGTGCCCTGACCGGGAATCGCATCGGCAACCTCTTGGTTCATGGGTTGGCACTCGGCCACTGAGCCACACCGGCCAGGCTGTCTGGCCTCTAACCCTCCTCTGTAGTGGGAAGGATAACCCGTGTCCTGGGAATTACACGCGGAAACTATAGGTAGGGTCCCTCCTCCCTCTGCCTGAGGCCCAGGGCAGGTAGGAAGGGCAGGTCCTAGGCGGTGACTTGCGGGGGGAGGAGGGCCGCAGTGATGGGCGGGAGAGTCACCTGTGGGCACCACCACGCGGACTGGCAGCTGGCCCAGCCCTCAGCCCAGGGAGGAGGGACAGCTGGGCTGAAACCCTCTCATTTGTCTTTGCGTCTTTCTGCCCCACCTCGGCCGGCCGTCGGCGAGCACCCAGCCCTCCCTCCGGGGTGGTTCCGGGCAGGGTGTGCAGGAGGTGGGACCCCCGTGCATTCTGAGCAGGTCGGTTGTGCCTGGCATGGGGCACCCAGGTGGCCGAGGACCCAGCAGCAGAGAGCAGTGAGCTGAGTCCGTCCCAGCTCCAGGCCCCGCCAGGGCTGTGGCCACCGGCTCTGCTCCTGGGACCAGCCTCTGGAGGGGGTGGGGGGTGGAGAGGTGGATGATGGGGGGCGCTTATACCTCCCTCACGTCCCCTGGGGGTGCCCCGCCTTCCCGTCCCTTCTTCTTAGAATCAGAAGCACGTGGGTGAGGATTAGGGGCCAGTCTGCCCTTTATTTTTTTTTTAAATTATTTTTGTTGATTTCAGAGAGGAAGGGAGAGGGATAGAGAGAGACAGAAACATCAATGATGAGAGAGAATCATGGATCCGCTGCCTCCTGCACGCCCCCACACTGGGGATCGAGCCCACAACCCAGGCATGTGTGCCCTTGGCCGGAATCGAACCTGGGACCCTTCAGTTCACAGGCCAACGCTCTAGCCACTGAGCTAAACTGGCCAGGGCGAGTTGGCCTTTGTGTTGTTGTTGTTGTTCATCCTCCCCCGGGGATATTTTCCCATTGATTTTTAGAGAGAATGGAAGGGAGAGGGAGAGACAGAGAGAAACATTGATGTAAAAGAGAGAGAGAGAGACATCGATTGGTTGCCTCCTGCACACGCCCTGACCAGGGCCGGGGAACCTGCATCCACAGTAGGTGCCCTTGACCGGAATCCAACCCGGGACCCTTCAGTCCTCGGGCCAACGCTCTATCCACTGAGCCAACCGGCCAGAGCCTGTCTGCCTTCTGACCCATCATCGCCAGAGGAGGCCCTGGTTCCTTCTGTCCGGCTGTGGAGGTAGGTGTGTGGTGTCGGGGGCCATGGGGAGCCAGGTCTGTCAGCCAGGAAGGTTCGAGGCAGCAGCTGCACCCAGCCCCTGCCTCCCCAAAGCGTATCCGGGACACGAGTGTGTTGCCAAAGCGGCTTCATTCCCCTGGCCCTGCTCTTTGCCTCGTTGGGCGCAATCCCCACCTTTCACGGCACAAAGTGGCCTGGGAAAGGGACCAGGGCTGGGGAAGACCCAGCCCCTCTCCTGAAGTCAGGGACGGAGATGCCACTCAATCCTGTTGCTAGGCAGGCCCTCTCTTCCCGGTCCTTGAATAGGAGCTGTGGGTGGGATGGTGTCCCAGGTCCCTCTAGCTCTGGCATTTTTAAAAATTATATTTTTATTGATGTCAGAGAGGAAGGAAGAGGGAGAGAGATAGAAACAAGAGGAAAGGGAGAATCATGGATCAGCTGCCTCCTGCACGCTCCCTACTGGGGATGGAGCCCGCAACCCGGGCCTGTGCCCTGACCGGGAATCGAACCTTGACCTCCTGGTTCCTAGGTTGACGCTCAACCACTGAGCCACACCAGCCCGGCGTCCCCAGCCTTTTACAATCTGGAAGTTCTTCCTGCCTTTTTCCCCTCTGTCACCTGCCAGTCACCCCGGCCCCTGGCTCACAGGAAATCCAACCAGCTTTGTCCCCTTCCCCCCGGGACACAGGGAGGCACCTTCCTTCCACCAGAGGCTACAGAAGTGAAAACGCAGCTCACCGCTGGCACGTGGCGTGAGGCTGGGCCGTGGCCTGCCCACAGAGCACGTCTCCCAGCCTCTGATCTGGAACCTTCTCTCGTGTTCCCATTGGCCCTGACTAGCGTTCGCCCTGGTGGCTCTGTCTGCCCCCAGGTGGCCCCCGGGTGCCTTTGCAGTGTCCTCCGTGGGACTCGCCCAGTCCCACTGTCCTGGGCCAGAGCCCTTAGACTCAGCTCCAAACCCCAAGATGCAGTCTTGGGGGGAGGGCTGTTTCCTGGTGCCCAGGCCCCTCCCAGCACCGGGCCAGGGGGCTCCGCGGGCAGAACAGCTGATACAAGGTCAGGCCGCGGAGGCAGGTGCACGTGGTCTCAGCTCCTGGAATGACCAGTATGACCTTGGGCCAGCCCTTAACTCCTCTGAGCTCCTGTTTCCCTCTTCCTTCCTTCCTTCCTTCCTCACCCGAGTATATTTTCCCATTGATTTTTAGGGAGAGTGGAAGAGAGAGGGAAAGACAGAGAGAAACATGGATGTGAGAGAAACACATCGATTGATTGCCTCCTGCACACGCCCTGACCAGGGCCCGGGCCAGGGAGGAGCCTGCAACCCAGGTACATGCCCTTGACCGGAATCGAACCCCGGACCCTTCAGTTCACAGGCTGACACTCTATCCACTGAGCCACACTGGCCAGGGCAATTTATTTTATTTTCACTACCTTATGAAGTGGTCTCCGTTTTATTTTAATTTTTTATTTGTATTTTTTTTTGTTGTTGTTGTTGTTCCCTTGAGGATCTGAGGATAGTTTCCCCATTGATTTTTTAGAGAGAATATAAAAGAGAAGGAGAGAGACAGAGAGAAACATCGATGTGAGAGAGACACATCTACTGGCTGCCTCCTGCCCGCACCTCCACCACCAAACCTGCAACCCAGGTATGTGCGTGCCCTTGGCCGGAATCGAACCGGGGACCCTTCGGTCCACAAGCCGGCGCTCTATCCACTGAGCCACACCGGCTTAGGGCCTGTTTGCCTATTTCTAAAATGAGGCTAACCACACCCGTCGCTTGACGCTGCAGCGAGGCACGGACATAACACAGGTCAGATAACCTGAGGTTGCATCGCTGCTGACTCTGAACCCAGCTGCTGCGAGGCCACAGGCAGATCCCGCCTCTTGCCTTTGAGTGTCCCGCCAGGGCCAGGGATAGGTTCTGAGACAATGAGGCGGCTCCTCCCTCCCATCCCCCCCTCCCTCCCCCCTCACCTTCCTCCTTCCCCAGGGAGCAGCGGTACCTACTTTCGGCCTAAGAATACCTGAATGAGATTTATAGGACACCTCCCTCCCCAGAGTGCAGGATTCCTCACGTCCTTTCTCTTTAGATCGTCCGTCCTGTGCTGTGTGAGGGGCCAGCCTCTTCTCCACGGCTCCGAAAATGGAGAAAGGGTGGGGGGGGGGGGGGAACTGTGGGCCTTGCCAAGGGCACGGGACAGGAGTACAGAGCCCCGCCCCCCCACACACACACCCCCAAACACGCCAGGCCAGGTCGTCAGGAGGGGAGAGCCAGGCCAGAGTCGCTGGCCTGAACCTCGGGCACTCGGGGGCCAGGATGGAGGAGCATCTGTGCAGAGTGCCAACTCCACTCCCATCCCCGCACCTGGAACTCGGCCGGTTTCTGAGGGAAACACGCCCAACCCATCCCACGGCGGGAGAAGCGGGGGGGCCTTTGCTTTTGGCCACCATTTGTCCCCTTGTCACAGCATGTGCCCTGGCCAGGCCTCTCTGGAAGGACGCTCTTTGCTCTTCTCCGTCCGTCCACATGTCCTCCCTGGGGTGGGAGCGGCGCCCTCTCCCCAGCGGTCCTCCCCTCCCTCCTCCTGCTCCCTGCCGCAGGGCCTGGACCAGGGAGCCAGGCTGCCCGTTGCCAGGGGAGCGGGGAGGCAGGTCTGAGCTATGCAGGGAACAGGCCCGGCCTGTCAAAGCGTCTGAGATGGACCGCGCCGCCCCGCGCAGCTGGGCTCAGACGTGTCTCCGCTCTTGTTCTGGGCCTGAGAACGGCGAAGCCCGGTGAGGTTCAAGGGCAAACTCACTATTCATCAGTCAGGGGTTCTTGACGTCCCCTCTCCCCCAGGGATGGGTACCCCCCCTTCCTCTCTCTCGCTTCCTTGTGGCACATTCCTGGGTTCCTTTGGTGAGGACTCATAACCTTCTCCTCCTCCTGCCCAGCCCCCCTCTCCATAGGCCCTGATTCCCCCCCCCCCCCCCCCCCCCCCCCCCCCCCCGCACAAGAAGGCCAGGCGGGGAGAGACAATGGCCGCAGGAAACCATTCAGGCGGGACCCCGGCCACGCTGGCCTGCCCTCCACTCCCAGCGCCCCCCGTGGGCCCACTCCCCTCTGACTCAGGGCACCCAGGGGCCACCAGCCTTTCTGTTTGTTTTTTTAAAAACATATATTTTTAACCGAAACTGGTGTGGCTCAGTGGATAGAGCGCCTGCCTGTGGACTGAAGGGTCCCAGGTTCGATTCCAGTCAAGGGCACGTACCTTGGTTGCGGGCACATCCCAGTAGGGTGCAGGAGGCAGCTGATCGATGTTTCTAACTCTCTATCCCTCTCCCTCCCTCTCTGTAAAAAATCAATAAAGTATATTTTTAAAAAACCCAAACACATATTTTTATTGATTTCAGAGAGGGAGAGAGAGATAGAAACATCAACGATGAAGAGAGAATCCTGCATCGGCTGCCTCCTGCATGCCCCCTACTGGGGATCGAGCCCTCCACCTGGGCATGTGCCCTGACGGGGAACAGAACTGTGACTTCCTGGTTCCTAGGTGGACACTCAAGCACTGAGCCGCACCGGCCCGGCCAGCATGTGTATTTTAAGGCACTCAAACACTGTTGGTTGGAGAGTGTAAATTGTAGAATGTTTCCTGGAACGTGGCAACATCAAACTGTGAAACACACACACACACACACACGTGTGGTCACAAATGGCACTGCTAGGCATTTCCTCCGTGGTTATATATGGAAACATCCCCAGAGGCGTGTGCACAGGATGTGCCTGAGAGCTTTTCTTCTTAGAATGTGAAGTGTTGCCTTAGCCAGTTTGGCTCAGTGGGTAGAGTATCAGCCTGCGGACTGAAGGGTCCCAGGTTCGATTCCAGCCAAGGGCATGTACCTTGGTTGTGGGCACATCCCCAGTAGGAGGTGTGCAGGAGGCAGCTGATCGATGTTTCTCTCTCATCGATGTTTCTAACTCTACCCCTTTCCCTTCCTCTCTGTAAAAAAATCAATAAGATATATAAAATAAGAATGTGAAGTATTGCCCTAGGGCCTAGCCGGTTTGGCTCAGTGGGTAGAGTGTCGGCCTGTGGACTGAAGGGTCCCAGGTTTGATCCCGGTCAAGGGCACATGCCCGGGTTGCAGGCTCGGGTCCCCGATGAGGGTGCGTGCAGGAGGCAGCCGATCAGTGATTCTCATCATTGATGTTTCTCTCTCACGCTTCCTCTCTCTGAAATCAATAAAAAAATATATATTTTTTAAAAAAGAATGTGAAGTATTGGAAGCGAACTGAGGGCCATTCAGAGCTATGAAAATGAGTGTGGTGGGTCTCTCTCTAAGCTGGTGGGGAAGGTTGGCCAGTAGATAAGGGGTCCTTTGAATAATTATGAAGGCAGGATTTTATTAAAATACATTCTATTTTCAAAATTGAGCTACCAGCTGTTAAAGTGTGTATACATTTTTCGGACACCCTGTATACTCTTGGGTGAAGAGACTAAATTGCAGAACAGGCAGTAGAGTGTGATCTCATTTGTATGTGTGTTTATTTTTTTTAATGTTTTTTTTTTAAATTGATTTCAGAGAGGAAGGGAGAGAGAGAGAGAGAGAAACATCAATGATGAGAAAGAATCATGGATCAGCTGCCTCCTGCATGCCCCCTACTGGGGATGGACCCCGCAACCCGGGCATGTGCCCTGACCAGGAATTGAACCCTGACCTCCTGGTTCATAGGTTGGTCTCAACCACTGAGCCACGCCGGCTGGGCTCATTTGTGTGTGTGTGTGTGTGTGTGTGTGTGTGTGTGTGTGTGTTTAGAAGTCAGGCCTGAGTATACTCATGTCCGAAGAGTTTCTGGAAATGCAGATGGATATGAACTCTCTGTAGTGGTGTATTTTCTTTCCATGCTTGTGGGTACTTCTACTGAAAAATTGAGAAAGACTTGATGGGAGGAGACTTGAATTGAGGTGGGTGAGCACGGATGATGTGCTATATAGAATTGTACACCTGAAGCCTATATAATGTATTAAGCAATGTCACCCCAATAAACTCAAAAAAATAAAACAGCTAAAAAAGGAAAAATTTAAATAGGTTATTAAACATAAAAGGCATAATGTCTGTGTTTTTAAATTTAAATTTGCTTCTTCCTTTTTTTATTTTGTTATTTTATTTTTTTTGTTAATCTTCACCCAAGGATATTTTCCCATTGATTTTTAGAAAGAGTGGAAAGGAGGAGGAGAGACAGAGAGAGAAACATTGATGTGAGAGAGACACATTGATTGGTTGCCTCCGCATGGGCCTCGACCAGGGCTGGGATAGAGCCTGCAACCAAGGTACGTGCCCTTGACCGGAATCGAACCCGGGACCCTTCAGTCTGTGGTCTGACGCTCTATCCACTGAGGCAAATGGCAACTTCTGTTAACCACCTTGGGGTAGGAGCGCTGAGGATGCTGGGGATGTTGCAGGAAAAACACCCAGAAACCCCACCACAGCCCATTTTCTGCCTGCCAATCACACCTCAGCATCCTGGCTGCAATGGTGCATTTTAAAAAGCCTACCCAGTGCCAGGCTTAGTATCTCTGGGTCCAGCTTAGGCGGGGCTCAGTGTTCCAGTTTCACGGGATGTTCAGCCTGTTTGCTTGCCCGAGCTCCTGAGAGAGGCCTGGGAGGGGTTCCCTGTGTCTGTGTGAGCTGATGAGTAGGCGTTGAACTCGCCTCCAGGAACTACCCCCCCCCCCCCCCCCCCCGTTTTATGGAGGGACCCTTGGAAGCCTGGCCACGCCCCACTCCGGTTGCATGCTGGTCTGTGGGCCGGTGGGCGCTGGGGGGCTGGTAGGCAGGGTGGTGGGGGCTGTGAAGGGCCCTGTTTGTAGAAGCAGCGTGTGTCCCGAGAGAGAATCATCCTGCCGGTGAGACTGATGTCTCCCCTGCCTGCCTCACCCCCAAATAGTAAAGGAACAGAGAGACCAGCTCAGGGCCCAGCTCAGGGCTCTCCACTGGGCCCCGATGGCCTGGGCGGAGTGGGGGCAGAGGCGCGCTGTCCACCTGGATCCAGGAGCCGCCCTGGAAGGGCCTAGGAAATCCATGGGGGGCTCCTGGGGTCTGGGTAGGAGCTATTGTCACCCCAAATCGGCTGTGGGGCCTATGGAGAGGGGAGGGAAGAAGCATGAAGAACAACCACAGGCTAGGCCACCAAGCCGATGCTTTATAACCACATGCACTGTGGGTCCCATTGGTACACCCATTTTACAGATGGGGAAACTGAGGCCCAATGAAGTTCCATTAGAGGTCCCTAGTCACAGAGCTTACAAGTGCCAGAACTGAGATTCAAAACCAAATCTCTTTAAGGTCCGCACTCCTACCCCCAAGGAGATCCTGTTTGGAGTGGCCACTTAGAGGAAGTCTCCAAGCTGCAACCCCTCCTCATCAACCCCATACATAGGGACATTAACCCCTCCTTTACAAGGTAGCCCCAAACAGTCCCTCGCCCGGGTCCTCCCTCGCTGCACCCAGTGCCATCTACGTGCCGCACCACGCCAGCTGGACTGGGCGGAGGAGTGGGCCTGGTTACTATTGCCTCTCCTCCGGGGTGTCCAGATGGGTCTCCTAGGGGCGCTGGCCTGGAGACAAGCCTGAGTGAGGGCTGCCGAGCGGGGGCTGGGTCCCAGGAAAGGCCTGAGTCTCCACCTGGTGGGAGGGGGGCTGCTGGTTGTCTGTATTCCTGCAGATTTTGCTGCTTTTTTTTTTTTTTTTTTTTAAAATATTTTTGTTGATTTCAGTGAGGAAGGGAGAGGGAAAAAGAGAGAGAAACATCGATGATGAGAGAGAATCATGGATCAGCTGCCTCCTGCACGCCCCACACGAGATGGAGCCGCAACCTGGGCATGTGCCCTGACCGGGAATGGAACTGTGACCTCCTGGCTCATAGGTCAATGCTCAACCACTGAGCCACACCGGCTGGGCTCTGCTGCTTCTTTGGGGCCCTGGCTTGAAGGGATCTGGCAAGAAGATGAGGACACTCCTGGGCCTTCCCAGAGGCTGGCCTGATTGACGGGGGCACAGGGAAGGTTGACGCTGCAGAAGCAGATGCTGGAGAGCAGAGACCCCACTCAGCACCTGGAATCATCGGGACTCTCCCAAGGCCAGTGGGTCCCCCCCCCCATTCTCCCTCCCAATGGTCCTGAGGGAGGGATAGGCCAAGTCCCGGGAGAGAGACCTCTTCTGGTCCTGTGACCCCCCCCTCCCCTGCCTCTCTCTCCCCAGCCCACAATGAATAAAGTTTCTTTGCAAAGCCATCCGCGTCTCTCATCAGTTTTTCTGGGAAGACATGGGTGAAGGAAGTGGGGCTCAGCCACCAGCAAAGACAATTCGTGGTGCCTTGATGTGGTGGGGGCCCTGGCGTGGGTGGGGAGGTAGGAGAAGACACCTCCCAAGGCCTTGGGGAGCCTGTCTCCCTGACCGGGGCTGGGGTCCTTTGGGTAAGAGGGTGAAGGTCGCTGGCTGGCCTTGGGGGTGGCAGCCACAGGTGTCCTACTCTTGGGAGAGGGGGGCTCTGGAGGTTTTGGACTGTGTGAGGCAGCCCCCAGACTCCTCCTCAAGCTCCACCAAATGTCTTCTCATTTAATCCTCACAATGACCTCATAAACCCTAGTCCCATTTTACAGACTAGGAAGTGGAGGCTCCAAGAGGCTTAAGATAGGCAAAGCCGACACCGCTGGGAAGTACTGGGGTTGGGCTCCAGCTCTCACCTCTGACCAGGATGGAATGCACGGGCACGTTTTAAAAAAAATACATATTTTTTATGGATGTCAGAGAGGAAGGGACGGGGGAGAGAGATAGAAACATCAACGATGAGAGAGAATCATGGATCGGCTGCCTCCTGCACGCCCCACACTGGGGGTTGAGCCAGCAACCCGGGGGCATGTGCCCTTGACCAGGAATCGAACCCTGACTTCCTGGTTCATAGGTCGGTGCTCAACCACTGAGCCACACAGGCCGGGCCTGGCAAGTTTTTCACGCACGTGCAGAATCACAGCATGGGTTCTCACAGGGCCCTGGGCCCCAGATTAATAATCTCCACTTTCTGGTGCCAGGCGCCGTTCTAAGTGCTTGTGCGTGTCCTAAATAACGGTTTAACCCTCAGGCATCCGTCTGCATAACGAGGCGCTATCCTATTGAATCCACGGCGAGGGTAGGCCCATGGGTATGGATGTGGGTGCTGCCCGAAGCCACCCAGGCACCTAACCCCTGCCCACTCTGCCTCCCCACTGGCCTCTCCCCGTCCCAGGGCCCCAGTTAGAGGGTCCCTCACCCCAGCCCCATGGCATCCAGGCAGCGTTGCGCCCCGGGCGGCGCGGCGGGGTTTGCACCCCCGGCCGGCAGGCGGCGCTGTCCGGGGCGCCCGGCTCCCCTCGCGGGCCGCGCTCCTCCCCGCAGCGGGCTCGGGCCCCAGGTCCCGGGCGCGGGAGTGAGAGGACGGAGGCGCGCGCGGCACAAAGAGCTTTTTATTTAAATTTGTTTAGAGTTCCGCGCATTTGCATGAAAAATGTGTGAGAAGAGCCAGCTCCGGTGACCTCATCCGCACCTGCCATTAACGTTCAATTAGCGGCTGAATAGCGGCAGCCCGACGCGACGTGCCGAGAATCCCGCCGGCCCCGCGCAGCCCCGGGCGCAGGCTGGGCTGGGCTGGGCTGGGCGTGGGGGCTGGGGGCGCAGACCCCGCGGCCTCGTCCACACCCCGACTCTCCGGGGGGCCGCGGAGACCCCAGAACTCCGGTCTGGGGCGCACCGGAGGTCCTTTTTGCGCACGGGGCGCCCCCTCCCTGGCACCGGCGCTGGCCCTTGCGCCCCGTCCAAACTCAGAGGGGTGCCCGCGCCACCTTCGGGACAAAGTGTCAAGTTCAAGTTCAGGGCCTGGCAGGGGGGGGGGGGGGGGCCGCCGAGCCTTCACCAGCCGCCTTTGTTCTTCAAGATACACGCTCCCCAGGCCTTCACGGGCGGGGCCCCGCAGACGCCCCCGCCCCAGCGCGCCCCGCAGGAGCCGCCTCCTCCCGCCGGCGCGGCGCCTGCCCCAGGTCCCAGCGCCCCCGCTCGCTCGGGGCCACCGAAGGGTCTGGGGGCTCGGGTGGAGGTCGGCGCGGCCCGAGCCCGTGGGAGCCTCCCTGGCCCCGCAATCCCAGCTGCAAACCGAGCTCGGTCGGTCGGACGGACGGACGCCGGCGCGGAGGTAAGAAGCCTTGACTGGGCCGCCCGCACCCCTCGTGCCCCGCCCCCCGCCCCCGCGCGCCGCGAGCGAGCAGGGCCCCTGGAGGGAGGTTGAGCAGCCCCTCCGGGCCTGGGGAGGGGCGCACGGGGCGAGGGCGCCGGGTGCCCGCCTTCCCCGCGGGCGTCTGGCTCCCCCAGCTCTCCTCGGTGAGCCTCTGAGTCTCCAGGTCTCCGTCGCAAATTTTGGCCAGAGGGGACCCCCAAGTAAGAATCTAGCCCCCCCGCCCCCTGTCGGACCCCGAGAGCTGGAGGTGTGTGGGCATCCCTCCCTGCCACCATCCCCAGCGCCTCCATTAAGGTCCTGGGACGCATGGTGGTAGCTGAGGTGGGGGTGTCCGTGATGTAATGGCCGGGCAGGGGCCTTTTTTTTTGGGGGGGGGGGGTCCTTGTTTCTGCCCATAGGGCCTCTTGCTGTTCCTGCGGGCCTGGACAGCTTGTAGCTCCCCCAACCAGGACACGGCCAGGCTGAAAGGGGCACAGACCTTCCGAGTGGCCCCAACCTTGTCCCCTATTCCCGCCTTTCGTTCTGAGGTCATTCGTGTACTCCAGCTTTCTACACGGTTCTAACATCCATGATACCTCCTTTCTAAAAATCACAGCACATATGAGAAGTAGCACATGTGAAAGGAGGGCATGGCCTTTTCCCTGAAGCCAGACTGCTCCCCTTCGACGTCTCTTCCCCTCTTTTGCGTCGTCCCCCAATTTCTCATTACTGGGGTTTTACCCATGATGCAGTTCCTCCCCATCTCCACGTCGCCAAACTTTAGCAAGCGTTTCCTCCTCCAGGAAGTCTGCCCAGATTTCCCCCACATCTCTTCCTCTCTTAACACTTTCAGCTGCACTGCCAAGTGCTCCGTAGACAAGAAATGAAATAGTCTCTGGATGAAGCCATTTAAAAAAAAACAACACCCAAACACGCACGTACATTTTTAAAAACATTGAGGCTTGAGGATTTATTTTATTTTATTTTTTTAAACATTGGTTGCAACATCTCCCAGGGCCTCCTCCCTCTGTTCCCAGGTCTCATTCCCGAGCAAGAACCAGCAGGAAAAGGCTGGTTCCATGTACTATGTCTAAAAAAGGAGGAAAAGTTTGCAAGTTGCTTTAAAATTTTTAAAAAAAGAAGAAATGCCAGAATGGAGTCCCTCAGCCTCTCTAGGACTCCCTCTGGATCTGAGTGGGTCTTCTGGGGGTGTGGAGGGTTGAGCATCCAGGCGCTGCATCAAACCTAGCACCCCACCCCCCACCCCCTGCAAGGCCTCAGCGAGGCCGCCAGGAAGTAGACTAAAAAGGGAGCGGGTGACCTACCTAGCGCAGGTCTTTCCGCTGGAGATGATTCATCACTGACACTAGGATGTCAGAAGAGCCAGGGAAGATGTTTACATCTTTTTAAACAAGGGAAACTGAAATGATTTTTTTTCCTGCAAAGCCATCTGCAAAGGATGCCCTAGAGTCTAGACCCTTTCCCTCCCTGGTGGGAAGTTTCTCCCTGGGTTATTTGTGATACCTTGGACAACTCATTATTTTTCACTCCAATAGCCAAAGTTCCCAACTTGTGGATGGGTAGAAGGAGGAAATTTAACGCAGCAAAGGGCGGTGTAAATACTACTCTGTAATAGACTGAGAGAAAAAAAAAATATGACTATATAGTAACTCATTTAGTCCTCCCAAAAGGAGATAGATCTTGTCATTAGCCCTCTTTTACAGAAGTGGAAATGGGTACAGAGGGGTTAAGTAAAATACCTTCCCTGTCAGCTAGAAAGGGGACCAGGCGGGCTTTGAACTTGGGCAGGCCTGTTTAGATTCCGCATGCTTGACTGTACACATTGTAGCTTTGTTCTTTTTTTTATATATATAATTTTTTTTATTATTGATTTTTACACCGAGGAAGGGAGAGGGATATAGAGCTAGAAACATGGATGAGAGAGAGACATCGATCAGCTGCCTCCTGCACGACCCCTACTGGGGATGTGCCCACAACCAAGGCACATGCCCTTGACTGGAATCGAACCTGGGACCCTTCAGTCCCAAGGGCGACGCTCTATCCACTGAGCCAAACAGGTTAGGGCTCTGTTAAATGGCTTGTAAATCAAGCTCATGGGTTTGTTGTGAAGATAAGATGTTGAGCTTAGCCTGGTGCCTGAGACATTGTAAAAGCCATTATTACTATTTTAACAGTAACCACCTTTAATGACAATGTTACTGTCACTTTGCATTTTCAAAAAAAGCAACAGCCCTTCCTCCCCCGAAAAAGAAAAACGGACACAGTTGGTCTCTGCATGCTTTAACCAAGCCTATGGGGGGGGGGGGTAGGTGCCTGGATTGTGGATAACCACCCCCCAGGCGGTAACATGGATCCCCAATGTATTTGAAGGTGATGGATTCAATGCAGGCTCTTGAACTCTTGTCCGCCCTGGAGCCCACCCACTTACAAGTATATGTGTGTGGCCCCGGGGTTGAGCATCAACCTGTGAACCAGGAGATCATGGTTCGATTCCCCATCACCCTGGTTGTGGGCTCCATCCCCAGAGAGGGACGTGCAGGAGGCAGCCGATCCATGATTCTCTCTCATCATGAATGTTTCTACCTCTCTCTCTCCCTCTCTGAAATCAATAACAATATATTTTAAGACGTATATGTGTGGGGTGGGGGGTGGGGGTTGAAAGAAGGACCCTGTAGCTAATTGGGGGTTAGAGGCTGGACAGGAGACCGTTAAGGAGGGAAATCAGAGATGTGTTGTGTTTTTTCTTAGCTATAAAACCTGACCATCACCTTCTGAGGCGGAAAAGACTGGAGCATTGAGAGGCAGAGCTGGTGAGTGGACTCTTCCTCCTTCCATAGAGCGAACAGCGGTTTACGGGGCACTTGTTCTGTGCCGGCGTCGGTTTTTTAGGCGACGGGGGGCGGAGGGGGGGAAAGTAGAGAACAAACAGAAACCCCTTCGTCTTGGGGAGCTGACATCTGTGCGTGTGACGTTTGTGCGGAGAGAGAAAGAAACCCCAAAAGTCCAGAGTTCTTTGCCCTGTAGCCCTCCCTGCCCCTGGGATGGATCAGCTGGGCTCCAGCGCTCTCTTCTCCTTAAACCGAAGGTGCCTGCTTTCAGCGAGCTCTCTCTGCCTGCAGGTGGGACTTCGGAGGGAGGAAGGGAGAGAGAGCCTGACTCAGCTTCCTTCCGTATTCGAGAATAAGGGAAGGACTGAGGCAAAAGATCCCTCAGGCAAAGTGCTCATCAAGCAGGCAGTACACCGGCGGTCAGTCTGCCCGCCTCGCCTCACGCCCTTCTTGGGGGGCTAGGGCCCAGGAAGGGTGGGATCCTGGCCAGGGTGCAGGGACTGGGACAGGGTGAGGTTGCATCCAGGGGTCCGGGCAGCTCGTAGGAGCAGCTCACCTGCAGTGGCTCAGTTAATCCTCGCCAGGGTCCTGGGAAGTGGGTACCGGTTGGTTAGTAATCTCTGTTCCAGAGATAACGAACTTGAGGCACAGAGAGACTGAGGGAGGCCGCCCCAGGCCACGTGGGTAGTCAATGGCAGATCTAGGTCCCCTTTGAACTCAGGCAGCCCTCCCAACTCCACTACCACACAGTCCAGCAAAGGGCGTTTCAGAGAGAAACACGTTTCTAGGGGTGAAACCAAGTGTCCCCATGTGTCCCCAGAAGCCTGCAGGAGCCCCCTTATACTTCTTGGACCCCCAGGTTAGAGAAGTTAGGAGCCTTCTCGATGGATCACCCGCCTCCGTTGGCAGGTGGGAAGGGACTCCCCCAAGGTCATTGTCAAAGTGGACATCATCGGAACCCTAGTTGGGGCTGCATGTCAAGGTCTTGGGGTAAAAAGAAACCCCAGTCCTTTCATCACAAACCCAGAGGGAGGATGGAGAGGATCAGGGAGGAGCGGGCTGCCCTGAGCTCCCCTACAAGGTTGCCCTTGGAGGGCTGTCTTTGAGGGGGACTTACAGGAGTGAGGAGGAAGCTGGGGTGCAGGTGGGCCACCAAGCCGGACAGGTCAGGGACTCTGTCTTCTAGCTGGTGCCTCTGAGGAGACCTTGAATCTCAGTGGCACCCACTTTGCCCCAGTCCCAGGACTGGTGATGGGGAGGGTGCCAGGTTCATGAGATCACCAAACCACTGAAATGCATGCCTGGCTGATAAAATAGCTGCAATAACAAAATGGGGGAGATTTCCGCCCCAATTCACTCCAAAATCAGATAAGTTCTTGATGGAAAGGGTACCACCCCTGGCGGGTGTGACATTGGAATTAGGGGCACCGGAAGGGCCTCCTGCTTGCCAGGACTCACAGCCAAACTCACCAGACCCGCCTGCCTGCGCCTGTGGAAGACGCACAAGTCAGAAACCAGGATGCCCACACCCGCCCCAAATGCATGTGCCCACGTGGCTTCCTTAGAAAAGGTCCAACTTTTAGCTGGGGAAGCCCACGGGAGGGGCCCAAGGCCAAGGCTCACGCCCAGGCTTAGCTGCCTTCCCAGGAACCCGTATTCGTTATATTTTTATGATTTAGTCTGAATTTGTAATGCCAAGAAAATCAGTCACCGTGTGAGTATCGATGGTCCTCCTCCTGACCTCCCCGGCCGCTTTTTGGTGTGGAAAATAGGCAATCTGCCCTAGCTAGTATGGCTCAGTGGATAGAGCATGGGCCTGCGGACTGAAGGGTCCTGGGTTTGATTCCAGTCAAGGGCACATGCCTTGGTTGCGGGCTTGATCCCTGGCCCTGGTCGGGGCACATGTGGGAAGCAACCAGTCGGTGTGTCTCTCGTTGATGTTTCTCTCTGTCTCTCCCTTCCATTCTCTTTAAAAATCAATGGGAAAAGATCCAAAGGAAGAAAATATGAACACTGCGTTGTGGATGCATTATCTGCCCCTTCCAATGTGTCTTTCACTTGCTGGCTATACATCTGGGGCTTCACGGAGAGTTATGGGGGGGGGGGGCTCACCTGGTCAGTTCTGGGCAGCCCACCCCGTGGCGCACCTCCAGCGCTCGGCAGTCCTGGCTTTGCGCCTTTGGGAGTATAGGGATTGGGGAGCCCCTCTCCCGCGCTCCTCAACCCTCTGCTGACATTGACCCACAACCCAGGGCTCTCACGCTATGAGGCTATTTGCAAGGCGCATCAGCCTCCATCCCTAACTCAGTTCCCGGCAGGAGACCAGGAGACGCCAGGGGATGGCCTGCTTCCCTGGGGATGTTTGTAAACTAATCTCGGCCACCCACACTTCAGGCTCGGTGTGCACACGCCCCCAACCCCCCACCGGGGGTGGGCTGGGTTAGGTGTTGGATTTGCGCTGACATCCTGGAATGGGGATGTCTCTGTCCGCAGTTTACCCTAACCCCACGGTGCCCACATCTCCAATCTCCTTCCTCCTCAGTCCGCGCGCAGCGGGAGAGCCGTGGGGTTGGGCGTTGGAAATGGGGACACCGCCCCTTGCGCGCCGTCGTTCTCAAAGAATTTTCTCCCCAAAGGGGAGTCCAACTTGTTCGAAACACTGATTCCCCCTCTCTGGTTCTGCGGACTGAAATGATCTTGGTCTATTTTTGTTGTTGTTTTTTTTTAAAAAAAAAAAAAAAACGATGAAAAAGGAGAGACAGACAGACAGACAACCTGGGCAGGCCCCCCCAAAATCAGGCGGAGAAAGCCCGCACTGGTACAAAGGTTTCCCCGCGGGCCCGCAGAAAACCCTCCGCTCCTTCGCGCTCCTCTGCCCTGCAGCAGGGAACCCCGCCCCGGGCCCCCCACGGCCCCTGCGCGCCAGCTGCGCGCTCTCCGCGCCCAGCCGAGGCAGCCCAAGCTGGGGGTCCCTAGAGATCGTGGAGCCACTCTGAGGGTGAGATGGGGTTTGTCCCACGACCTTGGCCCCAGGAAGCTGTGGAGACAGACAGACCCCAATTTTCTCCCCTCGGAGTTGAAAACAAAACCTGAAAGCGCGAGGTTGCCCGCTCGGCCAGAGGTGGCGCCTCCGCGGCGGGGGCGGCGGGGGCGGCCGGTGCGCCGCGTGCCGCGCGGTTCCCAGGCCCCGGTGCCTTCTCTTTCCTAGCGGATGAGTGCGTTACCTAGCTGGTTAGTTAGCTCTTTTACGCAAACGCGAGCCTGGTCTCACGCAGAGTCCCCGCGCCTGCCAGACCCAGAGTTGACCGGCTGGGCTCCGGGGGGAGGGATGGAGGGGAATTCTTGGTGATGAGAGGGGAGGTTCCCCCCCCCCCCCGGAACCCCCTCGGTGAAGTGGCGTGGGCTTCAGAGCAGGAACAAAGGGCGAAGGTGCCCGCACAGCCGCGTCCACGCCCCTCCCCGCGCCGCCGCCGGCTTTGTGCGCCCGGCCCGCGCGGCGCTGCACCTGCCCGGCTTCAAGTACCTTGGCGAGGCGGCGCGGGCGGCTGTTCTCATCGCCAAGCCGAAGTACCTGCTCATGAATAAACACCAGCCCCATTGATCAGGTACTTAGCGCGCATTGTGAAGGGGAAATTGGCCCCTTTCTCGCAAGTGTCTGTCCTCAACGCATCTGCACAGTCGTGGCTGCAGAATCCTCCCCCCCCCCACCCCCCGCCACCATTGAGTCACAAGCGCGCGCGCGCGCGCACTCGAAACACGAGGCGCCTCCAGGCTAAAATAAACTCGCTTTTCTTCCCGCAAGTGCGTGATTGAACTGTCACAATAGCCCGAGAGGCGGAGGCCGCTGGGTCAATAGCCCACGTCTCTCCCAGGGATAGGAAAAGTCAGCAAGTGGAATGCCTGGTCTTGGCAAAGCCTTCTCTTGTGTCCCGGCCCACAGGGGCCCGTGGAAACTCGCACAAAGCTCCAGGGGTCCCCCAAACACTGGACAAAATGTTGGAAATGGTGGCCCCTGATGCCTGCCAATCTTCCCCGGGGGAGGCTCCTCCCATCCAGCCACACCCTCCACCCCAGCCTCTACCCTATCCTGGGCACCCTCTCTCTCTAGCTGGGTCCCACATCTGGGCCTGACTCTTAAGATGTGGGCGTGCGGGCCAGAAGGGTATTAAGGATCCCGCCACGCGATTTGCAAAACCTCTGGCCAGTGAAAGTGGTTCCCCTGGGCCCGGCTGGGCCCAAGAGCACTTTCCCACGGTGCAGCTAAGGCCTCGGGGTGCTGGGCGGCAGAGAAGGGGGAGCTCACCGGGCGGGGCGGGGTGGGGTGGGGGCGCACGTGTACATTGGTTGGTGCCCACGAAGTCACGGCAGTGAGTTTAAGGGCGTTTGCGTCCTGAGGGCTCGCGTGCTCGCCCGCCGCTTTCCAGGGTAGAGTTTTCCCCGGAAACATGATCTGTTTTCTAGACCCGAGTGGGGAGGGCCACAGGCAGTTCTGAAAATGAAAGTGTGGCTAGGCGTGGAGATTTTGCCAGCGGAATATGTTCCAATCGCTTTGTCTTCATTCCGCTCCCCCGATTTCTTTTTTTTTTTTTTAATATATTTTATTGATTTTTTACAGAGAGGAAGGGAGAGGGATAGAGAGCTAGAAACATCGATGAGAGAGAATCATCGATCAGCTGCCTCCTGCACACCCCCTACCAGGGATGTGCCCGCAGCCAATGTACATGCCCTTGACCGGAATCGAACCTGGGACCTTTCAGTCCTCAGACCGACGCTCTATCCGTTGAGCCAAACCGGTTTCGGCTCCCCCGATTTCTTTTCCTTCCCTCCCTCCCTCCCTCCCTCCCTCTTTCCCTCTTTCCTTCCTTCCTTCCTTCCTTCCTTCCTTCCTTCCTTCCTTCCTTCCTTCCTTCCTTCCTTCTTTCCTTCCTTTCTTCTCTCTCTTTTTCTTCTCTTCTCTTTTTTTTTTTTTTGACAAACAGAAGCCTGGAGGCCCTTTGAAAGTCCGGCTCTGTAACCCTAACCCTTGCAAGGCTCCGGGCCGAGGTCCGGCAGGGTTCAGGAATCCGGGGTGTTTGGGACGTGGCTGCATTTGGGGGTTTCTTAGCCTGTTCCCTTTACATTGAAGGCAGGCGGCCTCAGAGAACCCAGCCCCCAATCTTTTGCCAACGCCTGGGTGGGATCTTTGGGGTCCTGCTGTGCTGCTGACGGAAGTGCCCGGCTGGTTTTCGGGGAGGCCTGCGGGGGAGGTGGGGGACTGGGCTCTCTCCTGGAGGGCTGGCGGGGCGCAGGGACTCTGAGTGTGAGAACCTGAGACTGTGGCAGGGGTGCTGCGATTTTCGCCAGTGGCCCGGAGTCGCCCTCCCCAGACGCGCACCTTCGTTGCCACCGTGCGGGCGCCAGGCCCGAAGAGATCTTTCTGGAGCCCCGAGAGCACCATCATGCCCCCCCCAAAAATAAGCTCAGTCCCGCTGGGATTCACCCAAAGACAGCTTGCTCTTCTTTGGAATATTCTAGGAAACAAACAAACAAACAAAAGATCCTGTTTTTTCTTGGTGATTAAAGGGAAGTAATTGATGGGGTGAGCCATTTGCATTAGAACGGGGAGAATGACTTCCATAGGAATGGCTCCAACTTGCCCTTGCTGGCCTCTGGGGCCACGCGGTGGACGGGACTCAGTGGCTTTGCGGCTCCTGGGCTCGGAGTCAGCCGGCTGTCTTCCTCCCCGGAGACCAGGGCCACCAGGGCCACCAGGCCCGGAGGCCACTGGGCAGAGGGGTCCCTCCTGCCCCAAAGGACACCCCACAAACCCCTTCTCCTCCGGCCTTTACTCCCCACCCAGGGTCTGGAGTCTAAGCGTCGCCTCCTGCGGCTTTATTTCACTTGGAGGAAATTCTGGAATTCGAATGGGTTGCTCTCGTCTGTGTCGGATGCCTCTGCAGCCTGGATGGGGGCGCCTCCATGGGGCTTGGGGGTTCAGATCCACACCGGACTCCCCTGTGTCCCAAACCTGCAGAGTGGGGCCGACAGAGCCACGAGTGGGCGCGGCTTAGGGAGGGGGCGGGGCGGCGGGGCCACCAGCGGCTCAACCCTCCAGGCGGACCCTGGGGAGAATCGGGGCGCGCTGGGCAGCGCCTGTGCGCGCACCTAAGTGTGTGAGGCGTGGAAGGGGCAGATGGGGAAGGGGGTGGCCCCTGACACTTGGCCCCTAACTTCTAAGCTGGAAGGGGCTTTCTAGACCATTTAGTCCAAGCACTTCGTTTTTAAAAAATATTTTTATTGATTTCAGAGAGGAAGGGAGAGAGAGAAACATCAATGATGAGAATCATGGATCTGCTGCCTCCTGCACGCCCCCTACTGGGGATCCAGCTTGCAACCTGGACATGTGCCCTGCCGGGGAAGCGAACCGTGACCTCCTGGTTCATAGGTGGATGCTCAACCACTGAGCCACACCGGCCCGGACAAGCATTTTGTTTTAATAGTAGGAAACTGAGGCCCAGGTGGGCAGACTTAGCCAGGGGCTGCGGCAATTAGAGATGGGTTGGCTCTGGGGCGGGGGAAGGGATGGTCTCCCCGGTCTTCTCAGCCTGCTCCCTCTGCTGTCAGACATGGTACCTGCTGGAGATGGTGGATGGGGGCACATCTGAAGGTTGCGTGTGGGTGTGTGTTCATATCTGGAAGCAGCATGTGGCCCCCCGAGAAGGAATGTGTGGCTACGTGGGTACCCGTGAAAAGTGTGGGAGGTCTCTGTGTATTGGTCCACCCAGAAGTACGAGTGGGTCTGCAAATTTTGTGCCTACAGCCCTAGCCGTTTTGGTTCAGTGGATAGAGCGTCGGCCTGCAGACTGAAGGGTCCCGGGTTCGATTCTGGTCAAGGGCACACGCCCAGGTTGCAGGCTCGATCCCCAGTAGGGGGCGTGCAGGAGGCGGCCGATCAATGGCTCTCTCCCATCGTTGATGTTTCTATCTCTCCCTCTCCCTTCCTCTCTGAAATCAATAAAAATGTTGTGTTGCCCTGGCTGGTTTGGCCCAGTGGATAGAGCGTGGGCCTGCGGACTGAAGGGTCCCGGGTTCGATTCTGGCCAAGGGCACATGCCCGGGTTGCGTGTTCGATCCCCAGTAGGGGACAGGCAGGAGGCGGCGATCAATGATTCTCTCTCATCATTGATGTTTCTGTCTCTCTCTCCCTCTCCCTTCCTCTCTGAAATCAATAAAAATGTTGTGCCTACAAAAATGTGTGTGTGTATCCTAGTTGGTTTGGCTCAGTGGATAGAGCATTGGTCCGAGGACTGAAGGATCCCGGGTTTGATTCCGGTCAAGGGCACGTACCTCAGTTGCAGGCTTACTCCCTGGCCCTGGTGTGGGCCTATGTGGGAGGCAGCCAGTCAATGAGTCTCTCTCACATCAATGCTTCTCTCTCTCTGTCGCTCCGCCTCCTTTCCACTCTGTCTAAAAATCAATGGAAAAATGTCCTCAAGTGAGGATTAACAGAAAAATATTTTTTTAAAAAACGTGTATTTGTGAAGGGGTGTGTGGGGAGGAGGGAAGGGATATTTTGTGTCTGCGAATAGTGTGTGTACCCACTTAGAAAGGGGTAGTTGTGGATAATTGCACTTTCGCAAGAGGTGAGTGTGAGTATGTGTGCACTCATGGGTCCTGCACCCCTCCCTCCCCCCCCCCACTCTCCCGCCCCCCTCCCGCACTGAACCCTCCCCCCAGGCCAGGCCCTGAAAGAGGAGGGAGGGAGGGGTGAGAAGGCCAAGGGACACAGGCCCTGGGGTGTGGGGGTGTATCCAGGTCCCCATGCCCAGCGGGCTCTAAGGAGCCACAATTAGGCAATACTTCTCCTGAGCAGGAGGGGAAGAGGAGGGGAGGAGGAGGAGGAGGAGGATTATGGCAAATTCATTTCTATTTTCCAGCCCAGTAGGCCTGCAGTGTGTCCCCGGTGTTAGCATGAGAATGGGCTGGAGCTCCGCGCCCCCCTCCCGACCTCCTGACCCCTCCCCACCACGTGAATAGGGCGCTCACAGCCTCTCCAACCCCCTCTGCAAGGCCAAGCCTCCTCATCGGGTAATTTAATATATCTGAAGCCCCGGGTGCTCTATTTGCCCTCCCGTCCGGGTTTGTTTTAGGCATTGACGCTCTCGCCCCGTCATTAGACGGCCTTGTTTGACGGATGGAAGGAGCCGCTATGAGACCACGGCCCTTTGTGTCGCCCACATAAGCTGCCTTCCCTGTAATTAGAATGGTGTTCCCAGCCATTGAGGCCTTTCAGCGGCGGAACAAAAACTCCCCGAGATGAACATCCCCCAGCTCTCAGCCCCCCCGGGCTGGGAAAGGGGCTGCGAGTTAAAGGGACTCCTTGGGGCCAGGCCGTTTGGAGCAAGGACAGCCGGGGCCCTGCCAGGGTGGGGACTTGAGGGGCCATGGGGAGTGGGCACCAGACAAAGGCTCTTGAGGTTGCCCGTCAACACCAGCGACTTATCCACACGCCCCACACGCTCAGCCAGCCGAGGACCCGCCTGTGTCCGTGGGATCGAGGGAAACGGAGCCAGGCTGGGGGGTGCATGTGCAACACACACTCACACGCACACCGAGTCATCCAGACCCAGACTCAGATGCGGCTTCTGAACACCCCAAAACACACAGTTGCTCACATAGGCTGCATTACATCGTCAACACGCATGCACGCGTGCACGCAGGCACGCTCAGACACAAGACCACAGAGTCACAGAACCAGGTTTGACCATCCACAGCCCGGCGTGGCTCAGCGGTTGAGCGTTGACCCAGGAACCAGGAGGTCACTGGTTTGATTCCCGGTCAGGGCACATGCCCGGGTTGCAGGCTCAGTAGGGGCGTGCAGGAGGCAGACGATCCATGATTCTCTCTCATCATTGATGTTTCTCTCTCTCTCTCTCCCTCTCCCTTCCACTCTGAAATCAGTAAAAATATATTTAAAAAAAACACAGATACAGAAACTGACATGTACATACACGCATGGACACTGCACATCCCCTAGCTCACGATGACACGAGGACACTCCGGGAAATACTACGGCACTGAAATGCCATTCGTGGTTTGGCATGGTACCCAGGCCAGCCTCTCCCAGACCCTCCTGACCGGACACGCAGAGGGTCTCATGGGGTAAGGCTCCACCCAGCTACACACTGTGCTGTGAGCTCAACCCCCCACTAGGCTGGATTCTCCTCTGTGGACCTCCCCATGCCCTTTGGGGAGAGAAATCTCCCTTTTCAAGATTTCCCTTTGGCCCAGCTGGGGTTGGTCCTGCTGGTGTGGCTCAGTGATTAAGCGTCGACCTAGGAACCAGGAGGTCACAGTTCTATACCTGGTCAGGGCACAGGCTTGGGTTGCAGGCTCAATCCCCAATGTGGGGCGTGCAGGAGGCAGCCAGTCCATGATTCTCTCATCATTGATGTTTCTATCTCCCTCTCCTTCTCCCTTCCTTTCTCTGATGCGGGGGAGGGGGGGACTGATGCGGCGGGGATCTCCCCTTTCCGCGTCCAGCACGGAAAGAGAGATGAACGAACCGGTTCTAAGTGGAGGCGGCCAGGGATTGAGAAATAATAGGAAGAAAGAAAGATGACGCAGAAATAGATTTAAAGCTGGGAGCTGGGTGGGCCGCCATTCTCTCTGATGGAGAGGCAGGAAGATGATGACCCGAGCCACGCAGCGTTTATTTTTAGGCCTAGATTTACATAACTAGTCCCACCCCTGCCGACACCTGGGCTGCTATGAAGTCAGAACCGATTAACATGTCCAGCCTTATTGGGGAAGCATGTTCCCAGGGCATGGCTCTGCCTACTCCCTGAGTTCAGCTGACGATAATTAAAAGAAATGCCCATGTGTCTTCCCAGGCGGCCCTCTACACTTTGAAATCAATAAAAACAGATTTTAAAAAAAAGATTTCGCCTTTCAAGGCAGGTACCTGGCTCTCTGGTACATCTGTGGCTTTTTCCCGGTCTCAGGAAAGGCGGCGATACTAGGTCTGAGCGGCTGCCACCTGACCCCCAGGGAGGGTTCAGATAGGGGCAGGGCAGTCACCTGCCAGGGATACTGCGTGGGAATTTATTTAATTCAGCTCCTCCTCTGTGTCAGATACAAGCCTTTCTTCAAAGGAACTTAGAGTCTTTTTTTATTTTTATTTTTATTTTTTTTATTTATTAATTTAAAAAATATATATTTTATTGATTTTTTACAGAGAGGAAGAGAGAGGGATAGAGAGTTAGAAACATCGATCAGCTGCCTCCTGCACACCTCCTACTGGGGATGTGCCCACAACCAAGGTACATGCCCTTGACCGGAATCGAACCTGGGACCCTTGAGTCCGCAGGCCGACGCTCTATCCACTGAGCCAAACCGGTTTCGGCTTTTTTTTTTTTCTTTAATATATACATTTTTATTTCAGAGAAGAAGGGAGAGAGAGAGAGAGAGAGAGAGAGAGAAACATCAATGATGGGAGAGAATCATTGATCAGCTGCCTCCTGCACGCCCCACACTGGGGATCAAGCCCGCAACACGGGCATGTGCCCTGACTGGGAATTGAACCGTGACCCCAGGTTCATAGGTCAAAGCTCAATCACTGAGTCATGCTGGCCGGGCAGGAACTTAAGAGTCTTAAAAGGGGCAACCAGACCCACACAGTACCCAGGCTTGGGGCAGGGGACAGCGATGACACCGAGGACGGGTGGAAAGGGGTGTAATGGCTTTTAGTTTCCATACGGGAATAGTAGTACCAGGGACGGGAGTGGACCGTCTGCTGTCCTGTGCCTGAGGCACAGAGGGGGTGCTATATATATATAATTGATTTTTTACAGAGAGGAAGGGAGAGGGATAGAAAGTTAGAAACATCGATGAGAGAGAAACATTGATCAGCTGCCTCCTGCACACCTCCTACTGTGGATGTGCCCACAACCAAGGTACATGCCCTTGACCAGAATCGAACCCTGGGACCTTTCAGTCAGCAGGCCGACGCTCTATCCACTGAGCCAAACCAGTTAGGGCTCTAAGATTCTTGGTGTCCTGGTCTGGGTCCATGGCTTTCTCACTGTGGCTCTCTTTCCAAGGTGGGTAGGCAGTCCCTAACCCACTCTTTAGCTCAGCACTTACCGCCCGCACCAAAGCTGTGCGCAGGCCCAGGTGAGGCCATGCAGGTCCCTGGAAACAAAGGAGAGGGAGAGAGAGAGAGAAACATCAGTGATGGGAGAATCTTTGACCGGTTGCCTCCTGCACGTGCCCCCTACTGGGGATGGAGCCCACAACCCAGGCATGTGCCCCTGACTGGGAATCAAACTGTGACCTCCTGGTTCATAGGTCGATGCTCAATGAGCCACACTGTCTGGGCCACCACCAAATTTCATTAAAGTCTCATTCTCTTCTCTCCTGGAAGGAAGTACAATTTTGAAGGGACGGGGTGGGGATCTCAAACTGCTAGTGATTTGCATGCTTTTATTTTATTTTTTTTAAAACTTTACTTGCGTTTGAAATGTAGGGAAACCATCTTATTCTTCGGGTGGCACAAGCAAACACATAATCAGGAAAACCCTAACATCTCTGTCTAGAGAAAACATTCCTCTGTTTCTCTTTCTAGGAGACAGTCCCCAGGGAAATGAGAGAACGAGGGACGCTTTGAGGCCTCTTTTTCTTTTAAATTTAAAATTTTATTTTTTTGTTGTTAATTCTCACCTGAGGATATTTTTCCATTGATTTTTAGGGGGAGTGAAAGAGAGAGGGAGAGACAGAAACATCGATGGGAGAGAAACACATCGATTGGTTGCCTCCTGCCTGAGACCTGTCAGGGCTCGGGCTGGGGAGGAGCCTACAACCAAGGTACCCCTTGACCGGAATCAAACCCGGGGCCCTTTGGTCCACAGGCTGATGCTCTATCCACTGAGCCAAACTGGCCAGGGCGCTTTGAAGCCTCTTGTAACCTCTTTTTTGTTTGTTTGTTTGTTTAACCACAGTGTTGCACGGTGTAATATAGGGGTTGAGGGTCTGGGCTCTGAACACACCCAAGTTCAAATCCACAAACAACAACAACAACAACAACAACCCACATAGGAGCTGTGTGTGACCTCGGGCACCTCTCCTGGGACCTGGGTGTCTTCATCCGTAAAGAGGAGGTGATATCTGCTCTGCGAGGGTTGTTGGGAGGTTAAGGGAGCTAATACAAGCGGAAGAGCCAGGCAGTGCACACAGTAGGCGCTGTTAAGTATTGCCTTGCCTGCAGGAAGTGCTCAATCCGTGTTAGCCAAAGCGGTGAATGTCGGAGCACTAACTATTTGTTGAGTAAATGAGTACGTTTTTCATTTTGTTTGCATTTAGGATAAAGTTACAGGAAAATGAGATTTTCCTGGGAGCCTCTTGCGTGTAACTTTGGCAGGAGGTGAGGGAGGGGTCAGTCCGCACAGGGTGGTTGGAGGGTTCCTGCAGCATTAAAAACAAGCTTTCCAGCCTTCTGAGCTGGCGCTGGCTCAGGTTGTTACCCTGAGCGCCAGCAGGGGGAGCCTGAGCGGCCCCAGCTTGGCTGGCTCCTGCAAGGGGCGTGGGAGGAAATGAACACTTAACAGCACCTACTGTGTGCAGTGCACATATTGGGCAACGCAGCGCCCTCAGGAAGTTGGGGGTGTGGATGGAGCAGTCAGCTGCCCTAGGACCAACACAGATGTGGAGGTCAGACTTATACAGCAGGAGGGGACCAGGTGTGAGAGCTGGAGGGGCCTGGACTGGGGAAGCCCCAGTTGGTGGGGACCTGGCTCTCTGCTTCCCCACTGCACCCTCAGCACCCACCTTGGACCCATGGACTGAGACCTGCTCTATCCAATCAGAACTACACAAATTGCATCCTAATTTGCATCTATACTGACCAATCAGAAACCTCACCTACCTGTTTTGTAATACTCTTTTGGGGAACTTTTTGTTAACAGAAGTTGCTGAAATGGTGGGGCAAGGGAAGGAGGGAGGAGAGGCATTTAAAGTCACTGGCTGAGGGCCAATGTCCCCTTCAGCCAGGGTCTGGGTCTGAGGACCTGAAGTGGGACCCTGGCAGGGGAAGTCACCTCGCTTTTCCCATCTGTGTAATGGGTGTGAACATGTCTGCTCACCCGTTCTCAGTGGAGGTGGCCAGTTGCCCTGGCACAGACATTGTAATGACATAATGACACCATGGGGGCTGTGATAAGAGCTTTCATTTGGCCCCAGCCGGTTTGGCTCAGTGGATATAGAGCTTCGGCCTGAGGATTGAAGGGTACCGAGTTCTACTCTGGTCAAGGGCACATGCATGGGTTGTGAGCTCGATCCCCAGTAGGGGATGTGCAGGAGGCAGCCGATCCATGATTCTCTCATCATTGATGTTTCTAGCTCTCTCTCCCTCTCCCTTTTCTCTCTGAAATCAATAAAAATATTTTTTTAAAAGAAAGAAAGTAACATCAATGATGAGAGAGAATCATTGACAGGCTGCCTCCTGCACGCCCCACACTGGGGATGTGCCCTGATGGTGAAGTATGGTAGCAATCATCTCAGGTAGAAACTGCTGTTTGGGTTCTGTACTTATCTGCTTGCTAAAACAATAGAAAGTTATTTTGATTTTCTGAACTTAGGTATGATTGAATACTCCCTTGATGGCCGTTTGAATGTCCCATTGATTGTGACCTCCCTGGTCATCGAAGCACATTCCCCTGGGACCCAAGACAGTTCAATGATCCTAAATTGCCTCAGTAGCTACAGAGAGTGCATCCCTGTTGACTCCGTGGTCCCAGAATCTGGACAGCACAATTCTTCTAAAATTGCCCCGGTGGTCCCAGATAATGTGTTTCTGTCGATTCAGTGATTCGTAGACACTTTAGAGAACTAACTTGCTCACTTTCGATTCCGTAAAAGCTTTCCCCGAAACAGGTTCCTCATTCCAGACCCAAAGATGTAATCGATACTTCGGTGATCATCTGCCAATATAAGCCAGGCGTGGCGAGCTGTTCGGGGCTGCGAGCCTTTAATGAATGACTCCATAATTCGACCTTTTTTTTTTTTTTTTTTTTTTTTTTTTTTTTTTGAGGCGTCCTTTGTAAGATGGGGGTTCCACTACAACAATGGGAATCAAACCCGCGACCTCTTAGTTCCTGGGGCGACGCTCAACCGCTGACCCCCACCGGCAGGGGCCCCCCCCCTGCCTGTTTAACTCTCCAAAGTCGGGGCGATACAGTCGGGATGGAAACTATTTGGAGGGGCCAGCCCCTCCCATCGGGGTCCCCAAGCCCGAGGTGGCGGGTTCCTCCGCGCTCACAGCGGCCTCGTGTGGCGGCGCGTGGCATTGCTACCTGGGCGGCCAACCCCTGGTCCAGGCGCTTCCCCGGGCGGGGTTACTATGGAGATGAGAAGCCGGAAGGCGCGCATCCAGCGCTTAGCACCGGGTCTACCCTGATTACTATTATTGCTGTCGTCGTTGTTGTCGCCATGGCTCTGAGAAGGGGGAGGGGACAGGGAAGCTGGGGCTGAGCCGTCTTCTTCTGCCCCATCCCCGGTGCCAGGGGCCGGCGGGCAGGGGAGGGACCGCGTGCCTGCCCAGGCCGGCCGGCAATTTCCTGGAGGAGCTCGGTTTGGTGCCTCTTGATTCCAAGTTAATTAAACATGGCCGCTGGGGGGTCGTTGCCATGGTGACAATTAGGCCGGGAAGGAGCCTCATTAAGGAGCAGTTTTAACGAGGCCTGTTGTTTTTACCCCGTGATCCGTGCGCGCCGAGAGGAATTCTTCGGGTGGCTTCCTGTTCTCCTTTTGTGCATTTAAAAAAAAATATATATATATATATATTTTATTGATTTCACAGAGGAAGGGAGAGGGAGAGAGAGGTAGAAACATTAATGATGAGAGAGAATCATGGATCGGCTGCCTCCTGCACGCCCCCCCACTGGGGATGGAGCCCGCAACCCGGGCGTGTGCCCTTGAACGGGAATCAAACCCTGACCTCCTGGTTCATAGGTTGATGCTCAGTCAGTGAGCCATACTGGCTGGGCTCCCTTTGCTGCATTTTGGATCCATTTTTAGGGAGATGTTGAGTAAGAACGAGATAGAATTCCTGGTTGAGTCCCTCTGAAGAATCAACAGGGCAACAGGTTTCCATATATATATATATATGTATGTTTTTTATTGATTTTTAGAGAGAGAGGGAGAAGGATAGAGAGAAACATCATCAAACAGCTGCCTCCTGCACACCCCCCACTGGGGATTGAACCCATGACCTCCTGGTTCCTGGGTTGACGCTCAACCACTGAGCTACACCAGCTGGGCAGGGGCCAACAGATTTCTTCTCCCTGGTGATGCTGCTGGTGCATCTGAGAGGCCTAGGTGCAGAGGCTTGGAGAGGGAGCAGAGGGTGGAGGCCAGGAGGTCAGAGAGGGGTTAAAAAGGAGGGTTTTATTAAAAATGACATGGCTCAGTAATTGAGCATCAACGTATGAACCAGGAGGTCACAGTTTCATTCCTGGTCAGGACACATGCCTGGGTTGCAGGCTGGATCCCCAGTGTGGGGCATGCAGGAGGCAGCTGATCAATGATTCTCTCTCATCATTAATGTCTCTCTCTCTCTCTCTCTCTCTCTCTCTCTCTCTCTCTTCTCCCCCTCCCCCCTCCCTTCATCTCTGAAATCAATAAAAATATATTTTAAAAAAAATTAAACTGGGGGCCTTTCCTGGAACGTAGAAATGTCACTTCTGCTGCCCAATCTGGTTCTCGGACTGAGTAGGAGGCGTGGAGGCCCACCAAGCCTGGCTCCTCTCTCTTTAAAAAAATCAATAAAAACATTTTTTAGAAGTGAAAAAAAAATTTTTAAGAAAAACGATTTTAAATATAAAAATGTTGCATGCAATAAACATTAATATCTCAAGAAAAATGATTTTAAATATAATAATGTTACATGCAATAAACACCAATTATTCAAGAAAAAACTATCTTAAATATGATAATACTAGAGGCCCGGCGCATGAAATTCATGCATGGGTAGAGTCCCTAGGCCTGGCGGGTGATCAGGGCCAATCTGTGGGGTGACCAGCAGGGCAATTGGCCCTCCTTTCCCCCCCTCCACCCTCCCTGCTGGCACCCGCCTTGGCTGGCCTGGGGCCTGCGGGCTGGGAGCAGCTCCTGCATTGAGTGTCTGCCCCCTGGTGGTGAGTGTGCTGGTTGTTCTGCCATTCAGTTGATTTGCATATTAGGCTTTTATTGTAGAGGACTAGAGGCCTGGTGCATGAAATTTGTGCATGGGGGGGGGGTGTCCCTCAGCCCGGCCTGCACCCTCTTCAAATCTGGGACCCCTCGGGGGATGTCCGACTGCCGGTTTAGGGGCATTAACTCCAGCCATTAGGAAAATCACACAGAATGTCCTTGACATACAAACAGTGTGGTTTTATGAGTTGTTTTGATAAAAATGGCCATTCCTTTAAATAATATCTGCTTACATACAATACAGCTGGTACTGTGTGACTTCAGAATGTTAATATCACCAAAATCATAGAAGGTTGTAGTGGAAATAACCTTGAATTGTCTAGTCCAAACTTTTTTTTAAAATATATTTTATTGGTTTTTTACAGAGAGGAAGGGAGAGGGATAGAGAGTCAGAAACATTGATCAGCTTCCAGTCCTGCACACCCCCTACTGGGGATGTGCCCGCAACCAAGGTACATGCCCTTGACTGGAATTGAACCCGGGACCCTTCAGTTCGCAGGCCGATGCTCTATCCACTGAGCCAAACTGGTCAGGGCCAAACTTTTTTTTAAATACATTTTTATTGATTTTTTACAGAGAGGAAGGGAGGGAGAGGGATAGAGTTAGAAACATTGATAAGAGAGAAACATCGATCAGCTGCCTCCTGCACATCCCCTACTGGGGATGTGCCCGCAACCAAGGTACATGCCCTTGACCAGAATCGAACCTGGGACCCTTGAGTCCACAGGCAGACGCTGTGTCCACTGAGCCAAACCAGTTAGGGCTAGTCCAAACTTTTATAAGTATTGGAATTCCCTTTTCAAAGACTTTGAATCCTTTTTATCCTAAGAAGCTTAACCAACTTTTGAGGCAACCCATTTTCTGTGAAAGGACTGGGGGACTCTGGTGGGGCTGAGGGGACTGGGCGCCGCCATCCTGTGGCTATGGGTGCTGCGACGACGTGACGATCAATTGGCATATTCCCTCTTTATTAGATAGGATTACATGCAATAAGCATTAATATTTCAAGAACAGAAGGATTTGAAGTATAATAATATTACCAAAACTGTACTAACATAGTCTGATACCACAAAAGTTGTAGGAAATATTAAAAATCTGCAAATAACAGGATTACTTCTATTATATTCTGAAAAAACATTTTTTTTTAAAGTGTGCACAGTAACTCCAGTTAGACTCCCTCCCCCTCCAACACGGCCCTCCGTGGGCTCCAGGGCGATCCCCTTTCAAAGCCCACAGATGAGTCTGTGAACGGTCCTCAGAGCCCATCTGAATGGGGGTGGGGGGAGGGAGAGGGGGCTGGCGGCGCTGAGCCAAGTGCTGGGAATCCCGCAGCCCCAGAGTGAGTGTCCCTGACTCACAAAGAGGGCGACAGTCACACTTCCTTCCCAACTCTGAGGTTCCCAGGCCGGGGCGGGGGGGGGGGGGGCAGGGGATGGGGGGAGCCCGAGTTTCCTGAACGGAGGTCGGCTCCCCCTGCCACTGGTGCTCCTTGGGGGGCCTTGGTGGTGGCCAGTAAAGGGAAGAAAGGCTCCTTCTCTCTGGGTGGCAGGGGCCTGGCACGGCGCGGCCCGGGACACAGCGTCCAGTGTGTGGCTCCAATGGGCATTCAGAAGCCCAGGGCCTGGCAGGCTCCGCCAGATGCTAGCAAAGGGGGCGTTATCCCGTCCTCCCCCGAGCCGACCTGGCCTCCCCTCTGCTGCTCTGGGGGCCCGCGGACGCCCTGCCCCCAGGGTGGGTGGGACCCAGGGGTGCCCACCGTCAGGGGCAAGTCCTGGCTCTGAGCTTGGAAGTCTTAGTCTGAGCACTACTTTTTTTATTTTTAAAAAAATATTTTTATTGATTTCAGAGAGGAAGGGAGAGGGAGAGACAGAGATAGAAACATCAATGGTGAGAGGGAATCATGGATCGGCTGCCTCCTGCATGCCCCCCACTGGGGATCGAGCCCACAACCCGGGCATGTGCCCTTGACTGGACTCGAACCTGGGACCGTTCAGTCCTCAGGCCGACGCTCTATCCACTGAGCCAAACCAGCCAGGGCTGAGCACTGCTTTATAGAACTAAATTAGAACTAATGATCACCCACGTTCAAACAGGGCCTGAGAGATGGCTGCTGTTTGCAGAGCACAGACTGTGAGTCAGAGGCCCGACAGCCATCATCCCGTGTAAGGCACATCCCGTCCTGTCCTACAGTAACTGTTTCTAGCCCGGCCGGTGTGGCTCAGTGGTAGAGCGTTGGTCGACCTATGAACCAGGAGGTCACGGTTCGATTCCCGGGTCAGGGCACCTGCCCAGGTTGCAGGCTCGATCCCCAGTAGGGGGCGTGCAGGAGGCAGCCGATCCATGATTCTCTCTCATCATGGATGTTTCTATCTCTCTCTCTCCCTCTCCCTTCCTCTCTGAAATCAATAAAAATATATTAAAATTGCCCTAGCTGGTTTGGCTCAATGGATAGAGTGTCAGCCTGCTAACTGAAGGGTCCCAGGTTTGATTCCAGCCAAGGACACATGCCTGGGTTGTGGGCTCGATCCCCAGTGGGGGGCGTGCAGGAGGCAGCCGATCCGTGATTCTCTCTCATCATGGATGTTTCTATTTCTCTCTCCCTCTCCCTTCCTCTCTGAAATCAATAAAAATATATTAAAATTGGAAAGAAAGTGGCATTCTAGCTCCCCCACCTGCCCGGGCCGGGCTCTGCTGGTACTTCCCGGGGCCCCGGGTCAGCTGGGAGGCTCTCTCCGCTTTCATGAACTCAGCACAGCTGCCGGGGCCCGGAGTGGCTGCCGCCCAGCTGGCCTTCCTGGGGGGTGCTGGGAGGAAGCCTGGGTGGGAGGGTGGGAGAGCCAGCTTCCTGGGGCCTCCCCGGGTGCCCCTTTGTCTGGCCCTTTATCCAGAAGAGCGGCTGCGATTGTGCGGGGCACAAAGCCCCCGTGGTGGCCCTGACTTCCCACCCCCGCCTGTGGCCGGGCGGGGAGAGGGATTCCCAGGCTCCCGCAGGCGGCCTCCGGCCCCTCCCGGCAGCCCGACACCCAGTCCGCTCTACGTGCAGAGCCAAGACCTGCCCGTCCAGCCCACGTCAGTTCCCCCACCCCCGGGATCCGGGCACTCACATGGGCCCCCGGCTAGGCTCCCTGGTCCTCCGGGGCCCATCCCTGGACACACAGCCGGGCGGCGGCATCCACGCTAAATGCCGGGGAGACTCCGGAAGGTGCCCTGAGTGCCATGCCTAGGCCCCAAAGCCTTTTCCGGGGGGGGGGGGGGGGTTGCTGACATGCAGGGCAGACTGAGTGTGAGCCACCCCAGGAAGCGGCTGGAAAGTGGGGCGAGGCTGGGGAGGGGGCAGGAGGGCATGTCTGTGGGGTACTGGTGCCCAAGGAGGGAGGAGGGAAGAGGAAGCAGGGAGGAACTCCTTTCCCTCCCTCCCCCTTTAAGCTCTTTTTTATTTATTTAAAATATATTTTATTTTTTACAGAGAGGAAGGGAGAGGGATAGAGAGTCAGAAACATCGGTGAGAGAGAAACATCGATCCACTGCCTCCTGCACACCCCCTACTGGGGATGTGCCCGCAACCAAGGTACATGCCCTTGACCGGAACTGAACCTGGGACCCTTGAGTCCGCAGGCCAATGCTCTATCCACTGAGCCAAACTGGTTAGGGCTTTATTTATTTATTTTTAAAAATATATTTCAGAGCAGAAGGGAGAGGGAGAGAGAAATATCAATGATGAGAGAGAATCATTGATCGGCTGCTTCCTGCACGCGCCCTATTGGGGATTGAGCCCGAAAGCCAGGCATGTGCCCTTGACTGGAATCGAACCTGGGACCCTTCGGTCCGCAGGCCGACACTCTGTCCACTGAGCCAAACCGGCTAGGGCCTCCCCTCCCCCTCCTTTTAAGCCCTTTAAACCGGAGGTGGGCTCAGCCCTGTGCCCTCGATGATGTGTTCACTGCTCCCAGTGTTACCCTGTCCTAAGGTGGAGAGAAGTCCATGACTGTCTCAAGGCCTCGCGGCTCATACGTGGAATCAAGGCTGCGTGTGGGTCTCTGACCCCTAAGACCGTGCTTCTAGCCAGTCTTCAAGCGAGAGGGCAGCAGGTCTAGCCGGCGCGGCTCAGTGGTTGATCGTCAGCCTAGGAACCAGGAGGTCACGGTTCGATTCCCGGTCAGGGCACATGCCCGGGTCTCAGGCTCCATCCCTAGTGTGGGGCGTGCAGGAGGCAGCTGATCGATGATTCTCTCTCATCATTAACATTTCTATCTCTCTCTCCCTTTCTGAAGTCAATAAAAACATATATTTTAAAGAAAATAAAAAAGAAATAGGGCAGTAAGACTGCAGGCCAGGCCCCTGCAGTTGAGTGCAGGAAGCATCCTGGGAGAAGGCCGGTGGGGGGCCTGGAGCACCCCCCTCCCATCTGTCCGCCCACCCGGGAGCCCCCCTCGGAGATGTCACTTGAATTCAGCGTTGACAAAAGCCGGGTGGGGGGCAGAGGCGGGAGCGCAGCACAGCTGCAGGGACGAGCTGGGAGGGAGGCAGCCAGCCAGGGATGTTCCCAACCCCAGCCGCCCCTAAATCCACATATGGCTCTCTGGGCAGGCCGTTCGGATGGACACAGGCCTTGTCAGGAGAGAGGACGCCGGCACCCCAAACCTCCAGGGCTCCCTGAGGTTAGAGCACCTCCCCGGGCATGGGCATTCGGCAGGTCTCGGAGGCAGGCAGGGCGGAGTTGGCATCCACGTGTGGCCCATGGGGAACCCCGGGGTGACCTGGGCGTGGAGGTGCAGACCCTGGGCTGTGATCCACCCTCACCTGCTTCCCTGCCAGGCCTTCCTCCCGCACTCCAGCCCCACCTTCCTGGGAAGAGTGAGAAACAGAATAAAGTTCTCATTTCCATCACATGCGTCAGGGGAGGGACGGACCTGGAAGCTGCTGATTGTCGTGGCTCCAAGGCAGCCGCCAGCTGAGTAAGGTGTCCCAGCCTGTTTGGGGTGCCTAACCCTGCAATTAATCCGCACTGGAGTGGGGGGGCGGGGGGCGCTGTGTGCTCAAGCCCAGAGGTGGGAAACCTGGCAATTAAAGAGACAGACAGCCCTGACTGGTTTGGCTCAGTGGATAGAGCGTCGGCCTGCGGACTCAAGGGTCCTGGGTTCGATTCCGGCCAAGGGCATGTGCCTTGGTTGCGGGCATATCCCCAGTGGGGGGTGTGCAGGAGGCAGCTGATCGATGTTTCTCTCTATCCCTCTCTCTTTCTCTCTGTAAAAAAAAAAATCAATAAAATATGTTTTAAAAAAATAAAAAAGCGCAGGAATAGGCTTTAAAAAAAAAATAAAATAAAGGGACAGACACCCTCTCCTTTCTGGGGGATAGGGATGAGGTGTGAGGATGCAGGGACCAGGGCAGAGTCCCCAGGAAATCAGTCTGGTTACTTTGAATTCAAACCCATAGTGAGCCCTAGCCAGGTTGGCTCAGTGGATAGAGCGTTGGACTGAAGGGTCCCAGGTTCGATTCCGGTCAAGGGTATGTACCTGGATTGCAGGCTCCTCCCTGGCCCGGGCCCTGATTGGGGCGAATGCAGGAAGCAACCAATCGATGTGTTTCTTTCACATCGATGTTGCTCTCTGTCTATCCCTCTCTCTTCTACTCTCTCTGAAAATCAATGGGAAAATATCTTCAGGTGAGGATTAAACACAAACACACACACACACACACACACACACACACACACACACACACACACTCACACTCACACTCACAAATCCATAGTGTGATTCTGTGGCTCCCGCCATCCCCCAGAAATCCCTGGGATTACCATCCAATCCGATTTAGCAGCCTGCCCTCCGGGAGCCTAAATGTTAGAATAGAAGCGACTGATGAACACACACACACACACACACACACACTCAGGGGCATTTGATCAGTCTGGCAGGAGGGACTGTTTATGGAAGTGATTCTATTTATTTTGTTCCCTGTACTAAGCAGGCTTGGCAGGGACTACACCTCTCCTCTGGGTCGGCTGGTAAAGTCTGCAGCTTGTTTGCGAGCGTGTTTCAAGCATATGGTACCAGCCAGGCTGGCGTGGCTCCGTGGCTGAGCGTCCACCTACAAACCAGGAGGTCACGGTTCAATTCCCAGTCAGGGCACAAGCCCGGGTTGTAGGCTCGATGCCCAGTGTGGGGCGGGCAGGAGGCAGCCGATCAGTGATTCTCTCTCATCATTGATGTTCCTATCTCTCTCTCTCCCTCCCTTCCTCGCTGAAATCAATTAAAATAAATATATATATATAAAGCATATGGCATCATAGGAATAAGGGAGTCTGGACCCTGGCTGCAGCTCACACTGACCAATTGGACTCGTCCGAGTTATTCACATCGATGGCACGTGTGATGTCAGCCACCACCATGGGGGTTCAGGGCTCGGGATTCCCACAGCCGCCCCGAACGCCTGGAGCCCCTGTGTGGTGGGGCTGTGTTCTGGGATTCAGGACCTGCCAGGGCCCAGGAGGAGGCTTGGCGATCGGGCCAGGGGGGCCGCAGATCGGGCCATGGGGGCGGGCAGCGTGCCCTGCTCCGTGGTGGGACTGCGCCCAGCTTCTGGGTGGAGGAAGACCTTCCGATCTCTTGTCACAGAAGCCTCTGAGGTCACAGGCTCTTTTTTTTTTTTTTTTTTAATTATTGATTTCAGAGAGGAAGGGAGAGGGAGAGAGAGAGAAACATCAATGATGAGAGAGAATCATCAATCAGCTGCCTTCTGCACGCCCCCCACTGGGGATTGAGCCCGCAACCCGGGCATGTGCCCTTGACCGGAATTGAACCCGGGACCCTTCAGTCCGCAGGCCGACGCTCTGTCCACTGAGCCACACCGGCTAGAGCCTGGCCGCAGGCTCTTGATCTCCTGATCTTTGCCCCCCTGAGGATCAGTAACTTAATCCACTGAAGAGGCCTGGTTGTGTTTGTCTCACTCCTAACACGCCCCCTGCCCACGCCTAGTCCCCTTTGTACACCCCGGGGCCTGAGAGACCGGACAAGACTAAAACCCACAGAGGGGTCAGAGGGGAGGGCCTGGCAATTAACCCCACATCCTGAGCCGGGTGGGGTCAGGGGTCACTGGGACGGGGAAAGGAGCTGGCCACCAGCTGCCACGCCCAGGAGGAGGCCTCCAGGGGCACCCACAGGTGGGGTTCCGGCCAGATCGCTCCCCCTCCCCCGAGCTGGGCAGAGAGAGAGGGCAGGAAGTTCTTGCTCTGGCCCCACCTCCCTGCACCAGCCCCCAGACCCCTGAGAGGAAGCCTCTGCTTTGCTCCAGCACCATGGCCAGGGCCCACCCTGATCCTGAGGGGAGAGGGGGTGCTCTTCCTGGGGTGGGACCCTGCCCCCCATCTCTGAGCAGCAGCTGATTCACCGTCCCTCCCCACTCTCTTACTTTTGAGGAGAATAACCTGTGATAATTTTTTTTCTTCTTCTTTTCTGGCAACTAATGGACTCCTTAAATAGCAAAAATTGCGGCCTGTAATTAAGATCTTGCTTTTTAAATGATTAATCATTGTAACCCCTTTGAGCAGCATCCTCGTTTCCACTCTTCCCACATTGAAATGCAGATCGTTGGCGAGGGAGGGAGGCGCTCCCAAGCCACGGAGGAGCAATTAAACCTTCCCAGCTGTCACTCGTCCTCGGCTGCCTCCTGGCCTGTCCAGACGCTGCCGCCGCAGCCGCAGCCGCCACAGCCGCAGCCGCCACCGTGGAGACAGCACGGGGCCCCTGTGCTGCGCCACACTCACCAGTGGCCTTGCCAGGAGGAGGGGGGAGGGCAGGGGGCCACCGGCAGGGCTGCCCCAAGCCTGACCCTGGCCCCTGGCTCTCAGAAACTCCTGGGAATGCAGATAACATTTGTTGAGCTCTTTCTCTCTCTCTCTCTTTTAAAATATATATATTTATTGATTTCAGAGAAGAAGGGAGAAGGAGAGAAACATTAATGATGAGAGAGAATCCTTGATCGGCTGCCTCCTGCACGCCCCCTGCTGGGGATCGAGCTTATAGCCAGGAAGGGCACGTGCCCTGGACTGGAATCGAACCCGGGATCCTTCACTTCACAGGCCAACACTCTATCCACTGAGCCAAACTGACTAGGGCTGTTGAGTAACGTATTTTCCGGCGTATAAGATGACTTTTTTTTAAAAATATATTTTATTGATTTTTTACAGAGAGGAAGAGAGAGGGATAGAGAGTTAGAAACATCGATGAGAGAGAAACATCGATCAGCTGCCTCTTGCACACCCCCTACTTGGGATGTGCCTGCAACCAAGGTACATGCCCTTGACTGGAATCGAACCTGGGACCTTTCAGTCCGCAGGCCGATGCTCTATCCACTGAGCCAAACCGACCAGGGCTGTTGAGTACCGTATTTTCCAGCGTATAAGACGACTTTTTTTTTTTTTTAAATTTCTTTATTGATTAAGGTGTCACAATAAGACGACTTTTTAATCCAGGAAAATCTTCTCAAAAGTCGGGGGTCGTCTTAAACGCCGGGGTGTCTTTTCCTTTTTTTTCTTTTATTGTTTAAAGTATTACAAATAGTAGTACATACGTCTCCTTTTTTTTTTCCCCCTTGACCTCCCCCGCAGCCTCCCCTACCCCCCAGCACATGCCTTCATTTTTATTCGGTGTGCGTTGGAAGAGGGGTCGTCTTATACGCTGGAAAAGTTGGGGGTCGTCTTATTACGGTACTTTGTGTGTGTGTGTGTGTGTGTGTGTGTGTGTGTGTGTGTGTGTGTGTTGAGCACTTCCCACACGCCCAGCACTTCAGCAGTCAGGTCTCTTTCAGTGTTCCCAGTGGCCGCGGGGGAGAAGTGTGAAGGAGCCTCTTTTCTACGAAGGGGTGGATGGGAGGTTTCCATTCGCCACATGAGTGAGCAGGGTTTCAAACGAGGTTGGGCTGACCCCAAACCAAGACCCCCACTGATTCTTCTCCGCGGTGGGTGGTGAGGCCCCCGGGCCACCTCGCTGACCGCCCTGGCGGGCATACGTACACGCGGTTCCTCACCGGCCTGCAACACGCTCTCTGAGTTGGCCGCCTGTGAGCCATCCTTGCAAACAAGGGCCGGCATTTACCAGCCCACAGAAGTGTTTTCCAAGCTTTGCCTCCCTTTGAGGCAGACGTGGACTGGCAACATGATTTTGGAATGATACATCGTTAGAGCTAGAAGGGGACTGGGGACCCCTCGTCTTACTCGAGAGGACATTGGCGCCCTAGCCAGTTTGGCTCAGTGGATAGAGCATCGGCCTGCGGACTGAAAGGTCCCAGGTTCCATTCTGGTCAAGGGCATGTACCTTGGTTGCAGGCACATCCCTAGTAGGGGGTGTGCAGGAGGCAGCTGATCGATGTTTCTCTCTCATCCAATGTTTCTAACTCTCTATCCCTCTCCCTTCCTCTCTGTGAAAAATCAATAAAATATATATTTTTTAAAAAAAGCACGTACCTCGGTTGCAGGCTCCTCCCTGGCCTGGGCCCTGGTCAGGTCTCATGCAGGAGGCACCCCATAGATGTGTTTCTCTCACATCGGTGTTTCTCTCTGTCTTTCCCTCTCTCTTCCACTCTCTCTAAAAATCAATGGAAAAATATTTTCGGGTGAGGATTTAAAAAAAAAAAAGAGAGAGAGAGGACACTGGGGCCAGAGGTTCGGGGACTGGGCCAAGTGGACACGTCACATACACAGCCCTGAGCGGGAGGCTGGCCAATCTTGGCTGCTCACGTATTCGTCGAATGAGCAAACCCGGGTTGACACACGTCTGCCTTCGGGGCCCCGCTCTGCATGCTTCCGAAGAGATTTGTGTGTGTATTCGAGGTGGTGGCGGTCGCAGGAGCATTCCCTTAGAAGCTGTTCCGGGGAAGAGGCAGGAGAGAGAACAGACTCAGGAGTGAACAGGCCGCCCTGTGTGCGCGTGCAAGGTCCCTGGGCTGGGAAGGCTGAACGGCCACGCCACGATGTGTGCAACCAGCCAGGCGGGGACCGGCCCTTGCTAAGAGGCTATAGGCCGTATCCTGTGGGTGGGAGGCGGCACCTGCCCCACCACGGACAATTTGGCAACTGATCACAAAGTCATGCCCTAGCCCCGTGGTCGGCAAACTGCGGCTCTCGAGCCACATGCGGCTCTTTGGCCCCTTGAGTGTGGCTCTTCCACAAAATACCACGGCCTGGGCGAGTCTGTTTTGAAGAAGTGGCGTTAGAAGAAGTTTTAAGTTTAAAAAATGTGGCTCTCAAAAGAAATTTCAGTCGTTGTCCTGTTGATATTTGGCTCTGTGGACTAATGAGTTTGCCGACCACAGCCCTAGCCGGTTTGGCTCAGTGGATAGAGCGATGGCCCGCGGACTGAGGATCCCGGGTTCGATTCTGCTCAAGGGCACATACCGGTTGCCGTCACGTGCGGAAGGCAACCAATCGATGTGTCTCTCTTGCATCGATGTTTCTCTCTGTCTCTCCCCCTCCTTTTCACTCCCTCTAAAAATCAATGGAAAAATATCCTCGGATGAGGATTAACAAGAAACAAACAAAACAAAGTCACATATGCACGAGTTTGTCTCAGCAAATCCCCCTTCTACAGATACACTCATGCTGTTGAGAACTGACTTATGTTCACAGTTAGTTTGTTGCCATGACATTTGTAAAAGCCAAAGGTTGGACCTAGCCAGTTTGGCTCAGTGGATAGAGCATCGGCCTGTGGACCGAAGGGTCCTGGGTTCGATTCCTGTCAAGGGCACGTACCTTGGTTGCAGGCTCCTCCCTGTCCAGGGCCCTGGTCGGGGCTCGTGCAGGAGGCAACCAATCCATGTGTCTCTCTCACATCAGTGTTACGCTCTGTCTCTCCCTCTTTCTTGCACTCCCTCTGAAAATCAATGGAAAAATATCCTTGGGTGAGAATTTTAAAAAAAAAAAAAAAAGGGCAAAGGTCGAAACAATATTATGAAGCTGAGTAAAAGGAGGGAGAATTAAGAACACAAGTTTGCACTGGCTTGTTGATGTATGAAGACACTCTAGAGGGATACATGAGAGATGGGGAACAGTTATTGTCTTTTTAGGGAGTCGTGAGAACAGATGGGGGTCACGGACAGGAAGTAGACCTCCCTGCAGATGTGACCTTTGTCCTGGGTGACAGTGTTAGCTATTCAGACAAGTTAAATACCAGCGATCCTTCAGTGCCTTCAGCGATGAGGTCCATGCTTACATAGAGGCTCGCACCGTGTCCTGCCCCGTCTGCTGGTCCTGGTTGGTTCAAGGGCACACGCCCACCCCAGTGGGCACACACTCCCTCACCCGGTGCCCTCGAGATGGCACCCCTGTGGCCTGTCTGTGGGAGCCGGGGCGCTGTCCCAGGTCCTCACCTCCCCCCATGGCCATGTCCCCGCCCCCCACGGTGGCGCTGAGTGGCACAACCCCTTCCTTGTGCCACTGTAGGGTGCAGGACCGGGAACCTGAGCCCCGGCTGTTCTGTGTCACGTGGGATTAGACGCGGCTGTACGGGGACCACAGCCAGGTGGCGGGGATGGGCTTACGCAGATATAGTCATTCACTTCACAGGGCAAGAAGGTGGAGGGTGGTCCCCCGCTGGCTCCGTGGCCCGGTGACGTCAGGGAATGGGTTTGGCATCTCTGGTAGCCCTGGGACTTGAACCTCAGGCTCTCTCTTTGTTTTGCGATTTTAATATATTTTTATTGATTTCAGAGAGGAAGGGAGAGGGAGAGAGAGACGTAGAAACATCCATGATGAGAGAGAATCATGGATCGGCTGCCTCCTGCACGGCCCCTATTGGGGATCGAACCCACAACCCGGACACATGTCCTTGACTGGAATCGAACCCGGGATCCTTCAGTCCACAGGCTGACGCTCTATCCACTGAGCCACACCAGCTAGGGCTTAATTTTTCTTTTTTATTCCTCACCCAAGTTTATGTTTATTGATTTGAGAGAGAGACAGACAGACAGACAGACATCAAAGTGAGCGAAATACCCATCGGCTGCCTCCCATACACACCCCAGGTTGGGGATGGAGACCGCAACCTTTTGGTGTTCGGGACGGGATGATGCTCCAACCCACTGAGCCACACCAGCCAGGAGAACCCCAGGCGCTCTGCATGCCGTCCCCTCAACACGCCTCACCCATGCCTTCCGGAGAAAGGACCAGTGACCCCTGACCCCGGCCACCCTGTCACCGCACAGGCCTGGGAAGGAGGCCTGGCTGAGGCGGGGGATGGTGGCTCCCAGATGGCCTCCCTCCTATCCCCCCCACCCCCTCCCCGGCCCGGCCTCGCCTGGAGGAGAAGGGAGGGGACCCCACCGCATTCCAGGACAGGGGTTGGAGGGGGGTCAGGCCCCCCCCCGCCCGTTCCCATCCTCCCCAGGAGGGCTAAATGCAGGACCGCTTACAGTCACAATCGCCAAATGAGGCCGCAGCGGCCCGGGCCGGCCGGGAAACACCCTCGGCTGAAAGGAGGCGCGTCTGGAGGCGCAGACATCTTCATTCAGGCGTCTGCAGCTCCGTCTGGAGGCGCACAAAGCGCCCGTGCTCAGCGGGCCGGGCAGCCTTTATGTCGTCCCCCCTTTCATCTGGCAGCCAAAGCGGACAGGCCGGCCCGGCGCCTCCCATCCCGCCCCCCCCCCCCCCCGCAGCGGCCTCCTGGGGGGCTGTACCTCCCAGGGCGGGGTGCCTAACCCAGGCCAGCCCCACCCCTCCTGCCAGCCTGGCTGGGACAGCCGCTGGGGGTTGGGGGGGTCCCGGCTCACCCAGAGGCAGGGTGGCCCCAGGCAGTCAGGTCTGAGCGGGTGGGTGCACCTGAGGCAGAAGAACAGGGAACCTTGACCTGGCCAGTGTGGCTCAGTGGATACAGGGTCGGCCTGTGGGCTGAAGGGTTCCGGGTTCGATTCCGGTCAAGGGCACATGCCCACGTTGTGGGCTCGATCCCCTCTCCTGCAGGAGGCAGCCAATCGATTCTCTCTTATCATTGACTAGAGGCCCGGTGCACAGGAAATTATTTAGAAGGTGGCCGGCAGGGCAGGACTGGGCAAGACAGGCTGGACACGCCCTGGAGCCAACCTCCTGCAGCCCCTCCCCGGCCATGTCTGCCCCCTGGTGGTCAGTGTGCATCGTAGCTACCGGCCAGTTGGCCGGTCCGCCAGTCATTTAGCCTTTTATATATATAGATGTTTCAATCTCTCTCTCCTTCTCCCTTCCTCTCTGAAATCAATAAAAAATATTAAAAAAAAAAAAAAAGAAGAAGAGGGAACCTTGGAACCCAGGAGGGGTTCTTAGCCTGGGGTCTGTGCCCCCAGGGGAGGGGCATGTGACTCTCACGTCAGATGCAAATCCACGCACAGGGCCTTTTCCCGAGGAAGAGGGTCCCTATCCCCTCAGGTGCTCGGTCTTAGCGCTGGGTTCACGCAACCTCCCATTTTACAGATGGGAAGGCTGAGGCCCAGACGGCAGACATGCCTTGCCCCAAGTCACACCAGAAATTAGTGGCTGCACTTGGGCCTCTTCTCCCACCCAGAGACTCTGCTCGCTCAGAGGGATCCAGATTCAAGAGGACGGGCCCCATAGGAGAGTATGGGAGAGGGAGAGAGATAGAAACATCAATGATGAGAAAGAATCATCGATCGGCTGCCTCCTGCACGCCCCGCACTGGGGACCAAGCCCGCGACCTGGGCATGCGCCCTGACTGGGAATCCAACTGTGACCTCCTGGTTCATAGGTTAATGCTCAACCACTGAGCCACACTGGCCGGGCTGTTATTAGCTTTTAAGGTGATAAATAAAAAACACGTTTGCTGTGAGAGCACAGGAGGGGATCAAGTGAAAAGCAAGACTCTTCCTCCCCCGTGACACCCCCACGCACTCCATGGGGGACAGGATGGGAGTGGGGAGTCCTCTGGGCAAGGCTTCCCTCCCCCTCCCTCCCCTCGGCCAATGGGGTTGGGGCTGTGGGTTGGCATTGTGCCCGCTCTGCCTGCTGGAGCCCATGGTGGCATCTCTTGGGAACATGCAGAAGGCACAGGTCATTAGTGAAACAGCATCTCACATGCACTCACACGTATGTGTACATCAGCACACATGCATGCACATACACAGTCCATATTCCAGGTATGGCTCCGGGTGTGTCCACGGGGCAGGCCAGCAAGGTGAGCTTTTTTGTTTGTTTTTTAATATATTTTTACTGATTTCAGATAAGAAGGGAAAGAGAGAGAGAGAGAGAGAAACATCAATGATGAGAGAGAATCATTGATCAGCTGCCTGCTGCCTGCTACCCGCCCCCTACTTGGGAACGAGCCTGCAACCCAGGCATGTGCCCTTGATGGGAATTGAACCCAGGTCCCATTGGTCCCCAGGCTGACGCTCTATCCACTGAGCCAAACTGGCCAGGGCTGCGAGGTGAGCTTTCACTGCGGGTCAGAGAAGCTGGGGTGCAAGTCGTGTGCTGCTCACAGCCATGGCCTTCAGGACCTGTGGCCTGTGTGTGTGGGTTCTCAGGGACTAAAGGGGGGAACGTTCCAGGCACAGGAGAAAGACAAACTGACTGGCCCACAGGGGAGAGGTCGGAGGGGAGAGGTCGGAGGGGAGAGGGGAGGAGGTGGGCCAGCCCCGCCCCCTTGTTTATTCAATGACCCATCCCTTCTATTAAACACGGGCAGCGGTGTTTACCTTGTGGGCATTTAATTCTGTGGACAAACGCTCAAAATGTTTTTACTTAAAAATACTGTACAGCCCGGCCGGCATGGCTCAGTGGTTGAGGGTTGACCTATGAACCAGGAGGTCACGGTTCGATTCCCGGTCAGGGCACCTGCCTGGTTGCAGGCTCGATCCCCAGTGTGGGACGTGCAGGAGGCAGCTGATCAGTGATTCTCTCTCATCATTGGTGTTTCTAACTCTCTCTTCCTCTTCCTTCCTCTCTGAAATCACTAAAAATATATTTTCAAAAAAAGTAGGAAAAGAAAGAAAAATAGTGTACAGCCCTGGCTTGTGTGGCTCAGTGGATAGAGTGTCGGCCTGTGGACTGAAGAATTCCGGGTTCGATTCTGGTCAAGGGCACATGCCCGGGGTTGCGGGCTCGATCGCGTACAGCAGGCAGCTGATCAATGATTCTCATCATTGATGTTTCTATCGCTCTCTCCCTCTCCCTTCCTTTCTCTCTAAAAATCAATAAAAAATGTATTTTTTTAAAAATAGTGTACAGCACTGGCCGGTGTGGCTCTGTTGGTTGGAGCGTCGTCTGATACACCAAGGTTTCAGGTTCAATCCCCGGTCAGGGCGCATACAAGAATCCACCAGTGAATGCATAAATAAGTGGAACAACAACTCTCTCTCTCTCTCTCTCTCTCTGTCAAAAAATAAAAAAAGAAATAAGACTATCCCAATAAGAATAAGGTGATCATAAGCCTGACCCTTTGCAATTATGTTCTTAGTTTCATAAAATTCTCCTGCAATTGTTATATCTAGGATCATAACAAAGCCTGCCTAAATTATATGTAATTATGTGAATTATACCTAAAACCCTGCCGCGTTTCAATATTTGATGGGAAGACTCGATACTGTCAAGGTGTCAATCCTTTCTAAATTAAAACACCTAGTCGATGCCGTGCCATTGAGACGGAATTCAGATGCTGATTCTAAAGTTCATTTGGAAGAGCAAACGTGAAAAGTTAACCAAGAAAATTTTGAGAGGGAAGAAGTGGTCTCAGGAGGCGCAAACACACAAATAAAAGGACGTATCGCCCTGGCTGATTTGGCTCAGTGGATAGAGCATTGGCCTGCGGACTAAAGGGTCCCAGGTTCAACTCCAGCCAAGGGCACATGTCCGGGTTTCGGGCTAGATCCCCCCCTCCCCAGTAGGGGGCGTGCAGGAGGCAGCCGACCAATGATTCTATCTCATCACTGATGTTTCTCTCTCTCTCCCTTCCTCTCTGAAACCAACAAAAAAATGTATATTTTTTTTAAAAGGAGATATTGTAGCACACATTTTTGTTGCTGTTTGTTTTTTTTTTTTAATATTTTTAATTGATTTTAGGAAGAGAGGGAGAGGGAGAGAAACATCGATGTGAGAGAGAAACATCAATCGGTTGCTGTTGGAAGCCGCCCACTGCCTTCACTGGCAGAGAGGTGTGGACAAGGAACCAGGAAGGCTGGTTAACCTTGAAGCCCTGAAAGGTCAGAGCCCACCACCCACTGTCTAGTTGAGACAATGATAGCTAAAACAACCTCCACCTTTTAATCTTGTGTAAATCCTTGCTGATTGGCTGTTATTGGAATTGCCCGCCTAAGGGCTATGGGTGGATCCCATAGTCTTTTTTTTTTTTTCCCCAATTTTTTTTTATTAAGATATTATATGTGTACATATCTTACCATTGCCCCCCCCCACCCCACTCCCATATATGCCCTCACCCCCCAGAGTTTTGCGTCCATTGGTTATGCTTATATGCAAGCATACAAGTCCTTTGATTGATCTCTTAAGATCCCATAGTCTTAACAAAAGGGATCGCTAGGCCGGAGCAAAGTGGAGTCCTTCCCCTTGAGTGGGGCTCCCGCCTGGCCCCCAATATTCCCAAATTTAGACTTTCTTGTCTAGTCTCTTTCGTTTGCGTGCGGCCTCCTCCAGAGCCCGAACCCTGAACCTGAACCCTGAACCACGCGGGACGTGAAAAGGGTTTACTACAGGTTGCCTCCTGTAACCAGGACCGAACCCGGGACCTGGGCATGTGCCCAGACTGAGAATCGAACCGGCACCCTTTCGGTGCACAGGGTCCAACCGAGCCACATCGGCCAGTGTGTAGCGCAGGTTTTAATGACACGGAATTGGAAACACCCCGAAGTCCCCTCCCCAGGGGAATGGTTAAATAACGTAGAGGGATGGGTCTCGAACCGGAGCCCGTGTCTGACTTGGTGGGCCGGGGAAGAAGGACTCAAGGACTGTGCGTTTTTAACAAGTTGGCAAGTGACGGCGGTGCGGCTGGTCGGGACCACACTTTGAGAACCACTGGTTTAGAGCCAGCGTGTCAAACTCAAAGGCTAACACGGGCCAAATAAACAAGGTTTACGTTTACGTGAGCCGCAAAAAAAACCCCACAAGCTTCCATTTTCATAGAAACGTAGGTTTATTTAGAAAAGTATCGTATAAAGTAGAACAAGGGCAATGATAAAATTGGTGTTTTCTTACATACCGTTATCTTGGCTGGGCCACAAAACATATTTGTTGTGGGCCGAATGCGAGAGTTTGACACGCTCGATCTAGAGATTCTATTAGCAAATACTCTGAGTGGAAGGGAGGGGAAGAGACAGAGAGAGAAATAACAATGTGGGAGAGACACATCGATCGGTTGCCTCCCACACAAGGCCCAACCAGGGCAGGGATCGAGCCTGCAACTGAGGTACGTGCCCTTGACTGGACCCGAACCTGGGACCCTTCAGTCCACAGGCCGACGCTCTGTCCACTGAGCCAAACCGGCCAGGGCCCCGTCCTTCGTCTTCATAGGCCCTATAAGGACATCCCAGAGCACACCCCCCCCCCCAGCTGGAAGTTTCTGGAATGCTTGGGGGAAAGCCCCACACTGGGGGAGGATTCCCAAGGTCCCAGGCGGGCTCCCCCTTCCCCACCCCCTGCGCTTGCACCCCTGGCCTGTGTGCTCTGGGGAGAAAGGTCCTGGTACCTCCCGTTTTCCCAGCCAGGAGGCCTGCGGTTCCCACATTATCACATGAATGGAACACAAGCCCCCTGTCCACTCGAGCAAACAATTTGGCTAGCAAATTGACATAATTACGAGAGACAGAGGAGGGAGCGCGCCCCCCCCACCCGGGCCCCCCCGCAGGCGGCTCCCCGCAGCCCTCCTCCCGGCCTTTGTGGGCCAGGCGCCCCAGCCGATGAGCAGTCCTGTGGCCTTTTCAAGAGCCCTAAGTGATGGGCCCCCTTAATCTGATTACAATTTGCAGAGTCCTTCCAGCCGGTGCTAAAGGGCCGCTCTCAAGCACCCTGCTCGATGGTGTGTGCACAAGCACGCGCGCACACGCACGCACACACACACACACACACACACACACACACACACACACAGCACCCACTCAGCCTGCAGGTGGTGGCCCTGCCTCTTTCCTCCACACGCCTGGGACTCCGCGCCCCTCAAGGGAGGCCCTAGCCCAGCCGGTGTGGCTCAGTGGTTGAGCATCGACCCAGGAACCAAGAGGCCACGGGTTCGATTCCCATTCAGGGCACATGCCCCGCTGCAGGCCCGATCCCCAGTAGGGGGCACGCAGGAGTCTGCCGATGTTTCTCTCTCATCGATGTTTCTATCCCTCAATCCCTCTCCCTTCCTCTCTCCCTAAAAAAAAAATAAAATCAATAAAAACATTTAAAAAAAATTTTTTTAAAAGGGAGGGAGGCCTTAAACCTCAGGTACACGCAGGGGCTGAGGCCGCCCCTCGCAACCCTGGGTCACGTGAGCTCGGGATGTCTACAGAGGGAGACACACCGCCCAGGCCAGGCACAGGGTGCACACTCACACCCCTGGGTGCACACCTCCCCACTTCCCAGCCCTCCTCAGGGCCGCCCCCCTGAACCCCCAGCGGCCCACCCCACTGGGGCAGCCCTCACCCACAGCAGCCTTATTTCAGGAACCCCTCCGGCGGCAGCTCCCAGGGGATTAGGCCTGGCAGGCGGCCTGGATGGGGCTCAGCTCGAGGGCTGCCGTCCATGGCCTCCTCCTCCTCCTCCTCCTCCACTTTGTAGCTCTTAATCCCCAGGATCAGCCGCAACGGCCCTGTTTCCCATACTCGCTTCTGGGGCTCAGGCCCCGGCCCGGCCCCCCACCCGGAACGGAGGCCTTCAGCTCCGGATGAGGGTGGGATGGGGGCAAATCTGGGGGCCAACGCACACGGGGGCAGAAGAGGGAGCTTTGCCCTTGTCAGCTGAGCAGCCCCACCCCGGGAGATGCAAGTGGGTCCCCAGTGACCCCAGCCCGCCATGGGAGTGTATGATGCTCTCCCGCGGTGGGGGGGGGGCGGCTGGGAGGTCAGCGCACAGGGCAGGGCAGGCACTCCGCGTGGTACCCAGCGCATCCTTGGAGTCGGGAACGGGTGGGGACTTGGCGTACGGCCGTCAAACACGCAGACGGGGCACAGTCTGGGGGTGCTTCCTGCAGCTCTGCGGGCAACTCCAGGCTCAGCAATGCTTCGTGAGGCCCTTCACAGCTGCTTTGCCAAGACAAAGCCTCCCAGTTGCCAGCATTTTATTTTTATTTTATTATATATATTTTTAAATATATTTTATTGATTTTTTACAGAGAGGAAGGGAGAGGGATAGTGAGTCAGAAACATCGATGAGAGAGAAACATCGACCAGTTGCCTCTTGCACACCCCCTACTGGGGATGTGCCCGCAACCAAGGTACATGCCCTTGACCGGAATCGAACCCGGGACCCTTGAGTCCGCAGGCCGACGCTCTATCCACTGAGCCAAACCGGTTTCGGCAGTTGCCAGCATTTTAAAGACTTCATCCCCCACCCGGCAGGGGTGACTCCGTGGTTGAGCGTGGACCTATAAACCACGAGGTCACGGGTGCTGGCTTGACCCCCAGTAGGGGGCGTGCAGGAGGCAGCCCATCAGCGATTCTCTCATCATTGATGTTCCTCTCTCTCTCTCTCTCTCTCTCTCTCTCTCTCTCTCTCTCTCTCCCTCCCTCTCCGGTCCTCTCTGACATCAATGAAATATATTTTAAAAATGAATAAAGAGCCGAAACCGGTTTGGCTCAGTGGATAGAGCGTCGGCCTGCAGACTCGAGGGTCCCAGGTTCGATTCCGGTCAAGGGCATGTACCTTGGTTGAGGGCACATCCCCGGTAGGGGGTGTGCAGGAGGCAGCTGATTGATGTTTCTCTCTCATCGATGTTTCTAGCTCTCTATCCCTCTCCTTTCCTCTCTGTAAGGAATTAATAAAATATATATATATAAAATGAATAAATAAAAAAAAATATATATATATAAATATATATATATTAAATATATATAATATATATAATATATATATATATATAATATATATATATATATATATATATAATAAATATAATAAAATATATATATAAAAAATGAATAAAGACCTCACCCCGGATCATGAAGCCCACCTATAGTCTGGGCAACAACAGGGTGTGCCCAGATCAGTCTCAACATAGCGGTGTGGTGACTGCCTGGCCCTGTCCTGGGTACCCTCCTTGCATGGCCCCCACACCCAGGTCACATAATCGGGGGAAGGCCCCCCCCCCGCCCCAACCAGCCCCAAAGCCGGGTCTGAGGTTGAGCCTAGTGCTGCTGCCAGGGAGACTGCTGGCTGCCCTGGCATGCGGGCTTTGGGGCACCTCCTGCCCGCTGCACCTCTCCCCTCCCCGGCCCTCCTGGGCGTGCCCGGAGCCCTATCAGCTGGAATCAAAGCGCCGGCCCCTCCCCAGCGTGCGCCCCTCCCCAGCGTGCGCCCCTCCCCAGCGCGCGCCCCTCCCCAGCGCGCGCCCCTCCGCGCGCCCCGCCCGCCGCGCCAGGCGCCCCTCCTCCTTTGTCACAATGTTTTTCACTCGGCGGGGCAAACTGTCCAATTAGAGCCGGGGCCCTCCGGCTTCCATCTTTGCCGACGTTTAATTAACATGCTCTTCTTGGCAGCTGCTGACAAGTTCCAGAAACAGGTTGTAAAGGGTTTTTGTCTTCCCCAGCATGGAAAATGAGGGGTGTTCCTCGCAGGAACGTGAATAGGTTGCGTTGCGGCTCCCTCCTCCTCCTCCTCCTCCTCCTCCTCCTCCTCCTCCTCCACCACCACCACCCCTTGGCAAGGGGAGTGATGCCTGAATGTGTGTGTGTGTGTGTGTGTGTGTGTGTGTGTGTGTGAATTGTGACGGGGCGGGGAGGGCGGATTTGCAGGCAAGAGAGACCCTCTCCGCCCATTCCCCTCACCCCTTCTTCTCTGGGGTCTTTGCGCCTCAAAAGATCTGGATTCTGCTCCTTAGTCCCCAGCTGCCACATTTTTGCCTCACCTCTCTTTCCCTCGATTCCCACCCCTGAGTCTCTGCCTATGCTATCGCTTTGCCAGCCTTCTGGTAAACTCCTATTCAGCCTCCAAAACCCTACTCAGGGGACCCACTCTGGGAAGCCACCTGGGCACAGAAGGCATGGGCCGTTTCACATGGGTGCGTTTCTGGGATGGCTAATGTGAAGTCAGAAGCTGAGCCTTGCCAGGGGGCTCCGGGCAGGGGCCGGCTCCAGCACCCCAAATTCTTCCCCTGAAGCCTGGGATCATTTCCCTTGCGGCATGGATGGCAGCTTGGGGTGGGCAGTCAGGACTGGGGCTGGAAGCCAGGTCTCTGCATCCTGTTCTCCCTCAAACGGTTGCAGTATCCGCACCCATGTTACAAAGAACGCCTAGAACATTTATTCACAGAGGCCGCCATGGGCACATGGCTCAGAGAGATCTGGGGGAGGGGGGCAGGGAGCATGGGTGGTGCAGGCCGCGAACCCAGCCCCGGGGGGGGAGCGGGGGGGCTGGCAGTCAAGTTGTCACCTACGAGGGCTGGCTCCACTTCCAGGCTCAGCCCGCTCCTGCCTGAATGAGGAGGCCACTGGGACCCCCGGTGGCCGGCTTCAGGCCGCCGGAACCTGGCCTGTCCGCCCACTTTGTCTATGCCGCCTCCTTCTCCATTTCCAGGCAGCGAAGGGGAGCGAGGGTGGCGGCACCCGGGGCCATGCCAGCAGGCGGGGTGCTGTTCCCCTTGCCCTTGAGAGCCCAGCATGGCCGGCACCGGCTCCTCCTGGGCACCGGGGACTATCTGCGGAGTCTGCAGGGAGAGAGCCAAGAGCAGGGGCCAAGGTCAGGTCCTGCTCAGCCCCGTCGGGCAGCTTTCCCTTCAGGGCAGGGGTCCTCCAACTTTTTAAACAGGGGGCCAGTTCCCTGTCCCTCAGACCGTTGGAGGGCCGGACTATAGTTTAAAAAAAAAACTATGAACAAATTCCTATGCACACGGCACATATCTTATTTTGAAGTAAAAAAAACAACACGGCGAAAACACCCGCACATGGCCCGCGGGCCGTGGTTTGAGGACGTCTGCTTTAGGGGGTGGGGTGAGCACTGGAAGCAACTGGTCACAGCCTGGCTTTTCTCTTTCCTTAACCCCCCAGCTCCTCTCCTGCCACATCACTCAGCCTTTTGCGCCCCCCCCCCCCCGACACAGCGCCTTCCAAGCTCTGGCCTCCAGGAGGGCAAATAATGATAACGAGAGCGATGATGATAATAACCCGGAAAGACCCAGTTCACCCGCTTGTGAGCTGTGTGACCAGGAAACTTGGAACCTCTCTGAGCCTTCACTCCCTCGTCTGTTCAAGGGAAGGGGAGGCCCTGGCCGGTTTGGCTCAGCGGATAGAGCGTCGGCCTGCGGACCGAAGGATCCCGGGTTCAAGTCCGGTTAAGGGCACGCACCACGGTGGCAGGCACGTGTGTAGGAGGCAACCGGTCAATGTGTTTCTCTCACATCGATGTTTCTCTCTGTCCTTCCCTCTCTCTTCCACACTCTCTGAAAAGCAATGGAAAATATCCGCAGGTGAGGAAAAATAAGTCAGTAAATAAATAAAGGGAGGGGAGTAATTGCACCCGTTTTGTGGGGGGGGGTCTCTGGAGGGTTAGATGCAGAAGGTTGGAGAAAGGGCTCGATGCCTCCCCAGAGGGGCAGGAAATGTTAGTTGGTAGGAAGGAGGCAGGAAGGAAGGATCTTGCTCGAGTTGATGGAATGAATAGAAAAGTCCTCCCCACTTTTATAAATGAAACTCAGGCCCGGCCGGTGTGGCTCAGTGGTTGAGCGTCAACCTATGAACCAGGAGTTCACGGTTCGATTCCCGGTCAGGGCACATGCCCAGGTCGCGGGCTCGATCCCCAGCAGGAGGTGTAAGGAGGCAGCCGATCGATGATTCTCTCTCATCGTTGATGTTTCTGTTTCTCTCTTCCTCTCCCTTCCTCTCTGACATCAATCAAAATATATTTAAAAACAAAAAGTAAAGGAGACTGAGTCCCTGGAGAGCAGAGACTCATGGGCACTCGGCTGTGTGTGCCCCGAGCGTCTCTCCCACCGCCAGCGTGCCCACTCCACTCCTGGCAGGAGGGTTATATTCTATTTCTTTAATGCTTTCTCTTTGCCCCTTTGCTGGTGGCATCTGAGTCCCAGGACTGGGCCCCCACTGGGAGAACCTGCCCATCCATCCCCCACTGACAAGCCACGCTCACCTTTTCCTGCTTCTCACCTGCCCTGGGGGCTCAGGGCTCTGGTACCTTGAGGGTAGAGTCCTCAGGATGTGAGGCAGCGCTCTTGGGCTCCTCGGGCACCTGCAGAGAGAGGAGGCAGCTCAGAGGAGGACCCCGAGGATCCCGTCCAGGGCTGGGCGGGTGTCCCTCATGGAACTAGAACAGCCCGGGCAAGAGGGGAGCCGCAAATGATGTGTGGCGGGCGCCACCTAGTGGTCATCCTGTAGATTGCACGCCGAGGAGCAAGGCAGTCTTGACTGTGTGTACCAAGCCCCTAGTTCACGTCCGCCACTGTCCAGGGTGCTGGGCACTACAGGATGAGACGGAGCGATGGGAAGGCATTCGAGTGTTGTAAATGCACACGAGAGGCTGATAACCCGGCCTGGGGAGGGGGGGGGGGCGGATTCCGGTTGTGCTGACCCCACCTGTGTGCCCGGTGAGAGGCAAGACAGCATGATAAGCTCCCTGAACCTCAGGCAGGCAGCTCCAAAAGTGAGGTGAGGGCCCTAGCCGGTGTGGCTCAGTGGATAGATAGAGCGTCAGCCCCAGACTGAAGGGTTCCAGGTTCGATTCCGGTCAAGGGCATGTACCTCGGTTGCAGGCTCAATCCCTGGCCCCGGCCAGGGCATGTGTGGGAGGCAACCAATCAATGTGTCTCTCTCACATTGATGTTTCTCTCACACTCCCTCTCCCTTCCACTCTCTCTAAAAATCAATGGAAAAAAGTAATAAAAAAATACATATTACTAAATAAATACAAATAGCCCTAGCTGGTTTTGCTCAGTGGATAGAGCGTCGGCCTTCGGACTGAAGGGTCCCGGTTCGATTCCAGTCAAGGGCACCTGCCCGGGTTGTGGGCTCGATCCCCAGTGGGGGGCATGCAGGAGGCAGCCGATCAATGATTCTCTATCATCATTGATATTTCTATTCCTCTCTCCCTTCCTCTCTGAAATCAATAAAAATATGTTTCTTAAAAATAAATAAATACAAATAGCCCTGACCGGTTTGGCTCAGTGGATAGAGCGTTGGCCTGTGAGGGTTTGATTCCAGTCAAGGGCATGTACCTTGGTTGCAGGCACATCCCCAGTAGGGGGTCTGCAGGGGGCAGCTGATCAATGTTTCTCTCTCATTGATGTTTCTAGCTCTCTGTCCCTCTCCCTTCTTCTCTGTAAAAAAATCAATTAAAAAATAAATAAATACAAATAAAATAAATCAATGGAAAAATATACTCGGTTGAGGATTAACAAACAAACAAACAAAAAGAAGGTGGGGGAGGCCAGAAGGGGGTCTGTCAGTTGTGTGCGGTGGAGAGGGTCAGCCGTGCCTTGGGATTTAATCCTAAAGACTGCTATCTCCCTCCTCCCTCTGGGAAGTCATCTTCTAGATCAGGGGTCCTCAAACTTTTTAAACAGGGGGCCAGTTCACTGTCCCTCAGACCGATGGAGGGCCGGACTATAGTTTTAAAAAAAAAACTATGAACAAATTCCTATGCACACTGCTAAGTCGGCTGCTAAGCAGGACAGGCAGCGGCGGCAAAAACACCCGGTGGGCCGGATGAATGTCCTCGGCGGGCCGCATGTGGCCTGCGGGCCGTAGTTTGAGGACCCCTGTTCTAGATTAACCTCCCAGAGTCCAGCCCAACAGTGACTCACTTCCTCGGGCACAGAATTCTATTACTCAAATCAGAGTGCGGCTGAAGGATATACAGCAGGAAAAAGGTGTGAACTTAGAATCCTAGATAATAAAAGGCTAATATGCAAATTGACTGAATGGTGGAACAATCAGTCGCTATGACGTGCACTGACCACCAGGGGGCAGACACTCAATGCAGGAGCTCAGCAGTGGTGGTGGGAGCCTCTCCCACCTCCGCAGCAGTGGTAAGGATGTCTGACTGCCGGCTTAGGTCCACCAAGCCGGCAGTCGGACATCCCCCGAGGGCTCCCGGACTGCTAGAGGGTGCAGCCCAGGCTAAGGGAGAGCCCCCTCCAGTGCACGAATTTTGTGCACCAAACCTTTAGTAAATTATAATGATCAAAACAGGACCTGGAGCAAATATCTACATAAGGGAATTGATTGTTTTTTTTTAGTTTGTTTCATTAGCATTAAACCCATGTGGGTTGTAACTGTGGTGTCTAAAATAGTTTAAGTTCTGACTTTAAATATAGAGTGAAAATAATTATACTGCTAAAAAAGAGAGTTTAGTAAGAATTAATGAAACCGAACACTTCTGGTGACAGATAAAGAGAAGGAGGAGGGGACCAAATTGGGTGTATAATACCATCTCGGCTATATAAGAAAAATCTAGGCAGATCATTAAAAAACAAACAAACAAACAAACAAAAAGACTTGAGCCCTAGCCGGTTTGGCTCAGCGGATAGAGCGTTGGCCTGATGTTTCTATCTCCCTCTCCCTTCCTCTCTGAAATCAATAATAAAAAAAAAAAGACTTGAAGGAAATATACTAAAAATATTAACAGTGCTTGAATGAGGGTGATGGGATTTCTTTCTATTTTTCTTTATTTCCAGATTTTCTTTAATGAGCTCCTATTCGTTTTATAATTTAAAAAATTAATGTAAAGAGAGTGATGTTAAAAGGTGTATGTATTAGTTACATACAAAACTGGTTTATGGTGGATATTAGTTAAAATTACCCTTGTCGCCGAAACCGGTTTGGCTCAGTGGATAGAGCGTCGGCCTGCGGACTCAAGGGTCCCAGGTTCGATTCCGGTCAAGGGCATGTACCTTGGTTGCGGGCACATCCCCAGTAGGGGGTGTGCAAGAGGCAGCTGATGGATGTTTCTCTCTCATCGATGTTTCTAACTCTCTATCCCTCTCTCTTCCTCTCTGTAAAAAAATCAATAAAATATATTAAAAAATAAAAAAAAATTACCCTTGTCCTGGCTGGTGTGGCTAAGTGGTTAGAGTGGCTAAGTGGTTAGACCCTGCTACCAAAGGGTCATGGGTTTGATTCCTGTTCAAGGAAACATACTGGGTTGCAGGTTCGATCCTCGGTCCTGGTCGGGGCACATCTGGGAGGCAACCAACCAATCGATGTGTCTCACTCACATCGATGTTTCTCTCTCTCTCTCTCTGCCCCTCCCTCCCTTCCACTCTTTCTAAAAATCAGTAGATTAAAAAACAAAATTACCCTGAAAATCTTGGTATGGTTTTAAAAATACAGAACCAGCCCGACCGGAGTGGCTCAGTGGTTGAGCATTGACCTATGAACCAGGAAGTCACGGTTCGATTCCCGGTCAGGGCACAGGCCCGGGTTGCGGGCTCAATCCCCAGTGTGGGCTTGCAGGAGGTAGCTGATCGATGATTCTCTTTTATCATTGACGTTTCTCTCTCTCTCTCTCTCTCTCTCTCTCTCTCTCTCTCTCTCTCTCCACTGAGCAAAACCGGCTAGGGCAAAAGTTCACTGTTAGTAACTCATTCTCGAATTGCCCCCCTTAAAAATCAGATTGCCCGCCTATGGGGCATGTGCCCCACGTTGGCAACCATTGCTCTAGAGCAGGGGTCCTCAAACTTTTTAAACAGGGGGCCAGCTCACTGTCCGTCAGACGTTGTAGGGCCGGACTATAGTTTAAAAAAAAAAAAACTATGAACAAATTCCTATGCACACTGCACATATCTTATTTTGAAGTAAAAAAACAAAACGGCAAAGACACCTGCATGTGGCCCGCGGGCCTTGTTTGAGGACGCCTGGTCTAGAGTCTAGATGAAAGCCTTCAACCCCAGGAGACACAGCCTCCGGCTCTGTGCCCACCCCTTAGCGCCTGGCTCCCCAGGCCCCAGCTCAGGGGAGAGGGGAGAGAGCGTCCTTGTGCGGGGGCATGTGTGTGGGGGGGGGGAGGATAAGTCCATAGAACTCACCTCCCAATAGACAGCATCCTCGAAGCAGTTCTCATCAGAAGCTTGGCCCCAGATGGGTAATTTCAAAATGCCTCCTAAGGAACGTCAGAGGTCACCAGGGGTCAGGACCCACTTCCTCTCGGCCTAACCCAGCCCTTTCCCTCAACAGGGACAGCTTCTCCAGCCCTATAGCCATGAGGGTAGAGTTAAAGGGTCCCAGTGGCTGACCTCTGGTACAAATTCATGGGCGCCCCGACCACAGAGCGTCACATCGGCCCCGCCTCCCCGGGCCCAGCCACTCCCACTCACCCACAAGGAGGCCGCCCACCAGGGCCATGGCCAGGGACACGAAGATGCCTGCGGCCTGGAAACTGCCCTGCAGGCTCGCGGACCACTCAGTCTTGAAGCCTTCAAGGTCAAAGGCGTGGGCAAGCCTGGGGTGGAGACAGGAGGCCGGTCAGGGCCCCTCAGGGAGGCCACGGAACCACGTGCTGCCACTCCACAGATGGGAGCGGGCGCCAGTGTTCAACAAGCCCCGGGCCTCAGCCTTGCCATCTGCAAAATGGGGGCATCGGGGAGATCAGCCATTTGTGGAAGGACAGAGCTTGGGGAGAGAGACCCATGGAAAAGAGTTGTCCACTTGGGGAAGGACCAGCAGAGAGACACGGTCTTGGTCCCCTGCATCTCCTCCATCTGTACCCTTCCTTTTTAAAAAATATACTTTTATTGATTTCAGAGAGGAAAGCAGAGGGAGAGAGAGAGAAACATCAATGATGAGAGAGAATCATGGATCGGCTGCCTCCTGCACGCCCCCTACTGGGGATCGAGCCCGCAACCTGGGCCTGTACCCTGACCGGGAATCAAACCGTGACCTCCTGGTTCATAGGTCGACGCTCAACCACTGAGCCACTGAGCCACGCCGGCCAGGCCATACGTACCCTTCCTGTCCATACACTCGACTGTTGGCGCAGGCCGCTGTCACAGCACCCACGATGCCGCCTATGATGCCAGGCATGCCATGCAGGTTGTGGATGCCACACGTGTCCTGGATCCGTAGGCGGGACTCCAGGAATGGCTGGGGAGCGGGGAGGGTGCTGCTCAGGCCGAGAGCTAAGGCTGGGGGTGGGGAGGTCCCAATACAGAGACCCAGGATTCTCCAGCCTCCTGCCCCCCATCCCCCCCCTGCACATCCCCCTCCCCACCCCCTCCGTGATCAGGAGTAGTGACTCCAGTGTGCTCCAGGCCTCACCGACAGGTACACAAAGCCCAGCGTGGAGACGATGCCGCAGATGAAGCCGACAATGAGCGAGCCGTAGGGCATGAGCATCATCTCGGCGGCGGTGCCCACGGCCACCCCTCCGGCCAGCGTGGCGTTCTGGATGTGCACCTGGGCAGGGCAGGCAGGGCAGGCGGGGAAGTCAGTCCTCCCGCAGGCAGAGCTCTGCTGAAAACCAGCTGTGCAATCGGGACAAAGCGTTTCCCTCCGAGCCTCCGTCTCTTCCTCCCCGCAACGGGCGCGATGATCCTCATGCTGCCTGCCTCACAGAGCCCTCGGCAGCTGCACCCCTCCCCAGGCCCCCCCCCCCCCCCCCCGGCCCCCGGCCCCCGGCTCACCATGTCCAGCTTGCCCTTCTTGTGCAGGGCGCTGGACAGCGCCACCGTGGTCAGCACGCAGGCTGCCAAGGAGCAGTAGGTGTTGATGGCCGCTCGGTGCTGGGCGTCTCCGTGGTTGGACACAGCTGAGTTGAAGCTGGGCCAGTACATCCAGAGGAAGAGGGTGCCTGGCCAGACCAGACGGGGTGGGAGGTGGGGGGGGGCCGGGGGGCGGGAGAAGAGGCGTTAGATGGCTGGTCCATGCCTGGCTGGCTCCCGCCCCTGCCACTGCACTCATGCTGGGGCTCTCCTTGAAGGTCTCCCTGCCTCGCTCACTACCTCACCCCCACTAACCTTCCTCTGCGCCCCAGGAAGTCTACCCCGACCCCATGACTGAGCTGCCTGCCTCCCACCTGCTCCCACCGCACCATGGGGAGTCTTTCTCTCCGGGGGGCGGGGAGGGGAGGTTATCTCTTCCATGACACTGTGAGGCGCTCCCTGAATGCAGGGCTAGGTTTTTGTTGTTGTTGCTAATCCTCGAGGATAGTTTCCCATTGATTTTTAGGGAGAGTGGAAGGGAAGGAGAGAGACAGGGAGAAACATCGATGTGAGAGAAACACATCGATGGGTTGCCTCCTGCCCGAGCCCCCACCAGGCCCTGGGCCGGGGAGGAGCCTGCAACCGAGGTACGTGCCCTTGACCGGAATCGAACCCGGGACCCTTCGGTCCACAGGCCGACGCTCTATCCACTGAGCCACACTGGCCAGGTTTTAGGAGACCAGAGTGGGTGGCTGACATGTGTGTTCTCTGGAATGAATGGGCACAGGGAGGCGATGGAGCACCCGCCCAGGATGGGTACCGCAGGGTGGCTGCCCACGCATCGGGGATTCTGGAAGGGTCTCTGAGCAACCTCCCTGTGCCCTTCCCCCACGGGGAACTGGCAGTGACCGCCGTGTGGAGGTCCGTGTGACCGCGGCGGCCTCGGCTCCCCATGACGGCCCACCCACCATGGTGGCCCTCCGTCATCACGGGGGCCCTCCATCCCTAGGGCAGCCTCACCGATCATGGCGAAGAGGTCCGAGTGGTACACAGGGCTCTGCCTGTCCTTACTCTGGTACAGGTTGGGCCGGTAGAGGGTCCAGGTCACTGTGAGCCCAAAGTAGGCGCCGAATGTGTGGATGGTCATGGAGCCCCCCGCGTCCTTCACCTTGGGTCCAAGGGGCCAGTCAGGCTCTGATGCCTTCTTCCCCCCCCACGCCCTACGCCCGCGCCACGCCATGCACAGACAATGCCCAGCTGTCTCTGACTTCACGGGCTACGGAATGGAGCCTGGGGCTCCCACAGACCAATCCACGGGGGAGGGGAGAGAGTGGGGATCCCTGAGCCCAGGCTGTAAGCATGCCCAATAAACGTCACTGCTCCCACTCTAGAGACGAAGACACTGAGTTCAGAGGGTTATACACTGGTCGGCAAACTCATTAGTCCACAGAGCCACATATCAACAGTACAACGATTGAAATTTCTTTTGAGAGACAAATTTTTTAAACTTAAACTTCTTCTAACGCCACTTCTTCAAAATAGACTCGCCCAGGCCGTGGCATTTTGTGGAAGAGCCACACTCAAGGGGCCAAAGAGCCGCATGTGGCTCGCGAGCTGCGGTTTGCCGACCCCTGGGTTAAGAGACTTGCCAAGGTTGAACCGAATCCAGCCGGCATGGCTCCCCAGCCCTCTCTTTCGCTACCCCTCTGCCGTCTTCCCAAGTCCCCCCGCCACCTGCACCCCCATTCTGACCCCTGCTCACGTTTAGCAGGCTGAGGAGGATGAACTCATTCACTGAGAACAGGGTCACTTGGAAGAGGGTCATGATGAGCAGCTGGACAGGGCTGACTTTGCCCAGAACTGCCCCGAAGGCCACGCAGACTGAGCCCACACAGAAGTCGGCGTTGATGAGGCTGTGGGGAGACAGGTCCGGGAGGGGCTCGTGGGCAGCGGTCTCTCTCAGGGCAATTTTTAAAAATATATATTTTATTGATTTTTTACAGAGAAGAAGGGAGAGGGTCAGAGAGTCAGAAACATCGATGAGAGAGAAACATCGATCAGCTGCCTCCTGCACACCCCCTCCTGGGGATGTGCCCGCAACCAAGGTACATGCCCTTGACCGGAATGGAACCTGGGACCCTTCAGTCTGCAGGCCGATGCTCTATTCACCGAGCCAAACCGGTCAGGGCTCTCGGGGCAAATTTTTATGTGTCAGGAGGAAGGACCCAGGCCCCGCCCTTGGAAAGGAGCCGCTGAGGTGTCCCTGCAGCCTCAGACTTAGGGGGAGGGGGAGGGAGACACCCTTAGAACACCCACCCATCCTGGAGACTCGCTGATCAGGAAGCAGAGTGTGTGTGTGTGTGTGTGTGTGTGTGTGTGTGTGTGTGTGTGTGCACGTGTGCTGTATGTCACAGGCTCCAGGCTCGGGGTCCCCAGGTTGGATGAATAGGAGTGGGATCAAAGCTCCAAAATTCCAAGGCCCCGCCCCTGGGCCCACCCTCACCCAGGCCCCACCCCTGGGCCCACCCCCAGCCCACCCCACCACCCAGACACTACCCTTGGACTTGCCTCTTACACAGGCCCCGCCCCCACCCGGCTCCTCATCCAGGCCCCGCCCCCAGCCTGCCTCACCACCCAGACACCGCCTCTCGCCCAGGCCCCGCCTCTCCCCAAAGCCCCGCCCCTCACCCAGCTCCACCATCCAGACCGCTGGGCCCCGCCTCTCACAGGGCCCCGCCCCCATCTGGCCCCTCATCCAGGCCCCGCCCCCAGCCTGCCTCACCACCCAGACACTGCCCCTGGGCCCTCATGAGGCCCCACCCCTCACGAGGCCCCGCCCCTCACCCACCGGGCCCCGCCCCCACCATGCTCACTTCTCCACGCCCACGAGAATGTAGCCGTTGTGGAAGGAGTGAAACCAGCCCTGCATCAGCAGTGCCCACTGGATGCCGAAGGCCGCCAGCAGGAAGTTGAAGCCCACGGAGCTGTAGCCGTAGCGCTGCAGGAAGGTCATGAGGAAGCCGAAGCCCACGAAGATCATCACGTGCACGTCCTGGAAGCCTGTGGGGAGAGTGCAGCCGCGGGTGATGCCAGTTCTCTCTCATCGGTGACGTTTCTCTCTCCCCTTCCTCTCAGAAATCAGTAAAAATACATTTAAAAAAAAAATAAAGGCGGGTCTCTCTCTCAGGGCACCCCTCTTCTTTCTTTTCTAGTTCTCATTACCATGTGCAGTTGTGTTTGTCTGCGTGGCCCGCGCCCGCTGTGTTCACTCTGGTGTTCCCCAGCACCTGAGAGAGTGCCACGAAGACTCTCCATAAATACCCATGAACTATAGGCCTGTCGCATGATATTCGCGCAAGAATAGGCCTTCCTTCCCCTGGCTTCACCCCCCGCCGCCAGGGAGCCTGCAAGTCCTCGCTCCTGGGCGGAGCACCGCTCCTGTAGCTCCCTCCTCCGCCCCCCTCCCCTTCATAGCAGGCATCCTGCCCCTCCCTGCCGCTCCATGCCTGAATGTTCCATGTTGGGTTAATTTGCATACTCACTCCTGATTGGCTGTGGGCGTAGCGGAGGTACGGTCAATTAACATGTTTGTCTATTATTAGGTAAGAATTATTAGGTAAGAAGATTAGGTAAGATGCCTGGCCGGCGTGGCTCAGCGGTTGAGCATCGACCTCTGAACCGGCAGGTCACGGTTCGATTCCCGGTCAGGGCACATGCCCTGGCCGCGGGCTCGATCCCCAGTGTGGGGCATGCAGGAGGCAGCTGATCAATGATTCTCATCATGGATGTTTCTGTTTCTCTCTCTCTCTCCTCCCTTCCTCTGAAATCAATAAAAATATATATTTAAAAAAAAATCAATAAATATCCATGAATGAAGGAGTGGTTGTGCCCGCTGGGCAGCAGTCAGAGAACCCCAGGTGGGAGTTCACAGCAGGTGAGGCAGCCCCATAAAGGCAGAGAGGTCCTGGTGCCCACTGCAGCCTGGCCATGGCGGGGGGCAGCCACGGGGTACGGGCACCCTGCAGGGTAGGGGCAGGGGAGCAGGCACACAAGCTGATGCCGGAGAGTTGTGGGTCTTGCCCGAGTACGGGGCCCTGAGCTCTGAGCTTCTGTGTGAGTTTCTACAGACAGCAGCTCGCCCTGGCATCCACAGCGTACCGCTTACTCCGCGTCTTCCCGCATTTCATGGGTCATCACGTTTCCAACTGTGGTGGGGACACGGAGCTAATGTGTGTGGAGCAGCGTGCCTGGCACTGTGGTTATTCTTGGGAAGAACAGACGGGATGGGTGACAGACTGGGGGAGAGGTGTGAAGCAGCGGGAGGGGACATCTTCAGACCACAGCTCAGGGAGGGGAGCTGGCGGGGCTGTTGATAAACACAGGGAAGTGGGAAGAGGTTGCGGGGTAGGAGGGAGGTGCTGGGTCTGGTGCTAGCTGTGGGGGTTTGAGATGACCCCCCGGGCCGGGGGTGGAGGTGGTGAGGGATGGGCAGGGTGGCATGAAGGAGTGGGGGCCGGCTGTGCGCGTGGGAGCTGGGGTCTGAGATTGGGCAGGCCTGCAAATGGAGCTGTGAGTCAGAAAGTGAACGCAATGAGGGGGAGACAGTAGCTGAGAACTGGCAGGGAGGTGGGAGGGACAGAATGTGGGGGCTTTGGAGGAGAAGGGTGTCAGCTGTCTGGTGGTATGAGGACCCTGGGGGCAGGAGCAAGGCTGAAGAGGACGGGGGGCGGGGGAGAGATGGGGTACCCCACTGGATCCGTGTGTGGCTGAGAGCAGGGACAGGGAGCCCTCCACTTCCCATGCTTCCTCCTGCCTGTCCCCCTCTCTCCTGTCCTTCTCCCTGCCTCTGTGGGTGCCCTGACCTCCCCCAGACCCTGACCCTGTCTGAGGCTGTCTGTTCTCCCCCTCCCTCAGGCATATGGAGGCCAGCTCCCCTCCCACCTGCCTTGGGTACCTCCCCAATTCATTCTCTTGCTCCCTTTCTCTTTACCTCCCAAACTGGTCCTAATTTACAACCCAAACCTACCAGTTTATTAACGTATGTTTCATAAAGCTTGCTGCTACCTAAAATGCTTTTATTTTTTTTAAAATATCTATCTTTATTGATTTCAGAGAGGAAGGGAGAGGGAAAGAGAGAGAGAAACATCAATGATGAGAGAGAATCATTGATTGGCTGCCTCCTGCATGCCCCCTACTGGGGATCAAGCCCAAAACCCAGCATGTGCCCTTGACCGGAATTGAACCTGGGACTCTTCAGTCCGCAGGCTGACGCTCTATCCATTGAGCCAAACCAGCTAGGGCTAAAATGCTTTTGATAGTAATGGCTTAAGCCCTGGCCTGTGTGGCTCAGTTGGTTGGGCGTCGTCCTGTGCACTGAGAGGTTGCTGATTCGATTCTCGTCAAGGGCACATGCCTGGTTGTGGGCTCCATCCCCAGTAGGGGGCGTGCAGGAGGCAGCTGATCGATGACGTTTCTCTCTCATTGATGTTTCTATCTCTCTCACCCTCACCCTTCCTCTCTCTCTCTAAAAAAAAAAAAAATTAGTTAAAAAATAGTAATGGTTTGAAAGTTCAGACTGTACGACCTTCAAGGACATAACCTCTGAACTGCTGTGTCTTTCCCCGTAACATGGGGGGAGTCATGGTGGTGCTCAGGTAGGGCTCACTTCTCCTCGGGTTTCGGGTGCACGTTTAGTGAGGGGATCCAACCGATGCCCAGACATAAGCCTGGCTCTTTAGCAATTGCTCGATCCTGTTAGCTACTCTTTCTCTTTTTCTCTTTCAGGACAGACCAGCAATTGATTTCGAGACTTGCTGAAGGTCAGTGGAAGTTGGTAAGACACCCCTCCTGCCCACTCTTTCCCCAGCCTGGGGGTGGGGGGGACGGGGACTCAAGCAGCCCCACCCAGAACCGATTCTCTCAACCTGGGGTCCCCCCTAATGGGGCAGGGTGACACGCTGGCTGCGATCCTCAGAGATGCCACCAGGGGGCACCAGTACACAGCTGCTCTCACTCTCAGTGTCCTCGCCAGCTTCCTAGCTCACTCTTCCCTCCCAGGATAGGTCTCAGGAATCTCCAAAATCTGAAGACAAAGTTTCCCACCCCGATGGGCCATGGCAGCTCCTTCCCCTCTGCTGCATGGGCACAGGAGTGGTGCCCCGAAGCTGCCCCTTCCAATCTCTGCAGGCCAGCCCAGCCTAAACTGCCCCCTTTGGGGACTGCTGGCCAGGCCCTCAGTTCCCCCAAGGCTCTGTGCCCATCTCTCCCACACTCAGGGCCATCTGCAGAACCATGCCATTGCTGCGAAAAACCGCTTAAAGGACATAGCCAGGGGCTGGCAATGCCACCGAGTAGTGTGTGTGGGGGAAGCAGGTGGGCTGTGTGTGTGGCGAGGGGGGGGAGGGAGCCGTGGCTCCATCCCCGCAGGTGCCACTGACCAGCTGAGAGCTTTGGGCAAGTCTCTAAGCTCCATTTCCTGCACCACAACATGGGAACAAATGTCAGCCAGAGAGCATTTACAATGCAAAAACCCTTGTAAGTGGGGACAGCCCCAAGGAAGTGCAATGCTGCGAGTTGAAACTAATATTCAGGGAGATATGCCTTGGTTACCTCTCAAAAGAGATGTTGAGCCTCCACTTAAATACATTCAGCGACGGAGCACTCAGGCCCTTATGAGGGAACTGGATACCAGGATTCACTGTCCCCTCACTCGGTGCCATGAGGTGTGCCCTACCAGGCGCCTGCCACCTTCCATCTTCCTAAAGGACCTGGGCGTTAAATAGCATTCCCATTTCACAGATGGGCATACTGAGGCTCAGAGTGGCTAGGGAGCTGGCTCCCTCCATTTAGTGATGGACCCAGATCTGTTTCATTCCAAAGTCTGTTCGTGGGACAGCTTGGATGGGGGCAGTCCTCCCAACTCCTGTGTTGAGTGCTTTTCTAGGGATTTTCCACCATGAAGTGAGGATTCCATGCCTGGCACTGTCCCACCAGCCTCACCCCTCCCTTGGAAGGCAGGTCGGTCTGATGTGTCATTCTCATTCCACAGGTGAGGACAGAGTTTCAGTGCGGCTGACATTGGCCTAAAGCCACCCACCTGGGGAATGGCAGAGCCGTGCTAACAGGGAAGCAGGGAGCTCTGGTGATGCCAAGGCAGGCTCTTAACCTCAGCACTTGGGTACCTGAGAATTTGGGGGCGCTCCTTCTCCCTCTCCCAGCCAAAGAGGGTGGGGCCACGGACCCACACACCTCTCCTCTCTCCCAGCAGCAGGCCTGGCAGGCCAAGGAGCCATCCCTGTGGCCCTGGACAAGGACAGGATGGCACAGCCAGCTGGGCAAGGGAGCCAGGGTCACCCTCTGGCTGGTGACTAAGATGGGGTTCGTGTCTTTTGGGGACATCAGGATGGGGCTTGGGGCTTGTGTCTTTTGGGGACACCAGGCAGGGCTCTCTAACAAGGAGGTTGGGGGTCCTTTAACCCTTTGATGGCGCCTGGATGAGCTTACCCAGATTGCTTTTTTCAAAAATCCTCACCTGAGGATAGGATATTTTTCCAAGAAGTGGGAGAGACATAGAGAAACATCCATGTGAGAGGGAGACATGGATTGGTTGCCTCCTGCATGCACCCTGAACAGGGCCCCGCCAGGGAGGAGCCTGCAATGGAGGTACGTGCCCTTGACCAGGGAACCGAACCTGGGACCCTTCGGTCCGCAGGCCGACGCTCTATCTACTGAGCCAAACCGGCTAGGGCCCCTATTACTGTTTCCAACAGGAAAAAGGAGTTTGCCCATCTGGCCATTTCTCCAGCGCGATTCCTAGAAGGGAACGTGCCTGAGCGGGGTGGGCCCAGGCTGTGGGCGGCTGCTCCTCCCGCGCTCGCCCTGGTGCGCGCCCTGGTTCCCAGCGCCTCCCAGCTCGGCTCCGGGTGGGGACCCGCCGGCCGGGATGCGCTGCCCGTGCGCCTGCAGGGCGGCGGCACTTACTGGGGTAGCGATAGTAGAATTCGTTTTCCAGGTCGCTGGACAGGTTCCCTGGCTCCTTCGCCTCGATCCAGTGGGCGTCGGCCTCGGGGCTGTAGCGCACGAACACGCCGAAGAGGACCACCATGGCCACCTGCAGCAGCAGGCAGGTGAGCGGCAGCCGCCAGCGCAGGTTGGTGTTCCAGGCCATGCTGCGGGTGCGGGCACCCCTGGCCGGGCGCTGCGGGGACTCGGGCCGGGCGCTGCGGGGACTCGGGCCGGGCGCTGCGGGGACCCCTGGCCGGGCGCTGCGGGGACTCGGGCCGGGCGCTGCGGGGACTCGGGCCGGGCGCTGCGGGGACCCCTGGCCGGGCGCTGCGGGGACTCGGGCCGGGCGCTGCGGGGACTCGGGCCGGGCGCTGCGGGGACCCCTGGCCGGGCGCTGCGGGGACCCCTGGCCGGGCGCTGCAGGGACTCCGGGCCGGGCGCTGCGGGCACCCCTGGCCGGGCGCTGCGGGGACCCCTGGCCGGGCGCTGCGGGCACCCCTGGCCGGGCGCTGCGGGGACTCCGGGCCGGGCGCTGCGGGCACCCCTGGCCGGGCGCTGCGGGGACCCCTGGCCGGGCGCTGCGGGCACCCCTGGCCGGGCGCTGCGGGCACCCCTGGCCGGGCGCTGCGGGCACCCCTGGCCGGGCGCTGCGGGGACTCGGGCCGGGCGCTGCGGGGACCCCTGGCCGGGCGCTGCGGGCACCCCTGGCCGGGCGCTGCGGGCACCCCTGGCCGGGCGCTGCGGGGACTCGGGCCGGGCGCGCTGCGGCCGGAATCGGGCGCTCGGAGGCGGACGGGCTTATAAAACCCGGGCAGGGTCGGGGCGGGGCGGCCCCAGCGAGTTGTGGAACTGCTGACCCAGGTGCCGCCCGATCGCTCGCGCCCAGCCGGGGAGGGGACCCGCGGCCCGGCTCCCGCCCCCCCGCCTCCCCTCCCGTCCCCTGCCTCGGGGGCCCAGAGGCACAGCGGCGGGAGCAGGGCCCACAGGGCGATGAATGGGTAGGGGCGCCCTGACCTCTGTGGAGACCCCTGCATACCCGGTGCCAATGCCTACCCCCCTCCCCCCTTAAAAATATTTTTATTGATTTCTGAGAGGAAGGAAGAGGGAGATAGAAACATCAATGAGGAGCGAGAATCATTGATTGGCTGCCTCTGGGGACCCAGCCGCCAGCCCTGGCATCTGGCCGGACTAGGAACTGAACCGGGACCTCCTAGCCATACTGGCCAGGCTACAACATCATTAAAAAACATATATATTTTATTGATTTTCCACAGAGAGGAAGGGAGAGGGACAGAGAGCTAGAAACATCGATGAGAGAGAAACATCCATCAGCTGCCTCCTGCACACCCCCTACTGGGGATGTGTCCGCAACCAAGGCACATGCCCTGGACCGGAATCGAACCTGGGACCCTTGAGTCTGCAGGCCGACGCTCTATCCACTGAGCCACACCAGACAGGGCAGCGAGGTTGTTTTTTATTTGACTGGGATGATAAATGTCGCTGTCCTGAACATCCAGATACACAAGTCTTGGCACAGGTTTCAGTGCATTCCTAGAGGCAGACTTATTTTGAGGCACATCGCTAAATTTGCCCCCAAACAAAGCACGCACCTCACAGCTCAGGTGTGAGAGTGGTACCCACGCCCCCTCGCCAATGCTGGATTTGAAAAAAAATTGTTGCCAGTTTGGATCCCAGAGTTGTAAAAGCCACAAACGCCACCTCCAACACCTGGAGCCGAGCGCCTGACCAGTGTGCTGGGGACTGGAATGTGGCCCCCTGCACCAGCACAGGGCACCGGGGTGTCCCCTCCCCTTCCCAGGAGAAGCAGCCTGCTTCAAGATGCAGCCAGCCCCAGCCAGTTTGGCTCAGTGGATAGAGCGTCTGCCTGTGGACTGAGAGGTCCTGGGTTCAATTCTGGTCGGGGGCATGGGCCCAGGTTGTGAGCTCGAGCCCCAGTGAGGGGGTGTGTAGGAAGCAGTCGATCAATGATTCTCTCTCATCATTGATGTTTCTCTCTCTCTCTCCCTCTCCCTTCCTGTCTGAAATCAATAACAATATACTATATATTTTTTAAAAAGACACAGCCAGACACCCCAGGAACAATGCCAGCCAGAGGGCCCAGTTATTATGTGCCTGCTGTGGCCGGACCTTTTAAACATCTTCTTCTTCTATAATAATAAAAGCGTAATATTCAGATCAACCGAATGGCCAAACGGCAGATCAATGGACCAGGCGACCACGCTATGACACCCACTGGCGCCAGGCCAGCCAAGGCAGGTGTGATGCGATTGGTGGGGGGCAGAGGGAGGCCCAGGCCACCTGCCGGCGGGGCAATCAATGGCGGGGGGGAGGGGACTCTGAAATCGCCCCAAAGCGGCGGGTGGGCGGGGCCTCCCTCTGCGCGTGTGATCCATCTTCGTGCACCGGGCCTCTAGTATTCTAATGATCAGCAACCCTTGCAAGGCGTACATTGGAGCCCATCCTGAAGATGAAGAAACTGAGTCCTCAGAGAGGCCAGGGAACATGCTGGAGTCAGAAAGAAGGTTGGACTTCAGGTATGAGAGACATCTGAGGGCACAGCAAGGGGAGTGAATGGAGGGCAGGGAGGCAAGGGCTGGACCTTTGGGGGTGAAGTGGGTGGGGGCACACACACCTCTGGAGTCATCCATCCCCACGGGGGCCAGGAGCTCCTTTAGGATAGAGGTGATATCTTATTTTTTAAAATATATTTATTATTGATTTCAGAGAGAGAGAGAGAGGAGAGAGAGAGAGAGAGAAACATCAATGATGAGAAAGAATCATGGATCGGCTGCCTCCTGCACGCCCCACACTGGGGATTGAGCCCGCAACCCGGGCATGTGCCCTGACTGGGAATCAAACTGTGACCTCCTGGTTCATAGGTCAACGCTCAACCTCTGAGCCATGCCAGCCGGGCAGGGGTGACGTCTCATTTATAACTCTCTGCCCTGCCCACAGCACAGTGCAGGTGAAGAGCAGTCACTCAGGGCATGTTCTGGAAGGATGAAGGAAGGGGTGAATGATGTTCTCTGAGCACCTACTGTGTGCCAGGCACTGTTCTAGGTGCTGGGATATACCAGTGAGCAAAAGAGGTAAAATGCCTGTCCTCATGGAACTTGCATTTGTTTTGTGTGTGTGTGTGGGGGGGGGCGGTGACAAAAAGCATACAGATGGCTAAGTCAGATATGTAGTATGTTAGAGGGTTACAAGTACAAGGCACACGTAATTTGCACCAGTGGTTAAAGCACAAGCAAGCACTTTCCTAGGTAGTTGAGGGCTTGGGGGCTGGGGGAGGAGGCATGGGTGATCAAGGTGGGCTTCATGGAAAAGGTGAGTTGATCTGGGCTTTGCAGAGCAGTGAAGAGGTTGGCCTTTCCCCTCTGCCCTCTGGCTTTTTTTTTTTTCTCTCATCCACCTACCACTAGAGGATTCTAGGCCACCTCCCCACCCCTGTCCCGTGATTCTACTGACCATCGGGAGGCTGGAATTATGGGTTTGTCCTCTGAGACTGGGGTTTAAGAAACCGGTCGCTCAGGTTGATGGGGTTGGGTGGGGGTTTCCCCAGGAAACCAGCCGCTTCCTCCCAAACGTGGGTGCCTAAATGAGCAAGGATGACAGGGAGGGTGACTGGGACAGGATGGTGCTCTCCCCAGGGGAGAGGGACAGGGCATCACAGCCATATTGATGGACAAGGGGGTGGGGGTGCTGTGGGTTGAGAGTCCCCTCTGCCCATCCCTCTTGTTAGATCACCCTCAGCATCCTGGGAGCAGCTGGAAGTAGTGACAAGGGCTCTAGGCCAGGACTCACCAGTTTTGGGGGTGGCCCTTGCATCACACATTTGGTCAGAATGCATAACCTCTCCGGGCCTTATTCCCTCTGTCTGCAAATGACTATTCCTGGTGGGCCCTGCCCACTGCCCTGATCTGCCATGTGGGGCCCTGGTTGGGGCTCGTGCTGGAGGCACCCAACCAATGTGTTTCTCTCACATCAATATTTCTCTCTATCTATCGCCCTCTCTCTTCTACTCTCTAAATATCAATGGAAGAATATCCTCCAGTGATGATAAAAAAAGAAGGAGGAGGAGGAGGAGGAGATGAGGGGGGGGAGGAGGAGGAGGAGGAAGAGGAGGAGGAGGAGAAGAAGAAGAAGAAGAGGAGGAGGAGGAGGAGGAGGAAGAAGAGGAAGAAGAGAAGGAGGAGGAGGAGGAAGAGGAGGAGGAGGAAGAAGAAGAATAGGAGGAGGAGGAGGGAGATGAGGGGGAGGAGGAGGAAGAAGAAGAAGAAGAAGAGAGAGGAGGAGGAGGAGGAGGAAGAAGAGGAGGAGGAGGAAGAGGAAGAGGAGGAGGAGGAGGAGAAATATAGTACCTCGACACAGAGGCTCTAAGGGGCCAGGGTTCAAGTCCCAGCCCTACTGCTTTCTGGCTGGGTGACCTTGGGCAAGCTGCTTACCCTCTCTGGGCCTCCATTCCCTCCTTCATACCATGGCGTGACAGTGGCATCCCCACCTCAGGAGGAACATGAGGGCTGGATGACTCTGAGGCAGCTCATGGGCATGATGCTCAGCTCAGGAAATGAATGACTCCATCACCAGTGGGTGTTTGGAGGAAGTGGCAGCTCTGATTTGCATGTGGGAATGAATGGGACAGTCCTCGGGAAGATGTCGTACATATCACTGGGCTTGCCTCCGTGATGGAGACCAGAGGTTTTCAACCGGTGTGTCGCTAGGACCTTTAAAACGTGCAGTACCTCGCCTTGACTGGTTTGGCTCAGTGGATAGAGCGTCGGCCTGCCGACTGAAAGGTCCCAGGTTCGATTCCGGTGAAAGGCACATGCCCGGGGTTGCTGGCTCAGTCCCCAGTAGGGGGCGTGCAGGAGGCAGCCGATCAGTGATTCTCTCTCATCATTGATGGTTCTATCTCTCTCTCCCCCTCTCCTTTTCTCTTTGAAATCAATAAAAAATATATTAAAAAAAAACAAAACCAAAAACATGCAGTACCTGACTATTTAGTCAGGGGCACTGACTCCTTTTCCCTCAGTCAGGGCTGGGGAACGTCAGGCCCGCGGGCCGTACCATTTGGTCTGGCCCTGCCCAGGCAACATCAGGCGGGACTTGAAATTCAATAAATCTAGGAGCTTTTTTCATAGCAACATAATTTTAAAAGAATATGTTTGTATTGGTTTCAGAGAGGAAGGTAGATGGAGAGAGAGACAGGAACATCAATGATGGAGAGAGATTCATTGATCGGCTGCTTCCTGCATGCCCCACATTGGGGATTGAGCCTGCAACCCGGCATGTGCCCTTGATGGGAATCGAACTTGGGACCCTTCATTCCGCAAGTCGATGCTCTACCCACTGAGCCAAACTGGCTAGGGGCTCATTGGTTTTTAGAGAGAGTGGAAGGGAAGGGAGGGAGGGGGAGAAGGAGAGAGAAACATTGATGTGAGAGAGACACATCGATTGGTTGCCTCCTGCACATGCCCACCCGGGCTGGGGAATCTATAACATGCAACCCAGGTACGTGTCCTTGACCGGGAATCAGACCCAGGACCCTTGGTGCACGGCTGATGCTCTAACCTTCGAGGAACACCGGCCAGGGCCTCATCACAGCTTCCTAGAAGAACTTGTCTCTTGTGAAGCAAGGAGACCAGTTTTCTCACTAGTTCTTCCTTTTTTTCTTTCAATATTTTTTTATTGATTTCAGAGAGGAAGGGAGAGGGAGAGAGAGATAGAAACATCAATGATGAGAGAGAATCATGGATCGGCTGCCTCCTGCACGCCCCCAATGGGGATGGAGCCCGCAACCCAGCATGTGCCCTTGACCGGAATTGAACCTGGGACCCTTCAGTCCGCAGGCTGACGCTGTATCCACTGGACCAAACCGGCTAGGGCCTCACCAGTTTTTTCAAACCTTGGGGAGAAAACAAAGGGCACTGGGTGGAAAGCAGCAGGAAGATCTGGGCTCCAAGGGAGGAAGAAATGAGGGTGAGAATCACAGAGCCTGGGCATGGCCTGGCAGGCACAGTTGGGCAGGCCCCTGCGGAAATCCTGAGCACAAACACAGACCCTGAATCAGCCGCGTCTGTGGGGTGGGCCTGAGCCCAGCCCTGCACTCGGGGCTGCTGCCCTTGTCTGACCAGGCAGGCTGGGCTGCTAGCGAGGCAGTGGCACACGATGGTCGGGGCGTAACCCCAGCCAAGGCCGGCTTCCTGGGAGGGCTGGTTCTGGGGAGCAGGAGGGCCGGTCAGGAACCTGCCGCAGCAACAGACTTACCCATGAGGATTGAGCTCTTGTCCATTTTCTATTTTTCTTAAAATATATTTTTATTGATTTCTGAGAGGAAGGGAGAGGGAGGGAGAGATAGAAACACCAGTGATGAGAGAGACTCATTGATTGGCTCATTGAAGAAAGTTTAACAATGTGACCTTGTTGTGAGAGTAAAGATTACTGAGCTATGGGATTAACGTGTCCACTTTGCTTCACCCCACGAATTAGTCAGATGACAGATAGAACATGAGGTGGGGCTGAGGAATGGGAGCGTTCACAGAACCTTCCCGGTGCACAGTGTGACCGAGCGTGACCTTTGTGACCTTCGGGTGCTCCTAAACCCCCTCCTTTAGTTCCCACGCCAGCCAGCAGGTGGTTCGCCTTGAGATGGAGAGACAGGATGCATTCTCATGAAGATGAGAACCAGGTGGCTTAGTACTACCTTGGGGCCTGGGCGGTGTGGCTCAGTGGTTGAGGTCAAGGTTCGATTCCCGGTCAGGGCACATGCCCAGGTTGTGGGTTGAGCCCCAGTAGGACGAGTGCAGGAGGCAGCTGATCAGTGATCCTCTCTCACCATTGATGTTTCTATCTCTCTCCCTCTCCCACTCCCTCTCTGAAATCAATAAAAATATATTAAAACAAAAAAACAAGACAAAGTAATACCTCGGTGAGTTCCTGTTAGGAGCCAAGCCCTGTATGAACATTTCCCTAATCCTGCGAGATGGGCATTGCTGCCCCAGGGTGGCAGGTGTTGACACAGTTGCAGGGTATGACATTATGTGTCTCCAGCATCACCCAGTGGGGAAGTGTGGGTTAAAGGAGGGTCCCCCTGGGTGGAGAAGACAGGGGGACAGGCGGGGACAGGCAGGGAGACAAGCCAAGGGCCCCTGTGAGCTGTGGGCACAGAGACCAGGTCCTGGAAGAAGAACCAGCAGAATGTGGGGTCCCCAGAGGCCATGGAGTCAGAGCTGCTGGGGAAGGATCCATGTCCTCCCCCATCCATGGACACCCCACGGACCCACATCTCAAGTTCATTAACTCCCCACTAGAAGGGCCCAGCTGTTCAACCTCTTTTTAAAGTAGGTTTTGTTTTAATAAATTTTTATTGATTTCAGAGGGGAAGGGAGAGGGAGAGAGATAGAAACATCAATGATGAGAGAGAATCATTGATTAGCTGCCTCCTGCATGCTTCCTACTGGGAATCAAGCCCACAAGCCAGGCATGTGCCCTGACTTGGAATTGAACTGTGACCTCCCGGTTCATAGGTTGACTTCATAGGTTGATGCTCAACCACTGAGCCACACCGGCTGGGTTCTTTTAAAAAAATAAATATTTTTATTGATTTCAGAGAGGAAGGGAGAGGGAGAGAGAAACAGAAACACCAATGATGAGAGAGAAACATGGATCTGCTGCCTCCTGCATGCCCCCCACTAGGGATTGAGCCCACAACTTGGCCATGTGCCCTGGCCAGGAATCGAATCGTGACCTCCTGGTTTACAGGTCGATGCTCAGCCACTGAGCCACACTGGCCAGGCTGGGCTCTGCTCCTATGCTTCCTCCTTGGTGGGGGTACCTACTGCCCAGGCCTCCAGAACTCCTAGGTTTCACCTGTTCTCCAATCCTGGCCTTCCAGCTTCTATCAGCTCTGTGAACCCTAAAGGCTTGTTGACCCCACAAGGAATATACCTGTCAGCAAGGATGCCTTGTGGGTAACTGGGCCCAAATTCATAATCAGAGTCTAACAGCTGTTGTGTACAGGGACCCCTCATGCACCCTGCACGGGGCTGCCAGGCCTCCTGCACCAGGTTCCTGCTGTCCCTTATAAAGGTGCTCCTGGGATTGTATTTCGACCAATGGGCTGAGACCTGCCTCATCCAATTGGAGATGCACAGCTTCACCCTCATTTGCATCTTTACTGATCAGTGAGAGCGACTCCATAATGACCAGTCAGGACTCAAGATTCTGACCAATCAGGACAGTGTGCATTGGGCCAGTCAAACTATGCAAATTTGGGTCCTTCATTTGCATTTAAATGGACCAATCAGGGGCCAGGGCAGGCATGTGCTCTGTGTTAGTGGGCCTCCCCTTTATCTGAGGGGAGCACACTTTCAGCTTCCTGTGGAGGCTTCATTTCCTGGATTTGCAGACTGTTCACATGAATTAAGTCTCTCCAGATGGGGGACTCTTGTTGGCTTGGTGGCAGTGACCTTTTGTGGACGAGGCCTTCCCAAAACGTTTGCTTAAGCTAACCAGAGCCAGCCTCTGGAGGTCATGAGCGAGAATCTTAACTGATAAAAGCCCCAATTTACATACAAATTTGTGAAGGGGGATGTCATGTTCTATTTCCCCAAGATGGCCTCGGCATCTTCTGGTATCTTCCATCCCACCTGCTAATCTACATGCAAGCTACTCCTTCCATGGAGAAGTCGGTCTATGTCTCCTCTCGGATCTGGGCAGGCTCCCAGAAGTAGAGTGTGGCAGAAGTGCTATCACGTGACTTCTAAAACCAGGTCGAAGAGGCCATGCAGCTTTGGCCTGGCCCCTTGAGATGCTTGCTCTGGTGGGGAAGTCAGCCCCCATGTAAGAAATGCACCGCCCCCGATGCTGCACAGGCACCTGTAGATGGTCCCGTTGACAGTCCCAGGTGGAGCTCCCAGCCGACAACCAGTATCAGCTGCCAGCCGAGTGAGTGCGTCTTCTTGGACATCCGGCCCAGTCGAGCCTTCGGATGATGGCAGCCCCATCCAACAACTGCCTGGGAAACCCCCAGCAAGACCTGCCCAGGTAAGCCTTCCCAAATTTCCAACCCACGAAACCATGAACGAGAAACTGTTTTAAGATGCTGAATTTTGTGATTACTTGTTATGCGGCAATAGAAACTCTTGCTTGCTTCCTTATCTTATCCCACAGAAAGTTAAATTTTCTCAGCAAGAGGAAAGATAACAGGTTAAAAGGCAATGAAACCTACATTTATTGAGACCTACCCTGTATGGATCCTTTTCATGTACCACCTCATATAAAACCCCAACGAGTTTGTGACTTGGGGACAATTATCCCTTGGTTGAAAAGAGGAATTTGAGTGGTCAGCTGGTGTGGCTCAGTGGTTGACCATCAACCTCTGAACCAGGAGGTCGTGGTTCGATTCCCGGACAGGGCACACGCCCAGGTTGTGGGCTCGAACCCCAGTGCGGGGCATGCAGGAGGCCCCCGATTAATGATTCTCTTTCATCATTGATGTTTCTATCTCTCTCTTCCTCTCCCTTTCTCTCTGAAATCAATAAAAATATATTTAAAAAAAAAAGAAAAGAGGAATTGGGGCCCAGAAGGGACAGGCAGCTAGACAAGTGTCAGCCTGCAGAGCGGGCACCTTTTCTGCTGGCACAAAGCCCCCAAACTCAAGACTAAAGGAGCAAGTGAGGGAAGAAAGGTTAACAACATGACATTGTTGTGAGAGTAAAGATTACTGAGCTATGGGATTAACGTGTCCACATTGCTTCACCCCACGCATTAGTCAGATGACAGATTGAACATGCTGCCCGTGAGGCGGGGCTGAGGAATGGGAGCGTTCACAGAACCTTCCCGGTGCACGGTGTGACCGAGCGTGACCTTCGTGACCTTCGGGTGTTCCTAAACCCCCTCCTTTAGTTCCCACACCAGCCAGCAGGTGGTTCGCCTTGAGATGGAGAGACAGGATACATTCTCATGAAGATGGGCAACCAGGTGGCTTAGTAATACCTTGGGGCCTGGTCAGCGTGGCGCAGTGGTTGAGCATTGACCTCTGAACCAGGAGGTCACGGTTGGATTCCCAGTCAGGGCACATGCCCAGGTTGTGGGCTTGAGCCCCAGTAGGACACATGCAGGAGGCGGCTGATGGATGATTCTCTCTCATCATTGATGTTTCTCTCTCTCTCCCACTCCCTCCCTCTCTGAAATCAATAAAAATATATTAAAACAAAAAAACAAGACAAAGTAATACCTCAGTGAGTTCCTGTTAGGAGCCAAGCCCTGTATGAACATTTCCCTAATTCTGCGAGATGGGCATTGCTGCCCCAGGGTGGCAGGTGTTGACACAGTTGCAGGGTATGACATTATGTGTCTCCAGCATCACCCAGTGAGGAAGTGTGGGTTAAAGGAGGGTCCCCCTGGGTGGAGAAGGCAGGGGGACAGGCGGGGACAGGCAGGGAGACAAGCCAAGGGCCCCTGTGAGCTGTGGTCACAGAGACCAGGCCCTGGAAGAAGAACCAGCAGAATGTGGGGTCCCCAGAGGCCATGGAGTCAGAGCTGCTGGGGAAGGATCCATGTCCTCCCCCATCCATGGACACCCCATGGACCCACGTCTCACGTTCATTAACTCCCCACTAGAAGGGCCCAGCTGTTCAACCTCTTTTTTTTTATATATGTTTTATTTTTTAAAATAAATTCTTATTGATTTCAGAGAGGAAGGGAGAGGGAGAGAGAGAGAAACATCAATGATAAGAGAGAATCATTGATTAGCTGCCTCCTGCACGCCCTTTACTGGGAATCAAGCCTACAAGCCAGGCTTATGCCCTGACCAGGAATTGAACTGTGACCTCCTGGTTCATAGGCTGATGCTCAATCACTGAGCCACGCCAGCCAGGCCAACCTCTTCCATTGAGACGAGGCAGCTGCAGCCAGAGAGGACTTGCCTAAGGCCCCCAGGTGTCAGCTCCCGACTCCTGAACCAGCCCCCTTCAGAGTCACCCTCCTCTGGTTCTGGGGGGTCAAACTTGGGCTATCGCCAGGGTGACCCTGTAATGTGTCATCCAAACCAGAGTGAGAGGGGGCATTATTAATAATTACACCAGGGTAGCAGGTGTAAACACGGCTGCCCTGGGCTAATGGGACGTCTGGTCACCCTAGCGTGACAGCTGAGGGCCACCCGCCTGCCCACCAGGTAGGCCTCTTTGTGGCTGAAGGGACCTGAGACCCCGTCAGCAGCCTCCACACCTGGTGAGGGGCTGGGGGACCAAGCCGCCGTGAGGGTCCCGCCTTCCCGGGGGGGTCAGGGTGCCCAGGACTGGCCGCTGTGTAACTGGGCTCCCTCCCCACCTGGGCCTGTGTATGCACAAACAGAGGCCCGTGTGTATGGTCCCCACCCATCAGGGGACCCGTGTCCTGCCCAGCCCCGCAGAGCTCCGGTTTCGGGTGCTTCCCTCTGGGGGGTAGCCGCTGACCCGGAACTGTCCCCACCACAGCGCTGTGACCCGGGCTGGCCGTGGGCCATAGGGCGTAGGTCGCTCCCAGCCTGGTAGCTGGGTCCCAGCAGAAGCTTCTAGGATGCCAGGGCCCAGGCTAGCTGTGTCCTTTGCTCCCCCTCCCTCCCCCCTCTGCCCTCTCCCAAGAGTCACAAGCATCGCAAACGTCAGGGATCTTGTGAAACTGCAGGTCCGGCTTCTGCAGGCCTGGCCAGGGCTCCAGTGGCTGCCTTCCTAACACATCCCAGGCAAAGCCAGCTGTTGCAGGGACCCCCTTTCTTTTTTAAAACATATTTTTATTTTTTTTAATATATTTTATTGATTTTTTACAAAGAGGAAGGGAGAGGGATAGAAAGTTAGAAACATCGATGAGAGAGAAACATGGATCAGCTGCCTCCTGCACACTTCCTACTGGGGATATGCCCGCAACCAAGGTACATGCCCTTGACCGGAATCGAACCTGGGACCCTTCCTTCCACAGGCTGACGCTCTATCCACCGAGCCAAACCGGTTTCGGCAAAACATATTTTTATTGATTTTAGAGAGAAAGCAAGGGAGGGAGAGACAGAAATGTGTTGTTCCACTTATTGATGCAGTTACTGGTTGCTTTTTTAAAAATATAGTTTTATTGATTTCAGAGAGAAAGGGAGAGTGAGAGAGAGAAACATCAATGATGAGAGAGAATCATTGTTTAGCTGCCTCCTGCATGCCCCCTACTGGGGATCGAGCCTGCAACCCGGGCATGTGCCCTGACTGGGAATCGAACCGTGACCTCCTGGTTCATAGGTTCGATGCTCAACCACTGAGCCACACCGGCCGGGCTGGTTGCTTCTTATATGCACCTGAAACCTTGGCGTATTGGGATGATGCTCTAACTAACTGAGCTACCGGCCAGGGCCAAGACATCCCATTTCAGAAGCTGCGTGAGTCTGTGCCCTGTCAAAGCCAAACCCCGGGATCCCTGCTCCCACCTCCACTCTCCCCCTCTCTCCCCAGCTATTGGTTCCATCTTGGTCTTCTCTTCCTCCTCTCAGCGGAACGGTCAGTGGGACTCCTTCGTGGCTGGGGACAGGGCTGCCAGCATTTCTAATGAAAGAAAAAAAAAATGCTCACATAGACGCCTGTCACATACCCGACACTCCAACACTCCATGCAGGACACCCCCTCCTAGAAGGCAAGGATCTCGGGGCGTGTCTGCTCCAGCCCCCCTCTTTCCAGATGAGGAAACTGAGGCCCAGAAAGAGGATGTGACTGGCCCAAGGTTCCCAGTGACTGAGGCTCAGAGCCTGGGACTGAACGCGCCTCTTCTGGTCCCAAGCCCATGGTCCCTCCCCCTCCCCCTTCCCCCTGACTCGGTTCCCTGGGGTAGGAAGGGGAGGACTCCAGGCAAGGACCTGGCTCTTTAAAACCCTCCCCCATGTTCAGGCCAAGCAGAAGGAGGCTGTGCAGTGAGCAAGCTCTGGAGGTGACCTTGGTGGGGTGGGGGTGGGGGGTGGCATGGCAGCAGAGATTCGATGCCAGAGATAAGGGAGATCTGCGGGGGAGGGGAGGCAGCCAGCTGAGACTATCGCTGGGGACAGCAGCCAGCCCTGTTCCCAACCACCTGCCCACCCAGCGGGGTAGAGAGAGGAGGGTGGGTGGGGAGGGAAGGGGAAGGCATGGGGTGAGGACCGGCAAATAAATATCGCCTTCCCAGCCCTAGCCGGTTTGGCTCAGTGGGTAGAGCGTCGGTCTGTGGACTGAAGGGTCCCGGATTCGATTTTGGTCAAGGGCACATGCCTGGGTTGCAGGCTCGATCCCCAGTGGGGGGCGTGCAGGAGGCAGCTGATCCATGATTCTCTCTCATCATTGATGTTTCTATCTCTCTCTCCCTCTCCCTTCCTCTCTGAAATCAATAGAATAAAAAAATATATTTAGTAAATAAATAAATAAATATCACCTTCCCAGCCCTCCCCACCGCAGGGGTCCTGGACTCACAGAGAAGGTGACTAGGTGAAATCATGATGCTGCCTGCCTCTGCCTCCCTCCTCCCCCTTACCCACCCCCCTCAAGGACACCACCGCCTCCCCAAGATGCCTGTCGCCAGGCGGCGAGTCATGCCATTTATTGTGGTGTTTCTCCAACTCCAGCGTGTCTTCGCGTCCCTGGGGCTGGTATTAGACGCAGATTCCAATGTGGCAGGTGTGGGATGGGCCTGAGGGTCTGCCTTTGCCATGATTCCATGCTGCTGGGCCAAGGACCTCACTTCTACATTTTATTTTATTAGTATGTTTTTATTTTTATTTTTTTTAAAATATATTTTATTGATTTTTTTTACAGAGAGGAAGGGAGAGGAGAGAGTTAGAAACATTGATGAGAGAGAAACATTGATCAGCTGCCTCCTGCACACCCCCCACTGGGGATGTGCCCGCAACCAAGGTACATGCCCCCGACCAGAATCGAACCCGGGACCCTTGAGTCCACAGGCCAATGCTCTAGCCACTGAACCAAACCGGTCAGGGCATTAGTATGTTTTTATTTATTTTTTATTTTTTTATATATATATATTATTGATTTTTTTTTTACAGAGAGGAAGGGAGAGGGACAGAGAGTCAGAAACATCGATGAGAGAGAAACATCGATCAGCTGCCCCCTGCACACCCCCCACCGGGGATGTGCCCGCAACCAAGGCACATGCCCTTGACCGGAATCGAACCCGGGACCCCTGAGACCGCAGGCCGACGCTCTATCCACTAAGCCAAACCCGCAGGGCAGTATGTTTTTAAAACATATTTTTATTGATATCAGAGAGGGAGAGGGAGGGAGAGAGAGAGAGATAGAAATGATGACGGAGAATCACCTATCTGCTGCCTCCTGCCCGCCCCACACTGGGGATTAAGCCCGAAACCTGGGCATGGGTCCTGACCGGGAATCGAACTGTGACCTCCTGGTTCCTAGGTCGATGCCCAACCATTGAGCCACGCTAGCCGGGCACTATAATTCTTAGCACAGTGCTTGGCACATGGTAAGCACCATCTAAACTTCGTTGACTATAAGTTATTATTTTCTGCGTCTAAGCCACCCGCTGACACCTGAGTTTCAGGACAGCTGGCTGCTGAGCTCACAGGTACCTCGACAGTCAAGTTCCTGGTTCAAGTCCAAGAGGAAGGCAGGCGCGTGGCCAGGTGGCTCAGGAGAAGGTTGGCCGGGTGAGCTAGAACGCATGGCGTCACTGGGCTTGGACACCTTCCCCTCCCTCTCCCCCTGTGCTGCGGGCGGATGGCAGGACTCCAGGCCGCATCCAGTTTCATCCCCTCAGTGTGATCCAGACAGTGAGTCAGAGAGCAGTGTTTGGACAAGGCCGCTATGTATCATGTGGCTCAGGGATCGGGAGAACTCTGTGTGCTCTGAGTCTACCTATGGGTGTGCCTGGCTTTTCTTTTTCCTCCCTCTCTTTTCTCGCCTATACCCACGGCACTTAGTCTCTGGGACTCTTGAGGATCAAAGAATCATGGGGTGAACCAGGAGATCACGGTTCGATTCCCAGTCAGGGCACATGCCCGGGTTGCGGGCTCGATCCCCAGTAGGGGGCGTGCAAAAGGCAGCTGATCCATGATTCTCTCTGGTCATTGATGTTTCTTAAAATAAATAAATAAAAATAAAAAATATATATATATATTTTAATTGAGTTCAGAGAGGAAGGAAGAGGGAGAGAGAGATAGAAACATCCATGATGAGAGAGAATCATGGATCGCTGCCTCCTGCCCGCCCCCCACTGGGGATCGAGCCCACAACCCGGGCATGTGCCCTGACGGGGAATCGAACTGTGACCTCTTGGTTCATAGGTCGGTGTTCAATCACTGAGCCACACCGGCTGGGCTCATCATTGATGTTTCTATCTCTCTCTCCCTCTCTGAAATCAATAAAAAAAAAAAATCATGGGGGCCTGGGGCCAAGGGGATCCTACCCACTGAACTCTGGGAGCATCCGGAAAGAAATTTTCATCATCGGAGAGTTTGTTTCCTAGGGCAGTGGTCGGCAAACCGTGGCTCTCGAGCCACATGCGGCTCTTTGGCCCCTTGAGTGTGGCTCGGCGTTAGAACCACTTCTTCAAAACAGACTCGCCCAGGCTGAAAACTGACTTCTGCGCATGGGCCACGAAGTTTCAGTCGCACGTGGTATTTTGTGGAAGAGCCACACTGAAGGGGCCAAAGAGCCGCATGTGGCTCGCGAGCCGCGGTTTGCCAACCACTGTCCTAGGGGCCCGAGGGACGATCCGCTCGGCTGGCTTGGAAGAAGTTCAGCTCTCATTTGTCTGATCTGATTAATGCAAATAACGCTTCCGGTAGTTTTAGGCAAACGCAAATGCCTTCAAGGGCCGGGCAGGCAAATTAGGGACCGAAGTGAGCGGATGGAAGGGCACACAGCAGACAACGGATGGACGGATGTTTCCGTTTAGAAATAGGGTCCCAGGGGCCGGCCAGACACTCTGAGGGTTCCAGAGAAGCCAGAACTCAGGGTTTCTTTTCATGAAATCTCCAGATGTTACAGGGTTTGCTCGCAGCCCTGCTCAGCGGCCGGGCCCCATCTGCCTTTGCTCCAGCTCCTGCTGCGCTTCATCAAGGACCCTGGGCTGCCTCCCTGGGACCTTCCTTTCGTCCTTGGGTTCCCACGTCAGTGAATGGACCCAGTGTTCCAGGCCATTTCCCCAGGGCCCAGGTGAGGGGTTGCTGGGCTCGGTGTCGTCCTGATAAGGCAGGCTTGGGCCACGCCTCACTGGCTGCAGCCAAGGTTTGGCTCTCCCAGACAGAAAAGGGAGGGGCAGTTCTGCTGGCTCTGGGATTGCTTAGTTTGCAGGGGAGCACGGCTGGCCGGTGGGCATGGAGTGGAGTGTGGGAAGAGGCAGTAGCTCCTAGGCCTTAGGCTAACAGGATCAGAGATGGGGGGAGCGGTGTGGCGGGGAGGGGGGGCGAGGGGAGGAGAGGGGGGAAGAGGTAAGCAAGCGCTGCCCAGCCTTCTCCCTACATTTTTTTCTTTTAAAGCTTAGAAGAGTCATAGCTCCTTTTTTTTTCTAAATTGATTTTTTTAAAAAATGTTTTTACTAGAGGCCTGGTGCACGAAATTCGTGCACTTGTCGGGGTGGGGGGGTGGGGGGGTGGGATTCCTCAGCCCGGCCTACACCCTCTCATAGTCCAGGAGCCCTCAGGGGCTGTCTGACTGATGGCTCAGGGGAGCGGGCCTAAGCTATCAGCCAGGCATCCTTAGCACTGCTGCAGAGGCTGGAGAGGCTCCCGCCACAGGCCCTGTGCTCTCCAGCGCTCCCCATGTGGGAGCACACTGACCACCAGGGGGCAGCTCCTGCATTGAGCATCTGCCCCTTGGCAGTCAGTGCATATCATAGTGACCAGTTGTTCTGCCATTCGGTCAATTTGCATATTAGCCTTTTATTATATAGGATTGATTTCAGAGAGGAAGGGAGAGGGAGAGAGAGAGATAGGAACATCAATGATGAAAGAGAATCATTGATCGGCTGCCTCATGCATGCCCCACACTGGGGATCAAGCCCACAAATCTGGGCATGTGCCCTTGATGGGAATTGAACCCAAGATCCTTCAGTCGGCAGGCCGAGGCTCTATTCACTGAGCCAAACCGGGTAGGGCCTCCACACATTTTTTTTAATGTTTTTAAAAATATATATTTTTATTGATTTCAGAGAGGAAGGGAGAGGGAGAGATAGAAACATCAATGATGAGAGAGAATCATTGATCGGCTGCCTCCTGCACGCCCCCTACTGGGGATCGAGCCCACAACCGGGACATGTGCCCTTGACCAGAATCAAACCCAGGACCCTTCAGTCTGCAGGCCGACACTCTATCCACTGAGCCAAACCAGCTAGGGTGCTACATTCTGGTCCCTATCTCTGAACCTAGCCCTGTGCCTCCAGCAACTTAACCTCTCTGAGCTGTAAAAATGGGGATTAAGAAACAAACAAAGGCCCCAAAGGGTGTTGGGAAGATTAAGTATGGACGCTTTTACTGAAATGCCAGACCCCCAGACAGTGTGTGGTAAACATTCTCTTCCTTTTTGCTTGCTTCTCTGTAGCAGCTTCCTACACGAGGCTGTGGCTCCATCAAGGAAGCCAGGTGAGCCGGGAGTCCCAGGTGGGCAGAGCAGCCACTCTTGTCTCTTTGTGCCCAGAAATCCTTCCCCACGAGAATAGCTTCCCCCAGGGGCGCAGGCCTGAGAGCTTGGACTCTGGTTGTGGGCTCCATCCCCAGTGGGGGGGCATGCAGGAGCTGGCTGACCCATGATTCTCTCTCATCATTGATCTCTCTCTCTCTCTCTCCCTCTCCCTTCCTCTCTGAAATCAATAAAAATATATTTAAAAAACAAAATAAAGGAGGGGAAGGACATCTTCATTGTCATCGTCCCCCTCAAACTGAAGCCAGAGTCCTAGAACTGGAGGGAGTTGACTCATGTGCTCAACACCCCCGCCCCTACATCCAGTTCTGTTAGAACCTTGGGGGTTGGGCCAGCTTTGGGTGTTATTTAAAGTCTCCAGGTGCCTCCAATGTGTAACCTGGGTTAAGGACTGGTCTAGTCCAGCCTCCTCATTGTAGAGATGAAAACACACGGAGACAAACAACCCCAGGAAGATGAAAAGAAATATTTAAAGAGACAGAGTATAGCCGAAACCAGTTTGGCTCAGTGGATAGAGCGTCAGCCTGCGGACTGAAGGGTCCCAGGTTCGATTCCGGTTAAGGGCATGTGCCTTGGTTGCGGGCACATCCCCGGTGGGGGGTGTGCAGGAGGCAGCTGATCGATGTTTCTCTCTCGTCAATGTTTCTAGCTCTCTATCCCTCTCCCTTCCTCTCTGTGAAATATCAATAAAATATATATATATATATTTTTTTTTTTCTTTTCTTTTTTGCTGGGTCAATAAAATATATTTAAAAAAATAAAAAAAAATAAAGAGACAGAGTATAATGCAAAGTAATCGCCCCAAGAGGGGAGCTATTGTGATGTCATTATTTCTCTCATTGCTCTATTAGGGTCAATGCTCTGTTGGCATTTAACATTTTTTTAACAAGGGGTCCCACATTTTCACTTTGCCCTGGGCCCTGCAAGTGATGGAGCTGGTCCTGGCCCTAAGCAGAGGGGGTTATCACCCCATTAAAGAAAGAGGAGGGGCACCCTGCTGGCGTGGCTCAGTGGTTGAGCACTGACCTATGAACCAGAAGGTCATGGGCTGGATTCCCAGTGGGAGGCATGCAGGAGGCAACCAATCAATGATTCTCACAATTGCTGTTTCTTTCTTTTTCTTTTTTAATATATTTTTATTGATTGTAGAGATGAAGGGAGAGGGAGAGAAAGAAACATCAATGATGAGAGAGAATCATTGATTGACCGCCTCCTGCATGCCTCCTACTGGGGATCGAGCCTGCAACCCAGGCATGTGCCCTTGACCGGAATCGAACCCGGGACCCTTCACTATGCAGACTGACACTCTATCCACTGAGCCAAACCAGCCAGGGCGATATTTCTTTCTTTTTTATTTATTTATATTTTTATTGATTTTAGGGAGGAAGGGAGAGCGAGAGAGAGATAGAAACATCAATGATGAGAGAATCATGGATTGGCTGCCTCCTGCACACCACTGGGGTTTGAGCCGGCAACCGGGGCATGTGCTCTGACTGGGAATCAAACCCTGACCTCCTGGTTCATAGGTCGATGGTCAACCACTGAGCAACACTGACCGGCGGGCATCATCATTGATATTTCTATCTATCTCTCCCTCTCCCTTCCTGTCTGAAATCAATAAAAATATATTTTAAAAAAGAAAAGAAAGATGAGGGGCATACTCAGGGCTCAGAGGCTTGCTGGATGTGGGCTAGCCTGGCCTGGCCCTCCATTGCCCAAGGAAGTTGTCTGCTCCATCCTGGGGAGGGGCTGTCCTCACCTCTCTTTCGAGAATCAGTGCAGAGCTTAGGGCTCCCACTTCCTAGCTGTGAGGGCCCCTTTGAGCCTCAGTTTCCTCATCTGTAAAAGGGAGGGTATAATGCCTGCCCTGCAGAATTGCTGTGAGGCGTGCATGCAATCATGCCTGTTGCACTAGGTGTGGGAAATATGTATCTTCCCCCCCCACCTTTTTTTTTTAAATTGGGGAGAGAGGGAAGCATCCTTCCACTAAAGAATGGGCCCTAGCTCAATGGATAAAGCGTTGCCCTGTGGACTGAAGGGTCCAGGGTTCGATTCCCGGTCAGGGCACATGCTGAGGTTTCTGGCTCCATCCCCAGTAGGGAGCCTGCAGGAAGCAGCCAATCAATGATTCTCTCTCATCATTGATGTTTCTATCTCTCTCTCTCTCTCTCCCTCTCCCTTCCCCTCTGAAATCAATAAAAATATATTTAAAAAAAAAGAAAAAAAGAATGGGACCCTTCACCCCAAGGACATTTGTCTCCATGGGAGGCCCAACTATGATAAGTTCCCAAACTAAGGACAAGCAGTTGCGGGGGTTGGGGCGGGGGGGGGGGGGGGGGGGGCGGGGGGAGAGGTTTCATTGTGGAGTGGGATGTATAGGCATCAAAGCCCTTCAGTGAAAGGTGGCTGCTACCGCCCTCTGGTGGTGGTTTACCTGTATGTGCACGAAGTCTAAATCCTGGGAAAGAGATGCTGAATAATGTAAGGCAATTCAATTAAAAAAAAATAATTTATGGCTACTCTGCTGGGCAGGAAGGATACAGAAACAGATAAAACACAGTTCTTGCCCTCTCGGAACTCACGCTGTTGAGGAGTCTTCAATTTGCAACAAGATGATTCTTTGTATTCATTAAGGATATTCCCCCCACTGTAAATGTAACATAGAAATACAGACTTGTAGAAAACTTAGAAGATTCAGAAAGTGTAAAATGAAATTTAAAAAAAATCATCATCATCTTATCACCCAAAGACAACAGCCGACAAGTTTCGTGCACAGCATTAACCTAACAGTTTAGAAATATACAAATAGACAGAAAATACGGAGATCTCACTGCATGTGCTGTTACATACAGTCTTTTTTTTTTTTTTTAATGTAACATTATAAAAAAAAACACATTATTTTAAAAAGCTACACACGACGTTCTTTCTCCTAGGGTGCCATTCCCATTCGAGTTGTTGCCAATTTTTCTCAACTTAAAGCAACCCTACGGATCTGATTACCTCATTCAAAGAAACCCCTGTAAGTTAACTCGGCCAAAGGGAGTGAACTTCTCTATTTGAATAACTTTACTTAAATTACAGAAAATTAAAGCCCTCACATTTGATTCTACCCCATAGGAAGTCCAGGGTGGCTTCAACCCAGTCGGATTCCCGGCGGGCCGCCGCGCACCTGCGCACAATCGCCCAAAGGCACACCTTCCCAGGAGGGAACTTTACGAGACGCCATCCCAGCACCACCTCTTTAAATTTTAAAACGAAGCCCCTGGCCAATCAGCGTTAAGTTCTTCCCGGAGCACGGGGCCCCGCCCACAGACACGCCCTCCACCAATCGAGCAGAGGATTGCCCCAACGCCCTTCCAATCAGCGCCGAGGAGGGAGGCCGACGCTCACGTACATTACGTAAGGCAAGGGACCAATAAGAGCTGTGATTGGGAGCTGGCTCCGCCAATAGTAGTGTTTCCTGGCGAGCGCGGGAGCCTTTTGAGCAGAGTCCCTGGGAGAGCGAATGGCGCTGGTTCCCTGAAGCGGGGTCTCGGGGAGCCCGAGCCCCCCGGCGGCGGCGGCGGCGGCGGCGCGCGCGGCGGACATGGCCTGTTGTCACAACGTCATGCTGCTGCTGGACACGGCGGGCGGCGGCGCCGCTGGCCGGAGCCCGGTCCGGCGGGCCGCCCTGCGCCTGCTCCTCTACCTCAGCTGCCGGTTCGGCCTGGCGAGGGTCCGCTGGGCCTTCCGGTTCTTTGACTCTCAGGGGGCGCGGGGCCGGCCGTCCCGCGTGTCCGACTTCCGCGAGCTGGGCGCCCGCTCCTGGGAGGACTTCGAGGAGGAGCTGGAGGCCAGGCTCGGGGACGGCGCTGCCGGCGCCCACCTGCCCGGCCCGGCGCCCCGGGCCGCGCACACGCACGGCGCCCTGATGGAGACGCTGCTCGACTACCAGTGGGACCGGCCCGAGATCACGTCGCCCACCAAGCCGGCGCTGCGCCGCCGCGGGAGGCGCCTGCTGGACGCGGAGAGCGAGGCCGCGGAGGCCGGCGCGGCGCTCGGGGGCTTCGGCAACGCCGTCTTCCTGCTGGGCCCCTGCCCGCGCTCGCAGAGGGAGCTGGTGCAGTTCGTGTCCGGCTGCGAGGCCCAGGCCCAGGGCCCGCCGCCCACCCCGAAGCAGGTGATGGAGAAGTTGCTGCCCAGGCGGGTCCAGGAAGTCATGGTCACCCGGAAGGTCACCTTGTACTGGGTGGACACCACCGAGAGGTCCAAGGTGAGAGAGAGGGTAGGGGAGCTCGGACTTAGGGCGCCGTGCCCTCGGGGTTCACCAGCCTTGGGGCAGCGTCTGCAGAGGGGCAGCCTAAACAATACACTAGGCGGGGGCCTCGGAACCTGCCAAGTCCAAGTGTCGGCGCCCCAGACCCGCACCGGGAGTTACACCCTCGGAGTCAGACCTGACCCAGGTTCAGCAGACTCAGTAGGTACTTGAGATTCTGCTAAGAAAAATTCAGCCCAGCCGGTGTGGCTCAGTGGTTGAGCGTCGACCCACGAACCAGGAGGTCACGGTTCGATTCCCGGGTCAGGGGCACAGGCCGGGGTTGTGGGCTCGATCCCCTAGTAAGGGGCGTGCAGGAGGCAGCCGATCCGTGATTCTCAATTATTCATGTTTCTCTCGCCCTCTCTCTTCCTCTCTGAAGTCAATAAAAATATGTGAGTGAAAGAAAGAGAGAAGGGGGGGGTGGGGAAAGAAAGAATTCAGAGCCAAGACTCGGATTTATTTAAAAGTCACAGAGGTGGAAGAAGTGAGCTGAGAAGAGGACAGGTGTCGAGTCTGGGGGAGAGGTGTCAGGTCCTCTGTTCTAAGTGCTTTTTTTTTTTTTTAATATATTATATTGGTTTTTTACAGAGAGGAAGGGAGAGGGATAGAGAGTCAGAAACATCGATGAGAGAGAAACATTGATCAGCTGCCTCCTGCACACCCGCTACTGGGGATGTGCCCGCAACCAAGGTACATGCCCTTGACCGGAATCGAACCTGGGACCCTTCAGCCCCCAGACCGACGCTCCATCCACTGAGCCACACCGGTTTCGGCCCTAAGTGCTTTTAAGGGGGAGATTTTCGGGGCGGTCCCAGCGGGGGGATCTCAGTAGAAGATTCTTTCGGCTGCTTTTCCAGGTGTGTCCTTTCAGGGTCCTGGTCTCTTATTGGTGGATGCGGGGTGGGGTGGCGGGGGGTCATTATTCAGTGCAGCTGGTCCTGCGGTCAGCCATGGCATCGCTTGTCTGGTTTTGCTGCTTTTCTGGGCCTGAAGCTGAAACACTACTGGGGCCTAGATGTCAGCCCTAAGGGTTAATGCCTAAGGGAGTGGTGGGGGGCCCCTGGTTCCCCCTCAAAGGGGTTCTGCCCCACGACTACCAACTACCGACATGCCAGTGGGGGGAAAGGTTAGGGGGCATCCAGCTAGCAATATGAAAGGTCAAGGGGTCTAAACTGCCTGACCAGCGACATTCCAGGGGGGGAAAGGTCAGGGGGCATCCAGCTAGCAATATGAAAGGTCAAGGGGTCTAAACTGCCTGACCAGCGACATGCCAGGGGGGGAAAGGTCAGGGGAGCATCCAACTATCAATATGAAAGGTCAAGGGATCTAAACTGCGACATGCGGGGATGGGGGTGGGGGGGGGGTGGGGGGAGCAGATTACCCTGGGGGTGAGGTCCTTGTATTTCCAGTTTTGCCCATCGCTAGGCACTGGGGGCTTTCCACCACGGCGACCTTCCACCTTCCCTACCTGCCTGTGGCCCTATCTCTGGTGCTGTCTGTCTGTCTGACTGCCCACCACAGAAGCGTTTAAGGTCCTTCTCAATTGGGGCCCTGTCTGCCTTCCCCGACTTTTTGTGTCCTACGCACGACCCATATTCCCGCATATTGCAGCCTAGCCTAGCTGGTCAGCAGGTCTGGCTGCTTGTTTGGTTAGTCACCAGGAATGCCAGTCCGAGCCTCCCTCACTCTTTAAGGGCGTGCCCAGGGGGCAGCTACTCAGTGTCAGCATCTGAGTTCCCCTCCTTTTGTGGCCTTCATCCCTTCTCCTTCTGTGTTCCAGTTGTGCCGTCTCCCCTCCCACGTGGTCTAGAAAGACCTTCATAAAGGCAGGCACAGGCATCCTTTATCCCCTGCAGGTGTGTGTTGAGCACTGTGGTTGCTCAGTAAATATTTGTTGGCTAAATTAATGCTGGCGCACTTAGAATTCACCTTCCTAAAGGGCTAGTTTGGATTTTTGCTGAGGTAGTGGGACCCCGGCCCCAGTTAAGTGCTATCATTAAAAAAAGTTTGTGTGTGTGTGTGGGGGGGGGGCACCATTTTCTTCCTGTCACTTAATTTAGTCAATGAATAGTCACTGAGAAGCTACTACATTGAGTACCTACACAGTTTTCCCTGCTGGGGACGAGGTGGCCAGCCAAAGTGGAATTTACCTTCTAGGGGGAATTATATAGGGAAGGTGGACAGATGATATAGCTGAGCAAGTAAGCGATAGGATTTCAAATAGTGCTCTGAAGAAAACAGAGCTGGGGAAGGGGTGTGGCAGAGGGTGTAGAAGGGGTGTGTGTGGGTGTTGTGCTCAGTAGCGTGACAGTCAGGGAAGGCCTCTTGGAACCGAGACTTGAATGGTGAAGGAGGAGGAATGTGAAAGTTGGGAAAGAACATTCCAGGCAGAGAGAAGAGCTGATGTACTGATCTGGGTGAGAGATGAGCTTAGTTGGTTTGAGAAACGGAAAGGCAACTCATGGGAGTCAGGAAATAGGAGAGGCTTATCTATCTGTAGGCCCAAGGTCAGAAGGTGGGGTTTTGTTCTAATTGATGGGAAGGTGTGAGTTAACCAGGTGAAAGCTGATTCCAGTTTTTGGAAACGGAAACGAGGAGTGGGTTAAGTTGTAAGATTACAAATGGGGAATGAGCAGATACTTAAATAATGACATAGTATGTTAAAATTTTCAACACCTTTCACATACAAAGCCCCCCCCCCCAAGGTGTAGCAAAATGCAAAACAAGGCAGCAGGCTTGTCAAAGAAAAGGGAAGTTCAGAAATGCTTAAGGGGATGGATTTGGTGGGGAAAATGGAAACCTAGGACTTAACATTTGTTCAGGCAGCAAAGCAAATGTTGGGCACAGTACACAACACAGAAGCACTTGATTTGGGATAATATCAAATCATATCAAATACCGACTAGAACTACATCTTTGCAGATGGTGTCTGGAGATTCTTTTTCCCGCTTTCTTTTCAGAATAGTATTAACCTTTTGCATTCGGATGTCGAGTGTGACTCGACACGGTTATCATTGGTAGCAGCTCATGTGTCGAGCCACACTCGACACGTAGTTTCACCGCGGGGTGAAGGGGGATTTTTGTCTATTTTTCCAGTATCTTTTCTTGTTTTCATTAGCATGAAAGGACAAGTAAAATGTAAATGCTGTCTCAACTGATGCCAAAAAAGAAAAAATGAAAAACCGATAACGCATGTGAAATTTATTAGGAAACTAGTACATGACCTGGTTGGAGAATTCAGAGATGGTACACTAACTTCCAGGGGTAAATTATTATCCACTAACTTAGAGCAATGTTTAGATGGAAAGCTCCATATAATCACACCTCACCCTAACAAAAAACACAAAGATTGTGTTGTTTGTTCTAACAGAAAAATCAAAGGAGGAAGAAGAGAGACGATTTATATTTGTGAAACGTGAATGTAAACCAGGTCTTCATGTGGGTGAATGTTTCAAAAAATATCACACCATGAAAAATTATAGAGATTAAAATTACTCTTTGAATGTATCAATAATTTGAAATATAAAAAAATCCAAATAAATAAGTTTGTATGAAAAGAAACTCCAGTTCTTTATTCTACTGCCGCGCTTTGTAAAATCTGGGGTATTTAAAAAATTAAATCCGGAGTAGAATAAAGGAATCGAGAAAAAAGCAAGCGAGTGCAAAGGGTTAAAATAAGTAGGTTGATAGGATCTTTTTAAAGATCCCTTCCAGTTCTGATATTCTACCATCTGAGGCTTCTCAAATCTGTTAGGTTGTTTCCTGTAAGAAAATTCGAGTCGGATAATCTTAAGCTTTTCTGGAATTTTGTTTTTCTGCTGATGCTCTGTATTTTCCTGTTCAAAAGCCTCTGGCCAGCCATACCGTGGGGGCAAAAGGGAGCCCTGGGCTCTGTCCTTGGGGCATTCTCTCCACAGGGGTAGGAGAAGGGAAGAAGAAAAAAGGCAGAGAAGTCAGACGGGGGAAACACAGCCTGGATGGGGGTGTGTGTGTGAGTGGGGGGGAGGTCAGGCTCACAGAACTCTTGTACAAATAGAGTATACAGGGAAGTACATCGGACCCTGACACATGATTATGCCTCTGTTTTATTCAGTACATATTTATCACCTACCTGCTAAGTGTGCTGGTGAGCCACAGTGCCGGGAACCAATTCCAGCATGTAATAATTACAAGAGTTCTGTCAAAAGGTTGATGGGACTTGGTGGCTCCCGCTGGGAAAAGAACCCCGGCACCACAGACTACCCTATGATATGCATAAAAATGAAAAATTTAACCATACTCTATATCCTGTTTGTGGGTTTTTTAAAACACGTACATATATTACTTTTGTTGTTGTTAATCCTCACTCGAGGATAGTCTTCCATTGATTTTTATAGAGAATGGAAGGGGGAGGGAGAGAAAGAGAGAGGGAGAGAGAGAGAAACATCGATGTGAGAGAGACACATTGATTGGTTGCCTCCTGCATGCACCCCGACTAGGGTCAGGGAACCTGCAACCAAGGTACGTGCCCTTGACCGGAATCGAGCCCAGGACCCTTCAGTCTGCGGGCCAACACTCTCCACTGAGCCAAACCAGCCAGGGCCATATATTACTTTTTAGTCAAAAGTTAATGTTCTTTCAATGCTTACTAAAGTTTTACCTTTCATTTGATAAGCAGTTGTGTGCCTCCCACCCCCATCCTTTGGCTGAAACAATTTGAACAAACTTTTTTGTTTCCATTTGGCACAAAATCCTAATCAGGATCTGTGGTATCTGAACTTGCTTACCATTCTCCCCCACAGCCGTGAACTCGGGCATGGACACATGGTAACAGCAAATACTAATAGACTGATTAAAATGTTGCAGCATTTTCCAAACTGGTATGCATAACTAAAACCAAAGTTACACAGTGCATCATTTATCTTCACTGCATGTGATATTTTCTTTTGTGCTCTGATATTTTCTATTCAGGTTTTTTTTTTTCTTTAATGTTGATTATAAACCAGGCAACTGATTCATCAAAGGATCCATCTAAGGCCATCAAAGGGCCACACCTTCATTTTATTTTACTTATTTTAATTTTTTTTTCACACCTTCATTTTAAAAAGCACTATGCAAGATAGTCCTGGGTTTAGACTGGTCTTTCACTGTCTTGCAGTGACCTTGGGCACTTTCTGCCCCCTTTGAACTTGAATAGAATGGAAAGTTTGGCAATGACCTAGAAGGACTCACCTGCACCTAGCAATTTATGGTCTCCAGTTATACCTGTGGGGTAGGAATCCAGCATGATGATCATTTCCCAGGGTAGATGCTCCTTCTTCGTGTTCCCTTCGTTCCTGAACATCATCATGTTATATTGCGAGGCTGAGTTAAATATTCCACGTTGTTGCTGTTTTACTCACCCTTATCCCAACTTGAAGATTCTGGAAGACAGGGAATATGTGTTGCTAGATCGGCACATAAAGGCTGCTCAGTAAAAGTTTGTTGAATGGAGAGTTCGCTCTGTGTGAAGGAGTAAGGAACGACTTTTACAGAGAAAGCAGGATTTGAGCTAGATGGATGTACTGTAATTAGCATCCAGTTGGTGCGCAGGGAAAGGGAAGGTACAGGAAACAGAATCAACAGAAACATGGAAGCATTATAAAATATGGCGTGTTCAGCAAACAGCAAATGATTCAGAAGGTAGGGCTGGAGGTGGGAAAGATCATGTGTTTGGAAAGGCTTAGGGTTAGGTTGTGAAGGGCTTTTCTTTTAAAAAAAATTAGTTTGAGAGAGAGAGAAGCATTGATTTGTTCCGTTTATTGGTGCATTCATTGGTTGCTTGTATGTGCTCTGATGGAGAATGGAACCCAAAACCTTGGGGTATGGGGACGTTGCTGTAGCCAACTGAGCTACCTGGCCAGGGCATTGTGGCTGTGCTGGAGTTATTTTATCGTGGAGGCCATGGGAAGCCCCAGAAAGTTTTTAGAGAAGTAGCAGGCTCCAGATGTGTGCTCGGAAGAATAGCAACAAGGAGAGAAGATCAGAGGCAGGGCACAGGCTTTATAGGCTACAGTCGAGTCCAGGCGAGAGGTGATGGGGGCTTTGGTGAAGACAGAATTAGAAGACCTAGTTTGGTTCCCACACAGTGCTGTGGGGCTGTGTGATCACCCTCCAGGAGGTTCACCTGCCGCATTCCCATGATCCCTGGCCATTGTTGTGTGGGACAGAATTATGTTATTAACGGATCATTAATAACATTTTATGATGTATCCCCAGTGATTTGGTCCACTTCTGTATGACAGGCAACAGAGCTGAAGTTGTCTTTTCACTAAATGGACACTATCTTTTTTTTTTTATATATATATTTTATTGATTTTTTACAGAGAGGAAGAGAGAGGGATAGAGAGTCAGAAACATCAATGAAAGAGAAACATTGATCAGCTGCCTCCTGCACACCCCCTACTGGGGATGTGCCCGCAACCAAGGTACATGCCCTTGACCGGAATCGAACCCGGGACCCTTGAGTCCACAGGCCGACGCTCTATCCACTGAGCCAAACCGGTTTCGGCTAAATGGACACTATCTTAAAGGCATATTATATACACTGAGTGGCCAGATTATTATTATCTCTGAACGGATAATAATCTGGCCACACAGTGTGTGTATATACATATGTGTATATATATAGAGAGGGGTCCGGTGCATGAATTTGTTCATGGGTGGGGTCTGGCCAGCCTGGCCAGGGGGGAGGAGACATGGGCAGTTGGCTGGCCAGCCTGCTGGTCAAACTTCTGGTCGAGGGGACAATTTGCATATTAGCCTTTTGTTATATAGGCCCCTGAGTGGCCCAATTATTATGCGTTCAGAGATCATCATCATCTGGCCACTCAGTGTATAGTAACTAGAGGCCCGGTGCACAAAAATTCATGCACTGTTGGGGAGGGGTGGTCCCTCAGCCTGGCCTGCACCCTCTCGCAGTCCGGGATCCCTCAGGGGATGTGCCACTGACAGTGTAGGCCCACTCCACAGGGCCTAAGCACAGTTTGGCCTCCCTCTGCAGGAGGCAACCAGTGGGTTAATCGGGGGCCGGCAAGTGGCTGGCCCTGCCCCTGATCACCCCTTTGCCACCAGTTGCCGCCATCCTTTCCCTCTGCCCGCTGGCACCCTCCTTAGCTGGCCTGGCGCTGCCCGCTTGCTGGCCCTGCCCCCTGCCAACTGGTCGTTCCACTGTTCAGTCGATTTGCATGTTAGGCTTTTATTATATAGAATTACATTCTTGGACTGTACGGTGATAAGTACAGTCTGTGTTGGGTCCAACAAATATATTATTTTCTGCCTTGGGTCCAACAAATATATTATTTTTCTGTGTTGGGTCCAACAAATACATTATTGTGCCATTTGATCGTTTAGTGTAGAAATCACCTTTCCTTCCTCCTAATTTCCCTTAGATTTATTTCTGAATGCCTCCTTTAGAATAACTTGAGGTTCTTTGTAATTTCATTTTAGCTGTGGGAGTCCCCAGACCACCTTGGATACTGGACAGTATGTGAACTGCTTCAGCACGTGGGGGGCACCGTCTTGCCGTTGGAGACTTTGAGCCCAGATGGTACGAAAGCTGGGGAGACCCTGCTCTCACGTGAGCCTCACCTCTCCTCGTGGGTGTCAGCTCTGCCAACAGACTCCATCTTAAACTGTTTGCTCTATAATTCTCCTGAGTATGAAGCCTCATTTCCACGGACGGAAGGAACGTTATTTCTCCCTGTTGAAGGTAAGCAAATAATGTTTGGGGGGGGAGGGGGTTGGTCTCAGTTATATACATTTCTTTAAGGCAGGCCTATGCTTTCAAATTCTCTAGGCTTTCCATACCCCAGGCACTCAGTGTTTGTAATTAAAGTATGTCTGAGCCAAGTCAGAGGTGCCACAGGGAAGGATAGAACTCAGGTGTGGTACACCTGCCAGCGTTGTATAAGAAGGTGAGCGTGTGACTTCAAAGAGTTTCTCAGCTGTGTGCAAAGAAAAATAATATTGCCCAGGTGCCCAAGCAATTGGATGGTGAGGTTTCTTTCTTTTCTTTTTTTTAAATATATTTTTTATTGATTTTTTACAGAGAGGAAGGGAGAGGGAGAGAAAGCTAGAAACGTTGATGAGAGAGAAACATCAATCAGCTGCCTCTTGCACATCCCCCACTGGGGATGTGCCCGCAACCAAGGTACATGCCCCTGACCGGAATCGAACCTGGGACCCTTAAGTCTGCAGGCCGCCGCTCTATCCACTGAGCCAAACCGGTTAGGGCGGGTGGTGAGGTTTCATTGCCTCCTAGAAGAGATTGACGAAGGGGAAGACCACGGTGAGACTGCGATTGGTAACAAGTTAGTCAAAGGGAGCTGAAAGTTATCAGGAAGAGCCAGCATGTGCAATCTTCCCAACTTTCCTTTGCCATGTCATTCACTGTACAGCGAGTCTCATTTCTGAATCATTCACGCAGAAGTAATACTATATAGAGATGTGTATATAAAACTACATTAGACATTATGTGCAGTTCAAGAACATTTCTTTTTTTAAAATATATTTTTATTGATTTCAGAGAGGAATGGCGAGAAAGAGAGAGAGAGAAACATCAGTGATGAGAGAGAATCATTAATCAGCTGCCTCTTGCACGCCTCCCACTGGAGATCAAGCCCTCAACCCGGGCATGTGCCTTTGACTGGAATCGAACCCGGGACCCTTCAGTCCTCAGGCCAATGCTCTATCCACTGAGCCAAACCAGCCAGGGCTAAGGAAATTTCAAGAGTAGTTTGGTTTAAGCAGTTTCATCTTTAGAATTTAATCTCTCGTAAGGTACATCGTGCACTGTATTTTATGGATTTAAGAAGTGATGTCTTGCTCTAGCTGGTTTGGCTCAGTGGATGGAGTGTCAGCCTGTGGACTGAGGGTCCCAGGTTCGGATTTCAGTCAAGGGCACGCACCTTGGTTGCAGGCTTCCAACCTTGGTCTGGGGGCATGCGGGAGAAAACCAATTGGTGTTTCTCTGTCTTTCCCTCTCTCTAAAAATCAATAGAAAAATATCCTCGGGTGAGGATTAAAAAATAAGTAAAAATAGACTTAAAAAAATACATATACACACACACACCCCACACACACACACCATATGAAGTATAGAGCAAAAAAAAAAACGGAGACGTCTTATTTTTTGTAAGTAGTGTGTTGCTTGAATATTCACTTCTAAGTCATATCAAGAAGTTCCGACATCCAGTCATGCCCTTGCAATTCCGCTCGTGCACAGCTTTTCCTGGGGAGCTATAGGAACTTGGCAGCAGAATGAGGGTCGAGTGTGAACTAAGTGGCAATACTAGTACTCAACTGACATTCTAATTTTTCTCTTACTACTAAATCTTTTAGTAACTGTTTATTACATCCTGATTTTAATGTTCTTTATTTCTAACAGGCAAAGAGACTCAAGAAACATGGACAGTCATCCTAGAGCCCTTGGCCATGCATCAGAGACATTTTCAGAAACCAGTCAGAATTTTCCTGAAAGGCACGGCCACCCAGTGGTCTCTCCCAGCGAGTGGCACATTGGGCACTGATAGCTGGATGCTCCAGAGTCCAGAGGAGAAGTCAGTCCACAGGACGTTGTTTCAGCAGCTGGTCCACAGGCTGACTGCCGAAGAGTTACATCTGGTAGGTCTCTTCCACACGCTAGCTCATCCTTGTCTTAACACAGCGGCGGTCGGCAACCGGTGATCCGTGAGGTCCAAAAGGTTGGCAACCGCTGGTTTAAGGAAACCTTTGGAGCAGTGGTCGGCAACCAGTGGTCCGGACCACTTGTGGTCTGTGAGGTCTGAAAGGTTGGCGACTGCTGGTCTAAATCACTGATAAAGGGGAATAGTGTGTTTGTGAAATACCCAGGATTGTTCTCTATAACAGTGATGGCGAACCTATGACATGCGTAGCCATTTCTGATGACACGCGGCCGCATGCCAAGGATGAAACATTTGCTGCTCCTGAGGATGAAACATTGGCGACTAGAGTCTTGGAGTTAGTTTTTTCCTCTAAGTGACACACTACCCGAGTTATGCTCAGTTTTTTGGCGAAGTTTGACACACCAAGCTCAAAAGGTTGCCCATCACTGCTCTATAATATCATCTCAGTGAAACAGGTGATGCTTTTGTAAATAATAATAATATTGTCTACACTGTAGATGACGACAGTGCTCATCAGTGAAGAAACAGTTTATAACATTGCATGTATCTTGAATCCCATTAAGCTAAATTATATTCACACTAGAGGCCTGATGCACGAAAATTCATGCAAGAGTAGCCCTGGCTGCTGGCACCAGCTTCCCTCTGGCACCTGGGACCCATGCTTCCCTCCTCCGGTCGCCCGCAGGCACCTGGGACCCGGGCTGGCTTCCCTCCAGCCCCGGCTTCGTCAGGAAGGTCGTCCGGAATGACATCTGGTCTAATTAGCATATTACCCCTTTATTATAGATAAGAAAAAAGGCCATGGGCCAAATGCAGTGACTGTATTAGGGTGGTGAAGTGATGGGACAGTAGCCCCCCCTTAACCACGGTTTCACTTTCCATGGTCAAATGCAGTCTGAAATATTAAATGGAAAATTCCAGAAATAAACAATTCATTCTGGTTTTTGTTTTGTTTTAATATATTTTTATTGATTTCATAGAGGAAGGGAAAGGGAGAGAGAGATAGAAACATCAGTGATGAGAGAGAATCATTGATCAGCTGCCTCCTGCACACCCCCTACTGGGGATCGACCTCGCAACCCAGGCATATACCCTTAACTGCAGGACTCTTCAGTCTGCAGGCTGACGCTCTATCCACTGAGCCAAACAGGCTGGGCAGTTGTCGGCAAACTGCGGCTCGCGAACCACATGCGGCTCTTTGGCCCCTTGAGTGTGGCTCTTCCACAAAATACCATGTGCGGGCGCGCACGTACAGTGCGATTGAAACTTCGTGGCCCATGCGCAGAAGTCGGTTTTTGGCTCTCAAAAGAAATTTCACTCGTTGTACTGTTGATATTTGGCTCTGTTGACTAATGAGTTTGCCGACCACTGGGCCGGCATACAGTTCATACGTTTTAAATTGTGTGCTGTTCTGAGTAACGTGGTGAACTCTCCAGAAGTCCTGCCTGGATTTCCCCCTGTCCAGTGTCTCCATACTGTGTACACCTCCACCCATTAGTTTAGTAGCCAGTTTGGTTATCAGATCGACTCTCTCGTATCACAGTGCTTGTGTTTTAGTGACCCTGATTTTAATAATGGTCCCAAAGTGTAAGGCTAGTGATGGCAACAAATTAGAAATGCCAAAGAGAAGCCGGAAAGCGCTTCCTTCAAGTGAATAGGTGAGGACAATACAGTGAGGTATTTTGATATAGAGAGAGAGCATTCACATAACTTTTTTTTTTTTTTTTTAATATATTTCTTTATTGATTTCAGAGAGGAAGGGAGAAGGAGAGAGAGATAGAAACATCAATGATGAGAGAATCATTGATCGGCTGCCTCCTGCACGCCCCCTACTGGGGATCAAGTCTGCAACTCAGGCATGTGCCCTTGACCAAAATCAAACCCGGGACCCTTCAGTTCACAGGCCTATGTTCTGTCCACTGAGCCAAACCGGTGAGGGCTCACATAACTTTTATTGCAATATATTGTTATAAATGTTCTATTTTATTGTTAGTTGTTGCTGTTAATCTATTACTGTGCCTAATTTATAAGTAAAACTTTATCAGAGTGGTTGGGAGGATTCAGTGGATTTTAAGTACATAATACATGCTCAGTAGGCCCGGCTGGCATGGCTCAGTGGTTGAGTGTGGACCTGTTAACCAGGAGGTCATGGCTCGATTCCCAGTCGGGTCACATGTCCAGGTTGTGGGCTCCATCCCCAGTAGGGGTCGTGCAGGAAGCAGCCAGTCAATGATTCTCTCTCATCATTGATGTTTTTCTCTCTCTCCTTCTCCCTTCCTCTCTGAGCTCAAAAAAAAAAATTAAAAAAAAAATACATGCTCGATAAATATTCCTGGTATTCTTAGGCTTTTCTTATTTGCAAATTGAGGAGTTAGGATTATATAATCAGTAAGTTCAATTCTAGCACTAATATCCACCAAGCCTGTTTCTTCCATAGTTTTTTATGTTAATAAGCATCTGGGGAAACCGTCCTGGCCTTTCACTGAGTTGAGTTCTCCTTTACGCTTGTCAGCAATGTTCTCAACCAGCTGGAACTTCTTCTGTAGGTCGCCAGTGTGGACCCCGGTGACGGCTGGCCCCCCGTCACAGGAGTTATTTCCCCGCTCTCTACCAACACTACGGTTCTCACCGTGTTCCGCACTGAAGAGGCTGCGTTTCAAAGGCATTTTCTCCAAGCAGCTGTGGCCGAGAACCCCCTGGACACCACATCCCTTTGTTCCGATGTTATGGGTGTCGTGTTGAGTCCGACCCGGGGTTTACTGGAAGACCCTACTACCTCCGGTAAGTTTGCAACCAACAGCTGACACTCCAGGGCGGTGGCTCCAGGATTTCCACCCCCCACCCCGCCCTACAACTCTGCTCTCAGTAGAACCCCAGTATCTGTTATAAAACAGGTGAAAGCAAACTAGTACTTCAGGCAATTTAAATTGTCATTATTGATAGAATCCTGAAGCATTCAGAGGAGGCCAAAGGCTCTGTGAAATCGCTTTGAAATTAGAGAATAAGATGAAACCTGGTTTTTAACATATTTACTAAAGACTGCACGTGAAACTGTCATGATTCTGTCTGCCTTCCAGTTCATGGCATTGTCATTTATGCTAGGTAGGTGAAAATGCAATTAATTTGATATTTCTTCCATTTGTTCATTTATTCAACAGATTTAATGAGTGCCTGCTGCATGTCAGGCGCTGTTCTACGTATTGGGAATAATACATCAGTGAACAGAGTAGACAAAGGTCTCGTTCTCATTGAGTTTACCATTCAGTTGGAACACAGGACAATAAACTAAGGGAATTATATAGGACACATTTGAAAGTGATAAATGCTATATAATAAACAGGAAAAAGGGAATGGGGCAGTTAAGGGGCGGGAGGGGTGCCATTTTAAACGGGCCTGGTTGGAAAAGCCATATTTGAACATAGGCCTGAAGGAAGCTGCAGTGAGCGAACTCCCTGAGAGGCTCTGGGACGGGTGTGTCCGCTGTGTTTGAGGAGCAGCGAGGAAGCCTGCGCTTGTGCATTGTCAGAGCAGCCGTTTTCACAGACACAGGCCCATGGGAGGGGGTGCAGATGAAGGAAGGTCGTCAGTGCTGCGCTTTGTATGTTCTCGGTGAGAAGGCGGTCAGTCCGTGGCAGGCACAAGAACGGGGATGTCCGCTTTGGTTCTCATGCCTCTTTCCCTTCCATCTCTGCTCCGTCCCTGTAGCTCCTCCCTGTCCAGAGTGGGCCCAGCAGGAGCTCGGCCGCACCGCGCCCTGGAGAGCCGCTGTTGCTGAGAGCTGGTTTCCCTGCTCCAACCTTAGTGGTGCCAGTTCAAATTTGATGGAGTCATTTTGGTAAAACTCCTTTTATTTTCTGGGAATTGATCATTGAAATCAGCTCTCAGTTATCTCAATGTGGGTGGGTGGTTTTTTTTATTTTTATTACAGACCACATTTTATTAGTATAGTTCAATAAAATTAAAAACTAATTACATAACTATGTATGGTGCCAGGTGTGTACTAGACTTGTTGGGGCATCACTTTGTAAATCATATAAATGTCTAATTACTATGCTGTACACCTGAAACTAATATAAAATACTGAGTGTCAACTGTAATTGGGGGGAAAAAACAATTCTGAAAAGCAAATTTAAAACCGGTAGGATCACATTAAAAACCACTTCTATTGAAATTAAATAAATTTCATAGTTAAAAAAATAAATGAAAACTAATTACAAATGAAAAGAGTTGTTTAATGGGCGTACAGTTTCAGTTTTACAAGATGAAGAGAGTTGTGGAGATGGATGGGGTGATGGTAGCACAACATTATGAATATACTTAATACCTATTTATTTGCACATGAAAGTATGTTGAGTACAATCAAAATCGCAAAAGGATGGTATAGTATATTTTTAAATAATTTACAACATAAAATAGCAGTTTATGCTGGTTTTAATCCATATGTTGTATGTCTCTATAAATAAGACACAAATCTAGGAATACCTGTGGAAGATAAGGGTGGGAAAAGATTGGGGTTTTCTCTGTGTCTATAATGCTAAATTTTATTAAAAACAAAAGATCTGAAGCAGATATGGCAAACTGTTAACAAGTATTTAATCTTGGAGGGAGGTACATACTTACTATTTAATAATGCTTTCTCAACTTTTCTGTATATTTGAAATGTTCAAAGTTTTAAAAAATTAACAAGAGAGAAAAAGGCAAACACTGCCCACTGGTAAAGGAAAACATCAGCACACTTAGGGAAAATGAGTTTGCTTTAGACCTGCTAGCAGATTCAACTAATGGTACCATAGCTTTTTTTTTAAAAAAAATTATTTAGTGTTGCAAGTATTACAGATGTCCTCTTTTTCCCCCCATTGACCCGCTCCAGCCTGCCTCTGCCCCCCACCCCAGGCCTTCACCACCCTATTGTCTGTGTCCATGAGTTATGCATTTATGCATACAAGGTCTTTGGTTGATTACCTCCCATCTACCCACCCTCCCCCACCTTCCCTTTGAGATTCTGCACTCTGTTCCATGGTTCTATGTCTCTGGATCCACTCCGTTCATCAGTTTATTTTGTTACTTAGATTCCACATATGAGTGAGATCATGTGATACTTGTTTTTCTCTAACTGACTTATTTCACTTAGCATATCCATGCTGTCTCAGAGGGTAAGAGGTTCTTCTTTTTCACTGCTGCATAATATTCCATGGTATAAATGTACCGCAGCTTTTTTTTTAATATATATTTTTTATTGATTTCAGAGAGGAAGGGAGAGGGAGGGAGAGAGAGATAGAAACATCAATGATGAGAGAGAATCATTGATGGGTTGCCTCCTGCAGGGATTGAGCCTGCAACCCAGGAATGTGCCCTTGAGCAGAATCAAACCCGGGACCCTTCAGGCTGCAAGCTGACACTCTATCCACTGAACCAAAGCAGCTAGGGCCATATTTAATTTTTTGAGGAAACTCCATACTGTTTTCCATAATGTCTATACCAGTCTGCATTCCCACCAGCAGTGTACTAGGGTTCCCTTTTCTCCACATTCTCTCCAGCACCTGTCATTTGTTGATTTGTTGATGGTAGCCATTCTGACAGTTGTGAGGTGATACCTCATTATCGTTTTAATTTGCATCTCTGATGATCAGTGACTTTGAGCATTGTTTCATGTCTCTTGGCCACCTGTATGTCCACTTTGGAGAAATGTCTGTTTAGAGCCTTTGCCCATTTTTTATTGGATTGTTTGTCTTCCTTTTGTTAAGTTGTATGAGTTTCTTATATATTTTGGATATTAACCCTTTATCAGATGTATCATTACCAAATATGTTCTCCCATACAGTGGGCTCCCTTTTCATTTTGTTGATGGTTTCTTTTGCTGTGCAGAAGTTTTTTATTTTGATGTGGTTCCATTTGTTTATTTTCTGCTTAGTTGCCTTTGCCCTAGGACAGTGGTCGGCAAACTGCGGCTCGCGAGCCACATGTGGCTCTTTGGCCCCTTAAGTGTGGCTCTTCCACAAAATACCATGGCCTGGGCGAGTCTATTTTGAAGAAGTGGCGTTAGAAGAAGTTTAAGTTTAAAACATTGGGCTCTCAAAAGAAATTTCAGTCGTTGTACTGTTGATATTTGGCTCTGTTGACTAAAGAGTTTGCTGACCACTGCCCTAGGAGATAAACATATTGCTACGAGAGATGTCTGAGATTTTGCTGCCTATGGTTTCTTCTAGGATTTTTATGGTTTTCTGACTTACATTTAATTTAAGTCTTTTATCCATTTTGCATTTATTCTTGTGTATGGTATAAGTTGGTGGTCTAGTTTCATTTTTTTGCATGTATCTGTCCAATATTCCTTACACCATTTATTGAAGAGACTGTCTTGTCTCCATCGTATGCTCTTGCCTCCTTTGTCAAATATTAATTGAGTGTAATGGCTTGGGTTGATTTCTGGGGTCTCTGTTCTGTTCCATTGATCTATGTCTGTTCTTGTGCCAGTACCAGGCTGTTTTGATTACAGTGGCTTTGTAGTATAACTTGATAATCTGGTATTGTGATTCCTCCAACTTTGTTCTTCTTTCTCAAGATTACTACAGCTATTTGGGGTCTTTCTTGGTTCCGTATAAATTTTTAAAGTATTTGTTCCAGATCTGTGAAATAGGGATTGCATTGAATCTGTAGATTGCCTTGGGTACTATGGACATTTTAATGATGTTGATTCTACCAATCCATGAACATGGTATATTCTTCCACTTTTTTATATATCTACCTTTATCTCTTTTTTCAATGTCCTGTAGTTTTCCAAGTACAAGTCTTTTACCTCCTTGGTTAAGTTTTTTCCTAAGTATCTTAATTTTTTTGTTGCAATGGTAAATGGGATTGTTGTTTCGTTTCTCTTTCTGAGAATTCATTACTGGAGTATAAAAAAGCCATAGATTTTTGGGTGTTAATTTTGTATCTTGCTCCATTTCCAAATTCATTTATTAAATCTAGTAGTTTTTTGGTGGAGTCTTTAGGGTTTTCTATGTACGATATCATGTCATCTGCGAATTATGACAGTTTTATTTCCTCCTTTTCAGTTTGGATTCCTTTTATTTCTTCTTGTCTGATTGCTGTGGCTAGGACTTTCAATATTATGTTGAATAAGGGTGGTGAAAGCAGACATTCCTGTCTTGTTCCTGTTCTTAGGGGAAATGGTTTTAGTTTTTGCTAATAGTATCATAACTTTCTATTTTTATATCAGGTAATGGAAGATAATGAAATACAAGTAATACATTTTGAAAGTTGTCCCATTTTTGTGATTTCTTTAGTGACTGGTATTTAGCTCTAGGTGGACAAGTGTTCCGTAACTAATCATCCCCCTCCCCCATTTCTCCTCATTCCATCATCTTGCACTTGAACGTATGGACACTGAGCAAAAAAATGACCAGGAAAGCACAGAAGTGAAGTAGTTGCCATAATCAAACATGTACCCTGGGACGTGAAGATCTTGTTACTAAAAGTCAACATTGTGTGTAATGGTTAATGGTTCTGTGAACAGGTAGCTTTTGCCTCTGAGTTTGTTAAAAGCGTAAGTGAGAAAAGGGACCGTCCCTCCTGAGAAAGCATACTTTGGAAGGCATCTTGTGGGGACATCTTTGATTAGCTTATAAAAAGAGGCATTTGGTTGTTATTGTCGTTTTGTCTCTAAAGCATTTTGGGAAATTAGAATTTCAGCTTTACACCAGCCTTCTTGACTTGTTCACAGGCTACTGCAGGCTGCCTCACCCAATAAGGAAGAGTCTTCCAAGACTGAGAGTGAGTTAACACGCCGCCTGTCCGAGCTCTACCTGAGAAAGTCTCGTGAAGAACCCGCCGTGTCTAACCAGGAAGACAGCAAAAGAAACGTACGCTCATACCAAGGAGGTTTCTTGAGTATTTTTTGAGACTGTATGTTTTAAAGTTAATACTCCCTAAAATGAGGTTGAAATGGTAACTGAATAAACAAGGACAAGTTCTTCTATTTTAAACTTCAAAATAATTACATTAGTACAATAGTGATTAAATTATCAGCCACAACCCTGGCCCGTGTAGCTTACTGTTTAGTGTTGGCCTGCGCACTGAAGGGTCTCGGGTTTGATTCTGGTGGGGCATGTACCTGGGTTGCAGGTTCAATCCCTGGCCCTGGTTGAGGGGTGTGTGCTGGAGGCAACCAACCAATCTTTCTCACATCAATGTTTCTCTTTCTCCCTCCCTCTCTCCCCAACCCCCCTACTCTAAAAATCCGTGGAAAAATTATACTTCAGTGAGGATTAACAAAATAATAAAAAATGAGCCACAATTTTACCTTCTTAATGAATAAACCATTTTCATTTTTTGTTATAACAAATTTAATTCCAACTTTGTGTGTCACTTGCAGAATTATTTGTTCATCTGCTGCCTTGCCTTTTCAGTTACTATTCCACTTCACTGCCTAACGGAATTTACAGAATTCTTTTGTTGTTGAATATTTCGATTGATATTGTTACCATTATAAATGATACTGTAGTGTACATCATGCGTATGATTTGGTTTGTTCTTGAGAGATTTCCTTGGCATAAGCTTCCAGGAAAAGTTTTTGCATCATAAAGTGGGCAAAGTAGCTCTTATGTGGAATTAAAGCAGTGGGGTTTTTCTGGTAACTGAAGTAGTTCTTGGTCCACGGGGGTAAAATTTCTTTTACTTTCCCTCCCACGATGGCTGGTAGGAGGCGTCCCTCGCACGCCAGTGCGGCAGAAAATGAAGACCATGTGCCGCTCCTTAAAGATGTTGAACGTCGCGAGGCTGAACGTCAAGGCTCAGAAGCTGCATCCGGATGGCAGTCCAGAGGCCGCTGGGGACAGGGGGACCCAGCAGACAGCGGGCGGGAGAACGGCGGGTAGATTGGAGCCCAGAGGAAGGACACGAAGAACCTCCAGACCTAAAGGTACTCCTCACTTCACAGCACCGTGTCTGCGTGCAGGTGTACCCTTTCACACCCTCATGTTTTTTTTTGTGTTTTTTTTTTAATATATTTTATTGATTTTTTACAGAGAGGAAGAGAGAAGGATAGAGAGTTAGAAACATCGATGAGAGAGAAACATCGATCAGCTGCCTCTTGCACACCCCCTACTGGGGATGTGCCCGCAACCAAGGTACCCTTGACCGGAATCGAACCCAGGACCCTTGAGTCCGCAGGCCGACGCTCTATCCACTGAGCCAAACCGGTTTCGGCCACACCCTCATGTTTTCATACGTTTCAGTCGTATCCGTCAGGCAAGCACAGCCTTTACCTACTCTGCCATCTTTTTTTTTTTTTTATATATATTTTATTGATTTTTTACAGAGAGGGAGAGAGAGGAGAGAGAGTTAGAAACATCGATGAGAGAAAAACATCAATCAGCTGCCTCCTGCACACCCCCTACTGGGGATGTGCCCGCAACCAAGATACATGCCCTTGACCGGAATTGAACCTGGGACCCTTGAGTCCGCAGGCCGACGCTCTATCCACTGAGCCAAACCAGTTTCAGGCCTACTCTGCCATCTTTACTGGAAGTCCTCAGTTTAACTTTTCTTTTCTTACAGATTTTAAAACTGAAGAGGAGCTGCAATCTTACATACATGAAAATTACCAAAAGACTATGGCCACAGGAGAAACCATGTTGTATTCATGTGCTCAGAACATGATCTCAACCATTAAAGCATTTCTCAAGTCCAAAGGCACCAAGGACTTAGAGGTAAGAGCGTCCCGGAGAATGTCATCGTTGCTTATTGGCGGGTTTGGTTCACATGTTTGTATGCAGGGCATGATTCATACATGATGAGGGGAGCAAGGAGGTGAGTGGTGAGCACAGTTCCAGGTCTTGGAAGTTGGACATGGTGACCTAACAAGGCAGAAATGAAGGGCATGGGTTAGGCCAGTAATGCCATGTACTCTCCTGTGTCCTTATCTGAGCTGCGTGGGAGCTGCAGAATTAAGCCAGTGGTCCTCAGTCCTGTCTGGACTGGACAGTCACCTGCAACGTTTTTGTTTGTTTTTTTTGTAAATCCTCACCTGAGGACATTCTTTTTTCATTGGTTTTCAGAGAGAGGGAGAGGGAGAGACCTACCGGTGTGAGAGACACATTGACTGGTTGCCTTCCACACGCACTCTGACTGAGGAACAAACCTGCAACCCAGGTACGTGCCCTTGCCTGGGAATCGAACCCAGGATACTTTGGTGTGTGGGCCAACGCTCTAACCACAGATCAACACTGTCTGGGGCACATGGGACATTTTTTAGTACCTGATGCCTTTCCTTCAGACACAGTGAAGCAGATGTCTGCATGTTGGGACCTGGGTATCTATATACTAAAAGCTTCTTAAGTGACCCTTATGCACAGGGATGTTGTAAACCACTGGTTTTTTTGTTTGTTTGTTTGTTGTTGTTTTTTTGTAAACCACTGTTTTAGACCAGTTATTGCTTTTCTATTCATGGCTAGTAAAGCCAGGCTTCTCTCAAACGAACAGGAGTTGTTTATAGTATGTAGACATCTCAGTCACTACTGTATGGAATCTTCCTTTTAAGAGAGGTCAAGTCCTGGCTGGTGTGGTTCAGTGGTCAGAGCGTTGGCCTATGCACTGAAGGGTCACAGGTTCAATTCTTAGTTAAGGGCGCATACCTGGGTTGCTTGTTTGCTCCCCATCCCTGGTTGGGCCTGGACCGGAAGCAGGTAGTCATTGTGTTTCTCTAACATCGGTGTTTTTCTCTCCCTCCGTCCCGTCCTCTCTCTCTGAAAAGCAGTGGAAAAAATATCGTCAGATGGGGACTAAAAAAAAGGTCAAATCTGCAGGCTTTAAGATAGAAAAGAACATTGATTTCACCATTTTTTCATTAAAGTGAAAGAAGGGGGAGTGTGTAAGGGAATATACTCCCCTTCTTAGGGCATTTGTCAGCTGTGAAGAAATTAGAAATGATGACAAGGAACGTCACAGTTTCCTGTGTGATACTTTTGCATTTTCAGATGAACTGCCTGCATCAAGTCAAAAATAACCTCTTAAAAACTAGCAAAAGTCTTAGACAAGACATAGGAAAAAACCTGGGTAAAGAGGACAAAGTCAGAGAGTAAGTAACCTTTTTTGTTTGTTTGTTTTAACCATTGCTCCAAAACAAACTCCTAAGACTTGCTTGTATCCATTTAGAACAGATGGCAAATTGCTCGAAGAGGCTTTTGTGGCTGACTCTTTATAATCTAACTGAGGACCAATGCGTGAAATTGGTGCAAGGGGCTTGGCCCTCGCAGCCCTGGCTGCTGCCTCGGCCCCCGCAGCCCTGACTTCTCCTGGAAGGTTGTCCAGACGGTCGTTCTGCTGTTCGGTCTAATTAGCAGATTAGCTCTTTATTATATAGGACTAGAGGCCTGGTGCACAAATTCGTGCACAGGTGGGATCTGGCCTTCCCATCCCAATGGGGGCCCACCAGGGTGGGCCAGTGGGGGAGAGGGACCATGGTGGGTGGAGGGAGCCCATTGGGTTGGGGCCGATCGGGAGGAGGGGCTGTGGCCAGCTGGGGGGAGGGGCCGTGGGCAGTTTGCCGGCTGGCCCTGCCCCCGATTGGGGTTTTGGGAGCCAATCCTTGGCCAGGCTGGGGCAAGGGTGCTGATCAGGGTTCGGATTAGGCTGGTTTGCTGGCGCAGTGCACATCATAGCCACCAGTCGTTCTGGTCATTCCACTGTTCCAGCCGCTGGGCTTTATATATATATATACTAGAGGCTCTGTGCACGAAATTCATGCATGGGGGGGGGTGTCCCTCAGCCCAGCCTGCACCCTCTTCAATCTGGGACCCCGAGAGAGATGTCTGACTGCCCGTTTAGGCCCAATCCTACTGGGATCCTACTGTGAACCACTGATGGTTGGTGAGCAACCCAAGTGGAGGCCCTGGTATCTGGGATTTATTTATCTTCCATAATTGAAACTTTGTAGCCTGAGTGGAGGCCTGGGCCCACCAGGGTGTGCGGAAAGCTTGGCTTCCTCCATTACTGGGGAAACCCAGGCCTCCTGCTCGCTCTGTCACCATAGCCATTTGCATTTGGTTGGGTTAATTTGCATACTCCTGATTGGTTGGTGGGCGTGGCTTGTGGGTGTAGTGGAGTGATGGTTAATTTTCATATTACTATTTTATTAAGTAGGGTAGATAGATATGCAATTTGAGTCACCTGTTTACCTGATAACTCATGTCGGTAGAGCAGCGGTTGTCAACCTTTTGGACCTCACGGACCACCAATGGTTGGTGGAAAACTGCTGCTCCAAAGGTTTCCTTAAACCAGTGCTCACCAACCTTTCGGACCTCATGGACCATCAGTGGTCCGCAGACCACCAGTTGGCCATCGCTGCTTTAGAGAAAGCCACGGTTCTCCATTTTGTTGTTTTGTATATAAGTAGATCTATGACTGAGGAAGGGGCCTCGAGTTTAGTGACCTTTAGAGTAGCCATAACCTAGTATTTCTCTCTCTTAAGGTGCCAGCTGCAGGTGTTTCTTCGTTTGGAGATGTGTGTGCAGTGCCCGTTGATACCTGACAGAATAGATGACGTGGAGCAGCTGGTGGAGGAGGTGAGTATACTGCTTGGTGCTGTTGGGAATGTGCTAGAAGCTCTCAGCGTTCCACAGAGGCATGTAGTCACCTCGGAATCTCCTTCAGGTGGCGGATTTGCTGCGCATGGTGTGTTTAACTGAGGACTCGGCATACCTGGCGACGTTTCTGGAAGAAATTCTGAGATTGTAAGTTTGAGGACTGCTACCCTAACTTTAACACTTTTACCAAAGACTGCGTATGGCGTTGTTTCAGAAGCCTGGAATTGGGGAGACTGTTTCTCACGCTAGGCAAGGAGGGGATGGAGGTGCCACCGTGACAGCTGTTCCACATTTAGCTGACCTGCCCACAGGTACATTGACTCCATCCCGAAGACACTGGGGCAACTATACGACAGCCTGGGCATTGTGATTCCTCAGAAGCTGGCGGAGGTCCTGCCGACAGATTTCTTCAGCGATGACTCCGTGACACAGGAGAGCAAGTCGCCGCTTTCCTCCGTGCCTCTCATGGCCAGTGGCGGCAGGTCAGCGCCGGGCGGCACGGACTCCGACCAGCTGGAGGAGCTGCGTACCCGATCGGCTAAGAAGAGAAGGTAGGGCGTTGGGAATTGAAGGCGTTCCTTGCATGCTCCAGTTGGGTGGGTTGCGAACCCACAACCCAGTTATATGCCCTTGACCGGGAATTGAACCCGGGACTCTTCAGTCCACAGGCCGACACTCTGATCACTGAACAAAACTGGCTAGGGCTGGAGGGTGTGTTTAAAGCACAGTCCAGTAGTGTGTGTTTGTAACTCATTGACTTCCTTGTGCCCTCCTGTCTGAATCACAGAAGCCAGTCATTGGAGTTTCTGCTCTATGTTCCTGGGTGTTCGGAAGAGTGTCAAGGGCACGTGACACTGTTATCCAGGGAACACACAGTATTTGCCACTGAGTCCACAGAGCCCATGACTGTCCATGGGGTGTCGGGGAACTAGGAGCCTTGTAGGAGATGAGTTTAGGGTTTCAGCTTGCTTTTTAAGTTTTCCTTTGATGCTTTCCATTGTATATGACTAGTTGAATTTATAGTACTTACTTTTGGAAATTTTGGGATTGACTTGTTTTGCTTTAAATTCAGTCCAATACTAAGATTACTGACCTATGTCTAAAGAATGTTTTAGCTTTAGCCAGTTTGGCTCAGTGGATTGAGCGGTGGCCTGCAGACTGAAGGGTCCCGGGTTGGATTCCAGTCAGGGCACATGCCCAGGTTGCAGGCTCGATCCCCAGTGGGGGGCATGCAGGAAGCTGCCAATCAGTGATTCTCTCTTATCATTGATGTTTTTATCTCTCTCTCCTCTCCCTTCCTCTCTGAACTCAATAAAAATATATTTTTAAAAAGAGAATGTTTTATTTTGCACTGTAGTTTCAGTCTAATTTAACTACATGTAACCGCTATTGAGTGTACATTGACTGTTGCTTTCTCTTTCCAAAAGGAAAAAGGCGTTAATAAGACACAAAAGCATTGCGGAGGTCTCACAGAATGTTCGACAAATTGAAATCCCCAAAGTGTCCCCCAAAGTGTCCCAGAGACCCGCGAGAAACGTAAGTTGTTTCCCAGAAATGGGAAATGGCACCAGAGAGCTAGTTCTTTTGCACATGAAGGGCGGTGTCTGTGGCGGGGGAGGGGGTGGGGAGCTCACAGAAGTCAAATCAGATGTTTATTGTTGTTTAATCCTCACCTGAGGCTATTTTCCCGTTGAGTTTTAGAATGGAAGAGACAGGGAAAGACAGAAAAATTGATGTGAGCCGAAACCGGTTTGGCTCAGTGGATAGAGCGTCGGCCTGCGGACTCAAGGGTCCCAGGTTCGATTCCGGTCAAGGGCATGTACCTTGGTTGCGGGCACATCCCCAGTAGGGGGTGTGCAAGAGGCAGCTGATCGATGTTTCTCTCTCATCGATGTTTCTAGCTCTCTATCCCTCTCTCTTCCTCTCTGTAAAAATCAATAAAATATATTAAAAAAATAGATAAATAAAGCAAAAAAAAAAAAAAAAATTGATGTGAGAGAAACACACATGGATTGGTTGCCTCCTGCACTCGCCCTAACCAGGGCCTGGTCCAGGGACAAGCCCTTAACCAGACTCGAACCCGGGACCCTTCGGTCTACAGGCCGACGCTCTATCCACTGAGCCAAACAGGCTAGGGCGAGATGTTTTTATGAATGTGTGTACAACTACAATCCACAGATAAAGAAATACACATGTGTTAAATATTAAATATTAACCCTTTTACCCAAAAGTGTGACAGAGGTAATGTAAATAAAAACAGCAAGCCAAAATTAGGAAGGAATAAGTTCATTTAAATCTTCAATGTAGATGAGAATACTCATAAAATAATGACTAACGTAAGCAAAGAGGTCATTGAAAAACGGTGTGCAATTTTAAGAGGAATCTGGCTGCGTGCCAATATGTATGTTTTATTTCCATAATAAGTTAAAAAAATGTGGGGTGGGTGGCATGTGCTGTTGTCAAGCCCGATGGTAACTGTTGATTGTGGCAGATGTAAGGACTTGAGGTTTGTTGTCTGCAGAGAAAAAGTAACCCAGGTGGAGTCTGTTTACTGAGTAGAATTAATGCCTTGCTAAGAATGCGGTGAAACTTGTGAACTGCATGGATTATTGAGAAGCGTTAAAAATCTATGAGAACTCGCCCCTAGCCGGTTTGGCTCACTGGATAGAGCGTCGGCCTGCGGACCAAGGGGTCAAGAACACATGCCTGGGTTGCGGGCTCGGTCCAATGTGCAGGAGGCAGCCAATCAATGATTCCCTCTTGTCATTGATGTTTCTATCTCTTCCTCTCCTTTCCTCTCTGAAATAAAAAAAATATATATTTTTTAAAAAGTGTATGAGAACTAGCTTTAGAAGCATTAATCATTACAGTGGTGGTTTGCTGTCTGTTTATTGAGATTTGTAACTGTTTTTTGGAATCTGAAGTGGGATTTCTGTTAAAGAGTTAATGTCTTCACTTTTTTTTTTTTTTTTTTTTACACCCCCCCCGCCCCCCGCGCGCTCGCCTGTCCGCCCGGCACGGGAGGCTCAGGCTTCACTTTTTTTTAAAAAATATATTTTATTGATTTTTTACAGAGATGAAGGGAGAGAGATAGAGTTAGAAACATCGATGAGAGAGAAACATAGATCAGCTGCCTCCTGCACACCCCCTACTGGGGATGTGCCCGCAACCAAGGTACATGCCCTTGACCAGAATCGAACCTGGGACCTTTCAGTCTGCAGGCTGACTCTCTATCCACTGAGCCAAACCTGTTTCGGCAATGTCTTCACTTTTTATCCTTACTCAAGGATATTTTTTCCATTGATTTTTTTTTTAAGAGAGTAGAAGGGAGGGAGAGAGAGACACACATCCATTGATTGCCTCCCACACTTGCAGACTGGGGTGGGATGAACCTGCAACCAAGGTATGTGCCCTTGACCAGGAATCAAATTCTCGACCTTCTGGTCCACAGGCCAGTGCTCTAACCATTGAGAAAACTGGCCAGGGCTGTGTTCACTTTCTTAGAAAACCTTAATGTGTGAATAAGAAGCAAATCTGATGTATCTTGGCATCCTGATTGGAGAGTGGGAAATCCAAAAGTGGATGGCCCGGGGGTGTCCGGCCTCCCTCAATAGATCTGAGGATGATTTGTAGTCATTCATCACTGTGTGTAACTAGTCCTTCTAAAGCTGGTGCTCGTAGAATTGAAACTTCATTTCAGATTGGCCAGGAAAGCTTACTTCTTTAAAACTAGATTTACTGAGGTTGGAATTTGATTTTGGTTAGAAAGAATGTCATTTGTTAGCTTTCTCCTCCCAGGTGGTAGTTCATTCTTCAGGTATTATGGTGGCATCATTGAAAAATCAACCTAAAAATTCTGTAAAAAATCCATTTTTGAGTCTAAAATCCATCTGGGTTATAGATTCTTAATTCTGCCACTATAATAGCAAATAGACAGCAATTTAATCCAGAGACATTTCTGAGTGGCGGCCGTCTGGTAACTGATGTGGGTTTCCCTTTACTTCTTTAGGTGTAAAAGGGGTACACACGTGATTATGAGCACATTGAAATCAGGGTGCGCTCTCCCTCTCAGGGGCACCCTGTGCCGTTCCCTTTCCCCTCGTCTTCCCCCATGAGTGTTATCCTTGTCTTTCTCGCTTCTGTGACTTGTTTTCTGAGCCTCCGCAGCCCAGCTGGCTCTCTTCTACCTCTGCAACTTTCTAAATAAACTCCTATAATTAAAAAGAAAAAGATGGAAATATATAAAGTTAAAAGTTAAGGGTGTCCCTCCTCCATTAATTTTTCAGAAGAAATCATTGTATATTCACAGCCCTGTTCTGTATGCACCACTAGTACACACAAAGGTTTGCACATGTTATACACACACATGCACAGAGACATCACACATGGCTAACCCACTCCACTTAGTATTCTGCATTTTTGTTTGTTTGTTTTGCCTTTTCCCATTGGGGACCTCTTTCTGTGTTAGAATATACAGGTCTTCCTTCTCCATTCTTACAGACCTTCCTAATTCTGTTAATGTCCGCAGTGGATGGATGACCCATAATTGATTTGTTGCCCTCTTTATGGATAGTTAGTTAAGGGAGCTTCTTATTTTGTATTATTATTGCAGCCTTCAGTGTCCTTGGATCATGTATCTATTTTTGTGCATTTTGCAACCATTTCTGTTATGGATTCCATAAGGAGAACTGTCATGGTCAAAGGGTTCCATGTGGAATTTTATTCTTTTATTTTAAATGCATATCTGTTTTCTTACTGGGTCTTCTCATCTTTCAGGAGAACTCTCGCCCCACTCTCCCGCAGCCCTCACTCCCAGTGAAAGATCCGGTACAAGGTATGCTTTGTTCTCTCAACACCTGTTCATTGACTAGAACGATGCGTTTATTTGCTTGCATGTATTTAAGCAGCTGCTTAGTTATGGGCAGTTGTTGGTTAATGAAGTATGTCCAGATAACGTGTACTAGGAGAATAAGGTGTTCAGGTGGTCTCAAAATGCTGCATTCTGCAAAATAACTGGCCTGAAAATTTTTTTTTTTTTTTTTTTTTAGAGCATTTCTTTTTTTTAAAATATATTTTTATTGATTTCAGAGAGGAAGGAAGAGGGAGAAAGAGATAGAAACATCCATGATGAGAGAGAATCATGGATTGGCTGCCCCCTGCAAGTCCCCCACTGGGGATCGAGCCCACAACCTGGGCATGTGCCCCTGACCAGAATCCAACCTGGGACCCTTCAGTTCGCAGGCTGATGCTCTATCCACTGAGCCAAACCGGCTAGGGCGAGCATTTCTTTTTAAAAAAATATATATTTTTATTGACTTCAGGGAGGAAGGGAGAGAGAGAGATAGAAACATCAGTGATGAGAGAGAATCATGGATCAGCTGCCTCCTGCACGCCCCATACTGGAGATCGGGCCCACCACCTGGGAATTGAACAGTGACTTCCTGGTTCATAGGCTAGATAATGTGCCCTCGTACCCAGGAGACATGCACTGAAGTAGAGGGACTAAGCAGTCTCGTGTCTGCCCTTCCTTGGCGGTGTGGCGGTGGAAATTGTACAGATGGGGGGGGGGCACGAATGATGACAGTGCGTGAATTTTAGCGACGACTGTTTATTGTGTTACTAGAGGCCCAGTGCACAAACTCATGCACCAGTGAGGTCCCTCTGCCTGGCCTTGCAGGATTGGGCTGAAACCGGCTCTCCGACATCTCCCAAGGGATCCTGGATTGCGAGAGGGTGCAGGCCAGGCCAAGGAACCAGTGCATGATCGGGCTGGGGAAGGATGTGGGAGGCTGGCCAGCCGGGGATGGACCACGGGAGGGCTCCAGGGTGTGTCTGACCCATCTCGCTCATTCCCTATCGGCCCTACCTCAGCAGCAAGCTCACCTACCAGTCAGAGCATCTTCCCCCTGGTTGTCAGTGCCTGTCATAGCAAGTGGTTGAGTGGCCTTAGCATATCATTAGCTTATATGCTTTGATTGGTTAAGTGGACGACTGGGCACTTAGCATATTAGGCTTTTATTATATAGGATTCTTTGAAGTTTTCTGTAGATATTAAACTTTTCAAAAACTTGCGAGAAACAGAAAGGAGCAAATCCAGGTTAGCTGTCAGGTCATAGATCAGGTTCGTAGACAGCCTTGGGCAGCGAGCAGGGCTCTTACGTGGAGATGGAGGAACTTTTTTTAAAGTTCGCTGAGTGATTGGGGTCCTTGCGTTAATGTGTGTGTCCCTGATGGGAAGGTGTAAGGGGTCCTCCCAGTGTGTGGACCTCCTTCCTTTGGTTTTCTTTCAATGACCCTTAGAAGAATTTACCGCAGTGAATTATCGCATAGCCTCCATGAGGCCGCCCTAAGATTCAGAAGCCGTTTTCCTCACTTTTGCCAAGTGTTTCTTGACTTTTCAGCTTTCCCCCCTAACTTTGAGTCTAGATGGTCACAGCTTTCATGCTGTTGAGTGAGGAAGGGCATTTAAAATAACTCAGAAAATTAGTAAGATATTCCCGAGAAGATTGAGATCTTTGAAGTTGAAAAGAACAGTTTCTCTGTACTTGAGGCTGAGCCGAATACAAAGCAGCAAAAATGTGAGGACAGTCATTCTAACTCTGGGATGTACTGAAAGGCTCATCCTCTTACTTAGGGGTTATGTTCATTCTTCAGCAAGCAAAGCTTCCAGGTTAGGTGTGTGGGCCTCCCTTGTGTTCCTGAAAGGTTGAGTTTACATTGAATTTATAAAAGTAAATGATTTTAGCCCTGGCCCATGTGGCTCAGTTGATTGGGCTTCGTCTGTGCACCAAAAGGTTGCCAGTTCGATTCTGGGTCAGGGCACATGCCCAGGTTTCTGGCTCAATTCCCAGTAGGAGGCGTGCAGGAGGCCTCTGATCAATGTTTCACTCTCACATTGATTGTCTCTCCCTTTCCCTTCCTCTCTCTCTAAAAATCAACTTAAAATAACTTTAATGTACCATGTGAGTATAGTAGTTAAGAAAGTTCTCCCAGTCAGTGTCTATATAGTAGTCAGTCTATAGAACAGTTTCCTTAAGCAGCTTCTCTGTGTTTTGGATAACTTTCTTTTCCCACATGTGGCTTTTATAAGTGACAATATTTGTCTTTTTTTTTTTTTTTTATGTTTTCAGAAGTGACCAAAGTTCGAAGGAATCTCTTCACCCAGGAAATTTCTCCTTCAAAGAGACCGGCGAAGCGGGGGCTGCCGAGAAGCTACTCCGTGTCGGCCGTGGAAGGTCTGCAGCACAAGCCGGACAGCGTCAGCAGGACCCGAGGTACCTTCACAGTGACCCGGACAGGGGCTGCTCGCGCCCAGCCCGTCCGGAGCCTCGCTTTACGGCAGGACCTCGCTTTACGGCAGGAGCTCATGCACCTCCTGTTTTCCTCTTCTCGGTGGTTACCTCCAGTTACTCCCCGCTTGGGGTCTCTCCAGGCTGGTCTCGCTCAGCGCTCCTTTCCTAGTTACCCCTGCAGACCAGCATCTATTTTATAAAACCAGTTAAAAGAAATGAAGAGTAGTGATTAAACAGTTTTCCTAGTTCTGTTTGTTTGTTATTTTTAGATGAGTGAGAGATACTTCATGTATTGAAGTGTGTGATGCAGTTGTTTTCAGTATGTTCCAGAACGTTTTCATCACTCCAAAAAGAACCTCACACCTATTAGTCACTCCCTGTTGTGGGCAGGAGTCAGTCTGCCTTCTGTTTCTATGGATTTGCCTTTTGTGGGTGTTTCTTGTACGTGGAGTAAGTCATACAACAGGTCCCAGCGCTTCATTTACTTTTAGTGCCAGCATACATCGTTGTATGGATAAATTACATTGTACTTGCCCGTCATCAATTGGTGGACATTTGAGTTGTTTCCAATTTTTGGCCATTGTAAATAATGCCACAGACATTCATATACAGGATTTTGTATCGATGTGTTTTTAATTCTCAGGTACATGACTAGAAATGGATTTGCTGGGTCATTTGGTAACTCCATGTATAACTTTTTGAGGATTACCAAACTTCACCAGAATGGCTGCCCCATTTTACATTCCCACCAGCAATGTATGAGGGTTCCTCCACATCCTCATCACTACCTTTTACTGTGTCTCTTTTTTTTTAATCTTTATTGTTGAAAGTATTGCATATGTCTTCCTATCCCCCACCCCCCATTGACCCCCCTTCAGCCCGCCCCAAGCCTTCACCACCCTATTGTCTGTGTCTGTGTCTGTGGGTTACACATATATGCATACAAGGTCTTTGGCTGATTACCTCCCACCCATCCACTTCCCCTGTCTTCCCTCCAAGATACTGTCTCTCTTTTTTTCTTTTTTTAAAATATATTTTATTGATTTTTTACAGAGAAGACGGGAGAGGGATAGAGAGTTAGAAATATCAATGAGAGAGAAACACCGATCAGCTGCCTCTTGCACACCCCCTATTGGGGATGTGCCCGCAACCAAGATACATGCCCTTGACCGGAATCGAACCTGGGACCCTTGAGTCCGCAGGCCGACGCTCTATCCACTGAGCCAAACCGGTTTCGGCGTTGGGGCATATCTTATTGTGGTGACGAGTTGCCTTGTCCTGATAACTGATGTTGAGCTCACTGGCTATTCGTGTACTTTCTTTGGAGAAATGTCTGTTCAAATTTCTGCCTATTTTTCTATTGGGTTTGGCTTTTTACTGTCGAGGTTCATCTATTCTAGGTACTTACAAGATATATGACTTGCAAATATTTTATCCAAACTGTGGGTTGTCTTTTCACGTTCTTGATAGTGTCCACCAAAGCTTTTAATTTCTATGAAGTCCACTTTATTCAAGTTAGCAACTTTTGTTGTTGCTTTTGCTTTTGGTGTCATATCTAAAAAACCATCATGTGCCGAAACCGGTTTGGCTCAGTGGATAGAGCATCGGTCTGCGGACTGGAAGGTCCCAGGTTCGATTCCGGTCAAGGGCATGTACATTGGTTGTGGGCACATCCCCCGGTAAGGGGTGTGCAGGAGGCAGCTGGTCGATGTCTCTCTCATCGATGTTTCTAGCTCTCTATCCCTCTCCCTTCCTCTCTGTGAAAAATCAATAAAATATATTTTAAAAAAAAAACCATCATGTGAGGCTGGGGGGAAGGTCAATGGGGGGGCTTGAAAGAGATATAAAAAACCATCATGTAACCCAATTTTTATACTGTAAGCTCTTACATTGAGGTCTGATTCATTTTTTTTTTTAAATATATTTTATTGATTTTTACAGAGAGGAAGCGAGAGGGATAGAGAGTTAGAAACATGGATTGATGGGAGAGAAACATCGATCAGCTGCCTCTTGCACACCCCCTACTGGGGATGTGCCCGCAACCAAGGTACATGCCCTTGACCGGAATCAAACCTGGGACTTTCCAGTCCATAGGCCGATGCTCTATCCACTGAGCCAAACCAGTTAGGGCAGAGGTCTGATTCATTTTGAATACATTTTTGTATATGAGATTGTGGGAGACAGGAGTCCAGCCTCATTCTTTTTTTTTTTTTTTTTTTTTTTTTAATTTTATTGATTTTTTACAGAGAGGAAGAGAGAGGGATAGAGAGTTAGAAACATCGATGAGAGAGAAACATCGATCAGTTGCCTCTTGCACACCCCCCTACTGTGGATGTGCCCGCAACCAAGGTATATGCCCTTGACCGGAATCGAACCTGGGACCCTTCAGTCCGCAGGCCGACGCTCTATCCACTGAGCCAAACCGGTTTCGGCCCAGCCTCATTCTTTAGCATCTGACTATCCAGCTGTCCTAGCCCCGTTTGTTGAAAGGACTATTTTTTTCGTTAAAACAGGAAAAAATGGCACCCTGGTCCACAGTCAGCTGACCACATGTATCACCGTGTTCGTTCTTCTTTCATTGTTTCTAGAAATCAGCAGGGAAGCCATCTAGCCCTAGACACTTCTTTATGGGAACTGTTTTGAAGACTAATCCCATCTTTTTACTTGTCATAGGTTTACAGTGTTTAGATTTTCTGTTTCTTCTTGTGTCTGTTTTCAGTAGTTTGTGTCTTTCTAGGAGTTTGTCCATTTCATCCAATTATCTGATTTTTTGCTACAGTTTGTTTTTTTTAAAATACATTTTATTGATTTTTTACAGAGACAAAGGGAGAGAGAGTGTTAGAAACATCGATGAGAGAGAAACATCAATCAGCTGCCTCCTGCACACCTCCTACTGGGGATGTGCCCACAACCAAGGTACATGCCCTTGACCGGAATCGAATCTGGGACCTTTCAGTCCGCAGGCCGATGCTCTATCCACTGAGCCAAACCGGCTTTGGCTGTTTTTATAATCGGGGAATGTGCTAATTTCTCCTTTGGTTTTGAATAATAATTTGGCTGGATACAGAATTGTTGATTGAATCTTTCTTCTTTTGACACTTTGGATATGTCATCACACTGCCTAATGAGAAACCAGCTGTAGATCTTACCCAGGATCCCTTGTATCTGATAAATCACTGCATATCAACATTGTCATATACTTCATTTTACTTAAGAGCCACCAACTAGGTGCACAGATGTGTTAGCGGTCATCAGTGAGCAGTTCATTTCTCAGGATTGCTTACTAGAGGAACATTTCAGATTTTACTTCGGCTTATGTGTTACGCAGCCTCTGACAGTGGTGATAAACGGTTAAATGGAGCCCTAGAGTTATACCTGTCCCCAGCCCTAAGGTCCACTGCGGCTGGGAAACAGGCCTTGTCTAATGGACCGCGTGCTGCTCGCCTTGCAGGGCATCACAGGCTGCTGACCAGGACTGTGGCCGAGACCCCGGAGCACAAGCAGGTCTCCGGGCGGCTGCTGCACAGGCAGATCAAGGGCAGGTGAGTGACACCTGTGTGGCCACCCCCTCCTCCCCCGCAGACAGCTCTCCCAGCTCCCATGGGCTTCGTGACTCAGATCCCAACTGTTTCTTACAGCCAGAGAGCATCCTGTCAGCTCTGAGGGCCGAGAACCTACGGGAGGGCTCTGTCTGGCCTCGCACACCTGGCGAGTGGTTTTGAGATTTACCCATGTTGTTCACGTGTCAGGAGTTCATCCCTTTCTGTTACTGAGTAATAATATGTAATTAAATGGATATTCCACAATTTTTTTGTTTTTATTGACTTCAGAGAGGAAGGGAGAGGGGGAGAGAGATGGAAAAAGCAGTGATGAGAGAGAATCATTGCCCAGCTGCCTCCTGCACGCCCCACACTGGGGATTGAGCCCACGACCCAGGCCTGTGCCTTGACCAGGAATCAAACCCTGATCTCCTGGTTCATGGGTTGATGCTCAACCACTGAGCACACCAGCTGGGCTGGATATTTCACAGTTTTAAAATCCATGTGCTGACATGGGAAAGGAGAGGTGGGTCTTCATTATGGCCAGGCAGGGCTGGGGTCTAGGGTCCCAACTTCCTGTGCTGAGGGGCGGTTTCCATGGCAGCTGCCTGGGCAGAGCAGGTCTCCCTGACAGGGTCTGTCTGTTGCGACCCCTGTCCTGGTTCTCGGAGGGCAGTTTTGGCCACACCTCTGGGGGTGTGTTCAGGGTGTCAGCCTCTCCAGCACCCATGGGATCTGCAAAGCAAAGAGCAACTTCCGGGAGCTCACTGACATGTCTCTGGGTGCCGAGTCCCAGCCAGGCGGCTCTGCTCCCCGCCTTTATCTTCCTCACAGTCGCTGCATGTAACATACTGGAAGACACTGCCCGTGTTTAACAGGACAGCTAGGGAGGAGCACATGCGTGTGTCTTGTCAAGGGTCTGTCTTGTCGTTACTGGTGTTTGGGTTTCACACACTTGTGTCAGTTTTTCTACAGAATAAATTGTAAGAAGTGAAGTTTGTAGGTATTAGAGTGGAAGAGACGGGGGGAGAGATTGCTTGCCTCGCATACATGCCATCAGCTGGGCCAGGGGTCAAACCTGCAACCCGTACGTGCAATTCATTGACAGGGAATTGAACTCGAGGCCCTTTGGTGTGTGGGCTGACATTTTAACCAATGAGAAACAGTGGCCAGGGCAGAAGTATATATCTTTAATTATTTTGAAGTTGTAAAGAAATGTTTTAAGCCCTAGCTGGTTTGGCTCAGTGGGTAGAGCGTTGGCCTGCGGACTGAAGGGTCCCGGGTTCTATTCCAGTCAAGGGCACTTGCCAGAGTTGTGTGCTCGACCCCATTAGGGCATGTGCAGGAGGCAGCCGATCAATGATTCTCATCATTGCGGTTTCTATTTCTCCCTCCCTCTCTGAAATCAATAGAAATATATATATATTTCAAAAAATGTTTTAACTCTGATAGTATGAGAGGGCTGGTCAATGGCAGTGTATCAAACTTGTTGGCTGAGAGGCTGTGTCTCTTTAGTGTGTTAATTATGAATTAACTAGTCACTAATCCTTGTGCTCTTGGTTCCTCAAGGTCCTCTGATCCTGGTCCTGAAATCGATGTTGTTGAGGAGTCCCCGGAGAAAGGTATCTACTCCCCTCGTTCTGGAGTTTTGCCTGCTTTCTGTGGAGACCTCATACCCTGGTCCGCTCACCTGTCACCCTGAGACAGGATGGGGAAGGCCAGGCCGGTGAAATCATTTGGTTTGGCCCTGCCAAGGCACTAAGGGTGAAGGTGATAATTTTGTATGGTCCCCAAATGACATTATAAATATCCAAATGGCCCTTGGCAGAAAAAGGTTCCCCAGCCCTAGTGTAAGCTGTTCACAGGTAGGTGACAATGCTGCACACACCAGCAATCTTGGCGGTGAGTGGCCTTTTTACTTAAAGGTATATGTGGTGGAGTTTCCCAAAACGGCCTTTTTTTAAATCAAGATACATGTTTATTGTCGAAAAATATAAAAAGGCCGAAACCGGTTTGGCTCAGTGGATAGAGTGGCCTGCGGACTTCCCAGGTTCGATTCCGGTCAAGGGCATGTACCTTGGTTGCGGGCACATGTAGGGGGTGTGCAAGAGGCAGCTGATCGATGTTTCTCTCTCAAAACTCTCTATCCCTCTCTCTTCCTCTCTGTAAAAAATCAATAAAATATATTTAAAAAAAAAAAAAAAATATAAAAAGAAAAGCCAAAATTTTGATAATCACTTGGTAATCCCATAACTCTGAAATACTGTTAACAGTTTAGCTTTAATAATATTTTTACAGGTGTTACTTATATACAAATATATGTAATATACACATAAACTGCGATTTTTTTTCCAGAGAGGAAGGGAGAGTTAGAAACATTGATGAGAGAGAAACATCAATCACCTGCCTCCTGCACACCCCCCACTGGGGATGTGTCCGCAACCAAGGTACATGCCCTTGACCAAAATTGAACCTGGGACCCTTGAGTCTGCAGGCTGACGCTCTATCCACTGAGCCAAACCAGTTAGGACTGCAATTTTTTAATTTAAACATTTTCACAAGCATGACTGTACTTGACACATATCTTTCACTCTCCATCGTGCTTCATGGTGGCCATTCATGACACTGTCTGCGGTGACAGGCTCATGGGCCACAAGCACAGACCTCTTATCTTTGCTACGACAATGAAGTCTCAACCAATGGCTTGTCAAACTCCTGCCTGTATTTGGCAAAACATGGATGTTGTTCACGTGTACATGGGAGAGGTCAGGCTCGCATGTCTCCCTGCTAACCTGCTGTGATTCTGCTTTTTTAGAAGTGAGTCTGAGAAGAAGCCCTCGAATCAAGCAGCTGTCACTCGGCAGGACAAAATCTGGTCCCTTCTATTCTGCGTCTCAGCCACAGCCTCGAAGTGTGCAGAGAGTTCACTCGTCTCAGCAAAGCCGGTCAGGTAGCGTGCCTGCCCCACATCCCGCTAACTTGGTGGGAAGTATTTTTAGGAAAAGCAGTGAGATTTGGCCTCTTGTTTCTGGACATGGGAGAAGTAGAGCAGGTGAGTGTATTTGAGGTTCGGGTGATGAACAATCCAGGGTCTCTCTGATCCGTATCATCCCTTTGGAGTCTGACAGCTGGCCACCACACCATTCTCGTGAGGGACACATTCCCTGCAGAGGATGTGACCTGTGATTCCCAGCCTGTGCTCACGTCCTACACGTGTCCCAGGTGGAAGGCAGTATCTGTGTGTCTCTCCTTTGCTCTTTTATAATTACAAATGAAAATATTTTGGTTGATTATATTTCCTAACGTAGGGCCTGGGGTTAACTGCAGTCTTATTAAAACTCAGGAAGGTAGCATGATCACAGTAGTTGCTGACATCATCCCCCATCCTCATCTACTCTTCTGTATGAACTGGCTGTTCGACTGGTGCTGGAGGGAATGAAACGCTGTCATTCTTGACTTGCAGACCAGGGAGGATCTCCTCCCATCCCGAGTATCCCGTCTCCGAAGACGCTTCTTTTCGGGGCCGTGTCCGAGGCGGTCAGGCCCTCGGAGGAGGATGCAACTCGACGTAAAGCTCGACCTTCAGGAGACACAGTGGCCTCTGAGATGCCGACAACTTACCAGGTAGGACATGCCTATCATGTTTAAAGAGAACAGACGGCCAGGGAAGCACTGCGCAGTAACTGGGAGGCTCACAGGTGCAGTCTGAGTCATCGTTCTTAGTGATCACCTGACATGAAAATTCCAACAGGCATCGTTAGGTTGGCAAAACTCTGGTCCCGCCTTTAAACCTTTTATGAACGTTGGAGATTGTCCACGTTTCATTGACCAGCGTTTAGTCCTGAGAATAAGGTCAGTGAAGAGGTTAGCCTCATTGCATCAGGTGGGCTCCCACATTGAGGCTTGTGTGTAAGTAGCAGCCATGTGTGTCTGGAAAAACAAAAGGAACTGTAACAATAACAGAAGATCGATACGGGACACTGTGTAGGAGAAGAAAGAAGAAGACAGAGCAAAGATAGAAGTGACAAAAATGAAATCAGGGAGATGAGTAAAGAAAATAGGCAGTCCAAGAGAAAAAAAATGAAGAGATCGAAAAGGAGGGATGAGGGATGTCCGAATAACAGAATTCAGAGAGGAGAAGATCTGGAAATTAGAGTGAGAAATGAAAGGCAGAAGATAGATTTTAGAGAGGAGATTGAGATGATGAGAGAATTGATGAGAAAGAAGATAGAGATCAGAGAGGGAGATCAGATAGAGGAGAGAGAAGAGTGGGATATGAGAGGGAGTAAGAAAAGAGAAATGAAAGGCAATGATAAGAGAGAGGAGAGAGAGAGAGAGAGAGGAGAGATTGATCGCCTCCGATGGTCGGTGGCAGTCAGAGAAATTGGCAGTAGACAGGTGGTCGGAGGGGATCAAAGAGAGAAGAGTGCGGTAACAGAGAGGAGAGATTGGCAGTACAGAGATGGTCGGAGGCGATCGAGAGGAGAGTCTGAGAGAGATGGTCGGAGGCGGGGGGGTAACAGAGAGGAGAGATTGGCAGTACAGAGATAGTCGGAGGCGATCAGAGAGAGGAGAGATTAGCAGTACAGAGATGGCCGGAGGCGATCAATCTCTCCTCTCTCCTCTCTCACCAATCTTCTCTCTGGCAGTACTGGTCGAGGCGACAGAGAGAGATGGTCAGGAGGAGGTCAGACAGAGAGAGAGAGTGGCAGTACAGGTGTATCAGAGAGAGAGAGATTGGCAGTACAGAGATGGTCGGAGGAGAGAGAGAGATTGGCAGTACAGAGACAGAGCGTGGTCGGAGGCGATCAATCTCTCCTCTCCCTTACTCTGGCAGTACTGGTTCTCTCTCTGGCAGTACAGAGGTGGTCAGAGAGGCAGAGAGAGATTGGGTCAGAGAGAGAGAGAGAGAGAGATTGGCAGTACAGAGATGGTCGGAGGTGATCAATCTCTCCTCTGTCTTACCCCACTCTCTCTCTTGGCTCTGGTGGCAGTACAGAGGTGGCAGTACAGGAGGCGATAGATGGGAGAGAGAGAGAGATTGGCAGTACAGAGATGGTCGGAGGCGGTCAGAGAGAGAACAGAGAGAGAGAGATTGGCAGTACAGAGATGGTCGGAGGCGATCAATCTCTCCTCTCTCTTACCCCACTCTTCTCTCTCTGGCAGTACAGAGATGGTCGGAGGCGATCAGAGAGAGATTGGCAGTACAGAGAGAGAGGGGAGGAGAGATTGGCAGTACAGAGATAGTCGGAGGCGATCAGAGAGAGATTGGCAGTACAGAGATGGTCGGAGGCGATCAGAGAGAGAAGAGTGGGGTAAAAGAGAGGAGAGATTGGCAGTTCAGAGATGGTCGTAGGCGATCAGAGAGAGAAGAGATTGGCATTACAGAGATGGTCGGAGGGCGAGAGAGAGAGTAGAGGAGAGAGTGGGTACAGAGGTCCAGAGAGATAGATTGGCAGTACAGAGATGGTCGGAGGTCGACAGAGAGGAGTCACAGAGATTGGCAGTACAGAGAGTGGAGAGTTGGCAGTACAGAGATGGTCGGAGGCGAGAGAGAGAGAAGAGTTGGGTAACAGAGAGAGAGAGATTGGCAGTACAGAGATGGTCGGAGGTAATCAGAGAGAGAGAGATTGGCAGTACAGAGATGGTCGGAGGCGATCAATCTCTCCTCTCTCTTTACCCCACTCTTCTCTCTCTGGCAGTACAGAGGTGGTTGGAGGCGATCAGAGAGAGAGAGAGTGGCAGTACAGAGTCGGAGAGATTGGCAGTAGTACAGAGATGGTCGGAGGTCAGAGAGAGAGAGATTGGCAGTACAGAGATGGTCGGAGGCGATCAGAGGAGGTCGGAGGCGATCAGAGAGAGAGATTGGCAGTACAGAGATGGTCGGAGAGAGAGAGAGATTGGCAGTACAGAGATGGTCGGAGCAGTCAGAGAGAGAGAGAGAGATTGGCAGTACAGAGATGGTCGGAGGCGATCAATCTCTCCTCTCTCTTACCCCACTCTTCTCTCTGGCAGTACAGAGATGGTCGGAGGGCGATGAGAGAGAGGGCAGTACAGAACAGAGGCGATCAGAGAGAGGCAGTACAGAGATGATGGGTCAGAGGAGAGATTGGCAGTACAGAGATGGTCGGAGGTGTCAGAGAGAGGAGAGATTGGCAGTACAGAGATGGTCAGGAGGCGATCAGAGAGATTGGCATAGAGAGAGAGTGGGTACTTACAGATCAGAGAGATGGGAGAGATGGTCAGAGGAGATTGGCAGTACAGAGAGAGAGGCGATCAGAGAGGCGTAACAGAGAGAGAGGAGAGATGGTCGGAGGAGTATCAGAGAGAGATTGGCAGTACAGAGATGGTCGGAGGCGATCAGAGAGAGAGAGATTGGCAGTACAGAGATGGTCGGAGGCGATCAGAGAGAGAGAGAGTAACAGAGATGGGCAGTAGTACAGAGATGGTCGGAGGAGAGAGATTGGCAGTACAGAGATGGTCGGAGGTAATCAGAGAGACTCTTCTCTCTCTGGCAGCAGAGAGAAGACAGAGAGAGTACAGAGTGGTCGGAGGCGAGAGAGAGAGAGAGATGGCAGTACAGAGATGGTCGGAGGCGATCAGAGAGAGTGGGGTGGCAGTAGGCGAGAGAGAGAGGAGGTTGGCAGTACAGAGATGGTCGATCAATCTCTCTCTCTCTCGGAGGCGATTACCCCACTTCTTCTCTCTCTGGCAGTACAGAGGTGGTGGAGGCGATCAGAGAGAGAGAGAGATTGGCAGTACAGAGATGGTCAGAGGCTGTCAGAGAGAGAGATTGGCAGTACAGAGATAGTCGGAGGTAATCAGAGAGAGGAGAGATTGGCAGTACAGAGATGGTCGGAGGCGGTCAGAGAGAGAGAGAGAAGAGTGGGGTATCAGAGAGGAGAGATTGGCAGTACAGAGGTGGTCGGGAGGCAGAGAGAGAGAGAGATTGGCAGTACAGAGATGGTCGGAGGCGATCAATCTCTCCTCTCTCTTACCCTCACTCTTCTCTCTCTGGCAGTACAGAGGTGGTCGGAGGCGATCAGAGAGAGAAGAGTGGGGTAACAGAGAGGAGAGATTGGCAGTACAGATTGGAGTACAGAGAGGAGAAGAGGAGTAAGAGAGAGGAGAGATTGGCAGTACAGAGATGGTCGGAGGCGATCAGAGAGAGGAGAGATTGGCAGTACAGAGATGGTCGGAGGCGGCAGAGAGAGATATCAGAGAGAGAGAGATTGGCAGTACAGAGATGGTCGGAGGCTATCAGAGAGAGAGATTGGCAGTACAGAGATGGTCGGAGGCGAGAGAGAGAGTCGAGTTGGGTAACAGAGAGGAGAGACTGGCAGTACAGAGATGGTCGGAGGCAATCAATCTCTCCTCTCTCTTACCCCCATCTTCCTTCTCTGGCAGTACAGAGGTGGTTGGAGGCGATCAGAGAGAGAGAGAGAGTAGGGGTAGAAGAGAGGGAGAGAGATTGGCAGTACAGAGATGGTCGGAGATCAGAGAGAGAGATTGGCAGTACAGAGAGAGAGAGAGTGGTACAGAGGTCAGAGGCAGAGAGAGAGAGAGATTGGCAGTACAGAGATGGTCGGAGGCGATCAGAGAGAGAGAGATCTCTCAGTACAGAGATGGTACAGATACAGAGATGGTCAGAGGCGATCAGAGAGTGGTCGGAGCGATCAGAGAGAAGAGTCAACAGAGAGAGAGATTGGCAGTACAGAGATGGTCGGGTCAGAGAGAGAGAGATTGGCAGTACAGAGATTGGCAGTACAGAGAGGCGGAGATCAGAGAGAGAGAGAGAGATTGGCAGTACAGAGATGGGATTGGGGAGGCGATCAATCTCTCCTCTCTCTTACCCCACTCTTCTCTCTCTGGCAGTACAGAGATGGTCGGAGGCGATCAGAGAGAGATTGGCAGTACAGAGATGGTCGGAGGCGACCAGAGAGAGAGAGATTGGCAGTACAGAGGGAGGAGATCAGAGAGAGTTGATCAGAGAGGAGGTATCAGTACAGAGACAGAGATTGGCAGTACAGAGAGGAATCAGAGAGAGAGAGAGAGAGATTGGCAGTACAGAGATGGTCGGAGGCGGTCAGAGAGAGAGAGAGAGAGAGAGAGTGAGTGGAGGAGAGAGATCAGAGAGAGAGAGATTGGCAGTACAGAGATGGTCGGAGGCGGTCAGAGAGAGATGGCAGTACAGAGATGGTCGGAGGTCTTCTCTCTGGCAGTCAGAGAGAGAGAGGTACAGAGAGGAGAGAGATTGGCAGTAGAGAGATTGGAGAGATTGGCGGAGTCAGAGAGAGAGAGATGGCAGTACAGAGATGGCGGAGGCGATCAATCTCTCCTCTCTCTTACCCCACTCTTCTCTCTCTGGCAGTACAGAGATGGTCGGAGGCGATCAGAGGCAGAGAGGAGAGATTGGCAGTACAGAGAGAGGAGAGAGAGAGAGATTGGCAGTACAGAGATGGTCGGAGGCGATCAATCTCTCCTCTCTCTTACCCCACTCTTCTCTCTGGCAGTACAGAGGTGGTCGGAGGCGATCATCAGAGAGAGAGGGGGTAACAGAGAGGAGAGATTGGGCGGAGAGGGTAGTCAGAGAGAGATTGGCAGTACAGAGATGGTCGGAGGCGGTCAGGAGAGAGATTGGCAGTACAGAGATGGTCGGAGGCGATCAGAGAGAGGAGAGATTGGCAGTACAGAGATGGTCGGAGGCGGTCAGAGAGAAGAGTGGGGTAACAGAGAGGAGAGATTGGCAGTACAGAGATAGTCGGAGGTGATCAGAGAGAAGAGAGATTGGCAGTACAGAGATGGTCGGAGGCGATCAATCTCTCCTCTCTCTTACCCCACTCTTCTCTCTGGCAGTACAGTACAGAGAGTGGGGTAACAGAGAGGAGAGATTGGCAGAGAGAGAGATTGGCAGTACAGAGAGTAACAGAGAGGAGGCGATCAAGAGAGGAGAGATTGGCAGTACAGAGATGGTCGGAGGCGAGAGAGAGAGATAGAGTGGGGTAACAGAGAGGAGAGATTGGCAGTACAGAGAGAGAAGATTGGCAGTACAGAGAGAGAGGCGAGAGATTGGTAGTACAGAGATACCCCTCTCTTCTCGGAGGCGATCAGAGAGAGAGAGAGATTGGCAGTACAGAGATGGTCGGAGGCGATCAGAGAGAGAAGAGTGGGGTAACAGAGAGGAGAGATTGGCAGTACAGAGATGGTCGGAGGCGATCAGAGAGGAGAGTGGGGTTAGAGAGGAGAGATTGGCAGTACAGAGATGGTCGGAGGCGATCAGAGAGGAGTGGGTACAGAGAGATTGGCAGTAGAGAGATGGTCGGAGGTACAGAGAGATGGTCAGAGATACAGAGGAGGGAGAGATGGCAGTACAGAGAGAGAGAGAGATTGGCAGTACAGAGATGGTCGGAGGCGATCAATCTCTCCTCTCTCTTACCCCCACTCTTCTCTCTCTGGCAGTACAGAGGTGGTTGGAGGCGATCAGAGAGAGAAGAGTGGGGTAACAGAGAGGAGAGATTGGCAGGCAGTAGGCAGAGAGAGAGAGAGTCGGAGGCGAGTCAGAGAGAGAGAGAGAGAGGAGAGATTGGCAGTACAGAGATGGAGGAGGCGATCAGATCTCTCTCTCTAAGAGTGGCAGTACAGAGGTAATCAGAGAGAGGAGAGATTGGCAGTACAGAGATGGTTGGAGGCGATCAGAGAGAGGAGAGATTGGCAGTACAGAGATGGTCGGAGGCGATCATCAGAGAGAGAGTACAGAGGCAGTCAGTCGGAGCAATCAGAGAGAGGAGAGGAGAGATTGGCAGTACAGAGTGGTTGGAGGCGATCAGAGAGAGAGATTGGCAGTACAGAGAGATGGTCGGAGGCGAGAGAGTACAGAGATGGTCGGAGGCAGAGAGAGAGATTGGCAGTACAGAGATGGTCGGAGGCGATCAGAGAGAGAGAGAGTACAGAGAGAGATGGCAGTAGAGAGATTGGGTACAGAGATGGTCGGAGAGAGAGAGAGAGAGAGATTGGCAGTACAGAGATGGTCGGAGGCGATCAATCTCTCCTCTCTCTTACCCCACTCTTCTCTCTCTGGCAGTACAGAGGTGGTTGGAGGCGATCAGAGAGAGAGAAGAGTGGGGAGAGAGAGAGATTTGGCAGTACAGAGAGAGAGAGGGGGTCAGAGAGGAGAGATTGGCAGTACAGAGATGGTCGGAGGCGATCAGAGAGAGGAGAGATTGGCAGTACAGAGATGGTCGGAGGCGATCAGAGAAAGAGAGATTGGCAGTACAGAGATGGTCGGAGGCGATCAGAGAGAATTGGCAGTACAGAGATGGTCGGACAGAGAGAGAGAGATTGGCAGTACAGAGATGGTCGGAGGCGGAACACAGAGAGAGAGATTGGCAGTACAGAGATGGTCGGAGGCGAGAGAGAGAGAGATTGGCAGTACAGAGATGGTCGGAGGCGATCAATCTCTCCTCTCTCTTACCCCACTCTTCTCTCTCTGGCAGTACAGAGATGGTCGGAGGCGATCAGAGAGAGAGATTGGCAGTACAGAGATGGTCGGAGGTAATCAGAGAGAGGAGAGATTGGCAGTACAGAGATGGTCGGAGGCGAGAGAGAGAGAAGAGTGGGGTACAGAGAGGAGAGATTGGCAGTACAGAGATGGTCGGAGGGGTAACAGAGAGGAGAGATTGGCAGTACAGAGATGGTCGGAGGCGATCAGAGAGAGAAGAGTGGGGTAACAGAGAGGAGAGATTGGCAGTACAGAGATGGTCGGAGGCGATCAGAGAGAGATTGGCAGTACAGAGAGATGGTCGGAGCGATCAGAGAGAGAGAGAGATTGGCAGTACAGAGATGGTCGGAGGCGATCAGAGAGAGGAGAGATTGGCAGTACAGAGATGGTCGGAGGCAGTATCAGAGAGAGGAGAGATGGAGTAGCCGATCAGAGAGAGTGAGGGGGTGGCAGAGAGGAGAGATTGGCAGTACAGAGATGGTCGGGCAGTACAGAGAGTTGGCAGGCAGTACAGAGAGAGAGATCAGGCAGAGACAGCAGTACAGAGGTGGTCGGAGGCGATCAATCTCTCCTCTCTTACCCCAGTCTTCTCTCTCTGGCAATACAGAGGTGGTTGGAGGCGATCAGAGAGAGAATAGTGGGGCAAGAGAGAGGAGAGATTGGCAGTACAGAGATGGTCGGAGGCGTCAGAGAGAGAGAGATTGGCAGTACAGAGATGGTCGCAGGCGATCAGAGAGGAGAGATTGGCAGTACAGAGATGGTCGGAGGCGATCAGAGAGAGAGATTGGCAGTAGGAGAGATGGTCAGAGAGAGGGTCGGAGGCGATCAGAGAGAGATTGGCAGTACAGAGATGGTCGGGGGCGATCAGAGAGAGAGAGAGAGTGGGGTACAAGAGAGAGGAGAGATTGGCAGTACAGAGAGATTGGCAGTACAGAGATGGTCGGAGGCGAGAGAGAGAGAAGAGATTGGCAGTACAGAGATGGTTTTCGGAGTCGGAGGCGATCAATCTCTCCTCTCTCTTACCCCTCTCTACTCTTCTCTCTCCGGCAGTACAGAGGTGGTTGAAGGCGATCAGAGAGAGAAGAGTGGGGTATCATAGAAAAGAGACTGGCAGTACAGAGATTGTCGGAGGCCATCAGAGAGAGATTGGCAGTACAGAGATGGTAGGAGGCGATCAGAGAGAGAAGAGTGGGGTATCATAGAAAAGAGACTGGCAGTACAGAGATGGTCGGAGGCGAGAGAGAGAGAGAGAGTGGGGTACAGAGACAGAGAGAGGGAGAAGAACAGAGACAGAGATGGAGAGAGATGGCAGTCAGAGAGAGATTGGCAGTACAGAGATGGTCGGAGGGCGGAGTTAATCAGAGAGAGAGAGAATTGGCAGTACAGAGAGATTGGCAGTACAGAGATGGTCGGAGGCAATCAGAGAGAGATTGGCAGTACAGAGATGGTCGGAGGCGGTCAGAGAGATTGGCAGTACAGAGATGGTCAGAGAGGAGAGATGGGGCAGAGAGAGAGATGGCAGAGTCAGAGAGAGAGAGAGAGATTGGCAGTACAGAGATGGTCGGAGGCGATCAGAGAGAGAGAGTGGGGTAACAGAGTGGAGAGATTGGCAGTACAGAGATGGTCGGAGGCGACCAATCTCTCCCCTCTCTACTCTTCTCTCTCCGGCAGTACAGAGGTGGTTGAAGGCGATCAGAGAGAGAATAGGGGGGCAAGAGAGAGGAGAGAGTGGCAGTACAGAGATGGTCAGAGGAGATCAGAGAGAGAAGAGTGGGAGTTAAGAGAAAGAGCAGAGTGAGAAGGAAGTGATCAAGGAGACGGAGAAAGAGGGAGAGCACGGAGACGTGTTAGAAGACACATCGCACAGTGATAGAACTGGAGAAGTGGGAAATGAGGGGGGAGGATGCGAGAAATGAAAGGCAGAAGATGGGTCATCAGAGATTAGAAACAACCTAGAGAGAGGGGAGATGGAAAAGAAAGGAAGAGCTCAGAGAGGTGATTAAAGAGAGGAGGAGGAGAGGGGACTAAGACGTGAGAGGGGGAAGAGATTGATCATAGAGGAGGAAAACAAAGAGTGTCAAGAGGTGATGAGAGAATTTATGAGAAAGAAGAGTTTGGAGAGAAGTGAGAGTGACATCAGAAGAGGGAGGTCAAATAAGAGAGAGGGTAGGAGATCAGGTAGAGGAGAGAAAAATGAAAGGCAGAGATAGATGTCAGAGAAGGAAATCAGGTTTCAGGGACAAGAAATTAGAAAAGAACATAGCAGAGAGTGAGGTCAAAGAAGGAGTTCAGAGAGAAGAAAGAGCGGGTAGAGAGGTCAGAGGGAGAAACAAGTGACAAGAATGAAATCAGAGACAGAAGAGTGGGAGCTCAGAGGGAGAAGACAGAGCAGGGAGAAGACAGTGAGTTGAGAGAGAAAATGAGTTCTGAGGAGGAGGAAGGAGAGGGGAGAGGAAGAAGAGAGGGTGCACAGAAAGTAGGAAAAGAGAAGAGTGTGAGATGGATCAGGGGAGCGAAGAGGAGTTTAGAGGGTATGGGAGAATTGAGAGCGAGCTGGAGATAGGAGTGTGGAAGAGAAGAGATAAGGGATCAGAGGGAGAGTAGAGAGCGCTCAGAGGGAAGATTGATGAGGAACAGAGTTCAGAGAGTGGGAGTGAAAGAAATGATTGAGAGGGAAGGGAGAGCAGACAGGAGGAGAGAGGGGAAGTAAGGAATGAGAGACAGAAGAATGCTTTCAGAGAGAGAGAAAGAGAGGAGCTGGAGGTCAAGAGAGGTGAGAGTTCTCAGGTAAGAGGCCGATTTTGAATGGAAGAGAGAGATGAGGCAAACAGAAGATCCAAGTCAAAAATAGAAGAGACTGAGATTAGAGAGAAGTGCGTAAGATTAGAGATAAAAAAGAATGGAGGAGGTCAGAGTGAGGGAGAGATCAGAGAGAATAGAGGGAAATTAGGAAGGGAGCTCAAAGAGAGAAGAAATAGACTCAGGGAAACCAAAGAGAGAAGAGTTTGAGCTGCAGGAGATCAGAGAGGGCGATGAGCAGAGAAAAGGAGATGATCGGGAGATTAGACAGGCAGAAGATAGATGTCAGAGAGGGATGACAAAGAAGAGAGTTAAGCAAGAAAAGAACGTTCAGGGAAATGAGAGAAGGGGGAGATCAAAGGGAGAGCTCAGAGAGCAGAAGAGATATATGGAGAGGTCACAGAGAGGGGAGAGAGTTCAGACAGAAAGAAGACAGAGTGATGATAGGAGAGGAGAGAAGCAGAGGAGAAATCAAGGAGATGAGAGAGGTCTCAGAGAAGAATGAGTAAGGAGATCAGAGGAGAGAAAGGAAAAACGGAAAATAGATTTCAGAGAGAAGGAAGGGAGAACAGTGGGCAGACAGGAGAGATATATTGAGAGAGGCCACAGAGAGAGTTCAGAATGAAGAGAGTGACACAATTCAGAGAGGGAGAGAGAAGTGGGGGGAATGAAATCAGACAGGGTGAGTGGGAGCTGAGAGAGCCAAGAAAAGGGGCAAAGGGAGAGCAGGATCAAAGTGGAAATAAGTTCTGAGAAGGGGAGAGGAAGAAGAGTGGGGGGCGGGGCGAAAGTAGCAGAGGTCAGAAAGACAGATGAGGAAAAATCAGAAAGCAGGGGGAACAGGGAAGAGAGAAGAGCGTGAGCTCGATCAAGGAGTGGAGAGGGAGAAATGAGAGAGGGATCAGAGGAAAGAGTTCATGACGAGAGAATAAGGGAGCTCAGAGAGGAGGGAAATGAGAGGGAGATTGGGATAAGAGGAAGTAGAGGGAGCTCAGGGTGGGGGTAAGAAATGAAAGACAACATGCAATTCAGAGAGAGATCAGAGTTCAGAGAAGAGAGTGAAAGAGGTTGGAGATAAAAGTGGAGAGAGCGAGAGAAGATATATGGAGGGAGAAAGTTCACAGAAGGAGAGAGAATAGAGTGACATCAGAGAGAAGAGACAGTTCAGAGAGAGAAGTGAGAAGAATGAAATCAGGGAGAAAGAGGGGAGATGTGTGAGAAGAGACAGGGCAGAGAGAGGAGAGAGAAAAATGAGTTCTGAGAAAAAGAAGAGTGGGGGGAGAGATATGAGGGAGGTCAGAGTGAGTGAGAGAGAGTAAAGAGAGACATCAGAGGAGATGAGTGAGGAGAGAATTCAGAGACCATAGAGGGAAGTGAAATTCAGCTCAGAGAAATAGAGAGCGGGAAATCAAAGAAATGAAAGGCAGAAGATAGAGTTCAGAGTGGGCTAAGGGAAAGAGTCGAGAGCTCAGAGAGGAGAAGAAATGTGGCAGATCAGAGGGAGTTGAGAGGGGAGAGAAATGAGGGAAGATAGAGATGACGATTTCAGAGACGGTGTGAAAGAGGGAGGGAGTAGATATTGAGATTAGAGAGGAGAGGGCTGAGATGCTGCTATAGAGAGGAGAAAGCGTTCACAGAGAAGAGATATATCGAGGGAGATCAGAGCGGGGAGAAATGTGAGGCCAATTAGAGAGAGTTCATGGAAAGGAGACAGAAGAGGGAACTCAGAAGAGAATGTGTCATTAGAGAGATGACAAAAGGAGGGGAGTAAGAAATTATAGGAGATTTGATCGGAGAGTAGGAGAAGGAAGGGTATATAGTGAGAGGAGCTATATTGACTGTGGTCTCCCAGAGAGGAGTGGTCTCCCAGAGTTCACAGAGGCTGAGTGAGAAAGGAGTGATCAGGCAGACAGAGAAAGATGAGGGGGAGAGCAGGGAGGTGTGTGAGAAGACACAGGGCAGAGCGGGAAGGGTAGAGAGAAATGTGTTCTGAGAGAGAGGGGAGGCAGTAATCTGAGAAGCAGAGAGCAGAAGAGAGATGAGAGGATAGAGGGCAATTAGAGAAGGGATTTCAAAGAGAGGCCAGATCAAAGGAAGTGGCAAGAGAAGAGTGAGTTCAGAGGGAGATGAACAGAGAGAAGAAGATGGGGAGATGGGAGAGAATAGAGGAAAGTTGGAAAGAGAAAGGAAAGGCCGAAGATCAGATCGATAGGAGAAAACAACATAGAGAGAAGAAAGCGGGACAGAGAGAAACAAGAGACGGAGGAGAGAGAGTTCCGAAAGAGGGCGGGTGAGGGGAGAGAAAGATGAGGCCAAGCAGAGAGAAGACAGGAGGTGTGGGATAAGAGCGAATTCATGGAGGGAGAGAGATGAAAGAGGAGAATGAAATCAGAGGGAGGAGAAGGGGAAGAGACGATCAAAGAGAAGAGAAGGGGAAGGTGGGATAGGTGAAAGGGAGATGAGAGATATGTGAGGAGAGAAGGGGGGAAAGGGGAGCTAAGACAGAACAGAGGCCCCTCACCTGCTTTCTGCTCACCTGCAGCGAGTGGATTTCCTCGTCTCCGCAGCGTAGATGTCAGATTTGGGGGTGGCATTTATTTCAAAGAGGCTGAGACCCCACATTAGAACATTTGCTTGCTTACCTGTCTTTTTGTCTCTGAACCTCTTGGGCAGAAAGAGTGGAATGTTAAAGGTGTTTTTCTGTTTGTTTTTTCACCTTGACTCATTTTTTAGAATATTTTATTGATTTCAGAGAGGAAGGGTGAGGGAGGGAGAGATAGAAACATCAGTGATGAGAATCATTGATCAACTGCTCCTGTACGCCCCCACACTGGGGAACGAGCCCACAACCCAGGCTTGTGCCCTGACCAGGAATCCAACCATGATCTGGTTCATAGGTCTATGCTCAACCACTGAGCCACACCAGCGGGGCCCCCTTCACCTGTTGATACACTTTCTTGGGCATTCCCCTCTGATCCCGTCCCGCCCGTGGCCTCCTTTGGTCCAACAGCGAGCTGTCCTCCAGCTCCCTGTCACCCCCTGCAGGCTCCTGACGTGGCATTAGCCAGGAGCCTGCAGGGGGCGACAGGGAGCTGGAGGACAGGTCCACCCCCGCCCACTCCCACTGAGCACCCGAAGACAAGCAGGCAGTGTTCCCTGCAGGTTGCAGCCCTGGGAGGCGTGTGGGCTCCTTACCTGTAGGTCTGCAGCGTCTTGGCGGGGGGGGGGAGGGTCATTTCATGTCTCCCTCGCAGTGCCCTGTGTGTGTGTCCCACACTCCCCCACCCCACACTCACACACACGCATTGCCTGGCGCACAGTAGGTGCTCAGTGATCACATGGTGGATGTGGGTGTGCAGCCCGTGGTGTGACAGCAGAGGCTGCCTTGGGGACATATCAGAAGCAGTGTCGTGCTGGAGGAAGGCTAGCAGAGCTGGGCCCGAGTGAAATATGCAAACCACTTAAATGACTGGTCTCGGAAACAGGCTGGGTGCGCGCTTGGTGCTAGAAAACGTGGCCAGGCAGCGGCCATGGCCGTGGACACACGTCGTTGTTAAGATCGTGCCTTTGGCAGCCTGCTGGTCTCCCCCTTTCCTTTCTAATCGCCCTAGAGCCGTGGTCAGCAAACTTCGGCTCACGAGCCACATGCGGCTCTTTGGCCCCTTGAGTGTGGCTCTTCCACAAAATACCACGGCCTGAGCGAGTCTATTTTGAAGAAGTGGCGTTAGTTAAGTTTAAAAAACTGGGCTCTCAAAAGAAATTTCAATCGTTGTCCTGTTGATATTTGGCTCTGTTGACTCATGAGTTTGCCGACCACTGTCCTAGAGGTTATGGGACCACCATTCCTGGAGAGTGTGGGTTACGGTGTTCAACCACTAAACTAAGTTTTCCTCCCAGACTCCTAAGAAGAGTTCCCAGAAATGTCCCAGCTCTCCGAAAGTGACGCCCCGAAGGCTCCCTTGTGCCCCCCGCACGCCGCAGACTCCCCTGTGCTCCCCCGAGAGGCTGCAGAAGCCCTGTGCAGCCCGGACACCCGCCAGACAGGGGCTCTTCCAGTCCCCGAAGGCCTCTGCGCCCCACGGCCGCCACGCACCTTCTCCGCCCACAGCCTCGCCCCTCGGACGCCCCCTGCCCGAAGGCGGCGCCTCTCCCCTGGGAACGCCCAGCGGCCAGCCCCTGGGGTTTCCGCAGAGCCCCCACTGGCTGCCCTCAGTGGCTTCCAGTCCAGATGGCACCCCGCGTCCAGCAGCCTGGGGGGCGCCCCGAGAAGCTGCCAGCGTGGCTGCACCTCCGCCACAGAAACTCCAGCACCCCCACCACCTCGGAGCCTCATGGGGCGAGGAGCCAGCACGGAGTGGGAGAGTGAAAGCTGTCAGAACCCCGACAAGACCAGGGGACACAGCCGTGCCAGCTTCCCTGCCTGCGTCTCCTCTCGCCTCCCCTGTGGGTGGCATTCCCGAGAGTCCCCCCAGGACAGCCTCTGCCGGGTCCCCTCACTCTGGACAACTGGACGGGAGAGAGCCCCCAAGAGCCTCCAGCCCTGCTCCCTCGGCGCCCCCCAGGACCTCAGGGCCAGCCAAGCCTGACTCCAGCCCCTGCCCCCGCCCCCCTCCTGAAGGGGGGACGAGGCTGGGAAACACCTCCAGTCCCGAGAGGGGCTCCCTGGAGGGCCGGCCCCGTCCCTGTGCCGCACCTGCCGCCGGCACAGACACCAGGGGGCAGCAGCAAGGGGGCCCCTCGCCGTCCTCCGAAGGGCAGGGCGACCCTGGGCCTGGCTGCAGGAGCGGCCGGCACCCGTCCTCCCCTCTGCTGACTGCAAGAGACACGGAGCCCCTCCCTGGCCTGGGCAAAGCCGAGGACGGGAACAGCCACATTGCTCCCATGGGAGCCGGCGAGGGGTTCAGGCCGGTGGTTGCTGGGGAGCTGCCTTCTGACCCTGGGACTCCGTCCTCTGCGCCCGGCTCTCCTCAGACACCCCCAAGCGCCCTGCACTGTGCAGCCCACGGAGGGCAGCGCCAGGCTGCGGCCCCTGCTCAGCTGTCAGAGGCCCCTGCCCACGCCCAGGCCTACGAGGTGGAGCCGGACGTGCAGGCTGGGGGGCTGCCCAAGCTTCGAATCAAGAAGGTAGACACAAGCCCAGGGTCCGAAGCCGAGCTGCTGAGAAGGGACCCAAGCGTCCCCCACAGCCTGGGCGTGCCCAGGAGCAGCAAGTCCTCAAGACCCGACACCTACACATCCCCCACCTGCCTTCGCCCCTGCGCACAGCAGCCCCAGCAAGAACGGCGGACAGACCTACATCTGTCAGTCCTGCACCCCCACCCGCTGCCCCTCAAGCACCCCCAGTCCGTTCCAGGCAGATGCTGGGGTTCCTTGGACACCATCTCCCAAGCACAGCGGAAAGACAACCCCGGACACAATCAAGGACTGGCCACGGAGGAAGCGAGCGGTGGACGGCAGCCTGGGCGCCCCTGCGGGCAGGGCCGACGCGGGCACAGACCTTGGTGCGGGCTGGTCGCTGCTGCGGCCAGAGGGCACGGAGCTGGACCTGGAGCTCGGCCTCCACAAGACTCGCGTCCTGGGGGACTTTGAGCTCGAGGGGGTGTGTCAGCTGCCAGACCAGTCCCCTCCCGGAGCCGGAGAGGGGGTGCCTGGGTCTGAGGATGCCTCCTCCTGGAGGCCGTCCGGGTGGGGCTCCAGGAAGAGGCTGCTCTCCCCTGAGGACACCGAGTGTGAAGCCAAGAGAGCCTGTGACCAGCGGGGAGAGGACCCAGAGGCGCGGGGAGAGGCCGCGTCTCCCGGGCCGGGCCTGCAGCAGCTTCTGTCCGCAGGCGAGGACGAGCCGCGGGTGTCGGGTGAGTGGTGACCGCGCGGGGCCTGGCTGGGGCCATCGGGCACCTCGGGCCGTGCTGACCGCCTGCCCTTGCTGTAGGTTCCACACCCCCGCCCGGCCGTGCCGTGCGCAGCTGCCTCTCCGCCCGCGGGCTCCAGGCCCTGACGCAGTCCCCTCTGCTGTTCCACGGGAAGACGCCCGCCTCGCAGGGCACGGACGCCCCGGGTAAGTCGGGGCGGGGGGGGGGGGGCGGGGGGGCGTCCACACTCGCACCAACATGTGGCCCGGTCTCCTGGGGTGCCCTGGGTTAGCGCAGGGCTGCGGGCAGCTGTGTTTTGTGGGAGGCTAGGGACAGTGACGTGCGTGGTGCCCACCCAGGGAACCCCCCAGTCCTACCAAGTACTTGAGGTTCCTGAAAGCGGTGGCAGGCGTGGGCGCACAGCGCAGTCCCCGGAGGCTGAGCCGTTTCCTCCCGTGTCTGCGTGTCCTGGGACAGGACCGCCCGCAGCCTCGGCAAAGCCTCGGCTGAGCCTGTGCTGCACGTTAGACGGTTCCTCCGCGATGGTCAGGGAGCAGGAGGGGCCGTCCGTGGTCCCTCCCTAACGGCCACGACAGAGCCTACAACACCCCGCAGATCTGAGACAAAGCAGCACAGGGCAGCAGGGACTCCGTGGGCGACGCCCCGAGGGGGAGGCCCCAGGAAGCCTCCTGGCCAGGCCCTGCCTCTGCTGCGCCCTCAGCTGCCCGTCTGCCTGGCTCTAGATGAGGATTTGGATGTGTTTCCCGCCACGGAGGACTCTCCATTCAGCCGAGCCTTTTCCAGGACCCGCCCCGTCAGCAGGACGTACTCACGGAAGAAGCTGATCAGCTAGAAGGGGGACCCGGCAGGGCCTCTAACCAGGCACCTGCCGGCTGCTCCCTGGGCGCCGGGAATGCTGTCTGCAGGGCAGCAAGTTCCACAGGAGCCAGTGAGCACAGGAGCTGGGGGCTGGGTCCCAGCCTCCACCACCCAGGCCCTGGGCTGTCCCTGAGGCCGCCTGGGGCCCTGTACGACCAGGAGCCCATTCCAGCCCCCCATCTCCCCCCACCCCGCGACCCCGGCCTCCCTTGTGAAGGGGGAGGAAGGACCCCAGGACAGGCCAGGCGCGGGGCTTCCCTTCCCTCTGACAATAAAGTTACCTCTGTACTCGGCGTGCACGGCTGTGGGTGTTTTCTTGCCGGCGCCGCACTGACCTGCCCTGAGCTTCGTGGGCAGCCAGACCCCGCACGGGCCTCGCACCAGTGGGGAGACCACAGCATCGCGTCTCGGCTGCGAGGAGTCAGTGTCCCACGTCTGACTCGCTTCCGAGCTGCTGGGTTCCCAGGTCTGATTCCTATGCTGTCCATCACGCTCCGAGTGAAAACCCCTGTTTCTCAAGAGGCTACTCGTTTATTACAAAATGGTTTCACAAAAGTCTACAAAACCTTTCCCAATTTCCCCAGGTGCGTGTGCCCATCTAGGCACAGGCTGGCCTGTGGCCCGTGCAGGTCCCGAGCCCGGAAGGTCCTGAGCCGGCCAGGGGTGGCCGTGGCACCGCACTTGGAGGGAGGGAGTGGGGGGATCCGCTTTAGAGGAACTGAGGCCAGTTCACACGCTGGTTGTCATTGGTGAGGCAGGACCCCTTCGCCGCGGACCCGCATGCCACAGTACCTGTCAGGCCCGGGCCCCCAACAGGGCCGCTGCCTGACTACAGCGGGTTCCTCCGCACGTCGATCATGCCCGGGCTGGCCCTCCGCAGCTCCCGCCGGGGCCTGCCCAGGGGCCCAAGGTTCCAGGGCGGCCCCGCCTCCCCCCCAGGCAGGCCTCGCCCCAGGGGGGGCTCCGCGGCCTCCAGGGCGCCCTGCTCCTCACCGCACAGGCTGGAGCGCTTCCACGTCAGCGGGAGCGGGGCGTGCACCAGGTCCCGCGCCTCCTCCCGGGCTCGGGGGGCGCCCTCCACGAGGGGGGGCTGCCAGAGCTCCTCTTCGTTTCCAGGCGGCTGTCGGTTCTCCGGGCACGGGGCCTTCTCCCCGCCTGCCACGGACCGACACCCTCGTCAGAGAGGGGGCAGCCCCAGCTCCCCCTCCCAGCAGAGCCGCAGGGAATGACCGGAGAGCTGGCGTTAGTGTGACCTGTCCCCAAAGCGGCGGCGGGGCCCCGTGAGCAAGGCCCGGCGCTTACCCCGGCTCAGCCTCTGCCGCAGCTCCTGGTTCGCCCACACGTGGCGGCCCAGCTCCCGCTCCAGGGCCTGGATCCTGCCCTCGTACTGGCGCCTGCTGTCGGCCAGCCCCTCGCCGAGGTGGTCTGGGGGCACAGAGAGGAGGGTGGCGGGCGCAGCCGGCGAACGGGGGTGCAGGGCGCGGGGCTGGGAGCGCGGCCGCACCTCGGCTCTGCTGCAGGAGCAGCTGCACGTTCTGCTCGTGCTCCTTCTGCTGCAGCGTCAGCTGGCGGTCGGTCTCCAGGCGCTGCCGCTCCAGCGCCGCCTCCAGCCAGAACACCAGCCGCTGCTGCTCCTCCAGCTGCATCTCCAGCTCCGAGAAGGCCACCTGCTGCTGGTGCTGCTCCTCGCGCAGCGTCACCACCTGCGGAGGCTGCCGCTCAGGCTGGGGCTCGGCCTGGGCCCAGGCCCCTCGCCCGCGGCAGTGCCCACCGCCCCACCAGGTGTCACTGAGAAACCACGGGCCCCAGACGCCGCCTCACAGCGCTCCAGGCCGTGACTCCCAAGGCAGGAGTGTGATTCGCCATCCCCACCTCCAACTTTAGGGCTTCATGGGGCCAGGATTTCCGTCTCCACAGGGACAGGTGAGCTGCTGCCCCTACTGTGTGACCAAGCACCCCGGGCAGCGAACTCATCCGCTGAGAACCAGTGAGGGGCACAGGCCACCCTGAAGGTGCCAATCAGACGGGAGGGGAGGGGACAGGGAGGGGGAGGGGGAGGAGACAGTCCATCTGGCTAATAGAACAGGTTTGAGAGAGAGAGAGAGAGAGAGAGACTGAGAGAGAGAGAGACTGAGGCTGAGGCGCCGGGCTCCGGGAGGCGGCGGGGCTGGCGCGGACCCACCTTGTCGAAGTACTTGCAGAGGAGGGCCCTGGTCTCGGAGGACGAGAGGTAGCTGAGCTTGGCCATGAGGTTCATCTCGCACTGCGACAGCAGCGAGGCCGAGGCCCGCAGCACCCGCTGCCGGGAGGTGATGGCCTCGTTCTTGTACTCGATGGCCGCGTCCAGGGCCTCGATGGCCTCGTCCAGCTGGAACAGCGTCCGCTCCTCCTGCGGGGACGTGGCATGCACGGGATCGGGGGTGACCTCCGGGGACGTGGCATGCACGGGTGGGGGGTTCCCCATTTCCTGAGCGACTGAGTCCTAGTACACAGCCACAATTGACCCCTAAGTGTCCCCTTGTCCTGGGCTGTCACAGCCAGACACCCCTGGGAAGGCTGGGGTTCTGCCTCTGGGGGGGGGCTCTGCACTCAGGGAGCTGGGAGTACCCTACACTGAGGGAGGGCCTGGCAGGACCCCTCGGTCCCGACACTCATGCCCACAGGGGAGCTGAGATGTGGGGGAGCTGAGGTTGTGGGAGCTGAGATGTGGGGGAGCTGAGGTTGGGGAAGCTGAGATTTGGGGAAGCTGAGATTTGGGGGAGCTGAGATTGGGGGAGCTGAGATGTGGGGGAGCTCAGATGTGGGGCGGCTCAGTGCACGCAGGATGCAGAGTCTGGTCCAGCTGGCAGCCCCGGCCCGTGTCCCCGACCAGGGCTAGAGCAGGGGCCCGTCCAGCACGCGCTCCAGCCCGCCCTTGTGGGCTGCCCCCAGGGCGGACTGTACAGCAGCGCTGCGGGCCCGCGGGCGTACCTCGGGCGAGAGCAGGCTGCCCTGCCGCAGCTTGCCGTCGATCTCCAGGCGCTGCTTCAGCAGCGAGTCCTTCTCCTGGCGCAGGGCGTCGATCTCCCCGCGGATCTGCTGCTGGCTCTGGGCACTGCCCTGGCGCAGCTGCCCGCTCTTCTCCGACAGCTCCCTCTCCAGGTGCTCCAGCCGGCTGGACACGCGCACGATGTCCTCGGTCAGGGCCTGGGCGGCATCGCGGCATTAGGGGAGGGGGGTGGCGGCCCACCTCGGGTGATGGCCACCTGTCGGATGCTAAGCAGGCCTATGGGTCCTGCAGAGGCTGGGGCGGGGGGGGCAGAGATGGCCGGGAGGGTGCAGAAGAGCAGAGGACGAGGCCCTCTTGACGGGGACACATGGGCCGAGGCAGGGCAGGGTGTAGGGTGGCCCGTCACTGAGGTGACTTGAGTTTGTGATGGGAATTATGGGAAATTAGGGGCCAAACTCCAAAGGCCTTTCTGGGAGCCTGAAGCGGGAGGAAGTGAGGGCTCGAAGGACCACAGGAGACTCTAGCCCAGCAGCACCCTGGGCCCTGCACTGGGAGTGCCGTCTGACACCCCTCAAATACCCACGGTAACGTGAAGCTGGCCCAGAAACACCCCACCCACCGGGACCAAGGAAGCCCCGAGCCCCAGGTGGGGCTCGGCCTCGGCCTCCTTGGGCCCCTCCCCACCCCGTCTACCTGCTGCTCCTGCCTGCACAGTCCCAGAGGAGGGTCACAAAGGGGGAACAGACTGTGGGGAGGACACCTGGAGAGGTTGCACCCGCCCAGCAGAACCTGCGGGATTCACAGGCTTCTGCAGCCCAGCAGGGCGGGCCCCCACCTGCCCGGACTCGGGGCGGCCCCCACCTGGCTGGACCGCAGGCGCTTGCTCTCCAGCCCCGTCTTCTCCTGCACCAGGGCCTCCTTCTTGGCCAGGATGGCCTCCCGCTTGCGCAGCTCCTCCCCCAGCTCCTCCAGCGCCCGCCGCTGCTGCAGGACCTTCTCCATCTCCTGGTCCAGCCACTTCTTCTGCTCCTCGATCTTCTGAGGGGCGGGGGGAGGCGGGGCGGCGCTCAGTGCTCAGCGTGCACGCTGGCCGTGCGGGCAGCCCCCGGGGTGCGGCTGTGGGTGCCCGGTGCCCACCTGCTGCTGCTCCAGGGTGAACACCGAGCCGCTGCTGCCGCTGCGCCGCTTCCTCTGGAACGCCGCGATCTCCTCCGTCTTGATGCGCAGGATCTTCTGCTGCTGCTCGTGCTTCAGCTCCAGCTCCTGGGGAGGTGCAAGGGGGTGCGCTGGGGAGAGGCACGGGGGCGCACAGGGGAGGAGCTCAGGGGGGCGCACAGGTGGGGCGCGCAGGGGTGAGGGTGGGGAGAGGCACGGGGGCGCACAGGGGAGGTGCTCAGGGGGGCGCACAGGTGGGGCGCGCAGGGGGGAGGGGCTGGGGAGAGGCACGGGGGCGCACAGGGGAGGTGCTCAGGGGGGCGCACAGGTGGGGCGCAGGGGAGAGGCGCGGGGGCAGGGGGGGGGGCTCAGGGGGGCGCACAGGTGGGGCGCGCAGGGGGGAGGGGTTGGGGAGAGGCACAGGGGGGGCGCGCAGGTGGGGCGCGCAGGGGGGAGGGGCTGGGGAGAGGCACAGGGGGGGCGCGCAGGTGGGGCCAGGGGGGAGGAGCTGGGGAGAGGCTCAGGGCCAGGGCGGAGGGCGCCAGCTTTTCGCCAGAGCCTAGGTGTGCCTGCCCCTCCCGACACAGCCCTGCAGCGCCCCCAGCCTCACACCCCAGGTCCCATCTCGCCGGGGACCAGCGCACAGAAGCAAACACTGACAGGGCTCCTACAAGATGAGGTGCCCGCCGCCCTACAGGGCTCGAGACCCTGGCCTTGACTTTCCCCTAACTCCCCTTTACTGAGAGAAACCCTCAGGGGAGGGCCGCGTGGCTGAGTGGCGGGACCGGCGCCCCGCCCAGAGCCCGACCTTGACCCCAGAGCCCGACCTTGACCCGGTGCTGCCGCTTGCTCATCTCCGTCTCCAGGCGCCGCTTCTGCTCCGTCTCCTCGCGCAGCCGCCGCTGCAGCTGGCCCTGCTGCTGCCGCATGAGCTGCACGTTCCGCTCCAGCTCCCGCAGCCGCTTCTCGCTCTGGGCCGACAGCGACGCCAGCCGCTCGGTCGCCTGCTTCTTCTCCCTCAGCACCTGGGACCACACAGCCTCGTGGGCCCGGCGCAGGGGCCGCTGAGGGCCCAGCTCAGCAGGGGGGCAGGACCCACGGAGAGGAACAGGCGGAGGGACAGACAGACGGGAAAGCAGGAGGATGGGCCCAGCGGTTTGGCTCAATGAGAGAGCATCGGCCTGCGGACTAAAGGGTCCCGGGTTCGATTCTGGACAGGGCACATGCCCGGGCTGTGGGCTTGGCCCCCAGTAGGGGGCGTGCAGGAGGCAGCCGATCAATTATTCTCTCATCACTGATGTTCATCTCTCTCTCTCTCCCTTCCTCCCTGAAATCAATAAAAATGTTTTTTAAACAGGAACTCAGTAAAATAAAACCAGAAAGACGGATGTTAGTACCAGGCCTGAGTGCGCTGTGCATGCTAAATGACTCCAACAATCCCATCGGAGAGTGTGATCACTGTTAGCCCCGTTAACAGATTAGGAAACGGAGGCACAGGGAGGTTAGGAAACTTGGCCAAGGGCACACAGCTAGTAAAGGGCAGAGATGGCATCCAAGCCCAAACAGTCCCTCCCGAGCCCGAGCCCGTGCCCTTGACCCCTCGACTGTATTGTGTCCTGGACGCCCGACGGAGCAAAGAAGGAATGGACAGAAACGTGGATGGGAGGGATCATGGAAAGATAAAAACCAGGATGCAGGAATCGATTAAAGGGAACAGAAAGAGGAAAAGATGAAGGGGTAAATGGATGGTTAGTCACATCAGCTGATAAGTGTGGATTAGAGCAGGCATGTCAAACTCGTGGCCCGCGGGCCGAGGGGAGCCCACAATGAGTATTTTTGCCAACATAACAGTATTAAGAAATGATTTGATAACAATTTCGTAACTTACTTTTCACAATACCCTGTTATACATAATTTTTAACAACGAACTACCCTAATGATTGGTTACTATTATTGTGTTGCATGCATTTCCCTTATGTGCCTTACGCGCAGGCGCACCATTTCCCTCCACTAATACCAGCAGCAAATATTTTAGCAGCCGATGGCCACGTCATTCGCCTTGGACTGACTTGTTTGGTGTGCGCAACAGGAAATATTTCGCTTTTGGAGAACAAGAAAAATAGGTTTGTGTTACGCTTATTCATTTGTGCAGTTACTCAGTGTCTGGTGAGTTAAATGTTCAAGAAAAAATATTAATTTTTATTAAAATGTCCTATGATTTTATGTGAATGATGACTCTTAACTCATCCCTTTGCATTCAGCATGTCTCTATCGAAATAAACCCACATTTCTATGAAAATGGGAGCTTTTGTTGTTTTGCCGCCACATACACTTACACCTTGTTTATGGGGCCCGTGTGAGCCTGTGAGTTTGACGTGCTTGGACATTAGAGGGACGTGGGCTGAGGGGGAGACAGAGGGAAGATGGGCGGAGAGGAAAGGGAATGGGAGCTGGAAGGACAGACAGAAGGATGAGGGCGGAGGCTGCGTGAGGAGGGTCCATGTTCTTCCCACACCCACCACTCACCCTCCCCGTGGAGGGGGGGCCGTCAGCGGGACCCGCCTCCCCGGCTCTGCCTAAAGCTGAGCTGACCCTGGCGGTGCGGCCCCCACACAGCACCCGCCTCAGCCTGGGAGGCCGGCAGGGCGTCAGCACCGCAGCCCAGGACCCGCACGAGGCCTGGGCACCCACAGCTGCCACCCGGGCCCGCACGGACCTGCACCTGGCTCTGGGCGGCAGCCACCCGCCGGCGGAACTCCTGCAGCCGGGACCGCTCGCCCGCGTCCTGGGGCTCCGAGCCCTCCAGCTCCCGCAGCTGCCGCTGCCCTTCGCTCAGCTCGGCCCGCACCCGCTCGGCCTCCTGCTCCAGCTCCCGGATGCGCTGGCTGTGCTGGCGGTTCAGGGCCTGGGCTGCCTTCCCTGGGGAACGGGGGGGGAGGGGGGGTCAGCACGGGCCACCCGTCCCCCCCACGGGCCCATCCGCTGGGTCCCCTGGCAGACTTGGACATCCAGAGGTTTGCCCAGCCTTTGTTCCACCAAAACCACGATTTACTCAGGATTTAGCTTTACATTGGCTCACTTTTTAAAAAATATATATTTTTATTGATTTCAGAGAGGAAGGAAGAGGGAGAGAGAGATAGAAACATCAATGATGAGAGAGAATCATGGATCGGCTGCCTCCCGCTCACCCCACACTGGGGATCAAGCCCGAAACCGGGGCATGTACCCCAACCGGAATCGAACCATGACCTCCTGGTTCCTAGGTCGACGCTCAACCACTGAGCCATACTGGCCGGGCTCGACACACTTTTTTTTTTTTTTTTTTTTTCCTTTTTTTTTTTTAAATATATTTTATTGATTTTTTACAGAGAGGAAGAGAGAGGGATAGAGAGTTAGAAACATCGATTGAGAGAGGAACATCGACCAGCTGCCTCCTGCACACCCCCCACTGGGGATGTGCCCACAACCAAGGTACATGCCCTTGACCGGAATCGAACCTGGGACCCCCGAGTCCGCAGGCCGACGCTCTATCCACTGAGCCACACCGGTTTCGGCTCGACACACTTTTTAAATTAGCCTCATCCATAACAGCGACTCAGGGAAATTGTGGATGAACTAGCATTTTTGGTGAAAATAGGCTAAAATAAATACACACCCGAGCCTGCTCATAATGAAGCCTCTAAAGCTAACTTCACCGGCAGGGAGTGTGGAGGACAGAAGGGCAGGGAAGGTGACAGCACAAGGAAGCAATCATGTCCCCAGGACATTGGGGTTCGCAACACCCCACAGCGCAGCTCCAGACGTGTTCCCCACATCGGAGGCGCAGCCAGTGGGGGACACGCCTGGAGCCCGAGTCAAGCTGACCGGCGAGTGGCACAGCTTTGCAAGATGTGCTAACGGCACTCGGGTTGGGGGGGAAAAATGTCCCCCAAAACGCTGAAAGGTGTGGTCTGAGAGGACATGCCTGGGATTGGCCTCACAGTATTTCGGGGGGATGACGTCAGCACTGCGGCCGAGTGAGAAGACTCCAGGGTTTCTCCCTGAAGTTTATTTTTTTAAATAAATTTTTACTGATTTCAGAGCAGAAGGGTGAGGGTGTGAGAGAGAGAATCATCAATGATGAGAATCATTGATCGGCTGCCTCCTGCACGCCCCCCCCCGGGGATCGAGCCCGGAACCAGACGTTAGAGATACGCCAACCATCGTGTAAGAACACTATGACAGACTAGATGCCACCAAATTCAATGACCTAGAACAGTGGTCGGCAAACTGCGGCTCGCGAGCCACATGCGGCTCTTTGGCCCCTTGAGTGTGGCTTTTCCACAAAATACCACGGCCTGGGCAAGTCTATTTTGAAGAAGTGGCGTTAGAAGAAGTTTAAGTTTAAAAAATTTGGCTCTCCAGAGAAATTTCAATCACTGTACTGTTGGTATTTGGCTCTGTTGACTAATGAGTTTGCAGACCACGGACCTAGAAGAAATAGATACGTCCTTAGAAATACAGAACCTTCCTAAACTGAATCATGAAGAACTGGAAAGTCTAAATAGACCGACCAGCAGTGAGGAAATTGGGGGGGGGGAAAAACACACCAAAAACCTCCCAAAGCCCAGCTAATGGGGCTCAGTGGTTAAGCGTCAAACCATGAACCAGGAGATCCTGGTTCGATTCCTGATCAGAGCACATGCCCGGGTTGTGGGCTCGATCCCCAGTAGGGGGCGTGCAGGAGGCAGCCGATCCATGATTCTCTCTCATCACTGACACAGAGCAGATTAGCATGGGCCCTGTGCAAGGGTGACACGCAAATCCGTGAAGTGTTCCGTATTTTAGAATGAACGTCATTGAAATGCCCATTCTACCCAAAGCAATCTACAGACTCAACTCAGCCACTATTAAATACCAACGGCATATTTCACAGACCTAGAGCGAATCTTACAAACACTCCTATGGAACTAAAGGATCTTGAATAGCTACAGGAATCCTGAGAAAGAAGAACAAAGTTGGAGGGATCACAATACCGGACATCAAACTATACGTCAAAGCCATTGTAATCAAAACAGCCTGGTACTGGCACAAGAACAGGCATGCAGATCAATGGGACAGAACAGGGACCCCAGAGACCGACCCACGCCAATAGGGTCAATGAATACGTGACAACGGAGGCAAGAGCACACAACGGAGTCAAGACACTCTCTTCAGTGAATGATGCTGGGAAAACTGGACAGACACATGCAGAAAAATGCAACTACACCACCAACTACACCATACACAAGAAAAACTCACAATGGGCCCAGTCCCCTCAGCCCCCCAGCCGCCCAGGGCCTCCCGAGGCTCAGGTAACCAGGGCCGGCCGAGGCTTGCGCTGCCGGCAGTGGCAGCAGCAGAGGTGTGATGGGGCATCGCCTTCCCCTGATCGCCGGGTCGCCTCCCGCCCCTGAGGGCTCCCGGACTGTGAGAGGGGGCAGGCTGGGCTGAGGGACACCCCCTCCAGTGCATGAATTTTCATGCATCGGGCTTCTAGTAATACAATAATTAATGAAGAGTAGGTTTATGAATAATACAATAATAAGTAAATAAATAATAATGCAAAAATAAACTTTATAAAAAAAAAGAAAAACTCACAATGGATAAAAGAGGTAAATATAAGTCACGAAACCGTAAATATCCTAGAATAAAACATAAGCAGTAAAATCTCAGGCAATGGAGCAGTCTTTTCACCAATACCTCACCCAGGGCAAGAGAAACAAAGGAAAATATAAACAAATGGGACATCACACTAAAACGCTTCTGCACAGCCAACGAAACGTCAAGAAAATGAAAAGGAAACCCACTGCCTGAAAGAACACGTTCGCCAATGATACCTCTGCTAAGGGGGGGAGTTTGAAAATATACAAAGAACTCATACAACTCAACACCAGGAAGACAACCCAATGAGAACAGGCAAAGGAGCCCTGGCTGGTGTGGCTCAGTGGGTAGAGCGTCAGCCTGGGGACTGAAGGGTCCCGGGTTCGATTCCGGTCAAGGGCACATGCCCGGGTTGCTGGCTCGGTCCCTGGTAGGGGGCGTGCAGGAGGCAGCCGATCAATGATTCTCTCTCATCAGTGATGTTTCTATCTCTCTCTCCCCCTCTCCCTTCCTCTCTGAAATCAATAAAAATACGTTTTTAAAAAATTCAGTCCTAGCTGGTTTGGCTCAGTGGATAGAGCATCAGCCTGTGGACTGAATGGTCCCGGGTTCGATTCGGGTAAGGGCACATGCCTGGGTTGCAAGCTCGATCCCCAGTGAGAGGCATGCAGGAGGCAGCCGATCAATGATTCTCTTTCATCATTGATGTTTCTCTCTCTCTCCCTCTCCCTTCCTCTCTGAAATCAATAAAAATATATTTTTAAAAAAGTCAACTGGTCACCACATAAAGTCACCGCTTACCCTGTCGTACACATCACCAGCAGATGTAGCGCGATTTGGGGACGCTGTGCCCTCCCCGCAACCGAGAACTGTGCACCCACCCCGCGTAGCGCCGGGCACACGGCGGGCACTTGATAAATCACAGCAATAGGCTACTCGTCCTGGGAACCAGTCTCGGCACTTTGCCTGAAGCAGCTCATTCCGTCCTCAGAGCACACCGAGAAGCAGGCACACCTGCTGTGCCCACTTCACGAAGGAGAGAACGGTGGCACAGAGAGGTCACTCCACTTGCTCAAGGTCACACAGCCAGGAGAGGTTGAGCTGGGCCTCACCCGCCAGCGCCCCCAACTCACCTGTCCGGACCAGCTCGCCGATGAGCTCCTCCTTCATGCGGATGTTGATGGCCAGCTCCCGGATCTTCTGCTGGGCCTGGGCCAGCCGCCACTCGGAGGCCGAGACCGCGGGGGCCTGGCAGCGCCGGGCCTGGGCCTTGTTCCCCTGGACCCCTGTACAGGCCCGCTGTCAAGGATGCGGCCCCACGGACAGAGGGGGGAGGCAGGGGGGCGAAGGGGAGAGGCAGGGGTGGAGGGGAGCGGGGGGTGGAGGGGAGAGGCAGGGGGTGGAGGGGAGAGGCAGGGGGGTGGAGGGGAGAGGCGGGGGTGGAGGGGAGAGGCAGGGGGTTGGAGGGGGAGGGGGAGAGGGGGGAGGCGGGGGGGTGGAGAGGGTGGAGGGGGAGGCGGGGGGGGTGGAGGGGAGAGGCGGGGGGTGGAGGGGAGAGGGAGGGGGAGAGGGGAGAGGTGGAGGGTGGAGGAGAGAGGCGGAGGGTGGAGGGGAGGCGGGGGTGGTGGAGGGGAGGCGGGGGTGGAGGAGGCAGGATGCTTGCCAGGGCAGCCAGGGAGGAGTGTGGGCTATCCAGGGTGGCCAGTCAGGACCATGGCGGGAGGAGGGGTCGGGGTCCTCTCTGCGTCCCCCCGAGCTCACCCCTGGGCTCCAGGGCGGCTGTACCCAGCTCCTCGAGGCGAAGCTCTGGGCCCTTCCTGCTCGGGGGGCTCCCTGGGCCGGCCTCCACCTTCTGGTTGCACTTCCTGATCCCGCTTCTGGGGGGGCAGAGCAGATGCCTGTACCCCTCCCCAGCCCTGGCCCCGGCCCCAGCCCCCCCACCCCCCCGCCACCCCCCAGGCCACAGTCAGGAAGACAGGTCACAGCCTTCCACCCCATCATCGCTGGAACCTGTGCGCCCAGCAGGTCCAGGGGCCAGGGGCCAAGCTTAGGGGTGCAGGGGAGGAGGGGGCACCCAGGACCCCCTGGAGGCTGCGAACCAGGCCTTTCCCACCAGCAAGCGCTTGGCTCCGAGCCCACAGCTTCTGTCTGCTCCCCCCAACACCCAGGGCTGGCAGGGGCGACGCAGGTGAGGGCACCCCAGACCACAGCTCCTCCCCGCCTGGGCCCTGAGCCGTCCTCACCTGCGCAGGGGCAGGGTCCTCCGGGGCGGCTCCTCCTCCTCCCCCTCCTCCTCGTCCTCCTCCTCGTCCTCTCCAGATGCAGCTGAAGGGCCACTGTCCAGCGCCTCTTCCTCTTCCAACAGCTTGGCTCCCGCCTCCCTGCCATCGGGCACCTGCCAGGGCACCAGGGTTTCAGGCCAGGGAGCCTCCCGGGCGCCCTCTAGGGGCCACTCCCGGCACCAAGTCTGTGCACCCGCCCATGCCCCGCCCTGCGTGCCCACCCACATCTCTGCCTCCAGCCCTCCTCACCTTCAAGACCCAGCTCAGGGAGGCCTGGGGGAGGCCTTTCCCCACTCAAGTCAGAGCGGGAGCCACCCCCGCATTTCCCCTCCCCTGCTCCCAAAGCACCCCGAACACGCTCAGTCACGTGACCACCTGCCAATTCTCTCTGGTACACAGGTCACCTGCACCCTTCTCATCTTGCAAACCTCGCCCGGCCAGAGTGGAGGCTGCGTGACAGACCTCTGCCGACCCGTCCCCCCGTGCCCCCTCTCCCCGGCTGAGAGGACCCCGAACTTTCGGGCAGATGCAGGCGCAACCTGTGTCCAAAGGCCCCACGTGACAGAACCAGAAGCAGAGACTGGGTTCAGGGACAAGGAAACTTGCAAAGAGAGGGGGCGGGCGGCCTCACAGGGGGTGAGCTCCCTGTCCCTGGAGGTGTGCACACTCCCCACCCAGTGCTGGAAGCCAGCAGCCCGCGAGCAGCCCCCAGGGACACTGGAGATTCCCGGTGGCACCGCCCACCGGCATGCTCTGTGGTTGAGCGTCAACCTATGAACCGAAAGGTCCCAGTTTGATTCCCAGTCAAGGGCACAGGCCCACGTTGCGAGCTCCAATCCCAGGAGGGGGCGTGCAGGAGGCAGCCGATCCATGATCCTCATCATTGATGTTGCTCTCTCTCTCCCTCTCGCTTCCTCTCTGAAATCAATCAATCAATATGCATGTTGTATAATAGCAGCACCCCTCTGAGAGGGCCCAGTCACCCAATCCTGGCCCTTCCCCTAGTCTAGGGACACGAGAAGGGGCACCCACAGCTGGTCCCAGGAAAGCCGGGGTGAGGGGCACGCTGTGCAGCACCGCCCAGTCCAACGGGCCCAGCGGGCGCCCGGCCTCGCCCACTCCTCACCTCTCCCCAGTTCTCCGGGCCAACTCCGTCTCCAGGAAGGCACGCGGGGGGCACCATGCCCAGCACGTGGGAGTGGGCACCCGCCAGGGGGGCTGTGTGAGGCCGGGGCACCAAGGACCCCGGAGGCAGGCCCTGCAGGAGCCCCGGGCCCCCCCAGCCCGGCCGCACCAGCTCCAGCCGCAGCCGCAGCTCCGCCATCTCCTCCTGCTGCTCCCGCAGCCGGTCGCTCTGCAAGACAAGGTCCAGGTGCGGAGTGGGGACGCGGGTGGGGCTGTGCGACAGGGATGTCGACAGAAGGAAGTGCAGGCCCCCCCATCTCTCTCTCTCTCTCTCTCTCTCTCTCTCTCTCTCTCTCTCTCTCACACACACACACACACACACACACTGCACTAGTTCAGGCCCAAGCTCTCCCCACCCTGCCTGTCCTCCACGCCCTTGCCAATCACCGCCACCAGAGGGCGCCAGGGCAATGCTGACCCGCTACCTTGGGACAAAAGGAAGGACCCGTCTGGCTCCAGTGCCCCATCCTGCGCCCCCACCTCCCATCCCACCTGCCACCCACACTCAAGACCATCCTGCACACCCGCCCGCACTGCTCCTCACCCGCACACTTTTGCTCCTTTGTGCCTGCCCCCATCTCCGCCCGCCGCCAGAACCCACCCACCCCGGCTGGTTTCCTCCCATCTGGGGAAACGGCTCCCTTGCACCCCCTCCAAGGAAGTGGGGCCCTACCTGCAGCTTGTACTGCTCCATGGCGTCCTCCAGGGCGGCCAGAAAGTCTCGGTTCTCCTCCTCCAGGCGGGCCACCTGGCTCTGCAGGGCCAGCAGCGCCCCCTCATCGTCCTGAGGGGCAGGGAGCCGGGCTTCAGGGCCAGGGGCTGGCAGGACGAGGCTGTCTGTCCCTGGGACCCAGGGTGCTCCATCTACCCCACCAGGGTTCCCCCAGCCCAGCGCTGCTCTGCTCCAAGCCCTGCCTGCATCCCCTCTGCAAGCCATTTGGACCACCTCTTGCAATAATCGATCCTTTCTTTAAATGAACGATAAGGACATCGCCACTATTATTACAACCTCCTGAGCGTTCCCCAGCCTGCTGAGCCCTGGTTACACCCTCAGCCCTTACATCACCCCTAGGAGGCAATGCCAATGTCACCCCTACTCTACAGATGGGGAGCCCGAGGCCCGTGGGAGACCTGATGGAACGTGGCCATGGTCCCCAGCAGACGCGCCTTTGAATGGAATGGCAGGGGCAGGGGCACGCTGTCTGGAAACCTTCTCCTGCGCCCACCCCCCCCCCCGCCCCTCCCCAGGCCACACCCAGCCCCCGGCCACCTTTCTGCCGCCGGGTCCCTGCGCGGCCTGCTCCTCGGCGGCGGCGGAGGCGCTCTCGATGCCGCTGTCGGGCCCGGAGGCGGAGCTCAGGGCGCTGCGCTCGCCCTCGACGGCGCACAGCCAGTCGCGCACCTTGCGGGCCGCGGCGCAGGGCAGCCCGGGCTCGGCCTGCAGCTCCCGCAGGAGGCTGTAGGCGGCGTCGGTGCGGGCCCGGTAGCGCGCGCACTCGGCGCCCAGGCGGGCTGCGGCCCCGGCGGGGGCGGCGGCGGGGCCCGGGCCGCGCCGGCCCCGGTGGATGATGCGCGTCTCCGAGCGGTGCCGCGGGGGACACCGCGCCCCGGCCGCGTCCTCGGGCGCCCGCTCCGGCTCGGGCCGCCAGTTGACGGTGGGGCGGTTGCAGATGTTCTGGGCGCGGCTGGCGTAGTTGAGGGTGTTGAGGGTCTCGTCGAAGTCGGAGGACGAGGGGCTGACGCAGGCGATCATCACCGTCTTGGCGTTCCCGCCCAGCGAGTCTTTGAGGATCCTGGGGGCGCCGGGACCGGGGTCCCGACCCCCTATCAGACCTGAGGCCCGGACTGCGGGGCTGCGCGCGCCCCCGCAGCCGAAGGGGGACCCGTCCCCCGCCAGCCCCCCCCCCCCCCCCCCCCCCGCGGCCACCGGGCCCTCGCCCGGGCTCACCGGGTGATCTTGGAGTCCCGGTAGGGGATGTGGCTGCCGCGCCGCTGCGGGTCGCCCAGCGCGCTGATGACGTTGCCCAGGGCCAGCAGGCTGCTGTTGATCTGGATGCTCTCCTTGAGGCGCTCGCCGGTGCTGCCCGTCTTCAGCACCCGCTCGGAGCCCGCCAGGTCCACGAAGTGGAACTTGGACACGAGCAGCTGGGCCGCGGCGGGGCGGGGCGGGCGGCCGGGGGCGCGCCCCCGCTGCTCCAGGGTCGCGGTGAAGACCGTGTGCGAGCGGCTGGACAGGCGGTTGAGGTGCGTGGCGCCCGTGTGCCGCGCCGCGTGGCCCATCTCCAGGACGCTCAGCACCTCGTCCAGGCCCTCCACGGCCACCTCCTTCACCCCGCACAGCACTGCGGGGCGCACGGGGCCGTGAGCGCGGAGCGGGGGCGGCCCCTCCTCCTTCCTGGGGCTCCTGCCCATCCTGATTGGGGCTGGGCGGGCTCCAGCTGCCCCCATGCCCACCTCAAAGCCGGTGCAGACAAGAAACCGAAGCAAAACTATCCAGAGCGAGGGTTTCCCGTTAGGGGGGAGCCCCCCCCCCCCCCCCCCCCCCCAGCCAGGCGCCCGCTCCCAGCCCGGGACTCGGCATCTCCTCACCCACGTTCCCGCGCTCGTCCTCGCGGAGCTGGATGTCGCGGCTGGCGGTGCCCACCTCCAGCAGGTCGCGGAACTCCTCCTTGTACACCTCCAGGTAGGACACGTGCACCAGGCAGTCCAGCAGGTCGTTCTCGTCGATGAGCCTGAAGGCCTCGGCCATGACCCGCGGGATGATGCCCTGCTGGTCCTCGTGGAGGGAGGCTGGGGAGACACGCGGGGTCTCCTGCCACGGGCCGCCGGCTGGGTGTCCAAGGCCCCCATCCCCCTCCAGCAGCTGGAGGATGGGGCTCCAGGTGGAGAAGGCGGCAGCAGGAGCCAGGCCATGCGCCAGGGTGGACAGGCAGAACCCTAATATTTCAGAGTTGGCAGCCACCTCTCAGGGGTGAGCCAACCCCTTTCATGATATAAGCACTCCGCCCGCCCCCCCCCCCCACTACATTCCTGCCAGGTCACCAGACACCCTTGATTGCCCCCTGGGACAGGGAGCTCATTACCACAGTCTATGCTCAGTTACCTAAAGCACCTCCTACATTTATCCCAAAGGAATAAGAGGGTGTTCAGAGCAGCATTCATCTTCATAACTTTAAAAAAAAAAAAAAAGGCAAACATCCAAAGCATCCATCTCAAGATCCACCGGGGATCTGGTTAAATAAATTATTACTTTATAGTCACAATGGAATGCCAGGCAGCCATGAAAAAAATCAGGTTGAAAATACTTAATGAAGTAATGACCTGTTCAAGACATCAGTTACGAAAATAAAACAGGATATCAAAGATTGGGTACAATGTAATGCCATTTTATATATATATATACATATATATATATTGATTTCAGAGAGGAAGGGGGAGGGATAGATAGAAACATCAATGATGAGAAGCAGTCATTGATTGGCTGCCTCCTGCATGCCTCTCATGGGGGATCAAGCCCACCACCTAGGCATGTGCCCTTGACTGGAATCAAACCTGGGACCCTTCAGTCCGCAGGCCGATGCTCTATCCACTGAGCCAAACCAGCTAGGGCCATTTTCTTTAAAAGTATAGTCAATTCCGAAGAGAAAAAAACTGGAACCCTAACAGGATGTGTGATTTCTGAATGGCAGTTTTATTTTTAAGTGTTTTTCTGAATTTTTCTAATTTTTTATGACAAACATATACTTATATAACCCAAGAGAAAACATCTGTACTACCTAAAATGGGGCAGTTCCTGCCCTGGCTGGTTTGGCTCAAGGGATAGAGCACCAGCCTGTGGACTGAAGGGTCCCAGGTTTGATTCTGGTCAAGGGCATATGCCCTGGTGTAGGCTCGATCCCCAGTCGGGGGCGTGCAGGAGGCAGCCGATCAATAATTCTCTCTCCTCCTTGATGTTTCTCTCTCTCTCTCCCTCTCCCTTCCTCTCTAAAATCAATTAAAAAAATAGATTTAAAATGGGGCAGTTCGCCCTGGCCGGTTTGGCTCAGTGGATGGAGTGTCGACCTGCGGACTAAAGGGTCCCAGGTTCGATTCCGGTCAAGGACACATGCCTGGGTTGCAGGCTCGATCCCCAGTGTGGGGCGTGCAGAAGGCAGCCGATCAGTGATTCTCTCTCATCACTGATGTTTCTCTCTCTCTCTCCCTCTCCCTTCCTCTCTGAAATCAATAAAAATATATTTTAAATAAATAAATAAAATGGGGCGGTTCCCTTCATTGGCCCAAAGTGTCTCTCCCCAAATCTGCTCTAGTGCCTCCTGGAACCAGCTGGGGCCCGGCTACGTGGCAGCCCCCACCCTGACCACCCCGACCCGCACATGGACTCCTCACCCTCACCAGCCAGCCAGACGGACATCCTGCAGAGACAGGCCAGCTCCCCCTGCCGCCCCAGAACCAGGCGGCCTGGCCCCATCTCCAGGGAGTTGAGAAGGCCACTCACCTGCCAGGCCCATCGCCCCGCCCTGCCCGGCCCCCCACACGACTGGCCCCACCCCGGGCTGCAGACCTGCTCGGGCCATTGCTCTCCCTCCCCCGGGCCCCGCCTTCCACAGGGAGCGGCAGCAAGAGCCACTGAACGCCCCCACTCCCCCCACGGGCAGGCCACTCACCCACACTGGCCTCCCCCATGGTGTAGGTCTTCCCGGAGCCCGTCTGGCCGTAGGCAAACACGGTGGCATTGAATCCCTCGAAGAAGGCCTCCAGCAGGGGCTGCACGCAGGCCTGGTACACGGCCTCCTGCCCCGCGGCCTCGTCCAGCACCGCGTGGAAGCGGAAGCTGCGGTCCCGGCCCAGCGTGACCCGGCCGCGCTCCGGCTCCACCCGCAGGCAGCTCCGGTGCCCGTGCAGCAGCTCCTTGGGCAGCAGCGGGCGGACTCGCAGGGCCACCTGCACCGGGGCCGCCTCGGCGCCCGGCAGCCTCTGGGCCTCCAGCCCCATGGCGAGGGCGGGCTGCTCCGGGGGGGCCCCTGTGGAGAGGAAGAGGCCCCCCCTATCAGCCTCTGTGCCCCAGGGGCTGGCCTCCCCCTGCAGGGGGCCTGAGCCAGATCCTGCAGCTCCTGACCTTGGAGGGATGGAGGGGAAGGAGGTCAAAGTTCAGAGCAGCCTCTGTGCCCCGGCCTGGGGCCCAAATGCTGCGGGGGCCACAACGCAGTCCTACACGGCAGCGCGTCCCGGCTCTCGTCTCTGCAAATAAGGCCCAACTCCGCCACTGCCCCAAGGGCTTGTGTTCCAGCGGCACCTCCCCCGCCCCACCTCCTACCACACACGCGCGTGCACACACAGGCACGTGCACACACACACATGCACACGCACACACATGCACGCCGCACACGCACGCAGGCGCACACACAGGACACACACATGCTGAGATTTCCAGTCTCTGCTTTGTCACATCACACCCCCCGACCCCACCTTCTTCAAAAGAGTCAACAGATCTTGCCCGGCCGGTGTGGGTCAGTGGTTGAGCATCAATTTATGAACCAGGAGGTCACGGTTCAAATCCCAGTCAGGGCACATGCCCAGGTTGCATGCAGGCTTGATCCCTGGTGGGGGTCATGCGGAGGCAGCCGATCAATGATTCTCTCTCATTATTGATGTTTCTAACTCTGTCCCTCTCCCTTTCTCTCTGAAATCAATAAATATATATATATATTTTAAAAGTCAACAGATTTGTTCCAAGACCCCGAGGATAGTACCAAACTCACTCTCTCACTCTCTCTCTCTCTCTCTCTCTCTATATATATATATGTTTTTCCCTATACATACATATGATAAAGTATAATTTATAAATTAAGCACAGTAAGAGATTAGCAACAACACCTAACAATGAAATAAGAATTACAGCCCTGGCTGGTTTGGCTCAGTGGATAGGGCGTCGGCCTGCAGACTGAAGGGTCCCAGATTTGATTCTGGTCAAGGGCACATGCCCGGATTGCGGGCTCAATCCCCATTTCAGGGCCTACAGGAGGCAGCCGATCAATGATTCTCTCTCATCATTGATGATTGTATCTCTCTCCCTCTCCCTTCCTCTCTGACATCAATACAAATATATTTTAAAAAGAAATAAACAATTATAACAATAAAAGTTGTGTGACTGTAGCCACTCGTTCGTTTCGGGGGGCCCTGGCTGAAGTCCCCGCTTAAGTTCAATGCTTTATGGCGTGTTTTCTGTCCGTGTCCCACATTTAATGCCTTTTCCATCGTAACCAACTCATCACACACGAGGGCCATAACTTTTGCAGTTTGAGGCGTGACAGCAAATTTCTTTTTCCTTCACAACTGGATCTTACTGCAGATCTTGCAAGCAACCTATTCAAAAATGTTTTCCCTGTCCTGATTAAGTAGATAATTCCCCTGTTCACTTAACGGAAGCACTTCCCTCCCGGCTTCTCTCTGGCAGAGCCGAACGGCCAGCATCGCTGCTGCTCTTGCACCTGGGGCCTTTGTTCAGTCAAGCAGGGAGACCTGAACGCAGCCTGATCCTGGCTATGCGGGGAGCACCTGCCACGTGCGGGCAATTGGCCACTTTACTGCGCTTCACAGGTGTTGCTTGCTTTTAAATTTAAATTTTTTGTTGTTAATCCTCCCCCGAATATATTTTTCCTTTGATTTTTAGAAAAGGTGAAAGGGAGGGGGAAAGACAGAGAGAAACATCGATGTGAGAGAAACACATCGATTGGTTGCCTCCTGAACTCGCCCCGACCAGAGTCTGGGCCGGGGAGGAGCCTGCAATCAAGGTACATGCCCTTGACCGGAATCGAACCCGGGACCCTTCGGTCCGCAGGCCCACATTCTACCCATTGAGACACAGGTTGTTGCATTTTTTAAAAATATATATTTTATTGCCCTAGCTCCGTGGTCGGCAAACTGCGGCTCAAGAGCCACATGCGGCTCTTTGGCCCCTTGAGTGTGGCTCTTCCACAAAATACCACGGCCTGGGCGAGTCTATTTTGAAGAAGTGGCGTTAGAAGAAGTTTAAAAAAATGTGGCTCTCAAAAGAAATGTCAATCGTTGCACTGTTGATATTTGGCTCTGTTGACTCAGGAGTTTGCCGACCACTGGGCTAGCCGGTTTGGCTCAGTGGATAGAGCATCGGCCTGCGAACTGAAAGGTCCCAGGTTCGATTCTGGTCAAGGGCACATGCCTAGGTTGTGGGCTCCATCCCAAGTGGGGGACTTGCAGGAGGCAGCCGATCCATGATTCTCTCTCATCACTGATGTTTCTCTCTCTCTCTCTCCCTCTTCCTTCCTCTCTGAAATCAATAAAAAAAAAAAAAAATTTTTTTTTAAAAAAACTCTTGCCCAAAAAATGCAAACGCCACGGTATGATTCCCGGTCAGGGCCCGTGCCCAGGTTGCAGGCTCGATCCCCAGTGTGGGGTGTGCAGGAGGCAGCCGATCCATGATTCTCTCTCATCATGGATGTTTCTATCTCTCTCTCTCCCCTCCCTTCCTCTCTGAAATCAATAAAAAAAAGATATTAAAAAAACAAAAAATGCAAATGCCACCTTAAACTCCCAGCTTAAAGCGGCCCCAAAAGAGGGTCCCCGTGGTCCCTGAGATTCTAACCTTCACAGGGAAAAAAACTTCACGGGCCTTCCTACTTTAGAGGACTCGCGGGTACCCCACCTGCCCTCACCTTTCTCTGCCCCCAGCATGCTCAGGGCTGCCCCACTGCCTCCTCCACCACAGCCTCCAGCACACAGACCCCAGCCACCCCTCTCGGCGTTGGTCTCCCCTGCACCTCCCAGGCTGGAGGCAGGGACCCCTGTCCCCGACCTGCTGCCCAATAGTGATGCATAACATTTAACCAAGGAACGCCCCCATCTCCCTCCTCCCTCCCCACCCCACCCCCGCCTGGCCCCGTCTCACTTCATAGAACACAGGTTTCCCTCCTTTATTGGGCTTTGCTTTCGTGCACTTCACAGGTGTTGCTTTTTTAATTTTTTACAAACTGAAGGCAAAGACCTTCCACCAGCCAAGATCACAGCGGCTTCCCGGCAGGCGCTGCTCCGTGGCTGTGCTGCTGGGGGAGGGGAACCTGCAACCATGGTACCTGCCCTTGACCGGAATCGAACCCGGGGCCCTTCAGGTTCGCAGGCTGATGTTCTATCCCCTGAGCCACACCGGCCAGGGCTTATCTGGTGTTCTGCACAGGGTCGCGCTGTGCAGCCCGTGGCCCCAGGCTGTGCGCACCCATCCAGGTGCGTGGGGCACCCCGCGAGGTGGGCGCGCCTATAATTCACTTCTCTCGGCGCCGGGAACGGATTTTGTCCCCGAAGCCGTTCCGTCCCCGCGGGGTGTCCGGCGCTGGGGACACAGGGGTACCCGTCCCGCTCACCCTGAACTTTTCCAGCCCCTTGCGGTCCCGCTTCTCCCGCCCCAAAGGCTCCCAGAACCGCGCACAGGAGCGGGCGGGAGCGCGCAGGGGGTCGGGCGCCGGAGGCCGGGAAAGTTCGGGAAAGTGGTCACTTCTGCAGAGGCCAGGCCCGGGATGTCAGCCTCCGGCCCCGGCCTTCAGGAAGGGGGGCCGCGCGCCCCGGTAAGAGCCCCCAGGAGGCTGGTGAGCAAGGATGGGTGCCACAGGGTGGCGGCTCCCAGGGCGCCCCGCCGGCCTGCGCAGGGGGCGAGCGCGCCTCCCGCCCGCCCCGTCCTCGCCTTGCACCCCCCTCCCGGCCCCCACTCACCTGCAGGGGTGCAGCGCAGCCCCTGCCCCGCAGCCAGCCTCCGAGCCCTAACGCCGCGCGCGCTGATGCCGTCACCACGACCCCCGCCCCCTGAATAAGCCCGCCTTCGCCCCCGCAACCCCGCCCGCCCGGGCTCGTGGGGGCTGAAGCACCAGCGGGGCGGCGCCGCCAAGTCTGTCCGCAGGCGAGACGGGGGCGGGGCGACGGCGCAGGGGGGCGGGGCGAGTGCTCGGGGGCGGGGCGACGGCACAGGGGGCGGGGCGAGTGCGCGGGGGCGGGAAGGGGGCGGGGCGATGGGTTGTGAAGTGGGCGGGGCCTGGGGCGGGGCCACGTCTGAGGGCGGGCCCACGTGTCCCTGGTACCCAGACGCCGCCTGGGGGTCGCAGGCCTTGCGCCCTGATCCCAGCACAGACTCATCACATTCTGGGGACACAGCGACCCGCGAGGCCGGCCTGGTTCTCAGGCGCAGCAGCCCAGGGATAAGCTCACCCTATAGATATACACACACGTGTGCACAGACATGCTGTAGGAGGACATTTATTGCGGTACTGTCTGCAGTAGCAAAAAAACGGCAACAACCTCAAAGCCCTTCGTTAGGGAACGAGTTACATCAATGACACGAGGCGCTTACTATGTGGCCATTGAAAGGAGCCAGGGCGACTTCCGATGTGTACGGTGAACCGTGAGGTGAGAAGAGGGGGTACAGCATCCCACGGCTGGGGGACGCGTGGGAAGTACACACACACGTGCCCGCACATGCACAGCGGGCAGCTGGACAGATACAGGAGGCTGGCACCGAGGCTGTCTTTGTGAGGGGGAACCCGGGACCTCAAGGGGGGGAGACACGCACCCTCTTGCTGTGTTTGAATTTTAAATTGTATGTACGCACTTAGATTTACCAGGTATTAACATTTTCAAAACTAGAACTTGGGATGCTCTAATCGTGCAGACTTTGTACGGGAAGGGTCACCGCTGTGGTCCCCACACACCAGGGTGCCCGCAGTCCAAAGGGGACCGGCAGGGTGAATGAATGCGCATGTGCAGGCCAGGCGGGAAGGACGCAAAGGGGTGTTTTGAGCCAGAAGGTTGCCCTCCGAGCACAGCTGACCCAGTGTGACGCTGGCATTTCATATACACACGAGGGCTTGTGCACCTGATCGTTGTTCCTTCAAAGTAGCCGACCGGGAAGCTCACACGCAGGGATCTCTGGGCCTAAAACCGTGCCCAGGGCTCCCGCCGGTTGGAGCTGCGGGGTAGCGGCATGTGACTCATTGGTGGCGAATATTTGCCTCCAGAGGACGCATCTGAATCTTGGGAGCAGTCTAATGTCATTGGCTGCAAGTTGGCTTAAAGAGTGAGCCATCAAGTGAGGCAATTCATCTTTTAGAAAGAAAACAAGACAGGCCCGAGCCGGTTCGCTCCGTGGATAGAGCGCCGGCCTGTGGACCAAAGGGTCCCAGGTTCCATTCCGGTCAAGGGCACTTACTGTGGCTGCAGGCTCCTCCCTGGCCCCAGCCCTCATCAGGGCACGAGCAGGAGGCAACCGACCCATGAGTTTCTCTCACATCTGTGTTTCTCTCTGCCTTTCCCTCTCTCTTCCACTCTCTCTAAGAATCAATGGAAAAATATCCTCCGGTGGGGAATAACAAAAACAAACAAAAGAGACAGATTCAAAGCAGGTTGCTGCTCGGATTTTTCTAAAAATTGGCTGCAGACTAAGCCCCAAAAGGATGCTCAAAAGATCGGGTGCGGGGCTCCGGGTGGCCAGGGGCTACTTGGAAGAAGTCCACGCTCTCTCGGACGCGGAGGTTCTTACTCGCCGGCGACAGGGGCTCCCCGGGCGGCGCCGGCGGCGGGCGGGCCGGGCGCTCAGCTCTTCTTGCGCAGCTGGTTGTACTGCGCGCGGCCCAGGATGGGCTCCATGTGGCTGGGCCGGAAGAAGCTGTCGCTGACCCTGCGCGCCTTCTCGCGGGGCACGGCCGGGAACGTGGAGCTCAGCGCCGTGGGCAGGTCCCCTCTGTCCTCCAGGCCCGGCCCCCGCGCGCTGCGCAGGCTGCCCCGGTGCTGCGCCGGGCGCTGTGGGGGCTCCGGGCAGGTGGGCGCCGCCGATGCCCTGCGCTTCAACTCCTCGATTTCCCGGAATTCGCTCTCGGGCTCCATCAGCGACAACCTGGGGAGCTGAGACCAGGCAGCCGCCTCAGGGCCCGGTTTGGTGTAGGTTTGGTCTCGCCTTGAGCCTCTTGCCCACCCCCGAGGCCCCGCCTCCCAGGAGCAGCCAGCAGCAGGGCACAGGCTGGGGGTGGACAGGGCCTGTGGCGCAGGGGGATGGGGTGCGCTGCACCAAGGCAAGGCAGACCCTCCTGCAGTTTCTGGACCCCGGTGCCTCCTCCAGGGCCTCCTCCAGGGCCTCTCAATGGGAGGCCAGTGGCTCTCCTGACCCACCCTGGGGCCCACACACTGCCCCAGCCAAGGTCAGCGGTCCCTGCCTGGTTCTGATCGTGGTTCCAGTGACTGAGTGACCCCAGGTCCTGCAGGTGGGTGCTGAGGGGTGAGGGCCAGGCCACGAGGACCCCCATTCTGACCGGGAGGAGGGAGGTGGGGGAAGGTCTCAGGCCCGGGCACCAGGTCTCTCTATTCCTGGGGCTGGGAAGGGCCCCAGTCAGGGCCACAGTAGGTCAGCCTGTTGCCCAGGCCCCCGGGGGCAGGAGGGTCAGCGGGTGCGACTCACCGGCACATAGTGCACCACCGTGTCTACCACGTTGTCCGTGACCCCCTTCAGGGCGTCTGACAGCGACATGGCCCTGCTCTTGGTCTTGGTCGATGCGACAGCGGGGGCCGATGTGAGGTGCAGCATCCTCCCTGCTGTGCCCAGCACCGCGGCGGGCGCCCACAGCACGGCCGAGATGGTGCCCTGGACGGCCTTCTGCAGCGTGTGCACCGCGCTGCCCAGGAGGCCCTGTGGGTGCGGCAGGGCTGCTGCCTGGGGACCAGAGCAAGGTCAGGGCCTCCTGTAGCATCCCTGGCCCTTCCCCTCCCCCCACTCCAGGCCTAGAGCCCTCCCCCTACCCCAAGCCTAGAGTGGAAAGAACCTGGACCCCTGGCTCTGTGGCTGTGTGGCCTCGGGCAGGTCACTTGCCCTCTCTGAACCAGTCTTCATCTGTGACTAGGCTGTTGACTATGCTACGGGCTGTCGAGGGGTCCGCTGCGAGAAGGGCATGGAGGTCCTGGTGGCTGGGCCTCTGCTTCTCACCCGTCTGGGCTGTGCGCCCCTCAGCTCCCTCTCACCTCGCTGAGCTGCTCCTCGGCCTCCGAGTTTGAGTCCTCCTCCTTCTCCTTCTCCTTGGCCTCGTCCCCCTCGCTGTCTGTCTGGTCATCGTGGTCCGCCTCGCGGGCGGCAGCGGCCAGGTTGTGCAGCCAGGGCACCCGCACCTCGCTCTGTCGCCGGATCACCACCTGCGAGGCCGCTGACGCTCCCCACTGGGCAAGACTGCTCTGTGGGTGCCAAGGCGGGGGGGGGGGGGGGGGGGCGGGCCTCTGGCGTCACAGCCCCGGCAGCCAACGTGCCTCCCCCCTCCCCCGGGTCAGGGAGGGGAGGTCACAGGGCCTAGCCCCTCACTGAGTGGCAAGTGACATAGAGGGCACATGCCTGTGTAACCAGCGCAGGTCAAGATGGAGATCACGCTCAACAGCCCCGGGGGCTCCCGGGACCCCCACCCAGTCAGCACCCCGAGGGTGACCTTCTGACCTCTCACCAGGCACTGGTTCTGCCTATTTCTGAACGCCACCTAAATGGACTCCTACTGAGTGTGTTTTCAGGAAAAGCTTCTTTTGTTCAGCACTATGTTGTGAGGTTTACCCATGCTTGTAAGTGGCCCTCCTTTTTCACTCCCGTGTAATATTCCACCGTGGAAATGGACCACATTTGCCCATTCTACCGTTGACGGCCATTTGAGCTGTTCTCAGTTCTAGGCCAAGGGGACAGCTAAGAGGAACATTTCTGACTGTTGCTTGGGCGATATCAGCTCTCATTCTGCTGTCGGGATCGCCAGGTCACCGGGGAGGTGTGTGTTTAACTTCAGTAAGTGGTTGCAGATCTTTAAAGAGTGACAACATCAAGTGGGCCAGGGTCCCATGGGAGGAGACCAGCAGGCCCCACTGGTAAATGCCCCCTCCCCCTCCCATGCCTTCCTACTGGAGCCGCAGAACCCAGCGCACAGTAGGTTCTCAGCTTGAATGAATGGGCCAGGTCTGGCGATGCTTTAGAAAGGATCACCCAAATGATGGCTGAAATGTGTTTGCTGACCTTGATGCCTTAACCTTTTGCACTCGGATGTCGAGTGTGACTCGACACAGTTAGCATTAGAATAAAGGAATCGAGAAAAAAGCAAGCGAGGGCAAAGGGTTAATATTGTATTCCCTTTTCGGCCTTAGTTTCTTACTAAAGTTCCGTATGAAAATATCCAGCCCAGCCAAGCCCAGCCAGTGTGGCTCAGTGGTTGAGCATTGACCTAGGAACTAGGAGGTCATAGTTGGATTCCCAGTCAGGGCACATGCCTGGGTTTCGGGCTCAATCCCCAGTAGGGGGCGTGCAGGAGGCAGCCGATCCATGACTCTCTCTCATCATTGATGTTTCTCTCTCCCTCTTCCTTCCTCTCTGAAAGCAATACAAATATGTTTTCTAAAACTCCAGCCCATCTCTGCTGATGGGGGAAGAAAGAAGCTGCCTCTCCCCGGCCTAGGAAAGGCGGCTCTACCTCGGGTGATGGGGGGACAAATCGGAAGCCTCCAGAGGGGAATCAGAAACCTGGGAGCAGGCGGGACACCACCCCGCTGGAGCTTCCCCTACAGGATAGATGGTGCCTAGTTTATTTACAGGTGACACGCCCTAGTGCCTGGACAGCAGCTGGGTGTGTGTGTGTTTGGGGGTGGTCTCTGCTCCCTCACCGGTGGGAGGGCCCACAGCGAGAGGCCCAATTAGGGAAATGAAGGGGGATGGGACCCAGTGGGAGAATGGATGGTGGGGCAGACCACCTAGCAAGGCACCGCCCTCAGCTTGCGTCCTGGCCTTTCCTCTTGTCCTTAGACCGAAAGTCCCAGCCCAGGCTGTGGGGAGCGGGGGGGTGGGGGGGCGGTCAGAGCTCAGGGCACACACTCACCAGGGGTGCCACCCCGGGGATCCACATGGCCAGGGCGTGACCCTGCTTCAGCACCTGCTTTGTGGTCTGGAAGGTGTGCTGAGAGAGGGTGTTGGCCAGGTTCCCCACCCTGCTCAGGAGGCTGCGATCGGCCTTGGGGGGCTTCTGGGCCTGCTGGCGTCCCGGCGCGGGGGCTGGGGAGGAGTTGCGGGGAGAGAAGGGAGAGTGGATCAGAGGTGCAGGGAAAGCTGGGCTGGGTCAGGGTTAGGGCTGCAGCTGCTGTCCCAGCTCCACAGGCTCATGGTGACCTGGGCCCCCACTTTCCCCTGCTTGCAAATGGGAGACAGCTCAGCGAGGATGGGCGCATCGGAAACCCCGCGGGGCCTCCCCTGCTCCGGAGCAGGGGCTGGATGAGCCCTTGCCCACTTTGCTCATTTCCAGGGGCCACCTCACTCCCCAGGGAGGGACTGGCAGCCCCGCGGGCAGTACCTGACTCGTCCTTGGCTGGCGGGATGAGGAACTCTACCACCTTCTCCATACCACCCACGGCCAGGTCGGCGCCTCCAGAGGCCAGCCGGCCCACTCGGGTCTTGGCGGCATACTCCGCAGTGTCTTTGGCCACCCCCAAGGCGAGCTCACAGGTGGCCAGGGCGGCCCCCAGGACCTTGTCCGATGTGCTAGCGATGGGCACGCTGATGCTGTTCCGGGCGCTGCGGAGGCGGGTGGAGATGGTGCCCTTGAGCTCAGAGGCGATCTGGGGGAGCGGGGAGGAGGGTCAGGTACGTGCAAGGCCCAGGGGAGCCCGACTGGCGTGGCTCAGTGGTGGAGCATCGACCTAGGAACCAGGAGGTCATGGTTCGATTCCCAGTCAAGGGCACAGGCCCGGGTTGCGGGCTCCATCCCCAGTAGGGGGCGTGCAGGAGGCAGCCGATCCATGATTCTCATCATTGATGTTTCTCTCTCTCCCTCTCCCTTCCTCTCTGAAATCAATAAAAAAATATTTTAAAAAAATTAAACAAAAATAAAGGCCCAGGGGCCTGGCACCAATATTTGGGCCCTGGATTAAGCAGGGCTTAAGCGGGAAAGGGCTCGAACCCTCCCATGCCAACCGCCCCAATCACCAGGCTTCTTTGCACTGGTGCTGCCTACTGAGACCCTAACCCCCCTGGGGTGCCCCAGGGCCGCTGTCCTGATGCCCTGTGCACACAGACGTCTGTCCTTCAAAGCTCCTCTGTCTGCTCTGACCTCCCTCAGAGCACTGCTCACAGCCCGGCTGCATCTACAGGGATTTATGGATGTGGCTGAGCTTCCTGCACGTTCTGCAATAAAAAAACGTGTCTCGCCCTCGCCCGGGCGGCTCAGTGGATAGAGCGTCGGCCTGCGGACCCAAGGGTCCCGGGTTCGATTCTGGTCAAGGGCATGTACCTCGGTTGCAGACTCCTCCCTGGCCCGGGCCCTGGTCGGGGCTCGTGCAGGAGGCAACCAATCGATGTGTTTCTCTCACATCGATGTTTCTCTCTGTCTTTCCCTCTCTCTTCCACTCTCCCTAAAAATCAATGGGAAAATAGCCTTGGGTGAGGATTAAAAAAAAAAGAAAAAGAAAAAAAGAATGTGTCTCTCCCATTAGCCGGGGACGTCCTTTGTGACAAAGATGTTGCCCTTCATCTGGAAAAAAGAACACAGCAGAGCACAGGCCTGGGAGCCAAACAGACCCGCTCTCGGGGCCTCCCCTAAGGCTGTGTGACCAGCAGGAAGTCACCAGTTTTCTCATCTGTAAAATGGGGACAACCACCCCATCCCCAGGACTGACAGGAGGGTGACATGAGACAGCTCTAGAAATCACGCATCGTGGCCCTGACACGGGGGTGGGGGGGGGGGGGAGGGGGGGGTCAGTAACTGCCTGTGGGATGGGTGGATGGTTGGTCAGTGAGATAGATGGGCCAGGGCAGAGACTTACTCCCCCAAAGCACCCGACATGGGCGTTACCATAACAAATACCCAGCAACTATGTATCCAGGGGCGGTGCCTCCTCAGCCCCGGGCCCACACAGGGTTGGATCTGGAGCAGCGGTCGCCAACCTTTCAGACCTCACAGACCACTGATGTGGAGGACATGGGCCTGCAATCCTGGGATCTATGGGTGTGACCAGGATCTTAGGTGGCTGCGGACTCCACTTGGTCCAACGCAGGCCCCCGGGGGCTCTTGGGGGGATGGGGGTGTCAGGATCAGGGGACCCACCCTGTACCTGCTGGTGCCAGAAAGCCTGCCTTCCTTTGGCTCCAAGGGGACAGGAAGGAGCGCACCGCGTGGCCGGAGGGGCAGGCAGCCGCCACCAGCCTGGGAGGGCGCTCGCCACAGAAATGAACGACTCCCGGTCACAGCACCCAGGGCCTGCACCCGCCTCCGCCCCAGAGAAGAGAGAGGACTCACCTTTTCAGGGGGGTACTGGAGGGCCGGGATCTTTTCCTCCAGGTGGTCCAGGCCTCGGCAGGCCAGCTCATTGGCGGCTGTGACTGGAAGCAAAGGGCCGAGGTGGGGTGCGCCCTCCGGCACTGTGACAACCTCGCGGCGGCCTCTGTGCCAAGCAAGGCGCCTGGAGCCCTCAGACCCCCCGTCCCTGCTCCCTCCGGAGCATCACGGAGCCCGGGGGGCTCTGCCCCCTCCAGCCCCCGTCTGCCTTGGCCCCTGGAGACCGGCCGGCTCCCGCCCTCCGTGTGGGCACTGGAGTCAGGCGGGCCTGCACTCCGCATCCGCAGTGCGTGGCTCCGGGCAAGTCACAGCCCGCCTGGCCCCAGCTCCTCACTGTCATATGGATTAGCGGGCCTGCCTGGCAGGGTGGTGGGGAGAAAGCAGCTGAGACCGGCTGGAGCAGAGGTGGGAGAGGGGGGCAGCAGGGCCTGGGGCCCTTGGTGGGGCCAGGGGCAGCGGGGACCAGCTCTGCAGGCCAATCATGGAGACTTTTTTTGTTGTTGTTTTTTAATCCTCACCCAAGGACATTTTCCCATTGATCTTTTAGGGAGAATGGAAGAGAGAGGGAAAGACAGAGAAACATCGATGTGAGAGAAACACATGGATTGGTTGCCTCCTGCATGTGCCCTGACCGGAATCGAACCCAGGATCCTTCAGTCCGCAGGCCGATGCTCTACCCACTGAGCCACACCGGCCAGGGCTGGAGATGGGTTTTATTTGTATCCTTTCATATGCTCTTCCGCCAGGTATCTTATTTTTCTTTACAAAACTTTTCGTAGAGAGCCCAGATGATGTGACCGCCTTCTGACTGGGCAAAATGAGACCAAGGGATTATCTGAGGAGCGTGTAGTGGGGAGGCGGCCAGGGCCTGGGTCCTCCTCACCCCTGTGCTCTCCTGCTTGCTGTGCAGACTCCTGACCCCGTGATTCTCTAATCAGGATGGTGCAAAGTTCTGGGCTTCCTGGTATTGCTGGGATTTCCCTCCCTGCCCCATCCCTTCCCTCCCCCCTCGCCCAGGGCTGGGCCTGGGAGGAAGGTTCCATGGGGGCAGGACACTGATCCGGGGCAGGTCTGGGAAGGCGCAGGGAGGGGTGCCCTGCCTCTCCAGGGCCCTGGCCGGCAGCTCTCTGCTGCCCCCACGTGTCACGAGCTGGTACCACCAGCGGCTGACCCGGAGGGCTTCCCTGGCCTAGGCTCTCCACAGCCCTGGCAGGCCAGCCTGGTGCCCGCCGCCCCTGACCCCTGCCTTTGTGCCGGGCTCTGCTGGTTCCTGTGGCTGCATCTGGAGCCGAAGTGGGTGTCTGACCTGCCACGGGGCCCACTCCCACTACCGCCCACAGCTCTGCCCACGCCTCCTGCCAACTGCTTGGCCCATCACTGTTATCCTAGGAAAAGGCCAGCTGGGCATCTATGGACAAGAAGAGCAGTATCTATACCCATCTCTACATCTCCATAGCTCTGTCATCCATGTCTACAGGTGAGAAGGCTCTGCAATGAGTCAGACACACATATAAGCAGACAGAGCAGCCAGCTGGGAGACGATCAGACAGACTGACGGGTGGACACATAGACTGGCAGGCGGGCAGGGAGCATGCGTGAGGAGGCGGGCGGCCCATGTGCCACGGGGACTCACACTGGGTGGACAGCCTGCGAACCACGGGCTCCATGCTCCAGGCGGCCAGGCTGCTGGCGCCCTGCACGCCCTTCTCGTAGGCGTTGCACACCGAGGCCACCAGTGGGTGGGCCTCCTTGGTGCTGGTGTAGGTCTTCTGGACGCACTCGCAGGTGCCGCTCACCACGGGCAGCTGCAGCACCCGCTGCAGCACGTTCTCCTGCTCCTGGCGTGGGAGGAAGACAGGCCAAGGTGTGGGAGTCATCCTACCTCCCTCTCCTGCCCCCGCACCCCCCTACGGCGGCGCCAGGGCCACAGAGCCCACGGGTGAGGCCGGCCTGGGTCCAGTGACCTAGCAGGAAGCCAGGTCTCAGTGGTCTCTGCACCCCCACAGGGAAACAGTCCACAGCCCAGCTCTGCAGGGCTCCAGGGGCATGGCGCCCCCCAGGCTCCAGCCCACCCACTGACACGGTCGGGCGCAGAGCTTCTGTCCATCTCGGCTTGGGGGCTTTATCTAAACATTAGAAGCCTGGTGCACAAAATTCGTGCACTCGGCAGGGGGGGGGGCGGGAAGGGGTCCCTCAGCCCGGCCTGCACCCTCTCGCAGTCCGGGAGCCCTTGGGGGCAGTCGGATATCCTTAGAGCTTCCGCGGAGGCGGAGAGGCTCCTGCCACCGCCGTTGCGCTCGCCAGCCATGAGCCGGCTCAGGGCGTTTGGCTGAGCCGTGCTCACCAGGGGCAGCTCCTGTGTTGCGCATCTGCCCCCTGGTGAGTGTCATAGCAACTGGTCGTTCCGCCGTTTGGTCGGTTTGCATATTAGCCTTTTATTTTATAGGATTTCTCACCCTCGCTGGTTTGGCTCAGCGGACAGAGCAGACTGAAGGGTCCTGGGTTCGATTCCCAGTCAAGGGCACATGCCCAGATTGCAGGCTCGATCCCCAGTGTGGGGCGTGCAGGAGGCAGCCAATCAATGATTCTCTCTCATCATTGATGTTTCTATCCCTCTCTCCCTCTCCTTTCCTCTCTGAAATCAATAAACATATATTTTTAAAAAAAGGAAAAGAAGGAAGGTCTCCAGCTCTGGCTCGCTTTGAATTTGCCACTGGTACATGGTTCTGCGGGGGAGGCGAGCTCCCAGCCGTGTCCGCGGGTAGGAGGCTGAGCTAGAGACCCGCCAAGGAGGTGTGTGCGTCCACTAGACCCAGGCTACAGTATCTGAGCCTCCTGTCTTGCAGATGAGTTTGAAATCTGAACCAGAAAAAGATTATGACTGTAAACAGCGAACATCTTCTTTAATGCTTTGGACTGAGTCCTCGGGGGTTCTTTTAGGCCAGTGGTCGGCAAACTCATTAGTCAACAGAGCCAAATACCAACAGTGCAACGATTGAAATTTCTTTGGAGAGCCACATTTTTTAAACTGAAACTTCTTCTAACGCCACTTCTTCAAAATAGACTCGCCCAGGCCGTGGTATTTTGTGGAAGAGCCACACTCAAGGGGCCAAAGAGCCGCATGTGGCTTGCAAGCCGCAGTTTGCCGACCACAGTTTTAGGCAAAGCCAAGGAAGAGAGAGGTCCTGGGGGGAAAGTACCACCCCCCCGACCACATTAGGATGGCTTCAGTGTGCACCTGTCCAGCCTGAGCCTCTGTGTGCTCTGCGATCAACACGAAACTGAACACGGCGATTCCCAGGGCAAAGGGTAATTCAAGCTAACTTGGGACAAGGTGAGTTTTGTGTGGCTTCATCATTTTTTTGTTTCAATATTTTTTAAAAATATATTTTTATTGATTTCAGAGAGGAAGGGAGAGGGAGAGAGAGATAGAAACATCAATGATGAGTATCAATCATTGATCGGCTGCCTCCTGCATGTCCCACACTGGGGATCGAGCCCGCAACCCGGGCATGTGCCCTTGACCAGGAATCAATCCGTAACCCACCCTGACCCCTGGGCTCATAGGTCGGCGCTCAATCACTGAGCCACGCAGGTGGGCAGTTTCACTATTTGAACTGTGTGTAAATCAGAGAGGCTTGGCCAGGAGGTTCCCAGGTACATCCCAACATGTCAAACCATCCCAAATCACGTGGAAAAACAGCTGGACAGCCCTGGGCACGCGCCCCTCCCCTGTGCCCTGTGTGACTGCGGGGCACACAGCAAGAACAACGCCTGGTTACACAGCGCAGCGGCCCCTACTGCAGGGACCTCCACCTGGGTGGACAGAGCGTGGGCCTCCGTGCCAGGGTTTAGAATACAGTAGTTCTGTCCGGCCGGTGTGGCTCAGTGGTTGAGCATCAACCTATGAACCAGGAGGTCACGGTTCGATTCCCAATCAGGGCACATGCCCGGGTTGCAGGCTCGATCCCCAGTGTGGGGCGTGCAGGAGGCAGCCGATCAATGATTCTCTCTCATCACTGATGTTTCTACCTCTCTCTCCCTCTCCCTTCCTCTCTGAAATCAATTAAAATATTAAAAAACAAAAGAAAGAATACAGCAGGTCCCTTCTCCTCTCCCTCCCAGCCGACATTTTGTCCTTTTTCTCCAAAGTCCTTCGTTTTGAATGAGCATCTCCTCTACGCCACCCCCCGCCCCCATCCTCTAACAGTCCTCTGCAGAATGAAGCCAGGGCAAGAATAACTAAGACCTAACGGTCAATGAACGCCAATGTCCGCGGGCCACTGGTGGTCTGTGAGGTCCAAAAGGTTGGTGACCACTGCTCTAGACGCATCTTGCTCCACGTCCCCCTTGCCTCCCCTCGCGGCTCCTTCCTCGGCCCGGGGTCTACCCCACTGCATGCACCCAGGCTACTTACAGGGCAGTCTCCGTCCATCAAGGTGGGGCTCTTGTTCACGGCCATCGTAGCTCTTCACGCTGCAAAGTAGATGGCCCCGGTGCATCAGCAAACCCTCAGCTGCAGACGCACAGGGTCAGTCCCTCCCTCTCGGGCCTCCAGCTGGGCCCAGGCTGCCTGGGAGCCGGGGTGCCCTGAGCAGGAGGCACTAGGCTGGAGGGCGGATGACACAGACAAGCAGCCACTCCTGGGGGTCCCACCGGGATGAGGTGCCCACAGCCTGCTTGTCAAGACTGGTGTTTCTGCCTGGCTGTGGTGGCTCAGTGTCGTCCCATGGACCAAGAGGTCCCGGGTTCGATTCCCAGTCAGGGCACATGCCCGGGTTGCGGGCTCGATCCGCAGCAGGAGGGGGCTTGCAGGAGGCAGCTAATCCATGAGTCTCTTTCATTATTGATGTTTCTATCTTTCTCTCTCCCTTCCTCTCTAAAATCAATAAAAATATATTAAAAAAAAAAAAGATTGGTGTTTCTTGCAAGGATGTAGGAATAAGAAGTAAAAAAATGAAGGTCACTTTAAGAGTTGCCCCAACCGGTTTGGCTCAGTGGATAAAGCGTCGGCCTGCGGACTCAAGGGTCCCAGGTTCGTTCTGTCAAGGGCCCTGGCCGAGTGACTCGGTTGGTTGGGCATCACCCCATACATCCGAAGGTTGCTGGTTCGATTCCTGGTCAGGGCACATGCCCGGGTTGCGGGCTCGACCCCCAGGAGGGGTGTGCAGGAGGCAGCCGATCGATGTTTCCCTCTCTCCCTCTAACATAAATAAAAACATATTTCTTAACAAAGGAAAAGTCTTGCACTCATTCTTTTTAAGAAGGCCTATCTGCCAGTCCTCCCCTCTGTACTCAGCCAGGTGAGAAAGTAGTCCCTCTTAAAACCAGCTATTTTTTACCGCGTTCTGGAAAAGCTAGCGGCCCCAGACTATCGAATCTACGCTCTTGGTCATTCACCCGGCAAATTCCCGGGAGACCCCAACCCTCCACTTCTTTCCTTGGACTCTCAGAGACCCACCAGGTCAGGCAGGTGTCCCAGGACCCCCACACTCACTCCGGCTGACGCCTCCTCTGTCCCAGAGCCCGGCCTGCAGTGTCTCCTCCGACAGAAACAATCCTGGTCGCTCCGAGGAGTCTTGGGCAATGCCACTGACACCTCCCAGCTGGAGGAGGGCAGAGACGAGAAAGCCTAGTCAGTCCGTTGCCATGGTTACTTGACCCAGGGTCCCCCGGGGAATACCCTAACTTCTGTAAGATGTAGCCAACTAGGAGGGAGGTAGATGGCGGAGCTGCCGGGGACCCAGGCTCAGGGCAGTCATTATTCCAGAGCTTTCCATCAGTTCTGTAACAGGCTTCTGGCCCCCAGTTCTCAAAATCCGGTTTTTCCAGAAGGAAGGTGCGGGGGTATGTGTCATTAAACGTGGGAGCTCTGAAGTTCTATAACCTTTCGCTCCTCTTCCACAGAGGGTCCTGCAGGGCTGTTTTCAACTCATTTTCCAACCCCTTATTATTACTATGAGAGGGAATTTCTTTTAAAATTTGTATTGATTTCAGAGTGGAAGGGAGAGGATGAGAGAGATAGAAACAACAATGATGAAATTCATGGATGGGCTGCCTCCTGTACATCCCACTGGGGATCGAGCCCACAACCTGGGCATGAGCCCTTGACTGGAATCGAACCTGGAAACCTACCGACGCGCTACCCACTGAGCCAAACCAGCTAGGGTTCTCAGTGAGATAGGGAACCCAAGCTGGGGTGGACTCCCTGACAGTCCAGCTTTTGCAGGAGCAGCTTCAACCTCTGTCCATTCCTACATTTCAAGGAAATTTCTTTCTTTTTTTAAAATATATTTTATTGATTTTTTACAGAGAGGAAGGGAGAGGAATAGAGAGTTAGAAACATCGATGAGAGAGAAGCATCGATCAGCTGCCTCCTGCACACCCCCTACTGGGGATGTGCCCGCAACCAAGGTACATGCCCTTGACCGGAACCGAACCTGGGACCTTTCAGTCCACAGGCCGATGCTCTATCCACTGAGCCAAACCGGTTTCAGCTCAAGGATATTTCTTGAACTTCACCTGTTCTAAGATGCCACCAGAACATGCCGATAGAGCCACCTGGATTCGCCCATGATTGTCACTGATCAGCAACCAAGAACTATGGCCTCGCACTCCTGCCTTAGCCATGGGTCAGGCTGAGCCCGAGGCCCGGTTCCTGGCTGCAAATGATGGAGGGCTCGGGTGCGAGCCCCGGTGTTCAGGCTGAGGAGGGCCTCTTAAGGAAAACGGACAGGAGCAGAACATCGCTGACTTCCCTGCTGCTGGTGGAACTGGATCTACTGCTGACTCTCTAGGTTGTGTGCTGTGGGCCGTGGAGAAGGAGGCGGAGGGTGGGGCCCGGCCTTCGTGGCTCAGGGAGCATCGACCTATGAACCAGGAGGTCACAGGTTTGTTTCCCTGTCACGGCACATGCCTGGGTTCCATCCCCAGTGAGGGGTGCGCAGGAGGCAGCCAATCGATGATTCTCTCTCATCATTGATGTTTCTATCTCTCCCACTCTCTCTGAAATAAATAAAAATATTTTTTTAAAAAAAGAGAGAGGCAGAGGGTGGGGGAAAACTGAGCTCTATGATAGGTCCTTATAATCCAGTCTGTACCTGTGAGACAATAAAGCAGGAACTGGGAGGTGAAGAAAGGGAGAATCCAGTGGGGAGTCCTATCTGATACGTTCACTACTTACGGGGCTGACCCAGACTTCAAGAACAAAATGGATAATGGGAGCGGGGGGGGGGGGGGGGGGGGGGGGGGGGGAGTGTCTAAGGCATGCCCTCTACCCTCGGGCGGGTTCAGGACGCATAGCCAGGGGCTGTGTCTGGAGAGCAAGCCGGCCAAAGGGCAGCTCCAGCCCTTGGAGGAGTGGCTGTGGGCCAGAGGGAGGAGAGGGCGCTGGGCCCGCAGCGCTGCTGACATAGCTGGTCCTCTGGCCGAGCTGCCGGGGAGCCAGGATGTGGGGGAGAGGTGAGCGAGGTGAAAGGGCCAGGGGAGTCCCTTGGGAAGGGTCCACGTTTCGGCAGCAGCTTCAAGGACACGGTTACCTTCCTCCCCCATCTCTGTCTGCCAGCGCCCCCCCCCCCTCCATGCCCACCACACAGGCAGGCACAGGGACCTAGCCATCTGTGCACAGCGGGTCCCAGAACCAGGCAAGTCACTGACGCTCATCCCTGAATGCATTTCTCAGGCAGCGGGTTCAGCGGTGAAGGTGCTGGCTTGTACATTTGTTAGGAGTGTCTTGCTTTGTGAATCACTCCTGAATGTGGAGGCTCGGAGGTGGGGGTGTTAGTTAAAAAGGTGCGCAGGGAGGGAGTACCAGGGCACACACATTCTAGTTTTCCACCAATTCTAGAAGAGGCGCATTCCCCAGACTCCCCACCACCTACTCTAACTTGGTGAGGACAAAAGTACCACCATGAGCCCGGCCGGCGTGGCTCAGTGGATGAGCATTGACCTGTGAACTAGGAGGTCACGGTTCGATTCCCAGTCAGGGCACATGCCTGGGTTGGGGGCTCGATCCCCAGTGAGGGGCATGTCTCTCTCATCATTGATATTTCTTCCTATCTCCCTCTCCCTTCCTCTCTGAAATCAATAAAAAAATATATATATATTTGAAAAAGGAAAAAAAAAAAGTACCAGCACGATACCACTGTAACATGCCTCCAGAAGCAAAACCCCACCTTCAGGCTGACAGAGGACCTCGCCTGGGTAGCAGCCGGATGAGAGCACCATAGAACCTCTAGCGACTCAGGTGTTCACATCGAAGTCCCTCTTCATCCTCCTCCTCAGCGGGGGTTCCAGGCCAGAGCTCACGCCGCCCAGTGCAGACTCTGCTGAAGGTCATTTCGGGATCGCCTTCCTTTAAAAGCCTTCGCCATGCCCACAAAACACTCACAGATACGGAGTCAATTTTGTCTAGAAATTTAATTAGACATATTTAATCTATCACAGTAAAGGATCTGGACGTTGTTTAAACATTTTTTTTTTCCAGACCCCGTGCCCTCTCCCTGTTTAAACATTTTATGTGCCCTGATCTAGCAGCTTTCATGTCTCTTAAAATTCCCAGAAGGTTTCTTCTCAAATCCTGAGTCTTGATCGCTTTAAAAATAAAGAGCAAGGACCCGAGCCTGCTGTCTAAGAAGCTCAATCACATGTTTGGGAAGCTCAGCTCTGTGATCACAAAAGAACCCGACACCCAGGATGGGAGGCAGGAACACGAGTGAAGTGGCCTCTGCTCAACACTGGCACATCTCCTTCCCTAATGCTACGGCTCCTTCCACCTCCCAACGCCCCGCACACACGGAGTGTGACTGATCACAGGAAACTGCAACCCTCCGACGTTCAGAGTGCTTGTGACACTTAATTGCATAAATTTATGTGGAAATGTCCCAACTGTCATATGTCTTTAAATAAAACAATCTTGCTGACAAGTCTAAATATACAGGGAGCACCCCCCCCCCAAATGTATATACACACTAACAGCTCAATTTTGAAAATAAGATGAATTTTAATAAGCACTGCCTTTGTAATTATTCAAAGTGTGTGTATACATTTTTTGGGGGGGGACACCCTATAGTTTTAATTTTTGGAGAAAATAGAAACCACTGACCAACAGAGATTCTCAGAAAGGCTTCTGGCACCGGATTCCGAGTCTCCCACTCGCCTCCACCAGACGGCAGTGAGCTGTCACGGAGGCGATGCAATGAATAATGCTGAGTCCCGGCTCCGGCTCTTGCACTCAGGACTGAGTGACCTTGGACTGGCAGTCAGAGGAATGAAGTTCTGGCCTCGGCTTTCTTTAAACCCCGTGTCCCCCTCTGTCACAGGCTACCCCATGGTGACCTTCCACGTTCTTTTTGCCTCAAGTTCTTTCTAAGTGCTTGGTCAATGCACTACCTCGGACACAACTGATACCTTGGAGGTGCCCGAAGCCTTTCTGATCCCACTTCCGGACAGAAGGACAGGAGTGCAGTGATGTCAGGGGGAGCGATTCCCGAGGCTGTAAGCCCAGCTCCCACCATCCTGCCTGGGCTCTATGGGGGAAGGGGCCTCTGCTGGTCTGAGGGCTGTGATCAGACCTGCCGTAGGTGCGCAAAAGCAGTGAGGCAGCACAGTCCAAACATTGCTGTGTGTTAGCGTTCACTTATTAGTTTGGACCTTTAGAAGTTAGTTTTCTTTCCATGTTTATTCATTCAGCGAGCACTAAGCTCCCACTATGTGCAGAAGAGAGGCTCAATGAATGTTAGACGGAGGGAAAATACTCAGAAATTCTGAAGTAATTGCAGCACTCCAAACAACATGTAAATCTTCATGCTCTCCCTCCTCCATCCTTGGCCCGACCTCTGCTCACGCACCAGGCCCCTGAATGCTCATGGGAACAAGTCGTTAAGCACAGACTGACCCAAGCATGGTCCGTGCCCAATGCAAATGTCCATCCCGCCAAGAGGTGTGCATCTTCAGCCTGGAGCTGCCTCAGTGGATCTTCAGCTTCAGGTGAGGCCAGGCCACCGTGATGATACCAGCCATCGAGGACACGAGCCCCCCGAGTCCAATGATGCCGGGGTTGGACTTATAGATGCCCAACTGGTCCAGAGGGTTCAGGAGGTCACAGAGGTTCTTCACCGTGTCCAGGAGCAAGGGAGGGTGCTTCCGCAGCGATCGGAACAGGAGCAGGAGAAAGGACTGGAGCCATTCTGTTTCCTCATCGGCCACGCTGTGCCCCAGAGGATCCTGGGAGAGCGACTTGTCCCTCTTTGCCTTGTCCTGTGCGGCCCGTTCCATCTGCAGGGAGATTTCGTACAGATCCCTGACCAGGCTCAGCAGGAGGGAATAGTAGTAGTAGCGTGCGGCCCACATTCGCCATTTCTCTTTGTTAATGCTGGAGGCTAGCCCTACGCTCCTCACCCAGAGGACGGTGTCACAGATGAAGTAGACCACACGGTTCAGGTTGGCGAGTGTCAGGCAGAAGCGGGGCACCAGGTCCGTGGCGTGAATGCTCTGCTGAGTGGCCTGCACAGCGTGTACCACGTTGCCCAGCCTGAACCCTGCAAGAACCCACGGCAGCAAACGGTTATTTAACTGTGCGACAGGAAGGCAGGGCCCCGCACCAGGGAGAGGCCAGCACTGGTCCTTGGCCACAATGTCACGGAGGCTCTGTCCTTGCTCAGGAAAGGAGAAAGACTACACTTCACAGCAGGTCTCGGACACCTAACATGATCCCAGCCCTGGCTGGTTTGGCTCAGTGAACAGAGCGTCAGCCTGCAGACCAAAGGGCTGGGTTTGATTCCGGTCAAGGGCATGTACCTCGGTTGTAGGCTCCTCCCCGGCCCGGGCCCAGGTCGGGGTTCATGTAGGAGGCAACCAATCGATGTGTTTCTGTCTGTCTTTCCCTCTCTCTTCTACTCTCCCTAAAAATCAATGGAAAAATATCCTCGGATGAGGATTAACACAGATAGATAGATAGATAGATAGATAGATAGATAGATAGATAGATAGATGATAGATAGATCGATAAAATAACCTGGGAAGGGACAGGCGGTGGCTCTTTGACTTCCCTGCCTCCGTTGCAGTGAATGCTCAGCACTGCCTTACAACACCAGGCACTCGAGGTCAGGCACGAGTGTGCACTGTCCATCTGCCCGGGACCAGCTTACACTTCTTCTTCTTTTTTTTTTTTTTTAAATATATATTCATTTATTTTTTACAGAGAGGAAAGGAGAGGGATAGAGAACTAGAAACATCGACGAGAGAGAACAATCCATCAGCTGCCTCCTGCACATCCTACACTAGGAATTGAGCCCACAACCAAGGTACGTGCCCTTGACCAGAATCGAACCTGGGACCCTTCGGTCTGTAGGCCGACGCTCTATCCACTGAGCCAAACCGGTCAGGGCAGCTTACACTTCTTTACAAGGAAGGCTCTATGGTAACGTGAACTCCAGATGCAGCATCCTTCTGGAGAGTCTGATGCCCTACATTTTATTTCCTTTCCACGCAAAAGACTGCTTTGAAAACAACACCATTATCAATTTGCCATTTCTCTGGCCCAAACCCCTTTGGCTCCTACTGTCAAGACAAAGTAAATAACTGGCTCAGTGGTTGAGTGTTGACCTATGCACCAGGAGGTCACAGTTCAGGGCATATGTTGCTGGCTTGATCCCCAGTAGGGGGCGTGCAGGAGGCAGCTGATCAATGATTCTCTTTCATCATTGATATTTCTATCTCTCCTTCTCCTTTCCTCTCTGAATAAAAATATATTTTTTAAAAAAAGAATTTTAAAAAAAAAGAAGTGAGAATGGTAGGATTTAGTGTATAGGACAACTAGTAATATTGTCATTTATGACTCCTAGTGAATTAAATCAACCACTGCAAGACATGCCTTTATCTGAGCCTGTAATTCCATTAGTCAGGGATTTATCAATCAAATATTTATGCATCAGTCAAATACTCAGTATGCGTTACTGTCCTAAACACTATGGAGGGTAACCAAAGAAGTACTTTCCTTAAAGAACTGTCTCTTAGACTCAGCAAATGCTCGGAAGTAGCTTCCCCGAGGAAACTTATAATCTCAGAAGAATGTTTGGTATCATCTTATCAAAGGGAACGCAGGACACAGAACTCAACGAATAATCCTGGGTTCCATTCTGCCTCTTGCACTAATGACTGAGTGACCTTGGGCAAGTCCTTTCTGGACTTCAGAGACAGGTGATCTGCAAAGGGCCTCTGAGTGCCAACATCCTAAAGAACCTGAGAACGTCCATCTTGCTCTTCCAAAGCCATCCAGAAAAGCTCACCCTGCCCTTCCCATCCCGCCTGACAACGTTGTCTTCTCGTCAAACCAGTTTTCTCACTGATCCTCCAACACAACTGTTTGCTCTTAAGAGTCTGAGCCTTCCCTGGTGGAAACCACCCCCAAGACGCTCTCCTTCCTCCTCTTGCTAGCCACGCCTCCAGCCCACCGCCTCAGAACGCCTTCCTTGTCCTCCACCAACATATCTGGCACTAAATCTAATAGCGTTATTACACCATGTGCTCTCAGATCTCCCACAAAGCTCGGGATTATGCCTCCAGGAGGTCGGTGCTCACAAATAATTGCACAACATCTGATTTCCACATTTCCTCTAGGTCCCTGCTCACCTGCTGTAGCAACTTCTGCTCTCCTCAAACAACTAGGAGTCGGGCACAGGACTGCTACTGGAAGGACAGGTTTCCCACTATGCCCTATTGGTCAAGTGAACTAAGTGAGCATAAAACACTTGACTTCACTTTGTGCCTTTAACGTGAAACCATGCCACCATTGGTCTAAGAAAATGTATCCGCCCCTAGCTGGTTTGGCTTAGTGGACAGAGTGTTGGCCTGTGGACTGGAGGGTCCCAGGTTCGATTCCGGTCAAGGACACATGCCCAGGTTGTGGGCTCGATCCTCAGTAGGAGGCGGGAAGGAGGCAGCCAATCAATGATTCTCTCTCATCATTGATGTTTCTCTCTCCCTCTCTCCCTCCCTCTCTGAAATTTATATATATATATATATATATATATATATATATATATATATATATATATATATATATATACACACACACACACACACACACACATACACACACACACACACGTACATATATATATACATATATATATATATATATATATAGAACGACTCTGTCCTTTTCCTCTAGCAATCCCTCAAGAGAAGAAGAGGAGAGGCAGGGGGCCCAGGTTACAGCTATTCTGTTCTTCCAGAGAATACAAGGGGCTCCCAGGAGGCCGGAGTTCATGTCGGGGACTGCCCAAACATGTGGTGATTCTAAGAACCAAAGGTGAACCAGCCCTAGCTGGTTTGATTCAGTGGATAGAGCGTTGGCCTGCGGACTGATGGGTTCTGGGTTCGATTCCGGTCAAGAGCACATGCCCGGGTTGTGGGCTCGATCCCCCTCGCCAGAAGGGGGTGTGCAGGAGGCAGGTTCTCTCTCATCATTGATGTGTGTGTGTCTCTCTCTCTCCCTCTCCCTTCCTCTCTGAAATCAATAAAAATATATTTGAAAAATAAATAAATAACGGTGAGCTAACACGGTGTGTGCGCCACGGGTTGTGACTGACCGGGAAGATGCGGAGCATCACCGACTGGGAGCATTGCAGGTGTTTGTAAATGGTCTGAGGCAGCAAAACAGTCCCCTTGTGGGGCCTGTCATTCCATGAGGGCAGACTGACTGGCTGGCTTCATCAGCAAACCTGACTAGAAAGGAATGTTCTAGAAAGTGTTTTGTGAATTACAGAGCCCGAGGATCCAAACCAGGGCCCACTGGCCCTTGAGAAACAGGGTACTTACATTTGCGGCCAGTGCTCACACTAGACTCCAGTTTCTTGAGCTTCATTACCACCTTCTCTTTGTCAGCTTTAGGCTCTAACAAATACCTAAGCAACATGCATGTGTACTGAGTGGCTCTGAAACGGAAAAATAAAAATAAAAATAAAAATGAGGAGGAGGATTGACAAACCAAATAAAACTGGATCCATGAAGTAAGGGAAGGAGGAACATGTCTCGCTAGAGGCAAAGCTTCCAAGACAATTTCTCATGCAAGCAGCTCTCCCAAGAGCAGGATTCTGCAACAGGCACTGCACGGGGCCAAAGGGCAGGATGCACGATGGAAATGCAACTCAAAGGTGATGCAGGAGATCTCGCGATGATACAGAGAGCAGCCCCTCCGAGGGCCTTTGGCTGGCACGGTGGTAAACTGCACAGAAACCTCCCTCATGCTAAGTCTGCAGAGACCCACCGTCTTTATTTTCTCAAGTGCAGAACGGTTCTGCAGATTTCTAAAGGGAACTTTTTGCCACAGAGTTAACCAAGCACTTATGTGGCAGGAGTGGCTCATGTGTGTGTGTGTGAGAGAGAGAGAGAGAGAGAGAGATTATATATTGGCTAGAAGCCAATGAAAAGTCCACAGTGTGACTATCGTTTGATTTTTTTTTTTATGACGAGCAAATACACACCCATACATATCCAAGTTTAGATATGTCTTTTCAAACTAATTAGTATTGTATATAAAATACAGCCAGACCCCTGTTTAAGAATACCAAACGTTCAATGAAGTGATTATTGTCATGCCTACAAATAACAATGCCTTACTAACAGAAATAAAGCACATGAGCCGAAACCGGTTTGGCTCAGTGGATAGAGTGTCAGCCTGCGGACTGAAAGGTCCCGGGTTCGATTCCGGTCAAGGGCATGTACCTTGGTTGCGGGCACATCCCCACTGGGGGGTGTGCAGGAGGCAGCTGATCGATGTTTCTCTCTCATCCAATGTTTCTAACTCTCTATCCCTCTCCCTTCCTCTCTGTGAAAAATCAATAAAATATATATATAAAAAAAAAGAAATAAAGCACATGAGCAATTTTATGCCCCATAATGGAACATCCAAATGCACTTGGCAGTCTATTTATAAAGTAGATGCCTGTTTCCCGCTGTCCTATAACTGTATTTGAATCCCTTTGTGCTACAAATATTACTCTACCTCTGGTCTAATCATTAAGTCTAGATGAGACAAATTAACCAGAGAAAATAATCAAATGTAATTGCATGTGTTCCCATGGGAGCCCACGTACATGAAGGGTTCGGACACAGGGAGGGAAACTGAGGTATCCGGCATTCTGAGCTAAGGATGAGGTAAGACGCCGAGGGGCTTAAAGGAAGGAAGGTCATTCGAAGGTCAATAAGATGCACAGATGCTCAATAATTAGAAGTTTGCTTTGCCCTACAGATGTGTCATAAAAAGTTATTTCTGGTGACAACTCTTATTATGGGCAAGGCCCCTAATTTATGAATTCTTTTAGGTAGTTAAGGGGGTGGGGCAGAAATTTTTCTTGAGCCCGAGGGGGGGGTCTTGGTTGCCTTTAGCTCAAAATAATCCACATATCACATATCACAGAGGAACATCTTGGGGTGACTCATTCTGAACCCCTACACTCTCAATTACAATGTAACACGTTGCCCTAGCCAGTTTGGCTCAGTGGATAGAGTGTCAGCCTGTGGACTTAAGGGTCCCCGATTTGATACGGGTCAGGGCACCTGCCCGGGTTGCGGGCTTGATCCCCAGTAGGGGGTGTGCAGCAGGCAGCCGATCAATGATTGTCTCATTATTGATGTCTCTCCCTCTCCTTTCCTCTCTGGAATCAATAAAAATATATTTAAAAAATAAAAATAAGATGTAGCACGTTTTCCAAAGTGATGAAATATAAAATAACCTCACACTGACACACACACACACTTTGTGGCTAGAGGGCTCAAGCTGTTCACATTCTCAGATTTGGTCAAATAACAGGAAGGCGTCCAAAAACAAGGCATTCTTTTATGAACGCCAGTTTGTTCTTAGAAGCTGGAGTTGACCAAGAGGATTGGGAAATGAATAGGAGAGATTTCAGACCTTGCTGAGTAAGTATATCCTAAGCAATTATTTCATTAGCCAGCCTCACTGATGCCCCTCTGGGGGGTACAGTCTCAGCCCGCTGACCGCAGGCTTCCATCTGCACGAAGCTTGTACGTAATGCAACCATTCTTTAAATCTCCCCAATTCATGAGGAAGGTGGTTTGGCGTGGTCGGTAGAGAGGTGGGCACTGGAGTCAACTGTGAAAGTTGCAATCTCTCAGCTCTGCCGCTTAAACCTGCTTGTTTCTCCCTCTGGGAAACGGGGTTGGTCAGAGCAGCCGGCTCCTAGGGCTGTGATGGGGGTCCATGAGCCCTGACCCACTCTGACAATAAGTCTCCTTACTGGGGTCTTGCTCACTGGCCTGCTGGTGTCAGTACTTTACCCCCGAACGAGAGGAAAAGCTGTTCAATCAAACTGCAGCCCTAACTAGTTTGTTTTTTTTTTTCTTTTAAAATAAATGCACAAGAATCAAAAGAATTCCTAAAAGTACATCAGGAGCTGCCCGAACCCGCGCGGCTCAGTGGTTGAGCTGGGACCTATGAACCTGGAGGTCACGGTTCGATTCCCGGTCAAGGGCACATGCCCGGGCTGTGGGCTCGATCCCTGGCGGGGGGCGTGCAGGAGGCAGCCGATCCATGTATTCTCTCTCATCATTGATGTTTCTCTCTCTCTCTCTCTCTCTCTCTCTCTCTCTCTCCCTTCCTCCCTGAAATCAATTAAAATAAATAAGTAAATAAAATAAAAACACCAGGAGCTCATTGGTATGGAAACCACCTCGTGCACGGAATGCTTCTGGCCGCACAGCGTGCGCCTCCGAGGGGCGGGGAGTCCCTTCCAGGCTCGGGCGCCGCGATCGGTTCCCGGTTCCCAGTTCCCAGGACGGTCCGCCGCGGCGGGCGGGACCGCACGGAAGGCGGAGGAGGTAACCCAGGTTCCCGTCTCCCCATGTGCCTTCGTGCGCGGTGTGAGGCCACCCCAAGGGCTCGGCTCCCTGGCCACAAAAGTCACCCCAACGTTTCTTTAAAAATCAATGCTCGCGGCAGGCGGGGCGGAGAACCGTGTCCCCAGGCTGGGAGCTGGGAGAAGGGGGCGCGCCGACCGGCCCCGCCCCGCCCCGCCGAGTTCGGGACGACAGGCTGGACCCCAGCCCCCCCAGAGCCGGCGGCCTGCCCTCCTTCCCGGGGTGCGGGTCGGAGGAGAGGGCGGAGGGGGCGGAGGCGGCCGGCACCTGCCTCACCTGAAGAGCCGGTCGCGGCCCTGGGTCTGGTTGGTGAAGCGGGTGAAGGCCTCCATGGCGCCGGCCACCGGCCACCCGGAGCCTGACCCGGCCGCGAGTCCTCAGGGCGTCACGGGTCCCGCGGGAGGTCGGCCGCGGGCGCCCGAGGGGCAGAGTCTCTCCGCCAGCGGGGCGGGCAGGCGGGCGGGCGTCGCGCAGCGCGACTTCTCGGGCTTCCGGTCGGGACCGGAAGTTGTGGTTACTAAGGCGACGCCAAGCCGCCGGCCAGGTGAGCGAAACCCCCGCTTCCGCTCTGCGGTGCCAGCGCTTCCCGCGTGCCCTTGGGCTCCCTTCACGTCCCGGATCTCCTCGAGGGGCTCCAAGGGGCCCGTCTCCTGGTCTCAGGCAATTCCCCGGCCCCCAGGAACCCCAGGTAGGATCCGAACGGAGGTTCCCCTGAGCTTCCGCTTGGGGACTGCAAGGCTAAACGTTCCCAGGCCTGTGCCTCGGTGTCCCGGGAGCAACACCAGCTCCAGCTCTGCGGGAGCACAGGGTTAGAGCAGAGATAAGCCCATCGGAGGAGAGTATTATTCCTAGCAGGAGGGCCGGGTCCAGGGGGAGAATTTTCTGTTAGGGTTACCGAATGAAGATTGCTACTTGAGGAAACCCTAAAATGGTTACCACGAACAAAGTGGGGGCAAAAATAGATCACAATGAAATTGCACCAATGGACGGTCCTCCTGTGGGGCCTGAAGACATGGAACCCCATCCATTCCGTAGCAATTTTTAAATTTTTGACTGATTGATTGGTTGATTGATCTTAGAGAAAGAGAGGGAGGGAGAGAGAAACATGGACCTGTTGTTCCACCCATATATGCATTTACTGGTTGACTCCTGTAGGTGCGCTGATCAGGGATCAAACCCACAACCTTGGAGTATCCGGATGACACTCTAACGGTTAGTCTAACGAACTGTGCTACCTGGCCAGGGCCACAGCAGCAATTTTAGAAAATGCCCCCCCCCCCTATAATTACAAGTTAAGGTCGCCTATTTTTTAAATTTTTAGTCCGTTGTTCAGACCTACCCCTAACACTTGCAGGCCCCGGGGGTAGCAGTACAAATAGAGACCCACATACCATACATTTAAATATTTAAAAGTTTTAAATCAAAGTAACACATTGTTAAATATGTTCTATTCTCTTCTACCTTGACAAATATCTATATACACTGAGTGGCCAGATTATTATGATCTCTGGACGCATAATGATCTGGCCACTCAGTGTATATCCTATATAATAAAAGGCTAATATGCAAATTGTCCCCTCGACCAGGAGTTCGACCAGCAGGCAGGCCGGCCAACCGCCCATGTCCCCTCCCCCTGGCCAGGCTGGCCGGACCCCACCCATGCACGAATTCATGCACCGGGCCTCATATATATATACATACACACACACACACACCCGAGTGGCCAGATTATTATGCGTTCAGTGTATATAAAAGCCTAAGCGACCAAATGACCAGTTGTCCGGTTGCTATGATGCGCACTGACCACCAGGGGGCAGATGCTCAACACACCGGATTGGGGTCCCTCCTGTCTTGATCAGACCTGTGGGGATCGGGCCGAAGCCAACTCTCCGACATCCCCCGAGGGGTCCCGGATTGCAAGAGGGCGCAGGCCAGGCCGAGTGACTCCTCTGGGGCACGAATGCGTGCACCGGGCCTCTAGTACTTTCATAATGATCTAGAAGTCATCTCACATTCAGAATTCTTGGGCTCTTTGGAATACCTGGAAACACAGCCAGAATATTGTACTGTGGGGAGAGCCGGCCCCAGTCCCTTCCCACCGCTTCTCTTCCCGTTTCTGGCTCCCACCCACATCACCGAGAGGGGCCTTGCGTACAATGTGTGGATACTCCAAGCCACATCCAAGTTCTGCCCATACCCCTTCGATCAGCCATGCCTTGGTTGGTCACCTTTCAGGTCTAGGGGTGCACACATTAGCAGCTGGGGGAAAAAAGCCAGGAAGAGACTCTTGCAGGTACCATTTGGGCAGTAAATTTCAGGGGTATAGGTGCCCTGAACATGGTCTAGACTCCAGAAGGAGGCATCTGGACTTTGAGGTGGTATATCCTCTTGGCCCCACAAATTTACTCCTCCTTGCACAGACAAGTGCCTGGAAGAGCCAGAAGTATTCAAGTTCATATCCCAGGGCGGGGCATTACTGCAAGAAAAGGAGAATTTGCTGAATGCTGGCTCTGGGCCTCAGGTATTAGGTTACTGAGGGACACAAGTAAATAGCTAAGCACAACACAAGTTCGACAGCTGTTATTGGAAGTGCTTGAAATGCCTCTGGTCAGAGGGGAGAGGAGGAAAGGGAAAAGTCATGGCTCAGTATTCGGCTGGCTGGAGCACAGCCATTTGCGGAGATGGAAGAACCAGGAGAAGACAGGAGGGGGGTGGGGGGGGGCGGAGAAGGTAAATTCTCTTTGGGATAAAAAGACAGCCTCTCCTCTATCAGGAGGCAAAGAAAGGCAACACGGTTTCCAGATCCCTGTGTTTCCACCTTAGCACACCTCATCTTTGGCTGGCCTGTCCTGCTGATGTCCTTACTAACACGAAGAGCGTATCTGAGTAATGTGATAACCATCCCGTAATTAGCATGCAAAGTGCCAGCCTCTAGAATAAATAGTCCCCATCGACTGTTATGCTTGTGCTAGAGATGATATACTGTTTGAACTTCACCATTTATTTTTAAATATATATGTATATATTTGAAAATGTATTTTTATTGATTTTAGAGAGGGACAGAGAGAGAAAAACATCAATGATGAGAGAGTATCGGCTGCCTCCGGCACATCCCCTACTGGGGATCAAGCCCACAACCTAGGCATGTGCCCTTGACCAGAATCAAACCTGGGACCCTTCAGTCTGCAGACCGACACTCTTATCCGTTGAGCCAAACCAGCTAGGGCTAAATATATTTTTATTGATTTCAGAGGGGAAGAAAGAGGGAGAGACATATCAATGATGAGAGAGAATCATTGATCGGCTGCCTCCTGCATGCCCCCCACTGGGAATCGAGCCCACAATCCCGGGCATGTGCCCTTGCCCGGAATCGAACCTGGGACCCTTCAGTCCGCAGGCAGATGCTCTATCCACTGAGCTAACCTGGCTAGGTCTGAACTTCCCTATTTTCTCCGATATCTTTATTTCCTTCCTTAGTCAGCTCCTCAGTTTCAGAGCCGTTCCCAGCGCCGCCTTCTGTGATGTCATACCCCAACGGAAGCCGCGCCCAAAAGATGAGGCTGCCTTTGTTTACACAAAAGGGACAGCTGGAGGTGCCCACCCCTTCGGAGAAGGACTGGTCCAAGGATGATGAAGAGGGCTACGTCTTCAAGGACCCACACCAGGAGCTGGATTCCCTGCCTCAGCCGTATCGAATGATCAACAAGCTGGTGAACCTGCTGTTCAACCGGGCGTGGGAAATTATTGAGGAGAGGGACTCGCTGAGGGAAGTGGAGCTCAGCCGAATCCGGCCGACCCTCTACCCTCCAGTTTTGGAAAGCAAGGTACGGAGACGCTGACCAGGGTCCCTGTTTCTCGGTTGAGTTGTTAGTAAATGAAAACACGGCCCGGCTGGTGTGGCTCAGTGGTTGAGCGTTGACCTATGAACCAGGAGGTCACAGTTCGATTCCCGGTCAGGGCACATGCCCGGGTTGTGGGCTTGATCCCCAGTGTGGGGCGTGCAGGAGGCAGCCGATCCCTGATTCTCTCTTGTCATTGATGTTTCTCTCTCTCTCTCTCTCTCTCTCTCTCTCCCCGTCTCTATATCCTATATAATAAAGAGCTAATATGCTAATTAGACCAAACAACAGAATGACCATCCGAACGACCTCCAGGACAAAGCCAGGGCTGCGAGGGCCTACCCTTTGCACAAATTTCGTGCATCGGGCCTCTAGTAAATAATAAATGAAAACACCTCATCCAGGGAAGGATTTCCTACCAGGAACCTTCATGCAATAAGACAGCTGCATTTTTTTAAAGATTCTAGGCATGCGGGTGTTGCCTGGAATGGATTTGGTCCTTGTCTGTGGAAACGGGTGTGCTGGCTAATCGAGGATGACACCGAAGGTCTTTTATGTTCAGCCGCCATTACTTTGATATCTTTCTTTCTTTTTTAAAAAAAAATGTATTTTATTGATTTTTTTAGAGAGGAAGGGAGAGGGAGAGAGTTAGAAACATTGATGAGAGAGAAACATCTATCAGCTGCCTCCTGCATACCCCCTACTGGGGATGTGCCCACAACCAAGGTACATGCCCTTGACCGGAATCGAACCTGGAACCCTTGAGTCTGCAGGCCGACGCTCTAGCCACTGAGTCAAACAGGTTAGGGCTCCACAGTGTTTTTTTATTTTGTTTTAAAATAGATTTTTATTGATTTCAGAGAGGAAGGAAGAAGGAGAGATAGAAACATCAATGATGAGAGAGAATCGTTGATCGGCTGCCTCCTACACGCCCCACACTGGGGATCGAGCCCGCAACCCGGGCATGTGCCCTGGCTGGGAATCGAACTGTGACCTCTTGGTTCATAGGTCGACGCTCAAACCACTGAGCCACACCAATTGGGCCACAATGTCATAGATGAATGTGGTACAGGGGATGTGACCACACTTAGTGTAGTGACTAAACATTTACTCTCCACTTCTTAGTTTTCTTTGGCCCCACTCCCCTAAAAGTGGAGTGCTATGACTTCCTTTTATTTTCCTTTTTTTTTTTTGTTAATCTTCACTCGAAGATATTTTTTCTATTGATTTTTAGGGAGAGTGGAAGAGAGAGGGAAAGACAGAGAGAAACATCCATGTGAGAGAAACACATCGATTGGTTGCCTCCTGCCCTAGCCCCGACCAGGGCCTGGGCCGGGTAGGATCCTGTAACCGAGGTACGTGTCCTTAACCAGAATCGGAACCTTTGGTCTGCAGGCCGATGCTCTATCCACTGAGCCAAACCGGCTAGGGCGGCTATGACTTCTTGATACGTGGGCAAAATATGGAAATGAGCCCTGTGTTTGGGGATGATATTATATCTAGGAAGGGCCTATATCCCTCTTTGAAATGTCAACTTACGTTGCTTGCAGAAAGTGACAGCTGAAAAATCATCCTTTTTTTTCTTCTCTTTGTTCTTTGTTTTCCCAGCTCAGCAAAAGGCCAAGATGCATAGCGGTTTCCCAAGACTATGTGTTTATTGCAGGAGCCAAAGGTTTCTCCATCTATAATCTGCACGATGCTAGACAAATCTATGTTTACGAGAAATTTAAAGTTGAGGTCATGTCCATCTGGGCCACAGATTTGGGGAATGAAACGCTTATGGCTCCTGTGGATGAAATGGGTACTTGTTCTTCATCTTCCTTTAGCCTCATTTATGTGCACCTGTAGACCAAGCATGTCAAACTCAAAGGCTAACACGGGCCCAATAAACAAGGTTTAAGTTTATGTGGGCCACAAAAAATCAAAAGCTTCCATTCTCATAGAAAGGTAGGTTTATTTCGAAAAGTATCGTATTAAAAAAAAGCACAGGAGCAATGATAAAATTCATGTTTTCTTCCTAACACTTGGCATCTCCTCTCTGCTACTATCTTTCCTACTTCGGGGGAAGTCTTGTTCACAGTGATTACGTTCAAAACTGACCCACATGAATGTCAGTAATTCTGGATCTGACAGGAGACTTATTTCCTTTCATAATCCTATATAATAAAAGCCTAATATGCAAATCGAACAAACGGCAGCATGACCGGTGGAACGATCAGTCGCTATGATGCACACTGACCACCAGGGGGAAGACGCTCAATGCAGGAGCTGCCCCCAACCTGCAGGACCCAGGCCAGCCAAGGCAGGTGCCAGGGGAGGGCCCCCCAATCGCCCTGCTGTCAGCCCACAGATCAGCCCTGATCGCCGGCCAGGCCTAGCGACCCTACCCGTGCATGGATTTCGTGCATCGGGCCTCTAGTTGTACCGGTAAATAACTACTGGTGATGTTACGTTGGCTGGGCCGCAAAAATATTCGTTGTGGGCCGAATGCCACGAGTTTGACATGCTTGCCGTAGACCATTGTTCGTTTCCTTCCCAGGAGTGGGTGGGGCCAGACATTGGCAAGTTCTTCCTGGTCATGTACGGTGTGCCAGGCACTCTCCCAACATTTCACATCCTGGCCCTTTAACCCTCAAGCACAACCCTAGGAGGTAAGTATACTTTTCAGAGGAGGCAACCGAGGAGGCGTGGAGGTTAAATAACTTACTGAGGTAACACAGGAAGTAAATGGCGCTGGCGGGATTCAAACCAGGCAGGAGGGCCCCGAGTCCACACCCCATGGGCACTCAGCAATCCTGCCGCTCACAGAAACCAGGGCTGGCTTTCCCCCTCAGCCCGAGGACCAGCCAGGCCCTCACGGGGACTACGGTATAGAGAGCTATAGACAGGGTCCTGAGGCCCCGTCTCTGCAGGATGGCCGGGCCTGATGGACAGGTCAGGAAGGGCAGGCGGTAGGAGTCTGCAGAAGCCGGACAAGAAGCAGAGGGACGAGAAAGGACCATTGTGTTCAGTGAGGGGAGAAATGATGGTCTGGACCAGGGCAGGGGCTGTTCACGTGGTAAGGAAAACTGCCCTGTGGTTATATAAGAAGCTAACACTAGGGGAAGTGAAGTGAGGGACATCAGAGAATTCTTTGTTCTATTTTTGCAAGTTTTCTTTAAATCTAATATTAGTTCAAAATAAAAAGCTTTAAAAATAAAAAGGAAGCCCTGGCCGGTTTGCTCAGTGGCTAGAGCGTTGGTCTGCGGACCGAAGGGTCCCGGGTTCGATTCCGGTCAAGGGCAGGAACCTCGGTTGCAGGCTCCTCCCCGGCCCGGGCCCTGGTCAGGGCTCGAGCAGGAGGCAAGCAATCGATGTGTTTCTCTCACATCGATGTTTCTCTCTGTCTTTCCCTCTCCCTTCCACTCTCTCTAAGAATCAATGGAAAAATATCCTCGGTTGAGGATTTAAAAAAAAAAAAAAAAAGGAAGATGTGATGGGAAAACTTGGTGAGTGATGGAGTATGTGTATGGGGCAGGGAGGTCAGTGAGGGGGAGGGAAGGAAAGGACTCTGTTCCGCCTTAGATCACGGCTCGATGCCGAGGCCGCCGTTAGAGAATAGGGCTGCAGGGGTCGGTGCGTTCCATCTGCACATGCCCAGCTTTGGTCTGATCACGCTGTATCTGGTCAGGTTCACGAGTGTGTGACCCTCAGTGTGAGAAGCCTGAGGGCAGGGGCTGCCTGGCTCGTCCCCAGCAAGTCCCTGGTTGGAGAGCAGGTACCCCAGGGCTGTGTGCTGGGCTCACTTAGACCTCCACCCTCTGGGCTGGCTGCCTTTGCGAGGTCTGTGTTACAGGTGGAGGGGTGGTTTCTGAGTGTCTGGGGGGCACCTTAAGAAAGAGGCGAGCCCTAACCGGTTTGGCTCAGTGGATAGAGCGTCAGCCTTCGGACTGAAAGGTCCCAGGTTCGATTCCGGTCAAGGGCATGTGCCTTGGTTGCGGGCACATCCCCGGTGGGGGGTGTGCAGGAGGCAGCTGATCGATGTTTCTCTCTCATCGATGTTTTTAACTCTCTATCCTTCTCCCTTCCTCTCTGTAAAAAATCAATAAAATATATTTAAAGAAAAAAGAAAGAAAGAGGCGAGCCCTAACCGGTTTGGCTCCGTGGATAGAGTGTCGGCCTGTGGACTGAAGGGTCCCAGGTTCGATTCTGGTCAAGGGCACGTACCTTGGTTGCGGGCACATCCCCAGTAGGGGGTGTGCAGGAGGCAGCTGATTGATTTTTCTAATTCTCTATTCCTCTCCCTTTCTCTCGGTAAAAAAGTCAATAAAATATATTTTTTTAAAAAGAAAGAAAGAAAGAGGCGAGAAGTCATGGGGGATGTGGATCCTCTACTGGAGAGAGCCCGCAGGTTACACAATAATTGGAATGACACAGATTTCTTATGAAAACAAAATCAACTGCCTGAGGAGCTTGTTGGGGCTTGACAGGTGAGGCACATAGAAGAGTGAGATATGACCTTTCCCTCAAAGAACCTATGACCTTGCTAGAGGAATAAAACACACCCACAAGCCCGGCCGGCGTGGCTCAGTGGTTGAGCATTGACTTATGAACCAGGAGGTCAGGGTTCAATTTCCGGTCAGGGCACATGCCTGGGTTGCAGGCTCGATCCCCAGTAGGGGGCGTGCAGGAGGCAGCTGATCAATGATTCTCTCTCATCATTGATGTTTCTATCTCTCCCTCTCCCTTCCTCTCTGAAATCCATAAAAATATATTCAAAACAAAACAAAAACACACCCAAGGACACAGGTGGATAACCACGTGAGGCAGTATGGGATGATGACTAACACGGGGGACAGGAGTCAAGGAGAGGGGCCGGTGTGGCCAGAGGGCCCGTGGGAGGCCCCTAGGGGAAGAGGGTGGGGCTGGGGTGGGCGGGTGCCAGGCGGCGGAAGACAGGGAGACCAGGCCCTCACAGCGGTGGAGGGTGGGTAGGAGGCCCCACTGTGCACGAGCTGCCGATGCCACTCTCAGGAAGTTCGAGAGAAAGTTCCAGGTCTCTTCGGGCTCACTCGTCCGTCTTACATGCTCACCTATTTTTCCCTTTCAGGTGTCGTCAGACTGTTTTATCTCTGTAAGGACGGTCTTTTCTTCATCAAAACCATCAATGAGGTGGTAAGTTCCTAGGACTGGGCCTCACACGGTAGCAAATCAAGTTCACTTTTAAGATGGAGGCGAGGCCCTGGCCGAGTAGCTCAGTGGGTTAGCCCCGTGGTTGGCAAACTGCGGCTCGCAAGCCACATGCGGCTCTTTGGCCCCTTGAGTGTGGCTCTTCCACAAAATACCACGGCCTGGGCGAGTCTATTTTGAAGAAGTGGCGTTAGAAGAAGTTTCAGTTTAAAAAATTTGGCTCTCAAAATAAATTTCAGTCGTTGTACTGTTGATGTTTGGCTCTGTGGACCAATGAGTTTGCCGACCACTGGGCTAGAGCATCGGGCGCTACACCGAGGTTGAGGGTGCGGTCCCCAATCAGGGCACCTACAAGGATCAACCAAAGAATGCATACATAAGTGGGACAAAAGCGATGTTGTGCTCTCCTTTCCTCTCTCTCTCTCTCTAAAAATATCAATAAAGAAAATTTTAAAAAATTTATTAAGGCCTAGCCGTGTTGCTCAGTGGTTAGAGCACCGGCCTGTGGAATGAAGGGTCACAGGTCTGATTCCAGTCAAGGGCACACATCTCGGTTGCAGGCTCAATCCCTGGCTTCGGTGGCGGCACGTGCAAGAGGCAACCCATCGATTTGTCTCTCTCGCATCCATGTTTCACTCTGTGTGTCTTTCCCCCTCCCTTCTCTCTAAAAATCAATGGGAAAAATATCCTTGGGTGAGGATTCACAAAAGATAAAATAAGATTTAAGAGGGCGCCAATGACAGCTGTCCTAGAATAGTAAGAAACAGAGACCTCCCTGGTCCAACAGCCTTCTCCAAAATAGTCAATTAAAAGGTTCCCGACCATCAGAGATAGGAGCTTACTTACCACGTGGTTGAGAGAAGAGAATTAAGAAGGAACTCCGGTCCAGGGTGAGCACCAGCCCAATATATCTGATAACTCCTTCCGAGTCCCTAAAATTTCCAGACCGCCTCACATCCTGTTCCCTGGCCCATGCTGTTCCCTGTGCTTAAAGGACTCTCCCTGCCTCCCTCCCCACTGTGTGTGCCTCTTAAATGTCTCGCGTGCCTCCAGGCCAGCTCAAACGTCTGCTTCTCTGATGTACTCTCCCTCCTCTGTGCCACCACCATACAGAACAGGATTTCCTTCACATTTCTCCCCCCTCATCCTCACTTGTTTACATGATGGCTTCTTCCCTGGCATGTACGCTCCCTGAGGGCAGGAGTGCATCCCTGGTTCCCACACACCGCCTGCACGTGGCTGTAGGTTCTCAGAATGTGGGCTCTTTTTAAATTTTTTACATGAATGAATCCCAAAAAGAGACAGTATTGCTCAGGGTAGATTTCTAATTGCAGTTTATCTTGTAAAAAATGTTACCGATGGGCCCCAGGGCAAAGAAAGAATCCTATGTAATAAAAGCCTAATATGCTAAGTGTCCAGTCACCTGTTCAACCAATCAAAGCATAATATGCTAATGATATACTAAGGCCGCTCAACTGCTCGCTGTGACATACACTGACCACCAGGGGGAAGACAGTCGACCGGTCAACCAGTCGCTATGATGTGCACTGACCACCAGGGGGAAGAAGCTTGCTGCTGGGGTCCAGCCGATCAGGACTGAGCAAGATGGGCTGGACACACCCAATAAAAATATATTAAAAAAAAAAAGAAAATAGCTGAAACCGGTTTGGCTCAGTGAATAGAGCGTCAGCCTGTGGACTCAAGGGTCCCAGGTTCGATTCCGGTCAAGGGCATGTACCTTGGTTGCGGGCACATCCCCAGTAGGGGGTGTGCAAGAGGCAGCTGATCGATGTTTCTAACTCTCTATCCCTCTCTCTTCCTCTCTGTAAATAATCAATAGAATATTTAAAAAAAAATAAAATAAAGAATCCACAGACAGACTGGGAAACATATAAAGTTGAACCGATTGCTCATCAATTGCATTCCTAGGCTTTGACCCAAGAGAAATAAAAACACGTGTCCGCAGAAAGGCATCTCTCTGTGCCCCAAGCTTCGAAGGGTTTCTGTGAACGTGGGTGGGAACACGCTCCACCCGCACAGGCACCCTCTCTGTCAGCGGCCGGCCTGGCTCCAGCAGCCTCTCTCTCCGTTTCAGGATGACACCAGCAAGCAAACCATCTGTGTGAAGATGGACATCTCTCACGGAGGGGACTTTGCAGCCTTCCTCATACAAGGCAAGACTAACCGGGGCCGTGAAGGAAGTCCAGATGTGCAGTCTCTTCTAGATAATCACCTTTCCCCGCGAGGAATTACAGAAGAAATGCAGGGACAGGGCAGAGTCCTCTTAGACCCTTCACTCAGCTTCCCCAGTAACCTGTCAAACTTAAGCCAATAACATGGGTATAATACTATTTTTTAAAGGTAACACTCTTTTGTAACATTGAATTGCTTTTCCTTTTTTAAAAATATTTTTTTAAATTGATTTCAGAGAGGGAGGGAAATAGAAACATCAATGATGAGAGAGAATCATTGACTGGCTGCCTCCTGTGTGCTCCCTACTAGGGATTGAGGCCGAAACCTGGGCATGTGCCCTTGACTGGAATTGAATCTGGGACCCTTCAGTCTGCGGGCCGAAGCTCTATCCACTGAGTCAAACCAGCTAGGGCTATAACACTATTTTTAAAAAATATTTTTTATTGATTTCAGAGAGGAAACGAGAGGGAGAGAGAGATAGAAACAGCAATGATGAGAGAGAATCATTGATTGGCTGCCTCCTGCACGCCCCCCACTGGGGATCAAGCCTGCAACTTGGGCGTGTGCCCTGATCAGGAATCGAACCATGACCTCCTGGTTCATAGGTAGATGCTCAACCACGGAGCCATACCGGCCAGGCAGTGTAATACTGTTAACTACATATTCCCTCCCCCCGTTCCACCCTCCCAATTTGACCAGTTTTCCCACTAATCTAATTTTTTTGCTCTGAGGTTCAAGCAGGATACCACATTGCATCTAGTCTCCTGTCTCCGTGGTCTACTCCTGACTGACAGTGTCTTGGTCTTTCTTGTTTTTCGTGACCTTGACATTTCTGAAGAGCACCAGTGAGATGTTTTGTGCATCGTCCCTCAATTTCATGGTCTGAATGTTTCCCGTGGTTCCCCTGGGGTTAAGGATTTGGGGGAAGATACGCAGAGGTGAAGGGCTTTTTTCACTGCATCGTACCAGGGCGTGTGTGACAGCAACGTGACTCTCTGCTGCCCATGTTAACCTTGACATTTAGTTCAAGTGGCATCTGCCAGGCTCCTCCCCCTCCCCCCAGTTGAGCCACTGTGCTGCCCTGTCCAAACTCTGTTAGAAGCAGGTTACCAAGTCCAGACCACACTGAAGGGATCGGCTGCCTCCTGCACGGCCCCTACTGGGGATCGAGCCCACAACCTCGGCAAGTGCCCTGACCGGAATCGAACCGTGACCTCCTGGTTCATAGGTTGACGCTCAACCACTGAGCCACACCGGCAGGGCTGGGTCTCTACTGATATTCTTGCCTGGGTCCCTCCCATGTCAAGTGCTTGAGGAAGATGTGTATTTATAACGGTTTATGCATCAAAGGAGACTTTGATTCTGCAGCCTTTTCCTAGGGCGGCCCAAACAGTGCCACACTGGATGGCTTAAAGCAACAGATCACTATTTTCTCCCAGGACTGGAGGCCAGAATGCTGAAGTCAAGGTGACCAGATGATCCCCCCGCCTTTTTTTTTTTAATCCTCACCTGAGGATATCTTTCCATTGATTTTTAGAGAGAGTGGAAGGGAGGAGAGACAGAGAGAAACATCGATGTGAGAAAGACACACAGATTGGTTGTCTCCCATATGCACCCTGACCAAGATCAGGGATGGAGCCTGCAACCGAGGTACGTGCCCTCGACCGGAATCGAACCCGGGACACCTTCAGTCCGCAGGCCTTCGCTCTATTCACAGAGTCAAACTGGCCAGGGCTAAGGAAACCTTTAGCCAGGAACCCATCCCAAAAGAAAGCAGCCCCTCCCCAGATGGGCAGGTACTCAGTACAGAAGCTGAGCACATTTCTGTGACAAGACAAAGTCCCACCACCCCCACAGGTTGTCATCTGCCCCAACATTGGTCAGAAGGATTCTCTTGAGGTGTCGCTCCCAGTTCTAGCCCCTTCTCGGCCTAGCCCTGTCCGTTGCTGGTTCCACACGAGCCACCTCCCCCCCACCCCCCCAAGAGAGGAATCGTTGAGACACGATATCAGTGGGGCTTACCATGTGCAAGCAGGAACACCTGGGGATGGGCCCAGCAGAGTCTGCTTGGAAACTCTTAGGGCTCACCCCAGCCGGTGTGCTCAGTGGTTAGAGCGTCGGCCTGTGGACAGAAGGGTCAGGGTTTGATTCCGGTCAAGGGCACATGCCCGGGTTGCGGGCTCGATCCCCAGTGTGGGGCGTGCAGGAGGCAGCCGATCCATGATTCTCTCTCATCATTGATGTTTCTCTCCCCCCCTCCCTCTCCCTTCCTCTCTGAAACCAATCAATCAACCAACAGAAGAAGCGGCTGGGGCAGTGCAGGCGCGGTGGCTTCGGGGGAGCAGCCCAGCTCTCCGGGGCGTGAGGACCCTGCCGTTCGGGGGTGTCTGCCGGGCTCCGTGTCGGGTTCTGAGGAGACAGGCCATCCTCAGAGGACACGCGGCGCCTGCCTGCGGTTGCTCAACCAACAGCCCCTGGCTTTCCCAACACAGGGGCTGGAGACACTTGGCTGGACGTGTACAAGTTGCCCAAGGAGTCTTGGATCAAGGAGGTGGAGCACCCCCAGCTGGCTGTGAACCCAAAGAAAAAAGCCAAACAACCCCAAATGGTAGGGAGCCTGCTTTGAACCGCTGCGTTTCTCCCTTCCCTGGCCCGACATCCGGCATGACCCTCCGTGGGGTGTGGCGATGAATGGGGGCTGGGAGGGGGGCCAGGCACCCTGGCCGTGTCTTCCAAACCGATTTGCTCTGGTTAAAACCAGGCTGAACGGGCAGAGTGGCTGCGGGAGCAGGACACTTAGTCCCTCCCGGGCCTGGGAGTCGCCTCTCCCCCCAGGACTCCCCGGCATTTTTCGGGGGGGGGGCCTTTCCTCCTGCCTCCCAGGCAACTCCTCTTCCCTTCGGGGCTGATGTAACCCTTTCGTGCCTCGCACTCCCCTCCATTTCCCGGACTCTGACATAAACAGCTTGTTCTCAGTACACAGAAATGCAGGTGTTTTTTAAAAAATGTATTTGTATTGATTTCAGAGAGGAAAGGAGAGGGAGAGAGAGAGAGAGAGAGACATCAATGATGAGAGAGAATCATTGATCGGCTGTCTCCTGCACACCCCACTCTGTGGATCCAGCCTGCAACCCCGGGCATGTGCCCTGACTGGGAATCGAACCATGACCTCCTGGTTCAGAGGTCAATGCTCAACCACTGAGCCACGCCGGCCAGGTATGGGTTTAAATCTACCACTTTGAGCCCTTACTGGTTTGGCTCAGTGGATAGAGCGTTGGCCTGAGGACTGAAGGGTCCCAGGTTCGATTCCGGTCAAGGGCATGTACCTTGATTGCGGGCACATCCCCAGTGGGAGGTGTGCAGGAGGCAGCTGATCGATGTTTCTAACTCTCTATCCCTCTCTGTAAAAAATAAAATATATTAAAAAAAATAAATAAATCTACCACTTTGCTATTTACTCTCTATTGTTCTGATTTTCTTCCTCTTGCCTCTTTGCCTGCCATCTTGGAATTATTCTGTTTTGTTTTGTTTTTTTTCTCCTTTGTGGTCTTATTAGCTGTGCCTTTCCTTATTGTAGGATGTAAGCATCTGTTACCTGGGAGAGGTTAAGTTGAGTCTTCCAGTCCAGATAATGAAGATCAAACCACCCAAACCAATTACAGGTCAGTCTGATTCAACTAATACTCTCCTTTGGCCATTGATTTCGCTTATTTTCTTTCGTTGCCTTTTCCCACCGTTCCCACCTTTTCTATTTATTGGCAGCAATATCTAAATTACAAGTACAGTTCTGAAGAGAAAATGTTCTTTAAGTGATAAACTCTAGGACCTAAAGACAAATTTTATAAATGTTACGGGGATACAGTTAACTAACAGAATGGGAGACCAGGAAAGAGAGAGGTCTCTCCTGGTTCTGTAGGAATTCATTCATTTAAAAAAAATTTTTTTAAGGTTTTTTTTTTTTTTTTTTTTTTTTTACATTGGGTTGTTTGAATCAAAATCCAAACATATTAACCCTTTGCACTCGCTTGCTTTTTTCTCGATTCCTTTATTCTACTCGGGATTTAATTTTTTAAATACCCCAGATTTTACAAAGCACGGCAGTAGAATAAAAAACTGGAGTTTCTTTTCATACAAACTTATTTATTTGGATTTTTTTTATATTTCAAATTATTGATACATTCAAAGAGTAATTTTAATCTTGATGCTAACTGTGTCGAGTCACACTCGACATCCGAGTGCAAAAGGTTAATTGAGTTAATTGTGTTTTATTTTTTTGTTTGTTTTTTAAATATATTTTTATTGATTTTAGAGAGGAAGGGAGAGGGAGAGAGATATAAACATCAATGATGAGAGAGAATCATTGATTGGCCGCCTCCTGCTCGCCCCCTACTGGGGATGGAGCCTGTAACCTGGGCATGTGCCCTTGGCCAGAATTGAACCCGGGACCCTTCAGTCCACAGGCCAACCCTCTAGCCACTGAGCCACACCAACTAGTGCTGGAGTTCATTCATTGCTACACCCCGTGTTCGTTCACACATCAGTACAGTCAGCAGTAGGTTCTGCCCATGGAAGCGAAACAATGTATAAGGAAACCAGTTAGAGCATCCACGGATGGAATAGGCTACATGAGTTTATCAACGCGGAGCCTGCTGTAGAGAGCCACGCAGCAAACTGTAACAGTGGTTGCCTGGGGAAGGGCATCCAGCCACCCTGGAACCTGCCAGGCAACTTGAGGGGCCTGGGTACGTTCCAAAGAGTAGAGTTCTGAAAGTTGGGGGTGCGCGAACCCAGAAACGAAATCGCCCAGTTTTCCTGTGGATGTAGGTAGGGACAGGTGATAGGAAGGAAATGAAAGGCTATGGGACGGAGAGTGATGAAGAGGGTGACTGACAGAGGGAGAAGGCCTTGAAGAGGAAGGTAGTTGGAGGAGACTAAACAGAGGAAGAGACAGGACTGCCTGCTGAGCTGGTGGGGCAGAGACAGTGCCCTCAGGTGTCTGGTGACATGGGGACATCCTCGGGGCCTCCTCTGGAGATGGTGCAATCCGGAGTGAGGACCTGCGGTGGGAGGGAGACGTGGAAGCTCGTGGCCCGCGCTGGCTGAGCTCGATGGGTAGCAGAGAGGCTGGGTTTCTGAGGAGCCGGGATTCTGCAGGAGCTGGGAAGCGTGGAGGCAGGAGGGGCCCCTAGGGAAGGGGGAGCCAGACGGTCTGACCGCTTCTAGAATATTTCCCACCCAGGTTCCCCATTTAAAAGCCCCCTGGAAGTGTTTGCAAAGATAGAGGGCTGCTGCGGGCTGGGCTCGGGCCAGAACCACATCATCAAGGACAGTCAGTGGGAGCAGCAGACCGCCATCTTCAACGCCACGTACAGGAAGTACCTGGATGGGGAGTGGGAGGAGGAGCCGCTCAGGTGAGCCCTCGCCCTGCGCCCCGGACCCCCCAGGGCTTCTCCCCAAGGGCCTGAATCCATCCGGGGTCTAAAAGCTTCTGGTTTGGGGAACCTTTCTGATCTGAGAACTCCAGCAGATCTTTGGAGAAGTCATATCTTTTTTAAATATATATATACACTGAGTGGCCAGATTATTATGATCTCTGAACGCATAATAATCTGGCCACTCAGTGTGTGTGTGTGTGTGTGTGTGTGTATATGTATGTGTATATACATATATATATATATGTGTGTGTGTGTGTGTGTGTGTGTGTGTGTATATATATATATGTATATATATATATATATATATATATATATATATATATATATATATATATATAAAAATATGAATGAGGCCCGGTACATGAATTCGTGCATGGGTGGGGTCCGGCCAGCCTGGCCAGGGGGAGGGGACATGGGCGGTTGGCTGGCCTGCCTGCTGGTCGAACGCCTGGTTGAGGGGGCAATTTACATATTATCTTTTTATTCTATAGGATATACACTGAGTGGCCAGATTATTATGTGTTCAGAGATCATCATCATCTGGCTACTCAGTGTATATTTTTATTGATTTCAGAGAGAGAGGGAGCAGGAGAGATAGAAACATCCATGATGAGAGAGAATCATTCATTGATTGGCTGCCTCCTGCATGCCCCCTACTAGGGATCGAACCTGCAACCCGGGGCCATGTGCCCTGACCGGGAATCGAACCGTGACCTCCTGGTTCATAGGTCGATGCTCAACCACTGAGCCACGCTGGCCGGGTGAGAAGTCATACCTTTTTGAGATTGTTTAACCAGGACAGAGGCTGAGAACATGGATTTCAAGAAGGAATAGATAGCTATGGAGATGACAAACAGCTTATTATATATACCACATTAGGTGTGATACCAGCTCTTAGCATTTTGTCCTAGTTATCTAGACAACACGGAAGATCCTAGACGTAGAACTGTAAGTCACTATGTTAACATCTGTCTCCATTTCCAGCGGGTCTTCCTAACTGTAGCGTAGTCATGAGTCACTGGGAAGCCACTCCATTTTCTGACCCCGGTCAGCAGGCCCCCCACTCGCCCCATGTCCTGACGGTAAAAGCAGAGCCCCAGTCTTTGAAGTGTCTGCTGAGCTGGTTTCTGGAACTGGCAGGAACGTTCTCGCTTCCCAGGGAAGTGAATGCTCTCATCTTTTTAATATATATATATTTTAATTGATTTCAGAGAGGAAGGGAAAGGGAGGGAGCAATAGAAACATCAAGGATGACAAAGAATCACTGATCACCTCCCTCCTGCACGCCCCCTACTGGGGATCGAGCCCACAACCCGGGCATGTGCCCTGACCGGGAATCGAACCGTGACCTGGTTCAGAGGCGGATGCTCACTCACTGGGCCACGCCGGCCGGGCATGAACGCTCTCATCTTGCCCTCACTGGGCCTTGAGTTTGCCCCATCAGGACACAGCCCTAGGGCCAAGCCCCGAGGGCACCCAGCGGCACCCGGGGCCGGAATCAGTGAGGTCCGGGGGCGCGCTGCCTGGCGAGGCGTTTAGGAACCTGCAGGCCAGCTGTCACACCGCTGGTCACTGTCCCTCATGAGACTGTTCACACCACAGAAAGCCACAGCCCTATAAACCAGGAATTGGGCTTAAAAAAAACAATAGCCAGTTTTTCAGCACAGCACTGGTTGTCTCGCCCCCAGATGAGAGCGCATTCGTGCACACGGCCCCAGCCGGGCCTGAAGGGGTCCTCCGGGGTCAGAGAGGGAGGGCGCTGCCCAGGGCTGGGCGCTGTTCCCGCCCGGGAGAGGCTCCCGCAGCCCCGCCCCCCGCCCTCACCCACTTCCCCGGTCCGCACCCACCAGGCCCCGCACACACAATGCCGCGTATCTCGGGGCTCTGGACCCCATTTCCGGTCCTGGTCCCGAGACTACCAGCCTTGCTCCTCGCCAAGGAGTCTGCCATGGCTCTGAAGAGTCTCTCTCTCTCTCTCTCTCTCCCCAGCATGGCCACGTTCCACTTCCTTTTCCCTAGCTGCCTAACTGTGATGCCAACAGAGGTGAAGAGCCCCCCAGGTAAGTGGCCGTGAGGGAGTGGCTGTCCTGGGCATGTGGCCAGTCACCTCGGGGCAATGCCTCAGCAAGCCCCCCACCCCCCGAGGGGTCCCCACAGCACACCCTGCTTTCGGGGAGGGCACCAGGAGGAAGCCGGCGCCGGCTGTGGCTACCCTGCTCCGGGCTGGGCTGCAGCCCAGAGGCCCTGAGAACGGGGCTGGCACTGTCTTCCAGGAGGGACCTGCCTCAGGGGAGGGTGCCAGGCTGTTGTGGATACGAATTCACTTCGTACAGGATGTTATTTACAAACTGACAGCCAGCCCAGCCCAGCCCGCGTGGCTCTGTGGTTGAGCATCGACCTATGAACCAGGAGGTCTCGGTTCGATTCCCGGGCAGGGCTCATGCCTGGGTTGTGGGCTCGATCCCCAGTGTGGGGCGTGCAGGAGGCAGCCGATCCATGATTCTCTCTCATCACTGATATTTCTATCTCTCTCTCTTTCTCCATCTCCCTTCCTCTCTGAAATCAATAAAAAAAAATTTTTAAAAATATAAGTAAAACACCAATAGCCGGATGGACATGAATGACCTAGAAGCTGTGAAAGCAGCCGAGGGCAGCTGCGGCCACTGTCCCTCCCGGGACGGTGAGCGGGTCCAGGAGCAGCCCTCCTGCGTGCCCAGCCCCTGCTCTCCGGGACACTCACCCTTGTGGTGGGTGCTGCCCTTTGGAACAAACCACTTTTTAAAAATTGTTTATTGGTTTCAGAGAGGAAGGGAGAGGGAGAGAGATAGGAACATCCATGATGGGAGAGAATCACGGATCGGCTGCCTCCTGCACACCCCACACTGGGGATTGAGCCCACAACCCGGCCACGTGCCCTTGACTGGGAATCGAACTGTGACCTCCTGGTTCCTAGGTCGACGCTCAACCATTGAACCACGCCGACCCGACAGAACAAACCATTTTTTATTTCAAACCGACTTCCTCTTGGGCAAAGGCCATCCACCCCGACCAAAGGCCACCCCGCTCCTTACTGACCCCCCTCCTCTCCTTTCCCAGGGGTAGCCAGTGTCCTTGGCGTACACTGGACGGGACGGCACAACTTCTTCCTCTATTCCCTCAACCGCACCCTGAAGGACAAAGTTGGTACTTGGCTGCCTGGGCTCGGGGCCCCGGGAACATGTCCTGCTCCAGCTTCGCTGAGAGCACGCGGCTGGCACATAGTGTGGCTTCAGGGACTAGAGCTGGGCGGGCAGACGTGGGGGCGCTGGGCGGTGGTGTGGCCTGAGGCTCTGTCTCGGAACTGTCCTGCTTCTTTAAAAAAATGTTTTTTTAATTGATTTCAGAGAGGAAGGGAAGAGAGAGACAGAAACATCAATGATGAGAGAGAATCATGGACCGGCTGCCTCCTGCACACCCCACACTGGGGATCGAGCCCACAACCCGGGCATGTGCCCTGACTGGGAATCGAACCATGACCTCCTGGTTCATAGGTCGATGCTCAACCACTGAGCCACACCGGCCGGGCCTGTCCCGCTTCTTAAAGACAACAGGTCAACAGGGACAAAGCCCAGTCAGGTCCCCAGAGTCCCTGGGCAGCGAAGGTCAGAAGAAGGTGGCCTTGACCTCAGAGGGCCAGAGCCAGTCCCAGCCCAAGTGCCTGCAAACTGTGTAGCCTCAGGCCAGTCACCTGCCGCCCCAATCCCCCGACTTCTCATCCGAACCCAGAGCTGGTTAATCACCATCCTGCCTGCTGCTCACATGGGCTGTGAATAGCAAAACCCAGAGTTTCCGTATGTGACAGCTCTTTGGCATTGGCAGCCCTTAGGAAATACATTTGTTGTTTTTTCACAAGTTCACGGGGCCCGGTTACACGAGTAAGTTCACTCTGTGGTATTTCCTTGAGCGGGACACTTAGGTTGTACTTTAGAGTTATACTTCCCCAGCACATTTCAGCATTCACAAAGGCAGCCTGCCTTCTAACCTGGGCTTCGGTGCTGACTGCCTAGCCCAGTGGTCGGCAAACTGCGGCTCGAGAGCCACATGCGGCTCTTTGGCCCCTTGAGTTTTTAGCAAAGGCCAGCTGAGGAGTACCCTAATTAAGTTAATAACAATGTACCTACCTATATAGTTGAAGTTTAAAAAATGTGGCTCTCAAGAGAAATTTCAATCGTTGTCCTGTTGATATTTGGCTCTGTTGGCTAATGAGTTTGCCCACCACTGGCCTAGGTGACTTTGGGGAAATCAGCCACTTCTGTGCCTCAGTCTCCTCATCTGTAAAATGGGAGCTAGCGGGACCCACCTCCTAAGACCCTGTGGGAGTTCAATGGAGCGATGCGTGAAAGTGCTTCCCGCAAGTGTCTGCGCTCACTGATCGTGAGCTGCAGCCTCACAGGCGGGTGACATGTTCTACCATCCTGAGCAAGGAGCTGGCGCTGCACGGACGGGGGAGGGATGGGAATCCCCACACGGGCAGGCCAGTCTGGTCTCAGGTGGTGCAGGTGGAGGGGATGGCGGGTGTGAGGCCTGGGGGGGGCAGCCCGGTGAGGGTGTCCTTCCCGCTAGACCCCGAGGGCGTGTGGCCTTGTGCTGCGCCCATTGCAGCGTCTCAGCTCAGCGACTGCGGCTCCTACCTGGTGCTGGCCTGCGAGGACGGGGTGCTCACGCTGTGGGACCTGGCTGAAGGTGAGCCCCACCCCTGCCCGGCCCCCAGATGCATCCCCGGGGACCGAGACTCCAGGAGCTCTGAATTCCTGCTGTTCTTCAAGGCCCCTCGGATGTCATTCAACAGACACCAATGAACACAACGTGTGCGGACACTTCCCCACGTGGTATCCGGGTGCCTGCTCTGTGCCCCGCCCTGTGCTCGGTCCCAGAAGTCCGACCAGCACCACATGCCTTAGCCTCCGCCCCGCCCCCACGCTCTCAGAACAAGCAAGTCTTCCTTCCTGCTCTCCCAGCCCCCACTGACAGCAGGCACCTCCTTATGATGAGGCTAAGAGACCTGGACAGCGATCGGCTCGAGACCAGCAGCCACTGTGGGTGGGCGGAACGATCACCATTTCCCAGACCCTTCCAACAGTTTGTTTCCATCTTCCTGGATATTGATAAATCCTTCTAAGGGGTACTTAGAAGGGGCCCCCTGAAGGGGGCGCTCATTGCTGGATTTTTGTCCTCATGTCCCTCAGGTCCTTGCTGGCTGCAGTCCCACACCAGGGCTGCATCCCTTTGTCCCCCTTTTTTATTTTTATTTTTTTAAATATATATTTTACTGATTTTTTTACAGAGAGGAAGGGAGAGGGACAGAGAGTTAGAAACATCGATGAGAGAGAAACATCGATCAGCTGCCTCCTGCACACCTCCTACTGGGGATGTGCCCGCAACCAAGGTACATGCCCTTGACCGGAATCGAACCCGGGACCCTTCAGTCCACAGGCTGACCTTCTATCCACTGAGCCAAACCGGTTAGGGCTGTCCCCCTTTTTTAAAATATATTTTTATTGATTTCAGAGAGGAAGGGAGAGGAGAGAGAGAGAGAAACATCAATGATGAGAGAGAATCACTGATCGGCTGCTTCCTGCACTGGGGATCGAGCCCGCAACCCGGGCATGTGCCCCGACCGGGAATCGAACAGTGACCTCCTGGTTCCTCGGTCGACGCTCAACCACTGAGCCACACCGGCCGGGCCTTTTGTCTCCTCTCCCACCTGCACGCCTGGCTTCTCTCTCCAGGACTGCCTCTTGGGGTCATCGCTCTTCCTGAGGGGTGTTCCTGCCAAAGCATTCACTTCCTGAAATACTTCTTAGTCCACGATGGGCGGAACGTGTATCCCGAGGGTCCGGTGAAATCCCAGATGAGCTGTGTGGTGCTGTGCATGGACACGTCCCTCCACCTGGTGACCGCCACGGGGACGCAAGGCCCCACCGTCAGCATGCTGGTGGAGAGGTCGGTGGCTCTGAGGGGAAGGTGGGGGAATGCTCGGCCAGGGATGATAGCGAAACAGCGACCACCTCCCAGGCCGGAGCCCACTTGCCCCACAGTCACCCCTCTCTCCCGATGAGCTTCTCAACAGCACGTCTTCCTCATGTGGGGGGGGTGTGTGCAACACGGTCCCAGCAAAATGATGGCACACACAACCCTGTTCACCTCCCACACGGCCAAGAAGAGGGTCATTTCTGCCGAAAATAGCCTTTTATCCGTTTCCCCACGGGCCCCTCTCTCTTTTTTATTTTTTAAAATATCTTTTTTATTGATTTCAGAGAGGAAGGGAGAGGGAGGGAGAGATAGAAGCATCAATGATGAGGAAGAATCACCCACTGGCTGCCTCCTGCACGCCCCACACTGGGGACTGAGCCCACAACCCGGGCATGTGCCCTGACCGGGAATCGAACCATGACCTCCTGGTTCATAGGTCAATGCTCAACCACTGAGCCACGCCAGCTGGGTGGGCGAGGGAGTCCACCTTTTGATGAGAGTTAGTGTCAAACATCATGGCCAATTTTTTTTTTCAATCCACCACATCCTTTTCCTAAATTCATCCTGTTGCTTTCCTTTAAGAATTAACCACACCCGTGGGCGTGTCCCCACGCAGCCTCTAGCTGTGCATGTGGAGGGAGCATGTAAATGGTGCCACAGTCTACGCATCCTCCCACTTACATTTTAATGCTATTTGTTCTGTAACTGGCTCTGCAACCTTGTTCGTGAGAGTGCCCTGGGGGCCGCCCTCGCTGCAGGTCTCATTGGCCCCGCTGCGCTGCGTCCTGTGCACACACCAGTTCTTTTTTTTTTTTTTTTTTTAATATATTTTATTGATTTTTACAGAGAGGAAGGGAGAGGGATAGAGAGTTAGAAACATCGATCAGCTGCCTCTTGCACACTCCCTACCGGGGATGTGCCCGCACCCAAGGTACATGCCCTTGACCGGAATCGAACCTGGGACCCTTGAGTCCGCAGGCCGACGCTCTATCCACTGAGCAAACCGGTCAGGGCCGAACACCAGTTTTTACGCTTTCTCCCACCAATGGAGACTTGCGTTGCTCCCAGTTCCTGCTGCTGTGAAGAGTCCCCAGCATCTCTCTTGATGCTTATACACAAGTTTATTCAGGATGGATGCCTGGGAGAGGAGAGGATGAGTGTCTGTCCGTCCTGGTGCCCACAGGCCTGTCAAGCACCCCGAGGAGGCTCTCTGCGCCGTGGCCCCCGTCCCGGCCTTGCCTGGCATGGTAGGTTCCCCTGTGCCTCTCATGCCTCCTCCTCTCTGCCAAGGCCATCGGTGCCGGAGCTCACAGCTCAGTGGGGACGGCACACGAGTCACCAGGTAGCTGCTCTAGGACGTGGGAAAGGCCGCTGCCCTGAACAGGGTCCGAGGCCGCGTGCCCCGGCGCACATTGGTTCTGTTTCCCCGTTTCCTGCCCTGCTCCCGTGTCCCACGCTGGGGCGACAGCCCCGTAGAGAATCCCGTGCCCATCCCGCTGCCCCAGGTGCTGACCTTCTCCAGGAACAGCTCCGTGCGCCTGCTGGACGTGGCACGGCTTCACATCGTCTGTGCCTTTGCGCCCCCCGAGCCTTACCACCTGGCGGTGCCCTGGAAGCCAGTGTTCGCCGTGTCTTTGCATCACCCGTTTTTCCTGCTCCGAGGTAGGGAGGGGGGACCACCAGGGCGCGCTGCCCAGACCGGGGGGGCCTGCTGACCGCTTCCCTGACTTCCTCAGTCCCTTCCCGAAGCCGAGGGCGACCCTATCCACTCTGCTCCCCCACTCTTTTTTTAAAATATATAATTTTATTGATTTCAGAGAGGAAGGGAGAGAGAGAGAGAGAGAGATACATCAATGACGAGAGAAAATCATCCATTGGCTGCCTCCTGCACGCCTCCTACTGGGGATGGAGCCTGCAATCCAGGCACGTGCCCTTGACCAGGAATCGAACCATGACCTCCTGGTTCATAGGTCGATGCTCAACCACTGAGCCACACCAGCTGGGCTGCTCCCCACTCTTTGTCCCCTCCACCACCACAGCCCCAGAGTCCTCACCAGACACTCAGAAGAGACGCCAGGCAGGCCTCTCTGGACCCCCGTTCCTCCAGACCAAGTGGGCCCTCTGGCTCAGCCCCGATGACCCGGCCCCACGTGGGCCACAGAGACCCCAGAGAAGGTGATGCTGACACAAACACGCGTCTCCTCTCAGGAGACCATCCAGATGGGGACAGTGACACCCCGAGTTCTGTCTTCTACTTCGATTTTGACTCCTGCTCCCTCCTGGAGAACATCTCGAAGAGCTGCTTCATTCCCCAAGCGGACTTGAACGACTTGAACACTGCGGGCTTCCCCCAGGCGCTGCCCCTGGAGAGGAGATGCGAGAGCGTCCTCCAGAAGAGGTAGGGTCCCGGGGCTCTCACCCCTGCCCCGGGCCTGGCCTGGGCGGGAACAGTGGAGTTGGTTTGAGGGTAAGACCCTTCCGGCATTTAAATCCTCCCCTCGCACTCCGATTCCCGCTCCGATTGGTAGAAGAGGAGGAATGAGCTCAGGCTGATGGGGAAGGAGGGCCTCCAGTTCGTGCGTTCTTCCTGTTAAGACAGGTTTTCCTTTTGCGTGCTCTCTCTCTCTCTCTTAAATATATTTTTATTGATTTCAGAGAGGAAGGGAGAAGGAGAGAGAGATAGAAACATCAGTGATGAGAGAGAATCATTGGTTGTCTGCCTTCCACACGCCCCCCACTGGGGATCGAGCCCGCAACCCGGGCATGTGCCCTGACCAGGAATGGAACCGTGACCTCCTGGGTCATAGGTCGATGCTCAACCACTGAGCCACGCCGGCCAGGCTCCTTGTGCTCCCTTAACTTTTGAAGGCATATCTGGGTTATTAGACACAGTCGGGGCTGGCAAATGAGGGCCTGCGGACCAAATCCAGCCCATGGCCGCCTGGGTGAAGGGAGCTTCCCCGGGACGCGGTCACGCTCAGCAGCCGAGTGGACTGTCCCCCCAGAACCTGTAGGACCCGCAGAGCCCGCGGCCCGAGACCCCTTTCCTTCACCCACCATCCGGATGTGCGAGCATCAGGCCTTCTGCCTCCGCCCGCCCCTGCCCGCCCCCCAGTCCCGCCCGGGTTCCTGTCCGCTGGGAAAGCCCAGTGAGGGCCTGGCCCACCTGGAGAAGCAGGTGTCTCTTTCACCCCCCAACACCGATCTCTGGGGGCTGCACGTGCTTGTCGAGATTTCTTGCCGGGGTCTGACGGTACATTTTCGGTGGAAGGGTCATCGCTGGAGCCCTGTGTTGGGGACTTGGGCAGATCCCCTCCCTTCCAGGTATGCGAGGTCCTCCTGCCGCCTGAGCCCAGAGTCTGTGACCCTCCTCTCCCCACAACATCCGCTTGCCCCTTTCTCTACTGTTTTCTCAAGAGGGTGAAGGAGGTTGGCCAACGGACTCAGGTTTGAGTCTGACTCCATCCCTTACTAACTGTGAGACCTGGGGTGGGTTCCTCAACCTCACAGAGCCTCTGTTCCCTCATTCACTCAAAAAAATGGTTACTGAGCACCTACGATGTGCTAGGCTGTGTTCTGGACGTTGCGATGATGCCTGAGCTTTAGGCTTTGGCTCAGTGGATAGAGCATCGGCCTGCGGACTGAAGGGTCCCAGGTTCGATTCTGGTCAAGGGCACATGCCTGGGTTGTGAGCTCGATCCCTAATAGGAAGTGTGCAGGAGGCAGCTGATCGATGTTTCTCTCTCATCAATGTTTCTAACGCTCTATCCCTCTCCCTTCCTCTCTGTAAAAAATCAATGAAATATATTTAAAAATTAATAATAAATAAAATAAGTCGTTTAAAAAATATACATGCAGAGTGCTAGGCCCAGGGCGGTTGCTCAATAAGTGGTAGATACAAGCCGTTGATGATGATGGTTCTCTGCATTAACCCAAGCTCACGCTAGGAGAAAGTCTACACATGACCACCAGGGGGCGCCGCAGCACCTCCTCCCTGACTGCTGCTCCTCCCTGGGCTGTGGTGGGTGGCTTAGGTGGCTTTCATTATCTCCTGGAGGGAAGCATGCGATTCATCAGGAGAGGAATATGTCCCAAGGGTCTTGGGCAAGAAGGACAATGAAGTGAGGGACAGCTGGCGTTTCCCCGATTGATTAAAAGAGCCACATCAGCAGGGCACTGGGGGCCAGGGGCACGGCTTGGGGCTAACCAAGCAGTGGGAACTTAGGGGAGTGCTCCCGGGTCCAGGGACCCAGCAGGAGCTGGGCGGGGTGCACGGTGTGGTTGTGGCACCCCTGCTGGAAGGAACCTTTCCTTGGACCTAATTAATCATGGTGTCCCAGTCACACCCATTTTCCGATCTGGTCCCAGCAATAAAGTGGGTAACACTATGATTTAAAGAAGGCTTTCCTGTTCTATTTGCTCCGAGTTAGATATCTGGGGTTTTCCCACCCCATTTTATCACGACAATTTTCAAACACACAGCAGCTTTGAAAACAGTTTCCGCGAACACCCACATACTCACAACCTAGGTCTGTCGTTGACACGTTACTCTCGCCGTTAATCACACATATCCATGTGCATCTATTTAATCCCGTCTTATTTTTTTCTATTTATAGCTGGTGTCTGGAAGTTTCCATTGGCCCTAAAACTAGGTGAAACTTGAAGGCAATGGGTTTGTGAGGCAACAGAGTCAAAGTTTCGGGCCTGGAATAGTCTGTCCAAACTGCTTTTACAAAATCTGCCCTGAAGCTTTCGCAAGCAGCAGTGTGGAACGAAGCCCGCCTTCGGGGCTCGGAAAGGGGGCCAGTGCTGCCAAGGGTGCCAACCCCCTCCCGCTCCGCCCCTGGCCTGGCCTGGCCTCTGCCCCATCCGGCCGGGGCCTCAGGGGCACCATTTCCATCTGCTTCCCCTCCCTGTCTGTTCCGGTGTCTGCCATCCAGACTGGGCCAAACATTTGACCACAGAAATTTCGGGACGCCAGGAAGCAGACAGAAACAGTCTGTCCCTCTCCCTTTAATCCCCGTGGGATACAGAACACGGGCCAAGCACGGTCCAGGTTCCACCCGCCCATCTTTCTGCCTTAAGTGGGCTTCTGGGTGACCCAACGGACCCGGAGCCCACAGGGCACAGGGCTCCCTTGGCGAGGGACTGGGCACGCCCTGTGTGGCCACGGGGTGACGTTTCCCTTGAGGCTGGAGGAGGAGGGGAAGGGATGGTGTGCCGACCGACCCCCTCTGTTACTATCCTTGGGGAGGAAAGGGTGGGCTCAGCCTAACTTTCCTTGGCCTTCCTTGAGAAACAAGGGGTGACTCCCTGGAAAATTACCTATAGACACACAGCCCCTTCCCACCCCCCGCCCCGTAACGTGCAGCCAGGCAAGCTCCTGGAAATCAAAGGCTTTGCAAGGGACTGCAGGCGTCCTGTGCACTTGAAATGAACATGAACATGCTCTCATTTGTTATTAAAACCAAACAAAACACTAAAGCCCTAGCTGGTTTGGTTCAGTGGATAGAGCCTTGGCCTGAGGACTGAAGGGTCCCCAGTTCGATTCCTGGTCAGGGCACATGCCCAGGTTTCGGGCTCCATCCCCAGTGTGAGGCGTGCAGGAGGCAGCCGATCAGTGATTCTCTCTCATCATTGATGTTTCTCTCTCACCCTCTCCCTTCCTCTCTGAAATCAATACAAATATATTTAAAAAACTAAAAACCAAACAAAAACCAACCCCCCCTCACTTTTTGAAAACCCCCACTCAAACCCATCATCTGGGAGCACCCCGGGAGGCGGCCCCTTCCTCCTCTCTGCGCGTGACCTTTGTGGCGCTCAGACGCCTCCTGTCACAGTGCTCTCTCACTCTGTCACCCCTGCCCCCTGGGGACAGGGACGTGCTGTGTGGTCACTCTGGCCTGCCCAGCACTGGCACCAGTGCCTGCCACTGGCCGGTGCTCCAGAAACGCTTACGAAACGGCGTGTTGGCATCCCGGTGTGTGCAATGCGGGTTGGTGCTCACAGACCTCAGTGCCCGAGTTCGCTGTGCCGCCCGTCACTCTCCGCCTCACGCTTTGCAAGTGTCGCCCACATTCCCCCAAAGGTGTGTTGGGCTGCCCAGCCAGCGTGGCTCCGTGGTTGAGCATCGACCTATGACCCAGGAGGTCACGGTTCGATTCCCGGTCAGGGCACATGCCCGGGTTGCGGGCTTGATCCCCACTGTGGGGCGTGCAGGAGGCAGCAGATCAATGCTTCTCTCTCATCGCTGATGTTTCTACCCCTCTCCTCCCTTCCTCTCTGAAATCAATACAAAATATATATATTTTAAAAGGAGTTTCAGGTGCCCACTGTGTACCAGGCCGAGTCCTGAGGGCACAGAAATGAAGCAGCTTTTGGAGCGTGCCTGATACTGGCACAGGGTGGTCAAGGCCCGCCCCAGGGACCTGGGCCGGGCTGGGGACGCGGCACCAAGCACGCCCTCCTCATCTCCATCCCCAGGTTCCAGAAGCTGGAGAACAAGGTGAAGGAGCAGGAGCACTGGACCCGGCTGCGGAGGTACTCGCTGCTTCTGCAGAGAGAGAACGTCAGGAAGTGAGGGAGCCACCGCCCGGCTCCCGGGGGAGGTGTCGGCTGCAGGCAGGCTAGCTTCGCCCAGGAGGCCCCGAGGTGGAGACGCGCAACAAAGGGCTGCGGCTCAGTAGGTCTGAGGGGCCTGCACTTGCAGTCTGGGCCCCCCGCAGAGCCAGCAGGGGGAGCGGGACTGTTTTGGGGGGTTTCAATCACTATGCCGATTGTCAGAGCCCGCAGGCAGACAGCTGTGTCACCCAAATAAACAGCAATATTGTTTCCAGGTTCCAGAGTGGTGGGGGGGGGGGGGGGGTACAGCCCTTTGCTCCCACCCAGTCCCACCCAAGCCGGGCCCAGGCCTTGTGAGGATCCCGGCCCGATGGGCCCAGGACAGCCACTCTGCTGAATGAGCAAGACACCCAGCCCGCCCCAGCTGCTTGTGGCCCCTTTTCCTCCACCCGCTTCTCTTCCCACTAACGTCATAGAACCGCCTTGGAGAGTGGTGAGGTGACTGCCTGGGGTCACACAGGCGTGAGAGGCAGAGGTGCCAGGCGAGGTGGCAGGCAGGAACCGCGCCATGCTGCTGCCCCTTGCCTGCTGGCCCAGGAACCCGGGAGGCACAGGAGAGGGGCAAAGGGGCACCTTTCTCTTCTCTAAGAAACTGGCCTTCCCAGGAAAACTGGATGGGGGGTGCCCACCGCTCAAGGGCTACGCCCGCCTCTCTGAGGACACTGTGTGGTGCCTTTGAGAACTGCAGGAGTTCAGGAGTCCCAGTCTCCATGATAATCTGCCCACAGACTGCAAGCAAGTTGGGGTTTTTTGTGTTTTTTTTTTTTTTTTTTTTAATATATTTGTATTTATTTCAGAGAGGAAGAGAGAAATAGAAACATCAATGATGAGAGAGAATCATCGATCAGCTGCCTCCTGCACGCCTCCTACTGGGATCGAGCCTACAACCTGGGCATGTTGCCTTGACCAGAATTGAACCTGGGACCAGTCAGTCCACAGGCTGACTCTATCCACTGAGCAAAACCGGCTATAGCAAGCAGGGTTTTAAATATATATATATGTTCTTGCCCTAACTGGTTCGGCTCAGTGATGGAGCGTCGGCCTGCAGACTGAAGGGTCCCAGGTTTGATTCAGGTCAAGGGCATGTACCTTGGTTGCGGGCACATCCCCAGTAGGGGGTGTGCAGGAGGCAGCTGATCGATGTTTCTCTCTCATCTATGTTTCTAACTCTCTATCCCTCTCCCTTCCTCTCTGTAAAAAAATCAATGAAATATATTTAAAATATATACTGAGTGGCCAGATTATTATGACCTCTGAACGCATAATAATCTGGCCACTCCGTGTATTTGTATCTCCAATGGGTACCAAAAGTATTCTAGACTTTTGCTGGAGATCAACCACCTATTTGCCCTGAGCTTTCTATCAGCCAGTGCAAAGGAGAAAACTGATCAGGTGCACGATTTATAGTATCTTTGATATCAAGTAAATGAGGTACTCAAGAGAAGTATATGTTCTTTTTGATTTTGAGAAAGAGAGGGAAAAGGGGGAGAGAGAGAGAGAAAGAGAGAGGGAGGGGGGGGAGAGAGAGAGAGAGAGAGAGAGAGAGAGAGAGAGAGAGAGAGAAAAACATCAATATGAGAGAAACATCCATCGGTTGCCTCCTGCACGCACCCTGACCAGGGATCGAGTCTGAAACTTGTGCCCTGACGAGGAATTGAACCGGTGACCTCTCGGTGCATGGGATGATGCCCACCCCACTGTACCATACCGGCCAGGGCGTGACAGCAACTTCTTATGTGTCCCCTCCTCCTTCCTCCCTGGGGTCACACACTTGCTCCTTGTTGGTGGGGCACCTCCCCACGATGCTGGTACTGACTAGCTGGATGCCCCCCTTCCTCTGCACCCCGACCAGGTTCCTGGTGTGACCCTGGTATGTCCTTGAGTATGATTGATCGGCTTAGCTGCCCCTCCTTACAACACTGGCCCACCCAGCCAGCGTGGCACAGTGGTTGAGCGTTGACCTATGAACCAGGAGGTCACTCGGTCAGGGCACATGCCCGGATTGCGGGCTCAGACCCCAATGTGGGAGCCGATCAATGATTCTCTCTCATCACTGATGTTTCTATCTCCCTCTCCCTTCCTCTCTGAAATCAATAAAAATATATATATTTTTTGCCGAAACCGGTTTGGCTCAGTGGATAGAGCGTCGGCCTGCGGACTGAAAGGTCCCGGGTTCGATTCCGGTCAAGGGCATGTACCTTGGTTGCGGGCACATCCCCGGTGGGGGGTGTGCAAGAGGCAGCTGGTCAGTGTTTCTCTTTCATCGATGTTTCTAGCTCTCTGTCCCTCTCTCTTCCTCTCTGTAATAAATCAATAAAAAAATAAAAATAAAAATATATATATTTTTAAAAAAACAGCAACACTGGCCCATCCAGCACCAGCATCTACACGGCATAGCTGTCCCAGCGGAAACCTGGGTCAACACACAGAAGCATGTTTCCTGCCCATGTGCACGAGGAGCTTTGTTTTACACCCGAGACGCATGCACACACGCACACCTGCCTGCCAGGTCTGTGCCAAAGACCGGATTTGTCACCTACCTCCCATCCTCCTCCCCACCCCAAACGCCACGGACTGGTTTCGTGAAAAACTCCGTAACCTTCCTCATCCTGATCTGTGAAATAGCGCACCTCACCTGCCTCCCCCCGGCTCTGAGGCTAAAATGACTTGAAATTAGACGGTGGCTTTCATGTCTGACGCACAGCACCTGGCTTCTCCACCAAGTGAGTTTGAACCTGTCAGGCTGTGCACGCGCTGTGGCGAGGCGACCAGAGTCAGCAGGCTGGCCGGGCGGTGCCCCGGGCTGATGCTGTCGCGCTCGCTCTCACCATCCAGACCAGGGCACCCTGCCCAGGGCCCCGGGTGAGGGGAGGTGGGCCGCCAGCCAGCTCTCTGTCCCTGAGACAGGCTGGCGCCCGGCTGTCACAGAGGCAGCGCACCTGTGAGTAAGCACAGGCTCTGGAGTCACATCTGGGGCCCAATCCCAAGGCCACCACTGAACATCTGTATCAACATGGTATCAGTTAGCCTCTTCCTTACCGTACTTTTTTTTTTAAGGCTATTTATTTACTTATTTTGATGTATATTTTTTATTGATTTCAGAGAGGAAGGGAGAAGGAGAGAGTGATAGAAACATCAATGATGAGAGAGAATCACTGATCAGCTGCCTCCTGCATGTCCCCACACCGGGGACCAAGCCCACAACCCGGGCATGTGCCCCCGACTGGAATTGAACCCAGGACCCTTCAGTCCGCAGGCCAGCGCTCTATCCACTGAGCAACACTGGCTAGGGCAGTGGTTGGCAAACTCATTAGTCAACAGAGCCAAATATCAACAGTACAATGATTGAAATTTCTTTGAGAGCGAAATTTTTTAAACTTAAACTATATAAGTAGGTACATTGTTATTAACTTAATTAGGGTACCCCTAAGCTGGCCTTTGCTAAAAACTCAAGGGGCCAAAGAGCCGCAGGTGGCTCTCGAGCCACAGTTTGCCGACCAGGGGGCTAGGACTTCCTTACTGCACCTTGCCATCCTTAACGTGGCCCTTTAGCTCGGGCTCCCCTCACAGATTAGCCGAGAAATAAGAGCAGGCGACAACGGCTCACCTACCTGTGCGCGGGTGACCGTCCTGTCCCTCTGAACTGGCATCAGGGCTTCCGTCGGTTCGGTGAGACTGGCCCAGGAAGGGGTGGGGACGACAAGCGGTGGGAGGCGATCCGTCTCATCTCCTGCCCTCCGTCTAATTAGCAGAGCCCTGTTAATGAAAGCCACACTCAGGCGCTAATAAACGGCAGGAGGCCCCCAGCTCTGCAAGGTGGCAGCAGAGGCCCTCTGCGGGGGAGGGGCAGGCCAACAAGCCCCACTTATCTGTGAAAAGACTTGCTAATAACTTTAATTCCCCCTCCTACACGGCGGGGCCTTTGCCATGCAAATAGATTTTCTAAACCGGGTAGGATCCTGGAGAAAACGTCCCGTCCGCCCAGCTTAGGGTCCTGGGAGGGGAGAGTGACCGTGGGGTGGAGGTGAGGGAAAGTGGGTCTCACCCCCACGGCAGGGCCTCTGCTTTGGGATCCCACTCTCTGAAGACAAAGGTGGCAGGGTGCCCCTGAAATGCAGGACAGGGACCCCCCACCCCACCATGAATGACTGCCCCTGCTGGCCTGAGCAAGACAAACCCATGGACATCAACAGGTAAATAAACTGTGATCTATAAATAAAGTGGGATACTCCAGGGCAAAGAAATAACCCTAAAACCGCACGCTAAGTGAAAAAAGCCAGACAGAAAAGGTCACATATCCTATGGCCCATTCCTATGAAATGTTCAGAACAGGCAACTCTAGAGGCAGGAAGCAGAGTAGTGGGCTGGGGCTGGGGTGCAGCAGAATAGTGGGGAGTGACTGCTAATGCAAACAGGATTTTGTTTTGATTGCATTTCTTGGGGTGGCACTGGCTAATAAAATTATACAGGTTTCAGAGTTTCCTGCTGGGGGGGTGATGAAATGTTCTGAAATTAGTGATGATAGCATGATAGCCCTAGCTGGTTTGGCTCAGTGGATAAGAGCATCAGCCTATGGACTGAAGGGTCCCAGGTTCGATTCCGGTCAAGGGTGCATGCCTGGGTTGCACAGGCTCGATCCCCAGTAGGGGGCGTGCAGGAGGCAGCTGATCAATTATTCTCTCTCATCATTGATGTTTCTATCTCTCTCTTCCTCTACCTAATCAATAAAAATACATTTTTTAAAAAAATTAGTGGTGATGGCTGCATAACTCCCTGAATATAAGAAAATCATTCGAATATACTTTAAGGGGTGGACTTTTTATGGTATGCAAATTACATCTCATTCTCTTAGGAAAAGCAAATACCAAGTCCTGTGTTTCAAAGAAGGTTGAGGGGGTGCAGGGGAGAAGTAGGTATCCACAGAGGGCTGAGGGACCCTTGGACAGACGCTTTGTCCCTTGTCCACCTCACCTGCCAGGGCTGGCTGCTCACCAGACCCCCTGGCCCAAGCCAGGCTCCTGGCCTAAAGCCTCCCCTCCCCACACACCCCTTCCCTAATCTGAGTCCAGCCAACGTAGACAGGGGTGTGGCAGCTTGGCCTGGTTCTAGGTCAGGTGGGTGGACGTGAATGCAGTCAGATGGGCCTGGAATCAACCTAGGCCTAGGCCCCTTGGAAGGTCAAGGTTCCATAAACTCAAGATTGTCTCACCGTTATTTTATGTCCCTAAATCACACGGGAGTGAAAGAAGATGGGAAAATCCCAGAGTCCAGGCCAGGATGCTCCAGCACAAGGGGAATACAGGGCTCGGGACATGGGAAATGGCTCCGTGGAGCCAGTGTCCCCGAAGTCCCCAGAATGAATGGAGCTGACAAAATCCTACCAGCGCTGGAGGGTTGACCCTCAGTTTAGGCTTCTGCAAAATGGTTATTTGGGTATAAAATGTGTAAAGGACCCGATGCGGTAAGTATTCACTGATGGAGATGTATTTTCTAGAGATCCTTTGGTTTATTCCAGCCCCCCACCAGGTTCAAAGAAAAGATGGACAGACTCCATTTCCTGCCACTTTCCCAGATGAAGCGCCTGCGGGTTCCAGGCTGACCTGTATGAACGGGAGTTGCTGGGGGCAAGAAGAAGGGGTCTGGGCCTACCTGCTCTGGGGGCTGAAGATTGCAAGAAACCCTCCCAACTCTCCTATGTGCTCTGGAGGAGAGGGTGGGAGCTTTGCATCCACGCAAAAAAAAAAAAAAAAAGAAGTTGCCAATTGACACCAGCAGTTTATTCACAAATAAATAAATACGCCCTAAGCACAGCCTCCCGCCTGCCTCAAAGCGTCCACTCTGCGGGTCCCATCGCGGCAGGGGCTGGGGAAGGTCGTCCAGGTGGGACAGGCTCTCACCCGCAGGCCTGCCCTTGCCAGCCTCGCCGCCGCCCTCCTCCAGGGGAGGGGGTCTGGACAGGGAGCCCTTCGAAGGTGCGGAGGCCGAAAAGACCGCAGTGCTCACAGACAGGCCGCCAGCTGTGCGCCATCACTTCAACCACTCAGGCCGGGGGGCCACTCCAGGGGCGAGGGGGGCATCCAGGTCTCCAGCTGGGCCAGCACGTGGCCAGGAAAGAGCTGTGGGGGGAGAGGGAACAGCGTGACCCTCAGCGCTCCTGGGCTCCACTCTCAGAGGACCTGTCCCTTGCGCGTCCCCCCCCCCTGCCCTCACCGCCGGAGCACCCGGGCACCCCAGCTTTCAGACCCTGGAAAGCCAGCGGGGAGGCCAGGCTGCGCGTCTCCAACGCGGACACCGAGTGGCGCCCACACGACGGCGGGGGCAGGAGATACTAACCGGGGACGAGGGGCCCGGCTGCACCGCCAGCCCGTCGGGGCACGCTGCCTCCTCGTAGAGCACGGGCACCGCTGCGGCTCCGGGACAGGCGGGCGGGGGCCCCCAAGACCCTGCCGCGGGGGCGGCGGGGCCCAAGCCGTGCGCGTGGGCGTGCGCGGGGCCGCCGTCGGGGCAGAGCGGGCAGCCCCGAGGAGCCGCCGCGTCGCTGCTCCGGGGGCGCGGGCGCCGGCGCCGCAGGCTGTCCTCGCTGAGGCCCAGCACGGCCGACAGGTGGCCGATGTAGCGGATGGCCAGGCGCAGCGTCTCGATCTTGGTGAGGCTCTGGCCGGCGGGCGCCACGGACGGCGGCAGGAAGCGGCGCAGCTCGTGCAGCGCGCGGGCGAGCGTGCGCATGCGCAGCTTCTCGCGCTCGCTGGCGCTCTGCCGCTGCCCGCCGCCCAGGCGGCCGCTGCGGGCGCCGCGCCTGCCCGCACGAGGGCCGCGCGGGGCTGCGCGGGCGCCGGGGCGCCGGGGGCTGGGCGCGGGGCTGCCGGCCGGGGCGCTGCCCCAGGAGTTCGGGGACGAGGCGGGGGAGCAGCCGCGGCCCCGGTCGGAGGGCGGAGGAGGCGGAGCGGCGCCCCAGCCCGCGGGGAAGATCCAGGGCTCGGAGAGCGGCGGGCACAGGGGCTGGGCCATGGCGGCAGCGGCGCGTCCCGGGACGGTGGCCGGCGACCTTTTTATGCCCGAGGCGACCGCTCTATCCGGAGCCCGAGGTGTGAAGTGGCCCCTTCCAGGCCCCATCAGCACTTCAAAGCGGCTCGGGGCCTGGGGGGGCGGGGCCTGAGCCTTTGAACCGACGCGGAGCGAAGGTGCCGGCCGCTCGGCTGCACCAGGTTGGCCCCACCTGAGCCATCGCAGGCCACCAGCCCCTGCCCCTCGGGCCTCCTGCCTGCGCCCGGCCCTGGGTGTTGGGCCAGCTCAGCAGGTAAAAGGAAGCAGGATCACAGACCTTGAAGTCCAGGACCCAGGTCTCGGGCTGTCTTCACCTGTTGGGGACCTTATGCAAATAAATGAATTTTCTTGCACCTTTGTTTCCAATTTGTATAATGGGACCCTAGGGGCCTGCTGCATCCAGGTCTGCATCAGCGAGGGCCTGGGAGTGAGGCCCCGATTCCCGCTCGAGGTGAGGGGAACAGCAATCCATTCCTCCTCCAAGGCAGGCGGTCCTGGATGCCCCGCCCCCTCCCTAGGTGGAGAGTTGGGGGAAGCACCACGAGGACGCGATCCCAGGCGCCTCCCACAAGCTGGCTGCATCTGGTCAGGTTGCTGGACCATCTGGGCCGAGGGAGGGCTGAGCCTGCGGCCCTGCAGGACACCCTTAGCCTGGCAGCCTCGTGGCTTGGCCTGTTGCCACCCCTGGCCTCTGGCTGGTGTGCTGTCACTCTGGGGCAGGTGTAACAAGCTTTGCCGTGGAAATGACACAGAAAAGACATCTGACAAAATCCAACACCCCTTCATGATAAAACTTCTCAGCAAACTAGGCATAGAGGGGAACTTTCTCAATCGTCTAAAAGGCATCTACAGCCCTAGCTGGGTTTGCTCTGTGGATAGAGCGTCGGCCTGCAGATCAAAGCATCCTGGGTTCAATTCCGGTCAAGGGCACATGCCCGGGTTGCAGGTTCAATCCCCAGTGGGATGCGTGCAGGAGGCAGCCGATCAATGATTCTCACCATTGATATTTCAATCTCCCCCTCTCTGAAATCAATAAAAACATATCTAAAAAAACAAAAGGCATCTACAAAGAACATACAGTTGACATCACATTAAATAGTGAAAGACTGAAAGTTTTTCCCCTAATAATGAGAAAAGGGCGAGGATGTCTGCTCCTACCCACACCTATTCAGCATCTTCCTGGAGGGTCTGGCTTGTGCAATAAGAAAAAACGAGCCCTAGCCAGTTTGGTTCAGTGGATAGAGCCTTGGCCTGTGCACTGAAGGGTCCCGGGTTCGATTCCGGCCAAGGGCACATGCCCGGGTTGCGGCTCGATCCCCAGTAGGGAGTGTGCAGGAGGCAGCCGATCAATGATTCTCTCTCATCATTGTTGTTTCTCTCTCTCCCTCTCCCTTCCTCTCTGAAATCAATAAAGAAATATAGATATATTTTTTAAAAAACGAAACGAAAGGCATACAGATGGTCTTTATTTACAGACAACATGACTGTCACATAGGAAATCTCACAGAGGGTTTATCTATATTTCCTACCTGACCGCTCGGGTTGGCGTCAGCACCTGTCCTAACAGCTCCTTCATGCATGATGCCCTCCAGCTGGACTGGGCCGCACCTGGTGTCTGGCCTCACGTCTCTGAGAGAAGATCTACTGTTTCGCATCCTCCACGGCTTCCAGCGTCAGGGGACTGGAGGGTGAGCTGGCAGGAAAGAAAGGAAAGCAGATTGGTACTGTCTCCCCTGGCATCTCAGCCCACCGCTGCCCTCCCCTTATCTTTATCTTCTAGGCCCATGGTCGGCAAACTGCGGCTCGCGAGCCACATAGGGCTCTTTGGCCCCTTGAGTGTGGCTCTTCCACAAAATACCATGGCCTGGGAGAGTCTATTTTGAAGAAGTAGCGTTAGAAGAAGTTTAAGTTTAAAACATTTGGCTCTCCAAAGAAATTTCAATCGTTGTACTGTTGATATTTGGCTCTGCTGACTCATGAGTTTGCCGACCACTGTTCTATGCAGTGACCTCCTCTAACACCTGTAACCCACCCTGGCAGTCTGTCTCAGAATGCTTATGCCCACAGTCACAGCCAGGAGAGGCAGTGCCAACCTGCCTGGTGCACAGGGCAGGACCCATATACTCCCAAGGAGAGCTTGGCCCCCTCAGCCTGCAGCCGTCAGCAGGGTCTGCCCTTCCTGGGCCTGGGCTGATGGATGCCTTATGGGGCCTCCAGATTCAAGCCAAGAACCTGGTATTGGAGCCCAATGACTGGACCCCCCTTTGACCCGGCTAGATGGTAGGGAGCAAGTGGTTGGGCCCTGGCAGAGGGTGCTGTGCACAGCATGGGAGGGGTGCGGTAAAGGCTGAGAGGCAGGAGGATGGTGGGTCTCAGAGGGCCTGGGCCCTTGTGGCCAGCCTTCTGAATATAAAAAATGCCTCCGATCCCCATATGATTGTGATCGCCACTGGTTTGTTGGCAATGACGCTCCAAAGTGAATTTGTATTTCATTAAGTACAAAATCAATTGTACGTACTTGGACAAGACTGTGCTGAGAACACAGGTCCAGCTCCTGAGGACTCTCAGATCTGGGACCTAATACCTGACATTCACCGAGCTCACACGGGAGCCGCCGAGAGACCTGGAGCGGAGAGGGCACCCCAGTGCCGTGTGACAAGCGGGTCTCTGTTGCAGCGCCGAGGGTTAAAAAGACCCAGGGGGGGCCTAGGCAGTTTGGCTCAATGGACAGAGCGTCGGCCTGTGGACTGAAGGGTCCCTGGTTCAATTCCGGTCAAGGGCACATGCCTGGGTTGCAGGCTCGGTCCATAGTTGGGGTCATGCAGGAGGCAACCGATCAATGATTCTCTCTCATCATTGATGTTTCTAGCTCTCTCCCTCTCCCTCTCTGAAATCAGTAAAAAAATATTTTAAAAAAGCTTTAAGTTTCTCATGCTCTAAAATGGTTGTGACGCCTGGTCCTACTTTCCAAACCGTTCTTCATTAATATATGCACACAGAAACATATATTCACAGAAAACTCACACATGGTAACTTGTGGAAGTCTTATTCTGTTAGTAAATTATAAATATAGGATGATAATAATAATAATAATAATAATAATAATAATAATAATAATAATAAAGACCCAGGGGTGAGTGTGGAGACGAACAGCCCACAGAATGGCATGCAAGAGACAGGGTCTTCAGCCCTAAATGCTAACGAACTGGAGATGCCACGTGGGAGGCCCTCCCTCTCCTGTTGCCCCTGGGGTCTCTGGGCCCAGACTGTGCAAAACCTGTGGTCAGTCGGCCTGATGGAGCCCAGTGGGGGGAGAGGGGGTCCCCCAATCTGGAGCCTGGCCCTGCCACCTCCTGCCAGCCAGCCCCCCTCTTCCCTTCCCCATGCCTGTCACCTTTGATCTCCTTATCGCCAGCCTCTCTGGTGGGTTCATTTGGGAGCTGCCTGAGTTAATGAGTTCTCCGGGCGGCCGGGCCCACACGCCCCCCCACTGGGGTGAGGACTTCACACCTCGGGGGCCTGTGTTTTGACAAGTGCCTGAGCCAGTGGCTTCAGCTCCCCTGCCCGAGCCTGCCTTGGCTCCCCAAAGTGTAAGGCTGGGAAATGAGGCCTGGGGGCAGCCCCACTGAGCAGAGGTGAGAGTTCAGTGGGGTGGGGGGCAGGACAGGGCAGCACCCCCGTAGGCCTCCGCCTTCCTGCTAGGAACCAGCCGGTCTCCGCAGGCCAAGCTGGGTCTTGGGCGCTGGCCCCCTCTCTCATCTCCCAGCCCCAGGGCCCTCATTTCCCTGGCAGCCCCCTGACATACGAGTGCTAATCAAAGGTGCTATGTCAACATGCCCCTCGCAGCCCTTCATTCCTGTCCGGCTGGAGCCGGAGTCCCAGGGGAAGGAAGCAGCTCTGGACTGCCAGCCTGCCTAGCGTCAGCAGGCGCATCCCCTGGAAGCTCTTAATTTGGGGGTCCCCTACTGCCAGGGATCCTCCAGCCTTACTGTTTATGAAGCCCGCTCCTTCAGACAGCCTAGGACACCCCTCTGGAGTGTGAACAACATGGGTTGGGATCCCCCTCCTGCCATGTCCTATGTCCTACCCGTGTCACTCACTGTCCGTCTGAGCCCCAGCTCCTGCTTCTGTGCCTGGGGTGTGTGGCGCCCACTGTGAAGATGTGGCAAGGATCGATCACACCCCACAGACGCGCTTCGTGCAGCACCCACGTGCACGCTGAGACTGCCACTCAGGGCCTGGCACCGTGCTGGGCTCGGCTGGGTCCCAGCTCACAACCATGCTGTGACGCAGGGGTACGGGCTCGCCTGGCTGAGGAGGGGACGGAGTGGCGAGAGGCTGTCCCCCATCACATGGCTGCAGAGCTGGGGCCCATCTGGCTCTGTCTGGGGCCACGGCCGGTGTTGCCCTGCCACCTCTGAGTCTGGGGGGCTCGATGGCTCCTTTCCTCCAGGAGGGCTGCCCTGAGAGTGAGGGTGCCGGGCGGGGGTGATGCCCTGAAAGCCCCCTGAACCCCACTCCATGTCAAAGGGGCCTGTGGACAGGAAAAAGAGAGAGGTGTCCAGGCCCACCCTGGGCCTCCGCACCAGAGCCCCTGAGGATGGAGCCCGACAGTCCGGATCTGAAAGTAAAGTCTCCCAGACTCCAGTGAGCCTCCCCACAGTGCAGAGCAGGGAAGAGGCCCGGAGTGCCTGTCCCCCCACCCCCACCCATGGATCCAAAGCAGATGCATGAGGATGAGCTTAGGCTGGAGGGGGGCTGAGGCCACCTGGAGCCCAGGGCAGTCAGAGGGCCCAGCACGAGGCTCCCAACTCCTCCTCCTCCTCCCTCCTTCCCCAGCAGCCTCCCAGCTCCAGCCCGAGGCTCCCAGGGAGCTCCTTCCAACTGGGATCACCCCCTCTCCTCACACCTCTGGCTCCCGGAGCCACTGAGTTGGCAAGCCATATGGAATAGATTATTCTGGAACCACGATAATCTGATTACCCTGGCCATGGATCAGCTGGATATGCAGCCAGTGGAAATCACAGGAGGCAGAGGGGTGATGAGGAGGGAGGGGGTGGGAAGAAAGGGGAGAGATTTGGCGGATTCCGGGGGGGATCAAGAGAAGTCCTGGGAGCTGGCTGAGAACAGGGCCAGCAGACCCTGCCTCTGCCCTTACGGGGGGGGGGGGGGGGGGGGGGGGGGGGGGGGGGGGGGCGGGGGCGGGGAGAGGGTCACACGCTGCTCCTTTGCTTCATCCAGGTACATGGAGGGGGGTCTGAGCTTTACAGTGAAAGGTGGGGAAACTGAGGCATAAAGTGGCCTCTGTTTCTCAGACTGTAAAATGCAGCAGGGACTCCTGATTGCCTGCCCAGATGTCCTGGGAGCTCTACACGTTTGGTGAGAAAGCGTCTGTCTCAGGCCACAGTGCTGACCCGGAGTCATGCACACAGCATGCACATGGAGAGGTGTACAGGATACAGCGTCCTTGCATTTCCAGACACAGACAGCAGAGGGCGCTGCCCAGCCACCCGGGATCTTAGGATCCGTAAAAGGCAGACCTACCTCTGACCAGTCAAAGGCCTTTCTCCTGGAGCAAGGGCCAGTGCTGGGTGGGAGTGGTGGGCACCGGGAGCTAAGCAGATGTGCCAGAGGTGCCGGGCTGGCTTACGAAGTGGGTGAAGCTGGCTCAGCGTTGGCGTGATGGGCTCTGTGACCCCCGACAGGCCACTTGCCTTTTCTGGACCCGTTTGCTCATCTGTCCATCTGTGTGCAGAGAGGCAGAGCAAGATGGAGCCTAGAGGGGAAAGGGGAAGGGGACTGGCTCAGGAGGGCTGGGGACAAGCAGGGCTCAGTCTCTTCCCGCTTCCGCACACGCAGCCCTGGAACGAAAGTTGAAATAGACCACAAGCTGACCGAAACTCCAGGCGGGACACCGTGGGCTCTGAGCCCTTGCCAGCTCCCTGGAGGGTATCTGCAGGCCCAGCTCAGCTGCCAACTTGGGGCACATCCAGCCCCAGCCCCCCCAAGAAAGCACACGACGCAGCTCTCTCCAGGCAGGATGTACAGGTTTCAGGCCTCGCTCACCCCGCCCCTGTCCTGGCTGACTGCTCACAGCAGTGAGGTGCCAGCCAGCGGCCAGTCCTGGCAGGAGGGGGAGGCCTGTACTCAGGGCCAGCCCAGGCCGACACAGGGCTAGACACCCCCGCCTGGACTCCCACACCAAGTCCCTGGGTGGCTCCGGCCTTCAGCCACTTCCAGGTCCTCCTTCCCAAGAGCACCTCCCCAAAGGTACCTGACTTTAGACCCAACAAAAAGCAGAGTGGGGGCTTGCAGACTGAGCTGGAATGCCTGTGCAGGGCCTGGGGGAGGAGGGTGTGCGGAGTCTGTGCGGCCTCCTTTGCCAGAGGCTGCGGGACAGGGATGTCCCTGGACTGAGTGGGGAACCTCTAGAGGAAGTGCAAGAGCTTAAATGGATCAGATAATGAATGGAGCAGGAGAAGGGTCTTATGTGATCAGTATTGATTACGGGCCCCAAACTGAGGATAGAATGAACTCAGTCCTCGGCTCTGGAGGGCCCCCCACCAGGAGAAGTCCCGGATGCAGCTCTGGGCCTGAGCCAAGGAAGTTTCTGCACCCTTGGAGGTCATGCCCCAGCCCAGGCCCTGGGCATGCGTGGTCAGCGCTGGCACAGGCAGTCACACAGGTGTGTGGGCACGAGCTGCTGGCCGCCCATAACCAGGTCCCCACCTCTGGGGCCCCCTGGGGCCGGGCTTCAGGACAGCCTCAGCGTGCCCTTGCCCAGTGGTTCCCCTGATGGGAATTCATCCTGATTAGAAAAGATTAAAGACACAAGTGTAGGCATACTGCTGAGCGACAGAACCAAGCTGCAGGAAAAAACAAAACATAATGAAACATTCCATGAGGCACCACTGATATAAGCAAAAAACAAAAAAAAACGAGAATCTAAAAAAATCCCTACATAGGAAGTCATCGAATATGGAGCCTATGCATATTTACGCCCTGCCTTTTGTAAAGATCTACTGTGTAAAAGCACAGACGAAGGCCCCAGTTCTCACCAAATCCATAATAACATACCCAGACTTATTTGTGGGAGGGGAGGCCTGGGTTTGGGGTCAGGGGGAGGGTCAACAAAGACTTTAATCTTCACCTGTAATGTTTACTTTTTTATTTTTGAACTTTAAATATATTATATTGATTTTTTTACAGAGAGGAAGGGAGAGGGATAGAGAGCTAGAAACATCGATGAGAGAGAAACATCGATCAGCTGCCTCCTGCACATCCCCTACTGGGGATGTACCTGCAACCAAGGTACATGCCCTTGACCGGAATCGAACCTGGGACCCTTCAGTCCGCAGTCCGACGCTCTATCCACTGAGCCAAACCGATCAGGGCTGTACAGTTTACATTTTTGACAAGGAGATTATATAGTTTAAAACTGCATGTTAATGTACAATTTTAAACTATTTGTAAAATTATAAGGCTATTCCTCTGCGGAAAACTAAGGCATCTCAGTGTATACCAGAGAACTTGTTACTAAACTGTTACCACCACACCATGGAGCACATGGCAGGCCTCCAAAATCTCGGTTTAGAAATACAGGTACTGCCCTGGCTGGTTTGGCTCAGTGGACAGAGCATCGGCCTGTGGACTGAAGGGTCCCGGGTTCGATTCTGGTCAAGGGCACGTACCTCAGTTGCAGGCTCCTCCCTGGCCATGGGCCATGGTCGGGGTGAGTGCAGGAGGCAAACAATCGATATGTTTCTCTCACATCGATGTTTCTCTCTGTCTTTCCCTCTCTCTTCCACTCTCTCTGAAAATCCATGAAAAAAGATCCCCTGGTGAGTTAAAAAAAAAAAAAAAAAAAGAACTACATGTACGGATACAGAAAATGATCTTAATACATCAGTGAGGAAAAACTGGTCACAAAACAATGTGCTCTTTAAATACCCAAAGGGTCAAGAATAGGTATTTGTAAGGCAAACATTCATATCAGCATTAGTCACTGGTTATCAGTAATAACCAAAAGGTGGAAACAGCCCTAGCTGGTTTGGCTCAGTGGATAGAGCGTCAGCCTGCGGACCAACGGGTCCCAGGTTCGATTCTGGTCAAGGGCACATACCAGGGTTTCAGGCTCAGTCCCCAGTGGGGGGCGTGCAGGAGGCAGCCTATCAATGATTCTCTCTCATTATTGATGTTTCCATCTCTCCTTCTCCCTTCCTCTCTGAAATCAATAAAAATATATATTTTAAAAAAAAAGGTGGGAACAACCCCAGTTTCCATTGACTGATGAATGGGTAAACAAATGTGGTATATCCATACAATGGAATATTATTCAGCCATGAAAAGGAATGAAGTTTGGACACATGCTATACCATGGATGAACCTTGAACACATTATGCTAAATGAAGTAAGCCAGACACCAAAAGACAAATATGTACGATTCCACTTATAGGAAACACCTACATAGTCCAATTCATAACGGAGGAAGCCCATTAGAGGTTACCAGAGGCAGGGGGAGGTGGGTAAGGGAGAGTTGTTTAATGGTGTACAGAGTTCCTACTTGAGGTGATAAAGAAATTTTGGAAATAGAAGTGGTGATGGTCGCACATATTGTGAGTGTAATTAATGCCATTGAATTGCACACTTAAAATTATTAAGATGGCAAATTTTAACGTTTACATATATATATATATGTGTATGTATACATATATATACACACACACATATATATATATGTATATATATGTATATTTCCACAATTTAAAAAATTATAAATGTGCCCTAGCCGGTTTGGCTCAGTGGATAGAGCTTTGGCCTGTGGACTGAAGGGTCCCAGGTTCGATTCCAGTCAAGAACACATGCTTGGGTTGTGGGCTCAATCCCCAGTAGGGGGCGTGCAGGAGGCAGCCGCTCAATGATTCTCTCTCACCATTGCTGTTTCTTTCTCTCCCTCTCCCTTCCTCTCTGAAATCAATACAAACATATTTAAGAAAATAAACAGGTGAATGTATTGTATGTGAATTATATCTCCATTAAGTTCTTTTTTTTTTAATTAAACCTATTGGGGGGACATTAGTTATCATATAGGTGTCAGGTGTGGATTTCCACGTTATAAGATCTGTATATTGCTCTGTGTGCCCACCACCTTTATTTCGGATATAAAAAGTTATTTTCAGAAATAAAATATATAGCCGTAGCCGGTTTGGCTCAGTGGATAGAGCGTCGGTCTGCAGACTGAAAGGTTCCAGGTTCGATTCCGGTCAAGGGCATGTACCTTGGTTGCGGGCACATCCCCAGTAGGAGGTGTGCAGGAGGCAGCTGATCGATGTTTCTCTCTCATCGATGTTTCTAACTCTCTATCCCTCTCCCTTATAATAAAAAAATAAAATAAAATATATATACAAAAGAATACCCACAACACATAAAAATCCCCGACACGCTCTCTCCCCATGCTCCATGTATATGCTCATGCATTTGCAGGGATGCCAGAAAAGGTTGGGATGCAGAGAGATGGACCAACATGACCTCGGGGTTCTCTCTGGGTGGATGAAACTGGGGGCATTCAAGATTCCCTTCTTTTTGATTGTCTGTATCGTCTCGATTTTCTGTAACAGCATTCCTTGCTTTGGTAAAGGAAAGAAAAAGGGAAGGAGGGTGGAGGGAGACTTTGCAGAACCATCCCCCCGGCCCCAAGCTTGTTTGCATTCCAGCAAGAGTAGGCACCACTCACTCTCCCCTTCGTCCCTCCCATGAGCTGCAGGACTTCAGACAGTCACTCCTGGCCAGCAGGGCGGCAGGCAGGATCTGTGGAGTGCCACATGCTGAACACATGGTGTTAACCTTAATCATCTCAGCAAAGAAACCCATTTCACAGATGATAAGGCTGAGGCTCAAGGGGATTGAGCCCAGGCAGGCTGGCTCTAGGCTTAAGCTGCCGCTACCGGCCCAGGCACTGGCCCAGGCAGCCATGGGGCCTCTGCAGGCCCTGGCACACCAGCCTCCTCAGCTCAGCTTTCTTGTTGGAGGGAGAGCAGGGGGTTTCCTTCCATGCCCTGCCTGTGGGTATCTGTGGCTCCCAGGGAACTCTCCATCCCTGTGCTTCTCCAGCCAACAGTGGCCACATCCTTTTCCCCCTTCCTCCACATTCTCTCCTTCCTCAGAATTTCTGTGGACTCATTGCCTCCCTGAGGCCAAACTCCTCATCCAACAGGAATCCCAGCTCCCATCTGCTCATCCACACTCGCTCCACCCGTCCCCATCCCCATCCTGGGGCCCCAGCCCGCTTGGCATTGCCCTGGGCCTTCCATTCCCAGACTTGGGCTCACGCCCTTCCCCGCTGCCTGGAATGCCCCACCTCCACTGGGAGGAAAACCCACAATTTCAGGTCCCTCCTTGCCTTCTGCAACCCGCCCCGCTGACTAGCCAGGGAGCTCGGCTGTCGCCCACGGGCTCCCAGCACACCAGGCACCGCAGACTCGGAGCCCACTTGCTCCTCTTTCTCCTCCAGTTCCAAGCTCCCAGCGGGCAGCGACTCATCCCCGCTGGAGGCCGGGCCCCGGGCCGGGTGGAGTTTCCCGGGGGTGTGGTGGGCGGCCCTTTTGGGGCCAAATCCTGGCTCTGAGGACCTTGGGCAGATGATGAACCCCTCTGGGCCTGGTTCCCAGCTGAGCAAGGGGAGAACAGCGGGCCCAAGTCCTGGGTTTGCGCCCTGGAAGGCTGTGCAGGCAGCGCTGGGCACTTAGGTGACAGAAGGGGCTAGGAAGACCAGGTCAGGGGAGCTCCAGCTCCAGCAGCTGCTCTGTGACCTTGTCCTGGTGGCTGTCCGTCTCTGGGCCTCCCGGTGACACGGACGATGCTCTGCCTGGCACGGCTTTGTCCCTGGGCTTCCCTGGCTGTGCCCGGAGTCACGCCCAGCACCTGGGCTGGGAGAAGCAGGATCTGGGCAGGCTGACTCAGGATGTCCTCCCTCGCCATCCCGGACACATGGAATCTGCCTTTCCCCTGGGCCCCCCCAAGTGGGGACCTGCAGCCTCTCCCCCCAGCCCCAGACGTGCGCTCCAGGGATGCCGAGGGGGCCTGCTGCCGGCTGTTTTGGAGGCCCCTGCACACCCTGGTTCCCAAGGCGACACCTTGTGCCCTGAGGGAGGCAGCCTTGTGTCAACAGGCAGAGCAGAGGTGTGAAGGCAGCCACAGTGGCCTGCGGGGTGGCGGGCTGGCCCTCGCTGCTGGCTGGTAATGAGAATACCACATGGCCCTGCAGCCCCACACGGCCGCGCCGCCCGCCTTCCCTCCCACGTTCCCACAGCCTGCCCGCCCCCAGGGTCTGAAGGGAAAGAAGACCGAGGGGGCAGGGACCAGGCGGTAACCCGCCTCCAGCCTTGGACCTGCTCCCGGGGGCCCTGTATGCCCGTCGGGGAGAAAGAACAGGTGCAGAACAAACGGGGAGGCCTGCGCTAAGCCACCTGACACAGCCCCGCCCGCCCGCCCCCCCCCCCCCCCCCGCCACAGCCCCCAACAGCACCAGAGCCTGACGGCCTTCTCATCTGGCTGCGGGTCGGGGCAAAGTCCTGGGAAGTGGATCGGGGATGATGGGACAGAGGCGTCAAGGTCCTCACCTGCATAATAGGTGCCTTGACGTAGGCACTGCCGGCCTCACGTGCCCAGCAGGCTGGAGCCACGCAGACAAGCTCAGCCAGAGGTGGAGGGGGCTGCGGTCCCAGCCCCAGAGCAGGCCGGGCTGAGCCAGAGGCCGAGCCAGAGCTTCGGGCTCCGAGGAGAGCAGGCTGGGAGCGTTCCCAGCGCCGGAGCACCTGTGAGGCCCCTGAGACTGCCCAGAGCCCAAGGCAGCATCCCCATCCTCTCCGGATCCTTGGCTTCAGCTCTAAAAGGACCTCAGGCCTGACGGTGTGGCTCAGTGGTTGAGCATCAACCTATAAACAATTCCCGGTCAGGGCACATGCCTGGGTTGCGAACTCAATCCCCAGTAGGGGGCGTGCAGGAGACAGCCAATCCATGATTCTCTCTCATCATTGATGTTTCTATCTCTCCCTCCCTCTTCCTTCCTCTCTGAAATCAATAAAAAAATATTTTTAAAAAACACAAATGTATTAAAAAAAACACACAAAAAACCATATTCTGCCCGTGACAGGACTGGGAGTAGAGCTGGCACATCACTAGAGACCTTCCTCCAGAAGAAACATTCACCCGTTCATCTGTGGAGACAATGAAACTGTGACGAATCCACTACACTGACCTGTCACCCAGCCCACATGGCCCCCTTGTTCACAAGGGTACCCCAGGAGCGTCTTCATTACGTGGACAGGAATTGTGTCTGGCTGCTCAGTGCACACACCCAAAATGACAACAACTTAAACAAGACGGTGCGGCCTGCCCGGCGTGGCTCAGTGGTTGAGCATCGACCTAGGAACCAGGAGGTCACGGTTCGATTCCCGGTCAGGGCACATGCCCGGGTTGTGGGCTTGATCCCCGGTGGGGGGCGTGCAGGAGGCAGCCGATGCATGATTCTCTCTCATCATTGATGTTTCTCTCTCTCTCTCCCTCTCCCTTCCTCTCTGAAATCAATTCAAAAACAGCAACAAAAAACAAGATGGTGATTCATTTTCTCAAACATTAAAGAAACTCACGGGCAGACAGTCCTGGGCTGGTGTGGCGCTTCCATGTTGTCATTGATGCCTCGGGCTTCTTTTGGCTCCGCCATCTCAGTGTGCGACTTCCGTCCTTGAGATTGCTTCCAGGTCACAAAATGGTTGCTGGAGCTACAGCCATCACACCTATTTTCCAGAAAAATGTAAGTGGTTAGAGCCACAGGAGGATACCTCTCTGCTTTAAAGCCCTTTCCTAGAAGCCTCCTTCAGTACTTGCCCCAACATTTCTTTTTTTTTTTTTTTAAATATTTTATTGATTTCTTACAGAGAGGAAAGGAGAGAGACAGAAAGCTAGAAACATCAATGAGAGAGAAACATTGACCAGCTGCCTCTTGCACGCCCCCTACCGAGGATGTGCCCGCAACCAATGTACATGCCCCTGACCGGAATCGAACCTGGGACCTTTCAGTCCGCAGACCGACGCTCTATCCACTGAGCCAAACCGGTTTTGGCTTCCCCCAACATTTCATTGGCCATTCCATCTGCAAGACAGGCTGGGAACTGTAGGGGCTTTTTAAAATATATATATTATTTTATTGATTTCAGAGACGATGGGAGAGGCGGGGAGACAGAAACATCAATGATGAGAGTGAATCATCGAATGGCTGCCTCCTGCACGCCCCCTACTGGGGATGGAGCTTGCAACCCGGGCATGTGCCCTGACTGGGAATTGAATCTGGACCTCCTGGTTCATAGGTCGATGCTCAACCCCTGAGCCACTGTGGCCGGGTGGAACTGTAGGCTTTTAGCTGGGCATGTAACCATCCACAATACAGACTCCTGTTTTTAAGGAAGAGAGAAGAAGAGAGGCTGTAACACATGCTGTGTGGACAACTACAGGTCCCTGCCACTCTTGTCAACATTCTACTGGCCCTGTTCCCTAGGTCTAAGCACCATCTATCTCTTCAGCTGGTAAAGGGTCGAGCTGAGACTCCAAAACCCAGGTCTGTCTGATTCCCCAGCCCAGCCTCCTAACCATTAAGCTACACTCCCTCCCTGTACGAAATGGAGGCCCAGTGGGAGGATGCAGTTGGTCTCCCCCTGGTGAGTGGGGCTGGCAGACAGGGCCCCTGGGCCACAGAGCCTGGATCCCAGGTCGACCCACTGAAGAGCCACGGGCCACAGCAAGCCAGGCCTAAGGCCCCCACTTTCCAGAATTTATGCTCTGACATCCTACGGTCAGTCTAAGGCCCAGGCTCTGCAGCTAGCCCATACCAAGAGGAAAAAGCACGCAGGCCAGCCGAAACCGGTTTGGCTCAGTGGTTAGAGCGTCGGCCTGCGGACTCAAGGGTCCCAGGTTCGATTCTGGTCAAGGGCATGTACCTTGGTTGCGGGCACATCCCCAGTGGGGGGTGTGCCGGAGGCAGCTGATCGATGTTTCTCTCTCATCGATGTTTCTAACTCTCTATTCCTCTCCCTTCCTCTCTGTAAAAAAATCAATAAAATATATATTTTTTTTTAAAAGAAAAGAAAAAGCACGCAGGCCTTGGTGGTGGGTGGATTCCCATTATTCACCAAATCCTCTCACAGGAAATCCCTCTGGATTGGCTCCAATGGGTGAGGTGAGGGTAGGATGGGCGAGGAAGGAATAATTCTGGGTGTTTATTTTTTTAAATATATTTTTATTGATTCCAGAGAGGAAGGGAGCAGGATAGAGACAGAAACATCAATGATGAGAGAGAATCATGGAGCGGCTGCCTCCTGCACGCCCCACATTGGCAATCAAGCCCACAACCTGGGCAGGTACCCTGACCGGGAATCGAACCGTGATCTCCTGGTTCATAGGTCGATGCTCAACCGCTGAGCCACGCTGGCTGGGCAATACTGGGTGTTTAGAACCTTCCCGGAGGTCACAAGGGTACTTTACCACTCCAAATCCAGCCGGCTGTTGGGCCCAAACTGAAAACATTCCAAAGGTGTATCAATAAGAAACCGATTTACTTGCATTTGCCATTATTTCAACCTCCAAAGTGTAGGACGCCCTGGCAGGGTGGCTCAGTTGTTTGGAGTATCATCTCGTACACCAAAAGGTTTTGGGTTCAATTCCCAGTCAGGACACATACCCGGGTTTTGGGTTTGATCACCAGTCGTGGGTGCGGGAGGCAACCGATCAATGTTTCTCAATCAATCTCTCTCCCTTCTTCTCTGTAAAAATCAGTAAGAACATATCCTCGGGTGAAGATTTAAAAAAAAAAAAAAAAGTGCAGGACTGAATGTTTTCTGAGTCTACTCTGCCCGCAGGAAAAAGTGCTTTGGTATTTTTTTAACGTGGGTTTAAGCCCTTTTAAGTCATGAAATGTTGCATAACCAACTGCTTCTTTCCAAAGAAAGCATGTTTAAAATCAGGCATGGTTAACCGATTCCACCTTCTTTTTGCGTTACGGATAAAGTTCCCTCTCCTCATTCACAGCAGCTACAATAAACCAAACAACAGCTGCCCTGACCTATGTTATTCCAGGTCAGTTATTACTTCATCATCATGTTACAGTGGTTACATGAGCATCTTTTCTCCAACATATTTTAATTCTTTTTTTTAAAATATATTTTTTATTAATTTTTTACAGAAAGGAAGGGAAAGGGATAGAGAATTAGAAACATCGATGAGAGAGAAACATCGATCAGCTGCCTCCTGCACACCCCCTACTGGGTATGTGCCCGCAACCAAGGTACATGATCTTAGACCGGAATCGAACCTAGGACCCTTCAGTCTGCAGGCCAACGCTCTATCCACTGAGCCAAACCGGTTAGGGCTCCAACATATTTTAAAATAAGTTCTGAGGAGGCCCAACCGGCATGGCTCAGTGGTTGAGGGTCAACCTATGAACCAGGAGGTCATGATTCCATTCCGGTCAGGGCACATGCCCCGGTTGTGGGCTCCATCCCCAGTGGGGGGCGTGCAGGAGGCAGCCGATCAATGATTCTCTCTCATCATTGATGTTTCCATCTCTCTCTCTCTCTCTCTCTCCCTTCCTCTCTGAAATCAATAAAAATATATATACATTTTAAAAATTATCTTCTATGATGGAAATGGATGAACACTGAAATCAACTATGGCCAACTGCAAGTGAGCTACATTATGTCCGCACATGGAATGCTCTAATATACGCTGCTGAGTGAAAAAAAGAACAAGTTACAGGCTGGCATGGGCAAAAGGGAGATGGTACTGCCTTTATACTGTGTGTGACTTCTAAGGACATATGTTGACTGATGTGAATGCAACCCTTTACCAATAGCTGTTCCCGTTTGGGGGGGCGGGGGTTACAGGGGCTCCAGCTTTCTCTCTCATGTCTCCATTTCTTTCTTTTTTAAAAAAAATATATTTTATTGATTTTTTTACAGAGAGGGAGAGAGATAGTTAGAAACATTGATGAGAGAGAAACATTGATCAGCTGCCTCCTGCACACCCACTACTGGGGATGTGCCCGCAACCAAGGTACATGCCCTTGACCGGAATTGAACCTGGGACCCTTGAGTCCGCAGGCCGACGCTCTATCCACTGAGCCAAACCAGTCAGGACATGTTTCCATTTCTTACAAAGAGAATGTATTTATGTAATTGGTGTAACTAAAAGTTAATTTTTAAAAACAGCCACAAAATACTAGAAAGCCATTTACTTATTTTCTTTTAAAATGTATTTTTATTGATTTCAGAGAGGAAGGGAGAGAGAGAAAGAAACATCAGTGATGAGAGAATCATTGATCGGCTGCTTCCTGTACACCCCCACTGGGGATCGAGCCCACAACCCGGGCATGTGCCCTTGACCGGAATCGAACCCGGGACCCTTCAGTCCGCAGGCTGGTGCTCTACCCACTGAGCCAAACCAGCTAGGGAAAGCCACCTACTTCTTCAGGCTGGTATGGGTTAATCTACTCCTGACTCCCAGGGAGCACCTCGGGAAGTCCCACTGCCAGGCCTGTGCTTATGCTGTTCCCACATCCAGAATGCCCTCTCTCTGCCTCTCTCCCTACCCTAGAACCAGGCATGGGTCAAGGCCCAGCTGTGACCTCTCACCTCTGTAACCAGAGCGCTAGTCTCTGGTCCTGACGAGGCCCTTAGCCTCCAAGTCTGCCCTTTTTAAGAAAGATCACAAAGGACACCCGGCCGGCGTGACTCGGTGGTTGAACGTCAACCTATGAACCAGGAGGCCATGGTTCGATTCTAGGCCAGGGCACATGCCTGGGTTGCGGTCTCCATCCCCAGTGTGGGGCGTGCAGGAGGCAGATGATCAATGATTCTCTCATCATTGATGTTTCTATCTCTCTCCCTCTCCCTTCCTCTCTGAAATCAATAAAAGTACCTATTTTAAAAAATCACAAAGGACATTGACACCTCCTTTTTTAAAAAAATATATTTTATTGATTTTTTACAGAGAGGAAGAGAGAGGGATAGAGAGTTAGAAACATCGATGAGAGAGAAACATCGATCAGCTGCCTCTTGCACACCCCCTACTGGGGATGTGCCTGCAACCAAGGTACATGCCCTTGATCGGAATCGAACCCGGGACCCTTGAGTCCGCAGACCGACGCTCTATCCACTGAGCCAAACCGGTTTCGGCTGACACCTCCTTTAAACTATAACTATTGCTGAGGGGTGAGAGGTTTTCCTTTATAAACTTTACTATGTTCAAGTTTATATTATGAGACTGTAACAGTCCTGTGAGTAGATATATAATTATTATTCCTTGTTTTACAGAGCAGAAGGCTCAGACTTGTTAAGGGCTTTGCCCAAGGGCACACAGCTAGTTAGTGGTGAGCCTACTAATTATTTAATAGCCTCTCCCACAAAACTAAAATCTCATGAGGGGCCCTAGCTGGTGTGGCTCAGTGGATAGAACATCAGCCTGCGGACTGAAAGGGTCCCGGGTTCAATTCCGGTCAAGGGCACAAGTCAGGGTTACTGACTCGATCCCCAGTGGGGGGCGTGCAGGAGGCAGCCAGTCAATGATCCCCTCATCACTGATGTTTCTATCTCTCTCTCCCTCTCTGAAATCAATAAAAATATATTTAAAAAACTAAAAAATAAACTCTCATGTGGGCAGAGAACACGCCCAGCTTGTTCACCCTGGCGTGCTTGACCTTTACCAGCTGCTAAATAAACATGAATTAAGTGAATAATGCCCACGAGCATCCTGAAATGTAAGTACCTTCTTTATGAAACGATAGCACCACACACTGAGCTCCAGTGCCAAGTGCACACTAAGTGGCTCTGTGGATGGTTCCCCCGAGTCCCGGCAACCATCCCGGCTGGTGTGTCACGTCATTGCTGAGAACGCCAAAACTTGAGCCTCAGAGGAGCGAAGTCGTTTGTCCAAAGTCACACAGCAAATAGAGAGGGTCTGGCTGGGCAGGCCTGGGAGGCCCACTGCACCCCATTCATTCTCCTTCTCCAGGCTCCTCTCTTGTTTTTCTTTTCTTTTTTAAAAATTGATTTCAGCCGAAACTGGTTTGGCTCAGTGGATAGAGCGTCCGCCTGCGGACTGAAGGGTCCCGGGTTCGATTCCAGTCAGGGGCATGTACCTTGGTTGCGGGCACATCCCCAGTGGGGGTTGTGTGGGAGGCAGCTGATTGATGTTTCTCTATCATCGATGTTTCTAGCTCTCTATCCCTCTCCCTTCCTGTGAAAAATCAATAAAATATATATTTTTAAAAAAATTGATTTCAAAGAGGAAAGGAGAGAGGAAGAGAGAGAGAGAAACATCAAGGATGAGAGAGAATCATGGATCGGCTGCCTCCTGCACGCCCCTCACCAGGGACCAAGCCTGCAACCCGGCCATGCGCCCTTGACCAGAATCGAACCCGGGACGACGCTCTATCCACTGAGCCCAAATGGCTAGGGCTCCCCTGTTGTTTTTCTGGACCAGAAATGAGCTGTGGGCAGTGAGAGGCCTTTCTCGGTGTCACTCAGCAAACCAGCAAGTGCAGGCTCCGAGGAACCCAGGAAAGGTCCACCTGCACGCCCCCTCCTCCCACTCCCCGCCCCATCACTGCCGGCAGGTCCCTCGGGGCTGGTCCTGGGCACCCTTGTAGGCGCTGGGAGCAAGTTACCGGGCACAGCGCGCTCCCCACCCGGGACTGGTGATGAGAGAGGCGCGGGGGTCCCCGAGCCCCTTGAGAGGCAGCTTGGGCGCCGGGAGACAGAGGCGAGGGCACTGCCCACGGCTGCTGCCGGGCTCCTGGGCACTCACCCTGCGCAGCGGAGTGGACGGGGCGGGCGGGGCCCGGTGAGCAGCTTCGCAGCTCCATCCAGATGCGAATTGTCCCTCCCGCACTTCCCGGGCTGCAGGGGCCTCCATTAGAGCCCCCGGAGGAGTCAGAATCCACACCTCCGCAAATGGGCCCGCTTTCCCAGGGCCCCCCCCCCCCAACCCCCCGCCCAGACCTTCCCTGGGCTCTGTGGGTTTTGACACCTCGCTGCAACCTGGCGGGAGGCCACCTCGCACCTTTGGTCCGGATAAAAAGCTCAGGCCCCGAGGTGGCCGGCCAAAGCCTCGCGGAGCCCGCGGCCCCGGCCATGGCCCAGTCCCCGCCTCTGCAGACCCTCGACCCCTGGATCTTACCCCAGGGCTGGGGTTGGGCCGGGCACCCGGACTCCACGTCCCCTGCCTCCTCCTCCTCCGACTCGTCGGGCTCGTGCCCCTGTGACGGCGCCCGCGGCCCCTCGCAGCCCGCGCCCCCCGCCCGCGGCGCGCGAACCCCGCAGGCCGCCCCGACGGCGCCCGGACGCGCGCGCCCCGCCCCGGCCGGCGGGCAGCGGCAGAGCGCCAGCGAGCGCGAGAAGCTGCGCATGCGCACGCTCGCCCGCGCGCTGCACGAGCTGCGCCGCTTCCTGCCGCCGTCCGTGGCGCCCGCCGGCCAGAGCCTCACCAAGATCGAGACGCTGCGCCTGGCCATCCGCTACATCGGCCACCTGTCGGCCGTGCTGGGCCTCAGCGAGGACAGCCTGCGGCGCCGGCGCCCGCGTCGCAGCGACGACGAGACGCCCCCTCGGGGCTGCCCGCTCTGCCCCGACGGCGGCCCCGCGCAGGCGCAGACGCCGACGCCAGCGCGCGGCCAGCTGCTGGGCTCCGCCGCCCGCTGCGGGGTCTTGGGGGTCCCCGCCTGCCTGTCTAGGAGTCCCAGCAGCGCCCGAACGCTTGGGGAGCAGGATCCCCGACGTGGGTCCTTGGGTCTCACCCCCTTACTGCTCCGGGACGCAGTCGCTTCCGCAAGTGTCCCAGCGTAGGGCCCCCGAGGCGGCCCTTTGGACGCCGCCCGAAGCCGGTTCCGGAACGCAGACTCCCGGAGAGCCCGGGACCCCGGCCGTGCCCTGGGCGCCGCCCCCCGCCGCCCCGGAGCCCGCTGCAGTGTACCAGGTACCGTGCCCAGGCTGCAGTTGGAAATGGACGGGGTGGGTAGGCTCTAGTCTGCAATAGATTCCATACTTTTTAGGTCCCGATTATCCAATCCCACCCTGGTTAGGGGTGGAGAGAAGCTGAAGGGGAGATGGAGAGGGCGCTGACCCCTTGGGGAAAGAGATGGGACCCTCGCAGTTAAGGCCACCAACACCTAGAAGTCCTCACACCCCGTGGAAGAGGGAGGAGCCTTCAGACTTGCTCCTTCCACCCTGGCTTCTGGAGGTGGCAGGAGCCGTGTACCAAAGTGATCCATTCAGGGCTGGGAGGACGAGGGAAGCCCGCAGCTCCAGGATTAGGGGCTTTCTGATCGGTGGGCTTTGAGCTGGTGACTTTCATGTTTCCTTCCAGCTTCATTCATTCATGAGGCCCATGAACCATGGACCATAACATAGCATATTAATAACTAAAATGTCTATTACTGTGCATGAATTGACTCATTCTGCCCTGCATTAAGCCCTATGAAGTAAGTAGGTATTATCATCATCCCAATTTACAGATGGGAAAGCTGAGAGTAGTAGAAGAGGTTATCTGTGTTCTTGGAGCTGGTGAATAGCAGAGCTGGGATTTGAACCCTGCCAGTGTACCCGCAGAGCGGGCACTCTTAACCACTTTGCTTCCCTGCATCCTGGATGCCAGGGCTGTTCGGAAGCTGCCTGCCACACTCTGAGGAGCATCCAGGTTCGAGGTCTCAGCCATAGTGGCCCACTAACCAGCTGCTCTTGTCTCTCTTGCAGGGTATCTGTGTGTCTCCGGAGTCCTATCTGTTGCCAGAAACCCCACCCCTCCTGCCGGGCCCAGCATGCCAGAGACTGCAGCCTCAGACCCAATGGGGATACTGGAGCCACAGTGCAGAGGTGCTCCCTAGCTCAGAGCATCAGGGACCAGGCCCCACCTGCCATTTCAGTGATGAAAGCCCTCTCCAGAGCTCAGGCCTGCAGCTCAATTCCTGCCCTGAACTTTGGCAAGAAGACTTGGAGGGGGGCCATCTGAGCATCTTCTATTAATGGCCTTGCCTGTCCCCTTTTCAGCTAGGAATCAAGCCTGTAGTGTGGGCGCCCTCATGTGCGAGGTCAGTGGTTTTCAAACTTTCCTTTAGCCAGGGATCCCTTTTCCAAGTGATGCCTTTCACGGAAGCAATGTTTGGTGGCCTCCCTGGCTGGCTTGGGGGGGGGCAGTGCCCTCTGCTCCTAGGCACCCCCCCAAAATGATCAGTGCCCTGAAGAGAACAGCCTGAGCTACAGAAACACGGGGGTTGCTTGACCACCAAGTTGGCAGGGCTGGGACTGATGGGATGGATTGGGGGAGTGGGGTGGGCTGAGGGCAGACCCCTATATACTTTGTGTTTAAAAAAACACAACACAGCCCTAGCCGGTTTGGCTCAGTACATAGAGTGTCGGCCTGTGGACCAAAGGGTCCCGGGTTCGATTCCAGTCAAGGGCACGTACCTCGGTTTCAGGCTCCTCTCTGGCCCTGGTCAGTGCGCATGCAGGAGGCAGCCAATCTATACCCTTCTCTTCCATCAACATTTCTGTCTTTCTCTCTCTCAAAGAATGTCAATGGAAAAACTATCCTCGGGTGAGGATTAAAATGTAAATAAATTTTTTAAAAAAACTGCTTTGTTCTGTGATTTTATGGCCTCTGGGAAAGGGGAAATGTTCCCATCCTGTGGGGAACAAGTCATGTCCTCCCAATGGTGATGTGGGCCCTCCCTTGCCAATCTGACCACGTTTATTGCGCACGGTCTCTACCTGGCCGGCTGTGCAAGGTGGCAGAGCGGGTTGCCACGTAGACCTGTTCACTTGCACCAGGCTAGCGCCCCCTTCATTCCTGCTGACAGTAGGGCTTGTCCACAATGATGTGAAACTGTTTTCAAAGGATGCCTGAGTGGGCCCCCAGGGTCCAGGCTAGTATATTAGTGGGCTTGGGTTGCCCTAACAGAATACCACAAATTGAGAAGCTAAACAACCAAAATTTGTTTTCTCACAGTTGTAGAGGCTAGAAGTCCAAGATTAGGGTGTCAGCAGGTTTGGTTTCTTTGAGGCAGGGGTCCTCAAACTTTTTTTTTTTTTTTAATATATTTTTATTGATTTTTTACAGAGAGGAAGGGAGAGGGATAGAGTTAGAAACATCGATGAGAGAGAAACATCGATCAGCTGCCTCCTGCACACCCCCCACTGAGGATGTGCCTGCAACCAAGGTACATGCCCTTGACCGGAACCGAACCTGGGACCTTTCAGTCCGAAGGCCGACGCTCTATCCACTGAGCCAAACCGGTTTTGGCAGTCCTCAAGCTTTTTAAAAAGGGGGCCAGTTCACTGTCCCTCAGACCGTTGGAGGGCCGGACTATAGTTTAAAAAAACTATGAACAAATTCCTATGCACACTGCACATATCTTATTTTGAAGTAAAAAAACAAAACTGCAAAAACACCCGCATGTGGCCCGCGGGCGGTAGTTTGAGGACGCCTGCTTTGAGGCCTCCCTCCTTGGCTTGCAGACGGCCACCTTTTTCTCACTGTGTCCTCACGTAGTCACCCCTTGGTCTGTGTGTCTGTCTTAATCTCTTCCTCTAAGGTCAGCAGTCATAGGGGATTAGGGCCCACTCATCTGACCTCATTGTACCTTCATTACCTCTTTACAGGCTCTGTGAACCCCAAGCTGGGTGTGGATGTCAAGGCCCTGACTCCCCACGCAGTGCTCTCTCCTTCCCAGGGAAACCCAAGGTCTTGGCTCCAGTCTCAGGGCTTCTGCACCGAAGGCAGAACTGAACATCTGCCCTTTGGCTCCCACCCATCTGTGGTTCATCTTAAAGGGACAGACAGAGGTATCCCTGGCCCCGTCACCCATGGCCGCTCCCCACAGCTCTGAAGCCCTGCCAGGGCTGGCGGAGAGCCCAAGAGAGTCCTGGCCTTTACCACCAGCAGCCAGAGTGGCATGTCTTCTAGAGCTTGGCAGCTCTACTTTCCCAGGCCCCCTCGAGAGGTGTTCCTCTAGGAGGTGCCAAGGCAGAGGCAAGAGGCCGCCACCACCCCGGCTGGAGTTGCCCGAGAGGCCTCCTAGATGCTGCTGGAGTCGGGGAGCAGGGCCCAGGGGGATTGGGCTAATCCCACCCCTGTCCTCAACCTCTGGGAGGGAAGGCTCTTGGGAATAGCAGCCCCCTGCCCCCATCCATCTGGCCCGTGGCTCTGTCCCAGGCATGCTGCCCTTGGCTGCATCCCTCTGCTAAGTGACTGGCAGGGGAGGAGAGGTGCCGATGCCAGTGCCCAGCCTGGGGTGATTGGTCTACCCGCACCTTCCTGGGGATCCCAGTCACCATCTGTGCGGCTGGGACATTGGCTGCGTGCCTCATCTCGGCCTTTCGGTGACCCCGCAGTGTAGAGAAGGACGTGCCTCCCGGATGGTGGGGAGGTGGGAGGGGACACTGTACCCCAGCTGCTTCCTGTGGATCCTCAGATCCTGCCTTCCCCTGGGGCCTTGAGCCCTAGACAGATGGGGAGTGAGCAGTCTGGGTTCTAGTGGGCTCCCTCTCTGTGTGTGACCTTGAGCAAGGTTCTGCAGGCAGGTCTCGCTCTGTCCTTGCTGCAGCCCGGGAACCGGTTTCCTCCAGCCTTGTGAATGCCGGCGAAGTGAGTTGAAGTGAGCCGGCTGGGGCCCAAGTCCTTATCGGGAGCAGAGCTAAGAAGTGACAGCCCCCGGGGTTCAATCCGGCTCCTAGATGATTTAGCCTGCAGCGTGTGATTCTTGACGGCATGGACTCTCGGTTTTTAAGGCCCTGGCCGAGCATGTGAGGTGTGGCTGTCATAGACCCTGCCTCAACTTCACGTGCTCATGGGGGGACAGGGGCAGGGGAACCGGTCTAGGGCCTCCTTCTAGCTCCACTGAGTTGTGCCTTAACCTCCCTGAGCCTCTTTCCTTATCAGCAAAACCTAGATAAAGACTGTGCTTATCTCCTCCTGGGACTGTTGGGAGCCAAATGAGATAATGCGCATAAGCGCTGAGCTCAGTGCCAGGCACAGAGACTAGGATCCTTGCTGACTCTTCTCCCTGGAGGCCAGCTCTCCCCCAGGGACACGAGATGGTGGGGGGCTGACCCCTCCCCCAACAGGGCCCTGAGCTCTGGTCCCCAAAGGTCAAGTGCCAGCCGCTGCTGCTGGGCGCTGGCGACAGGAAGGGCTGGCCCAGAGGGGACCTGGTTAGTGGAGGGACCCCGCCCCACCTCGGCTGGCCCCGCCCCACCCTTTGATGTGCAGGCACCAGTGGAGCACAGGGGAGCCTGTGAGGGGAGAGGGCCTTGAACCCAGAGACAGGGCTAGGACCATAATGACAGCCACTTCTTCTTCCCTGTCAGGCCCAGTGGTCAGTATACAGACTCCTTCCATCCACACACCAGCCCTAGGGTCAGTCTTCATTGCGCAGATGGAACCCAAGTCCAGGGTTTTGGTGGTCACTTGTCCAGGATACAGGGGCTGACATATCGGAAACCAGGCCTCTGGACTCCCAGCCCCCGCAGCTGGAGCCCTGCCGGCCTTCGGTCTGTGACTCCCTCTCCGCCTCCCACCAGCCCCGCATGCTCAGCTGGGCCTTGTGGGGCTGAGGCCCAGGGGAGCTTCCTACCACCTAGCTCAGTGGTCCCCAACCTTCTTTGGCCACGCCCCACCTAAGCATCTCTAACATCCTGATGCCCACCCCCCGTGACATATAATTCTTATTATTCAAAAAGTGAGCTCCTATTCACGTGGAGGAAGCCTCAAAGGCCATGAACTTGGTCTAAACAAACTTCCAAAGAACATGGCATCCATGAGAGAGAAAGATAAAAGAACAAAAGGACAGCGGAAGTACTGAGGAAGAAATCACTAAGAAACTTACGGTTAATAATAATAATAATAATGATATGAAGTGATATGAAGAAATAGCAAATAAAGTTTCAAAACATAGAATAGAGAACTGAATTGCATACATATGCCACAATATACATTTATAGGCTGTTTATGAGGCCCCGAGAACCATAAGAAATGCAAAAAAATTCACTGTGACTAACTCATTCTCAAATTGCCCCCCTTAAACATCAAATTGCCCCCCTGTGGGGCGTGTGCCCTCGCTGGGAACCTCTGACCTAGCTCTGTTTGCCAAGAAATTCCCAGCAAGCCCGATGTGGGCCTTGGAGACCACAGGTCCCAGGCTTTGCCCTCAGTGTTGGCCCTGGCCACCAGCTCCCCCAGGTGACGGGGTACCTGCCGTTTCCAGCATGCTACTCTTGATAACAAGGTTACGACCCGACATCACACCCTCCTGCCATGGACCCTGGAGAGGTGGTAAGACCTGCCCTTCCCCTCGCTGTGCCAGGTGTGCGGCTGCGGCGCTGGACCAGGGGCGCTGGCAGGACCCGCTCTGGCCGGGCACCAGGCCCCGCTTTCCCCCCCTTGCCCCCCCCCGCCGGGGCTCCCCAGCTGCTGTGCAGACCCCTCCTGTCCTGGTTCAGTCATGAGTCTGGAAGCTCATCTAGAAATCCTTTATCTATATTTTCTCTTAGAAAAAAAAATATACAGATCTGGTGTCCTGTGGCGTCCCCAGGTTCAGGGTCTTCATGGGAAGGTGAGAGGGCGCAGGCAGCTCCCCAAGACCGGCCCAAGTCCACGTAGGGCTTTGCTGTCTGGCCCTGGAGCTGGGCTTCCCTGAGATCACTCCAGGGCTCTGGGCGACAGGAGCCATGCCAGGCCTGGGGTGCGGTTGGCACGAGGGGCAGGGCAGGGGCTGGGAGGTGCTTGAACGGTCATGCCGTCAGGAGCCGGACTGGCTCCACGGACAGAGGGGAGAGAACACAGGCTAGGACTTAGTCCCGGAGGGAGGACGTGGGGCCTCAGGGTACGGGAATGGGGGTCCTGCAGGGGGTGAGCCGCGGGGACAGATGCCTGTGGGCACCTCCCGTGCGGGCCAGGCGACTGCAGACTGGGGACTACTGGCTGTTCTGTTGGAACCACGCGTGCACCGCCGCCTTGTTCTCCTTCACCCACTTGATGTTGGCTTTGGTCTTTTCCAGGGCCTGCTCCAGGGCCCGCGTGGCTGAGCCGAAGCCTGTGTCCATGTTGTTCTTCTTGAACTGCTCCAACTGCCAGGGGAAAGGGAGCGAGTCTCAGCCCAGGCTGGTCTCCTGCGGCTCTGAGCAGAGGGGCCCGGTCCTGGCCCTCCCACCCCGCTGGGGCCCAAGTCCTTATCGGGAGCAGAGCTAAGAAGTGACAGCCCCCGGGGTTCAATCCGGCTCCTAGATGATTTAGCCTGCAGCGTGTGATTCTTGACGGCATGGACTCTCGGTTTTTAATTGAATTGCAGTCTCAATCCAATCAAGGGGGGAGAGAGTGGCAAATGAAACACACACCATGGCAACCGAGCAGCTAAATTGAAAAGGTGGCCATTTTCATAATACAAATGACCCAGTTGCTTCGACCAGTAAGTGGTTTGTTTGTTTGCTTTTTTTAAAAAAACGATGTTACAGATTAAAAAATGCATTAGTACTGGACATTGTAACTAGGGCAATTAGACAAGAAAGGAAGAAGTAGAACTGCCTCTACTTGGAGATGATCTGATCTGTACACAGAAAATCCTTAGACATCTACAAAAACAAGTTATTTGAACTAATGAGTCCAGCAAGGTTGCTGGATACAAGAGCAATATGTTAAAATCAGTTGTATTTATACATAGTAGCCATGAAAAATCTGAAAACAAAATTAGGAGAGCAGCTTCATTAACAATAGCATCAAAAAGAATAAAACGCTTGGAAATAAATTTGACAAGAAGTACCTGACTGGCTGGTATGCTGAAAACTATGAAACATTGTGGAAAGCAATTAAGAAGACTTAAATAAAAGGAAAAGAGACCCCAATAAATATTAATGGATTGGAAGATTTAATGTTATTAACATGGCAATACTCCCTGAATGGATGGATCTACAGATTCTATGCAATCCCTATCAAAGTTCCAGTGGCCCTTTCGTGCAGAAATTAGCATCCGACCCTAAAACTCATAAAGAAATTCAAAAATAAATAAATAAATAAATAAATAAATAAATAAATAATAAAAATAAAGAAATTCAAGGGACCCAGAAGAGCCAAATAATCTTGCAAAAGAACGAAGTTGTGTTATTCATATTCCTGATGTTAAAACTCACTACAAAGCTACAGTAATGAAGGCAGAGTGGGCCCTGTCTGGTCTGGCTCAGTGGATAGAGCGTTGGCCTGCGGATTGAAGGGTCCTGGGTTTGATCCCGGGAGGGGGCACATGCCCAGGTTGTGGGCTCGATCCCCAGTAGGGGGCGTGCACGAGACAGCCGATCAGTGATTCTCTCTCATCAATGATGTTTCTCTCTCTCTCTCTCCCTCTCCCTCTCTGAAATCAATAAAAACATATTAAAAAAAAAAAAAAAAGAGTGGTACTGGCATAAGGCTGCACAGATAGATGAATGAAATGGAACTGAGAGTCCAGATAGAAGCCCTCACATTTACAGTCAGCTGATACTCAGCAAAGGGTGCCAAGACCATTTGATGGGGGAAAGAATAGTCTTTTCAACAAGCAGGGCAGCGGCAACTGGATAGCCACATGCAAAGGAATGAACCCGGACCCCTACCTTACACCATACACAAAACTAAGGAAAATTTTGTCAAAGTCCTAAACGCAAGACTTAAAATGATAGGACTCTTAGTAAAAAGCTCAGGTGTAAATCTTGGTGACTTTGGATCAGGCAACTGTTTCTTAGATATGACACCAAAAGCACAAGCAACAACAACAAAAAAGAAAGTTGAACTTCATCAAAAGAAAAAAACTTTATGTATCAAAAGACACCACCGCCGGGCCAGCGTGGCTCAGTGGTTGAGAATCGACCTATGAACCAGGAGGCCACAGTTCGATTCCCGGTCAGGGCACATGCCCGGGCTTCAGGCTCCATCCCCAGTATGGGGTGTGCAGGAGGCAGCCGACCAGTGATTCTCTCTCATCATTGATGTTTCTATCTCTCCCTCTCCCTTCCTCTATGGAATCAATAAAAATATTTTTAAAAAAGAAAAAGAAATCAGCCCCCTTGTACATGGCTGGCAGGAATGTAAATTGGTACAGTTACTTTGGAAAACATTTTGGCAGTTTAACAAAAAGTTAAACATAGAGTTACCAAATGACCCAGCAATTCCACTCCTCGGTGCATACCCAAGGGAAATGAAGACACATATGTTCACTCAAAAATTCGTACATGAATGTTCATAGCAGTGTTATTCATAATAACCAAAAGTTAGAAACAACCCAAATGTTTTATCAGCCGCTCAAGGGATTAGCGAAAGTGGCATAGCCATACAGTGGAATAGGATCAGCCATAACAAGGAGTGATGCTTGCTACGCCATGGATGGAGCTTGAGAACATTATGCTAAGCGAAAGAAGCCAGACACAAAAGGTCACATGCTGTATGTGTCCATTGTATGAAATGTCCAAAGAGGCAAACCCACAGAGTCAGGAAATAGGTTAGTGATTGCCTGGGGCTGGAGACGGGAATGAGGAGCAACGGCTAATGGGTGTGGGGTTCCTTTTAGGAGTAGTAAAAATGCTCTCGAATTAGATGGTGGTGATGGTTGCACAACTTTGTAAATATACCAAAAACCACTTAAAAAGGTGAATTTTATGATACACGAATTATATCTCAAATTTTTTTTTTATATCTCAATTTAAAAAAAGACAAAGCAACCTAATGCAATGAGTTCACTTTGGCTTCTAATTCAAACATATCAATGACAAAAACTTAGAAGATTTGAAAACGGCCTGGGTATAAGATGATCATTCATTTTCTTGGGTTTGCTAATATCAGTGACATAATGTTTTTAAAATTCCTTTGTTTTAGATAGGACTAAAGTATTTAGAGGTGAAGTTACATAATATCAGTGATTTGCCTGAAAATTTATCCACCCCCACAAAGTGTCTGGAAAATGTTGATAAGTGTTCTAATTGAGTAATAGGTATATGAAGGTTCATGATTTTATCCTCTTTCCTTTTTGCCTGTACAGAAATTCCAAGAGAACTTTCTGGATTGAACTGTCACCATTGAAAAAGTCTGGACAGCCCTGGCTGGTTTGGCTCAGTGGATAGAGCGTTGGCCTGTGGACTGAAGGGTCCCGGGTTCAATTCCGTTCAAGGGCACATGCCTGGGTTGTGGGCTAGATCCCCAGTAGGGGGCGTGCAGGAGGCAGCCGATCAATGATTCTCTTTCATCATTGATATTTCTCTCTCTCCTTTCCTTTATGAAATCAATAAAAATATTTTTGACCTTTTGCACTCGGATGTCGAGTGTGACTCGACACCGTTAGCATTAGAATAAAGGAATCGAGAAAAAAGCAAGCGAGTGCAAAGGGTTAAAAAAAAGAAAAAGAAAAAGTCTGGACACCCAGCTTCCCCTCTCAATGAGGGAGGCCTGGCTACAAGGAGCCCACGCTCCCTTGGGACCACCCTCGGGGGGAGCTGACTGGCGGCCGCCCCCTTAGACCCGGGATGGTCCCGGGGGCCCAGGGCTGCTTACCTGCTGCAGCTCGTGCTCAGTGGAGAACCGTCGCGTCACGGCCTGGATGAGGTTGGAGAAGGAGAAGGAGCCACCACCGTAACTGCAGGTCAGGGAGAGAGATGAACCGTGAGGAGGGCAGGAACTAGCACTCAGTGACGGACAGGCGACACTGCATCCGCACAGCTGCCCTGTGATTGGCCCATCTTGTAGATGAGACGGAAGGGCACACTCAAGGGGACCTGAACACAGGTTTCACTACGGTGTCCTTGCTCCCATCTCTCTAGACATCACTCCCACCAGCCAGACTTTCTCTTCCCTCCAAGGGTAAAAGGGACAACCCATCCCCCATCTGCTCTTTTGATGCCTGCCCCCACTCCTAGGCAGGGCTCACCCCTCTCTCCCAGCCCTGCTGTGTTCTGTGTACACATTCTGCACCGCTGCCATGTTCGCAGCCAACTCACTCATTGAAGAGCTTCTTCCAGTTGATCTGGACAAAGTCCCAGGCCAGGGTTTTCCCGATGACGTTGCCGGCGATGCTGCTGATGGTGGAGGTGGCGTCCTGCTTCCGGATGAGCTCGGGGTTCAGGGTGTAATTCAGGTACCTGTGAGGGCAGGATCTGCGTTAGTGATCACGACCAAGGGCTGCAGTCAGATGATTTGACAGAGAGCCAGGCTGGCACAGGAGCCTGCCCTCCCCCGACAGCTGTCCTCCATCCTTTGCCATCCCCTCGGCATGCCAAGGGCTAAGACCCCTTGGTCCTGCCTCCCTCTTGTAGCTGGGACACTGAGGCGCCTGTGCAGGGTCACTGGCTAGGCCAGGTGTCATGCCTGACATGACCTGGTATTTGACAGCTCTCTGACAGGGAATGAAGGAACAAGAGCTGCGAGCCCTGTACCATGTAGGGTGGCCACTCCTGACTTTGACTGAGGGTGGTCTTGCTTTACTGGGCTCTAGGAGATGGCGTATGAGGCACGCAGTGGGAGCCGGGGGCCCTCATCAAGGGCGTGGGGGTTGGCCTGCACATCCAGAAGGACTGAGGTCCAGCTGTGCCACAGCCCTTCACAGAGAGGGAAACTGAGTCACTGTCAAGTAAAGGCTGAGAGGCTATAGCAGTTAAAAGCACAGGACAGCCGAAGCCAGTTTTGCTCAGTGGATAGAGCGTCGGCCTGCGGACTCAAGGGTCCCAGGTTTGATTCCGGTCAAGGGCACGTACCTTGGTTGTGGGCACATCCCCGGTGGGAGGTGTGCAGGAGGCAGCTGATTGATGTTTCTCTCTCATCGATGTTTCTAACTCTCTATCCCTCTCCCTTCCTCTCTGTAAAAAATCAATAAAATATATATTTTTTAAAAAGCACAGGACATGAGCCCTAGCTGGTTTGGCTCAGTGGATAGAGCATCGGCCTGTGGACTGAAGGGTCCCGGATTCGATTCTGGTCAAGGGCACATGTCCGGGTTGCGGGCTCGATTCCCAGTAGGGGGTGTGCAGGAGGCAGCCGATCAGTGATTCTCTCTCATCACTGATGTTTCTATCTCTCTCTTCTTCTCCCTTCCTTTCAGAAATCAATAATAAATTTAAAAAAATACAAGAATTAAATACTTAAATAAAAAAGCACAGGACATAAGCCCAGACTTGGGCTTGATTCTTGACTCTATCACTCCTAAAGCTTCTTGACCTTGGGCAAGTTTTCCGAGCCTCAGTGTCCCCATCCGTAAAATGGAACATCCTGCCCCCCAATGCAGTTTGGTGAGTGTGCAGGCCCCTGTGAGGCCGGTTCTTTCTCTTCCACCCGGGATCCCGGTGGGGAAGGGAACTCGCCCACCGTGCCCGCAGGCCCTCACCTGTTCAGGATCCAGACCTCCTTGCTGCAGGCCAGGGCTGCGCGGAGCTTGTCAGCTTCGTTTACCAGGGTGGCTTTTCGGAACTGGTCCCAGGCGAAGTCCCACTCCTCCTCGCCGCCCTGGGCGATGGCGTTGCAGTAGATGGTGGACCGCAGGTTGGGGTGGATCCTGGCGTAGGGGGTGGGGGGAGGGGGGAGGCGGTCAGCAGTGGAGCAGCAGCAGGGAAGGTGGGATCAGGTTCTGATGAAGACAGGGCTATGGGCTTGAGGGACAGATGAAGCTCGGGGAGGAGCAGGGGACACTCACGGATTTTTACTGGGGTCAGCCATCCACTTGGAGAAAAGGTCCGATACCAGTTTCTTGCATTCCTGAACCCCACTGGAGCAGGCGGTGCTGATGGCATTAACCTCGTTGTACCTGCCCCGGGGGACACTTGGTCAGACTGGCCAGGACTCCCAGCTGACACACAGCTCCAGGAGGGGCGGCCAGGCCGGGGCGCTGAGGCTGCAGCCTGCTATGTCCTCTGGGTCCCCCTTTTCTCTATGCATGGGGACCCACAGGGGCCGGCACAGGGGCCAGCCCCAGCTTCCCCATCTAGGATCTCCATGACCAGGTCGGTGAGGGGACCTCGGAGTTTCAGTTTGGTCCTTTGTGCAAAGAGGCCAGATGGGCCACAGGCCCCTCCGAGATGGCAGGGCCCCTGCTGGTGGGGGAGTGGAGAGGTCCAGGGGACACTGCCTGGGTGTTGCTCTGGACTCCCCAGGTCAGGGTGGCTGGGGCCCCCATGACCTCCAGACCCAGAAGAGGTCACACTCACTGGTCCATCAGGTTTTCGGGGCGATTCATCCAGTTACCGGTGAGATTTCCAAAATAATAGAAGAGGGGCGTGACCTGCTTCTTCAGGTATTTCTGAGGAAGAGAGAACAGGAGCAGCTTCAAAGGCTAGACTCCAGCCGGGCCTGCCGGGAACCCCGAGGGGCCTTGTGTGGGTGGTGTGGGTGGGCAGCTGTCGCAAGGGCTAAAGGCTAGAGGCAAAGCGACCAGAGGCCCAGGGCCTCCCCAAGGGCCGGATGGCACTCAGAGCCCCCATCCCTCCTAACCTGTATCCGATGATGGAGCTGAGGTTCTTCCCTGCAGAGCCTCAGCACCCCAACACTCTAACCATCACCATTTTATTTTATTATTGTTGAAAGTATTACATATGTCTCCTTTTTCCCCGATTGCCCCCCTCCCTGGCCACTCCTGCCCCCCAGGACAAGCCCCCACCGCCCCATTGGTTATGCTACCGTATCTTCATATAGGGTTGGGTCCCCTCGCCCCGCCACCTGATTGTAAATGTTCTGTGTTTATTGTGGGGAATTTAGGAAACAGAAAAACATGCAGAAACTACAAACCACCAGGAGCTCACCAAAACGACAATTTCCCAACTGATGTGTGCCCTTTGCTTTCCTACCGAGCGAATCTACAAACCTGCGCGCTGCACATTGTACCTGGCCTTGCGCCTAAGCCCCACCCCATGGTATTTATTTTATTTGTTTTTTAAATCCTCACCCGAGGATATTTTTCCATTGATTTTTAGAGGGAGTGGAAGAGAGAGGGAAAGCCAGAGAGAAATATCGATGTGACTGAAACACATCGATTGGTTGCCTCCTGCACGCGCCCCAACCAGGGCCTTAGCCAGGGGTGGGGGTGGGGAGGGAGCCTGCAACCCAGGCATGTGCCCTTGATCGGAATCGAACCCGGGACCCTTTGGTCTGCAGGCCGACGCTGTAGTCACTGAGCCAAACCAGTTAGGGCCCCATCCCATGTTATTAAAGTCCTTCGCAGGCTCTGTTTTTGTTTTCATAAACATATATTATTTTAATTGATTTCAGAGAGGAAGGGAAAGGGGGAGAGACCTAGCAACCCGAGCATGTGCCCTTGACCAGAATCGAACCCGGGACCCCTCAGTCCACAGGCCAATGTTCCATCCACTGAGCCAAACCGGCCAGGCCCTTCGCAGACTCTGGCTCAACAGGGTCGATTGTCATGTGTGCCAACCAGAAGCCACAGCCAAACGTAAAGGAATAAACCCCAAGAACAAAGAGAGTGGGCGAGGCAAGAGGGGGGGGGTGGGGGTGTGGGGGGGGGAGACATCCACACCGCTGAGGAGCAGGAAGGCAGGAGGCGGCGGACAGGCTTGGCAGAGTGACCTGCCTGTGGAGGTATAGGGGGGTGGGGGGGTGGGGGGAACGGAAGCAAGGGACCTCGGGGGCAGGGGCTGTAGAAGGGCAATGGAGGCCAGGGCAGCAGAAGGAGGAATTACCCCCAGCCCCCCTCCCTCCCTGGGCAGACCCTCCTTCCCCACCACGGGTGAGGCTAATCAGAGGGGCTCAGCGGAAACCGGTTTGGCTCAGTGGATAGAGCGTCGGTCTGCGGACTGAAAGGTCCCGGGTTCGATTCCGGTCAAGGGCATGTACATTGGGTGCGGGCACATCCCCAGTGGGGGGTGTGCAGGAGGCAGCTGGTCGATGTTTCTCTCTCATCTATGTTTCTAGCTCTCTATCCCTCTCCCTTCCTCTCTGTAAAAAATCAATAAAATATATTAAAAAAAAAAAATCAGAGGGGCTCAGAACTGGGAGGTCACGTGGGAGAGTGGCCGGCCTGCAGAGGGGAGCAGAGGTGAATGGAGCATACGTGCTGCATGGAGGTGTCCCCTCTCGCCTTCCCCACTCTAACCCACCAGCCTCACAAAACAGAGGATCCCGCTCTGAAGACTGAAAGGTCTCAAGGCAACACCCCCATGAGGAGTCACTCGGCCCCCCAGTCACCCCACAGGGAGACCTGCAGGCGACAAGCCCCACCTCTCCACGGGGCTTCTAATCACCTTTTTTAAAAAATATATTTTATTGATTTTTTACAGAGAAGAAGGGAGAGGGAGAGAGAGTTAGAAACATCGATGAGAGAGAAACATCCATCAACTGCCTCCTGCACACCCCCTACTGGGGATGTGCCCGCAACCAAGGTACATGCCCTTGATCAGAATCGAACCTGGGACCCTTCAGTCCGCAGGCCGACGCTCTGTCCACGGAGCCAAACTGATCAGGGCTCTAATCACTTTTTATTTGCCTCCTCCTCAAACCCCAAGCGGCAGCTCAGCCTCCAACTCAAAAGAGACAAAAGCCACAGAAGACGCAGAGGAAACCAGTCAACAGAGGAAGAAAAGGAAGTTTCGGGAAAGCCTGTGATGACCGCCCTTGGCCCGGACGGAGGCACGGACGCTGGGCCAGGAACAGCGCTGGGAAGTTTACAGACAGGAGCGGGGAAATGAACACAGCCCGTGGAGGAGAGTGGGTGGGCAGGTCCCGGCGGGCAGAACAGAAAGCCAACACGCTGCCAAACACAAGAGGGGAGACGCCAGGTCCAGTCCGCCCAGGAAAAAAAAGGAGAGGAAGAAAGTTGGAAGGAGCAACACAAAAATGTGCAGAGCAGAAGGATGAGAAGGGCCTGCCAGGATTGAAGGAAGAGCCCACAGCTTACAGAACGAGAAACTGGCCACGTTCAAAGAACCGGAAAAGAGACAGGCTCTCCCTGGCCGGTGTGGCTCAGTGGATAGAGCGTCCGCCTGCAGACTGAAGGGTCCCGGTTTCAATTCTGGTCAAGGGCACATGCCAGGGTTGCGGGCTCGATCCCCAGTAGGGGTGTGCAGGAGGCAGCGATCCATGATTCTCTCTCATCATTGATGTTTCTAGCTCCCTCTCCCTCTCCCTTCCTCTCTAAAATCAATAAAAATTTATTTTAAAAAAGAGACAAGCTCTGGGTTTCTCAACAGAGACTAGACATGAGTGCAGCAAGACCTGAGAGGTTTTCAAGGAATAATTTCCAAGGTGGGAACTTCTAAACCCAGATGAGCTCACGCCGGTGTGAAGGTGGAATAAAGGCATTTCAGACAATCAACCCTGGGACGTCCACCTCTCACAAACCCTTTCTCAAAACTCCTGGAAGATGAGACAGAAAACTCAAGGAAGAACCCAAGGACTCTGAGTCCAGGAGAGCGACCTAGCCTATGAGCCGAGGGGGGCTGAAGAAAGCAGGGGTGCCTGGGCAGGGACGGGGGAGCAACGCTGCTGTATTATCTGATACACTTGCATAAGACAGACAAAGAAGGAAATAGAAGCATAGCATTCTGTGTGGCTCAGCCAGGCTGCGTAAATAATGGCAATGAAGTCAATGCCACACACCGAGGTGACCTAATATTGTGACAGCCGCATCAGGAAGATGAGGTGACGCCAAGGTAGGTGGGTTCATGAGCTGAAATGAGTTACAACCTCATTCACCGTAATACCTCACGTCAAAGGAAGTTCATGTGAAAAATGTTTAATCAAAAAATGATCTCTGCCCTGACCGGTTTGGCTCAGTGGATAGAGCATCAGCCTGCAGACTGAAAGGTCCCAGGTTCGATTCCGGTCAAGGGCATGTACCTTGGTTGCGGGCACATCCCCAGTAGGAGGTGTGCAGGAGGCAGCTGATAGATGTTTCTCTCTCATCGATGTTTCTGACCCTCTATCCCTCTCCCTTCCTCTCTGTAAAAAATCATAAAATATATATTAAAAAAAAAAAAAAAAAAGATCTCTTCAAGTATGAGCTAGTGGCTCCATAGTATTCCACCAAATGGATATGCTACTTAACCAACTCAGCTTTGAGAACATTTAAGTGTTTGGGGCCAGGCTGGCGTGGCTAAATGGCTGAGCATCAACCTAGGAACCAGAAGGTCACGGTTCGATTCCCGGTCAGGGCACATGCCGGGATTGTGGGCTCGATCCCCAGTGTGGGGGCGTGCAGGAGGCAATTGATTCATGATTCTCTCTCATCATTGATGCTTCTATCTCTCCCTCTCCCTTCCTCTCTGAAATCAATAAAAAATACATATATTTTAAAAAGTGTTATGGGGTTTTTGGTCTTTTATAAACCACATGGCAGTGAACACCCTTACAGATCCAGCTTCCACTCCTGGTCTCCCTAGGGGGAGTCCCCTGCTTTAAAGCTGCTAACACCTGCATCTCCACCCCTTCTGCTCCGTGGGCTGGCTGGACAGGTAGACATTTCACAGAGGGGTTCTCTGGGCTCAGGAGGGGTACCCAAGGCCACGTAGCTGTAAGACAGGTGTCCTGCGCCCCAGCACAGTAGCCTCTTCTGAAAGGGCTAACATCCAAATCCGCCAACTTCGCTGGAAGTCTGGGCCCTTGCCTTGCCCTTCTCCACCTGCCCACCTCCTCAGTGCCTGCGGCCTTCACTCCTGATGCCGCCTGCGCTCACCACTCTGCCCAGCCTGCGCTCATAAAGGCCCTGGGCCCGGTCGGCCTGGAGGGTTTTACCACGCCAGGCGATACCTCCATGGACTTCCTAATGGTGCAATGCCAGGCACCTGGAGAAATGGTCCCCACGCCCCGCTAGCCTGGCCCTCCCTCCTTACCTGCATGGAGCCGTAGACCTCGGAGCCGTCAAACATGAGCTTGAAGTAGCTCAGGCTGCTCAGGGCGGCCTGCCAGGGCAGGTATTGTCTCTCGTTGATCAGGAAGAGGGTGTTGTCCAGCGCCAGGGTGATGGGGACATGGCCAGCACTGGGGGTCAAACAGAGGGGATCAACTTAGCACCCCCAGCTACTCCTCTCTGGGAACCCCAGCCTCCTCCTGGAACCTGAGGTCCCAGAGCCCCAACTGCGCCAGCTTGTGTTCGCTGGGGTGGGGAATGTGGGTGCTGGGCGATTCCACAAACAAGGCCAGCCAGGCCCTGCCTTCCCCCATTGCCAGTCACAATCCCTTGCTTATTATCCCCATTGTAAAGATAAGGCTCTAGCCAGTCTGGCTCAGTGGATAGAGCGTCGGCCCTTGATTCTGGTCAAGGCACGTAGCTCGGTTGCAGATTCGATCCCCAGCCCTATCGGGGCACGTGCAGGAGGCAACCAATCGATGTGTTTCTCTCACATTCATGTTTCTCTCTATCTCTCACTCTCCCTTCCACTCTCTCCAAAAATCAATGGATGCCTAGCTGGTTTGGCTCAGTGGATAGAGCGCTGGCCTGCGGGCTAAAGGGTCCTGGGTTCAATTCCAGTCAAGAGCACATGCCCAGGTTGTGGGCTCGATCCCCAGTGTGGGGGCGTGCAGGAGGCAGCCGAGCAATGATTCCCTCTCATCATTGATGTTTCTTTCTCTCTCTTCCTCCTCTCTGAAATCAATAAAAATATATTTTTAAAAAACCAATGGAAAAGTATCCTCAAGTGAGGATTAACAACAACAAAAAAAGACAAGCCTGCTGCTCACAGTGGGGGAGGGGGGGGGGAGACCCTTCACACCTGCAGGTCAGACTCAGGGTTTCTCACTATGGAAACGCACTTGCTCACGGCACAGAGCCCATCTGGGCCCGAGGAGGAAGGCGACACTCACCTGGCCAGGTCAAAGGCGTCATGGATGACCTGCGCCCGATTGAGGATCGGGATGACCTAGAAGGAGCAACAGCGGGTGTGACCTCAGGCCGTGACCTCGGGCTGTGCCTGGGGCAGGGGCCCAGGTCGGGGTGGCAGACACCCACCGACAGGTCACTCTGCAGCTGAGTCTGAATCCTCCTCCAGTTGTCCAGGTCGTAGTTCACCTGGTAATAGCCCGTCACGTTGACATTGAGCAGGACCCACTCGGTGGTTTTGAACTCATTCTGAACTGTGGGGCGAGAGACCGGAGCTGGGGCGGGGTGGCTCAGAACACCAGAGGCTGACCCTTGATCTCCTCCCTCCAGGCCTCAGCCAAGAGCAGCCTCATGCGGCTGCCGGGCAACAGCTGGCCACCAGCCTGTGGGGCAAAGCCAAGGAGAGGGGAGGGGGAGGGCGGCGGCAGGCTGCCCGGCCAATCGCTACCTCTGGCGGGCTGGTGACCTCGGACAGACCACATGCCATGCCTGAACCTCAGTGCCTGCCTGCCTCCCAGAGCTCCATGTGCCCAGGCCACTGCCAGCTACCTGGGTACCGCTACCCTCACACCTCCAGTCCACTCAGACTCCCATCCAGGCAGCCCCCTGGCACTGCCCGTCTCTTCAGTGGGGTTTAGCGCCCCCCTCCTCCCTGCTCTCCCTTCTAGCCTTTCTCCTGGCAGCCAGAGGGGACCCTTCCACACCCGCAGGTCAGACCCAATCATTTGCCAACTTCCCAGCTGCCCCAGCTCCTCCCGGCCCAAGTCTCTCCTGCCTCCATGCCTTGCACTTGCTCTTTCCTCTGCCTGAAATGCTTTTCTTTTTTAAAAACTATTTTTATTGATTTCAGAGAGGAAGAGAGAGGGAGAGACAGAAACATCAATGATGAGAGATAATCATCGATCGGCTGCCTCCTACACGTCCCCTACTGGGGGTCGAGCCTGCAACCTGGGCATGTGCCCTTGGTCGGAATTGAACCCGGGACCCTTCAGTCTGCAGGCTAACGCTCAATCCACTGAGCCAAACCAGCTGGGGCCTGAAATGCTTTCCTATGACACCAATTAGCCCAGCTAACTGCTACTTTTCCTCTAAGACTCCAGTCACCTCCTCCGGGAAGTCTTCCCGGACCTCTCAGTGAAGTTGAATCTCCCTTAATCCCAGCTCCTGGCCCCTGTGCCCAAGTAGCCCAGAGGCCAGACACGCCTCTGTGAAAGCACTCAGCGTGCTGCTGGGAAAGTTTTCATTGCTTGTCTTCCTTCCATTCATCGGCAGCCTTGGCCTAGGGCAGAAGATGACTTGCCTTGACCTTGGCTTCCTCAGTGCCTGGTGCTGTCTAACATTTCGTGGGCATTGTCTCTTTTAAGGCTCACACAATCCCGCGGGGGTAGATACTGAACAGCCCCATTTTATAGGTGAAGAAATGGAGACCAGACAGGGATGGTAGCTTGCTCAGGGTCACAAAGCTAGGCAGCAACAGCAGAGTAGAGATTAGAATCAAAGAGGCAGGCTTGGCTGGTGTGGCTCAGGGGTTGAGCATCCCCCTATGGACCAGGAGGTCACGGTTCGATTCCCGGTCAGGCCATGTGCCCGGGTTGTGGGCTCGATCCCCAGTGTGGGGCGTGCAGGAGGCAGCTGATCCGTGATTCTCTCTCATCATTGATGTTTCTCTCTCTCTCTCTCCCTCTCCCTTCCTCCCTGAAATCAATAAAAATATATTAAATAATTTTTTACAGAAGAACCAAAGAGCCCTAACCGGTGTGGCTCAGTGGATAGAGCGTCGGCCTGCGGACTCAAGGGTCCTGGGTTCGATTCCGGTCAAGGGCATGTACCTTGGGTGCGGGCACATCCCCAGTGGGGGGTGTGCAGGAGGCAGCTGATCGATGTTTCTCTCTCATCGATGTTTCTAACTCTCTATCCCTCTCCCTTCCTCTCTGTAAAAATCAATAAAATATATTAAAAAAAAAAAAAAAGGAACCAAAGAAGGCAGCTCCATTTGGGGAGTGAAGTGAGGAAGGAAGCCCTGGCCGAGGTGGTGGGAACCCCAGCACATGGGCCAGGAGCTGGGGGGGGGGGGGGGGGGGGGGGGGGGGGCGGGGCTTCTGTCTACAGGGGCCGGCCTGCATTACTCATGGAGGCTCCCTCCAGCCAGGTATCTTTCTGCAGGTTGCCATTTTTCAGAGACGAGATGTGAACAATCCACTGGTAGCTGCAACAAGAGACCCGAAGGGGGGCGGTGAGAGACGGCAGGCCGCGGCCACCACCAGCGCAAGCGCAGAGCAGCCCCGCGCAGGCTCCCACTGTCTGCCCGACTCTCTGGCACCATGCGCCCCCCACCTCCTGGCCCCGGCGAGGCCCCTGGGGACCCGCCCGAGGACACCGGCTCGGCCCGGGGGGGGGGAGGGGGGGCCCGTCTGCTCACCCGAATTCTGAGGGGCGGGTGACATTGGAGTCGCGGTCAAGGAGGAAGTGCTTCTGAGAGATGTTCCCTGTCTTGGTGTCCAAGGTGATGACAGGGAAGCCCATCTGCAGGATCCAGCGGTCCATGATGGATTTCACATCCTGAGGCAGTGTGACGGCCGTCTGCTGGTCCACGGCCTGGAAGGGGACACACAGGGGAGGGAGCAGTCAGAGGGAGGGCGAGAGCCGTGGACACCCCGATGGGGGGCCTGGGGATGGGAGGAAGGTGGTTGCTGCTGTACTCATTGGCCTTTTTTCTCTCTTTCCATGCATATGTATTGTTTTCATAATAACAGCAAAATGCCAACCATGTCTGTGAATAACTGAGAAAATAAAAATGACAACAGAGCCCTGGCTGGTTTGGCTCAATGGATAGAGCATCAGCCTGCGGACTGCAGGGTCCCGGGTTCGATCCGGCCAAGGGCACATGCCCGGGTTACGGGCTCGATCCCCAGTAGGGGGCAGGCAGGAGGCAGCCAATCAATGATTCTCTCTCATCATTGATATTTCAATCTCTCTCCCCCTCTCCCTTCCTCTCTAAAGTCAATAAAATATATATATATTTAAAAATAAAAATAAAATAAATAAAAATGACAACAGGGCAAAGAAGGTGGGCAGAAGAGTGTGCCGGAGGGTATAGGCTGAGAAGGGGGCGGCTCCAGGGGCTGCAGAAAGAGGGGGCTCAGGAAAGAGGGAACTGAGGGGAGGGATGGAGTTGGCGGGGCACCTGGCATGGAGGGCTCACCTTTGCAGGAGGCGTGGGAAACTGAGGCAGGGCAAGGAAGCCGGTGGAAGTGGAGGGGAGGGACTGAGTCGGTGAGGGAGGCGGGGAGGGGGGGCGCAGGTTCCTGGCAGATGGAACCTGGGCTGGAGCTTGGCCAAGAGGACCCTGGAGCCCAGCTGTGACTGTGACAAAGCCCTGGTCCCCTCTCCCTGGCCAGACTAGCCTTAGAGCCAGGGCACCTGGGGGCTGGAGGGGTCATTTGGGGTGAGGAGGGCCCCAGGGAAGGGGTGGGGCCGCTGGGAGGGCAAGGGATAGGTGGGGATGAAGGAGAGAGGGCAGACTCCAGCCGAGGAGAAGCAGGGAGGGGCGGCGGAGGGTGGTCAGAGGGTCTGCCCCACAGACAGGGGCTGCTCGGGGTCTGAGTTGACAGGAATGCAAGGTGGGGCCGGATGGGAAGGTCCCAGCTGTGCTGAGGGTGCGGGGTGCAAAGTCGTGCTGGGGAGGGGCCGGGAGGGCACAGGGCAGCCAGGACTGCTGAGCAGGTTCCAAAGTTCCCGGTAGAGGAGGGCTCGGGCCTGGGAGCCGGGAGGCCTGTGTCCTGAGCACTCAGAGGGGTGGATTCCTGGGCTCCCATCACGGAGCTTGCTACGGGGTGCGGCAGGCCGCCTGCGGGGTCTTGGCCCACGGTTCTCACACCCCCTCCTTCAAGGGGCCATCGCAGTGCCCATTTTTCCCGATCACCCACCAAGGCTCCAGATGACCTGCCCGGGCTGGTGAGCGGTGAGCCGGCACATTCCTTTACACAGGTGCCCCCCTCCCCCCAGGGACATCTAGCATCTCAGGACCCCAAGAGGATGGCTCCGGGGTGGGGCAGGCTGTTACCCACCTTCTGCAGGCTGTCCCACAGGTCCAGGTAGGTGGTGCTGTTGTAGGAGTAGGTCTGGAGGTAGGACTGTGGAAAGAGGCCGCGGTGAGGGCTAAGCTGGGGCCCCAGGCCCCACCACTCCGCCAGGGGGAAGGCCCCCCACCCCCACCCACCAAGGGCTGGCCCAGCGCACTCACCGCCAGGCCCTTCTTGAACAGGTCCTCCGTCAGGAAGCTGGAGAGCATCCTGAGCACAGAGGCTCCCTGGGGAGGGGGAGGGGTGCTCAGAAAGCTGTGCCTAGCCAGCAGGACCCTGAGACCCCACCCGGCTGGGACAGGTGCTCCCGGAGCCCCACCTCCCTCCCCATGCCCCCCCCACCCCCACTGTCTCGGGACCAGCACGCATGCCCGGCAGCACCTTGCTGTAGGAGATGGAGTCGAACATCTCGCTGATCTGGGCCGGCGTGTTGACCTCCTGGGCTGGGGTGGATAGCGGGTGGGAGGAGGCCAGGGCGTCCACTGCCATCACCCGGTACAGCTCGTTCTGCACTAGGATGTCTTTCTGCAAATCCCCAGCCGCCGTCAGGAGACTGTCCTGGGAGGGGTGACCCAGGTCTCCCCCCGCCCCACCCCCAGGCCCCAGGCCCCAGGCCCCAGGCCCCAGGCCCCGGCACAGCGGGCTCACCAGGTTCCAGGAGGGCTCAGCGTGGTCAGCACCCAGGTACTCCACGTAGGAGGCGAAGCCCTCGTTCAGCCACAGGTCGTTCCACCAGGCCACCGTCACCAGGTTCCCAAACCACTGTTGGGGGGGCGGGGCGGGGCGGGGGTCAGCCCTGCAGCTGCTCCGGCCTTGTGGCCCCCCATACCCCCCGAGCAACCCTCCAGGAGCGCCCCCCAATGCTAGGCCTGGGCTGGTGCCTTCTGACATCATCGTGACTCCCGCCTGCTAACCCTCCTCCCTTCCCGGCTAACGAGGGGGGACCTGTGCCCTCGCCTCCTGGAGCCCCCGCCCCCCACTTCCTTTCCCTGCACTCCGCAGGCTGCGCCGGCTACCTGGTGGGCCAGCTCGTGCGCAATCACGGTGACCACCCGCTCCTTGTTGCTGCTGGAGGAGGACTCCGGGTCGAAGAGCAGCGCATTCTCTCGGTAGGTCACCAGCCCCCAGTTCTCCATGGCGCCGGCGTTGAAGTCGGGCAAGCCGATCTGGTCTGGGGAAGCCAGGAGGTTGGCAGGACGGCCGGCCTCTGGACACGGAGCCCCCCGCCCCCGTGAGACCCCTCACTCACCGGATTTGTCCAGGGGGTAGGGGGTGTTGTAATGTTGGGCAAAGAAGTTGAGGATGCGGCCTGTCACGTTCAGGGCATACTGGCCGTGGCCTGCCGCGGTTGCACTAGGACGAGCCCAGATCCGGATCTGCAAAGAGGACGGAGCGGGGTCAGGGGCCCTCTTGGACCTGGCGCAGGTGGGCCGAGTCCAGGGCTTGGATGAGGTGAAGCCAGGAGGCCTGGTCAGCAGAAGAGCGGGCTGGGGGTCCCTGAGGGGCTTTGGGTCCTCGGGAGGATTCTTTGGGGGATGACAATGGCCATAAGCACCACATCTGTCTGGCACCCATGAGTCGGGAGCTCCCTTCATGAGGAGGGACCCACTTTTCAGACACAGAGACCGAGGATCAGAGAACTCCCCAGAGCTGGGGTAAACAGGAAGATCCCTCAGGCAAGGCCTATCCGGGTGAGGACAGGCGGGCCCAGCTTCGTACCAGGACTTCTTGATTGGTCGACATGGTCTCTGTCATGTTCACATACGTGAACTCGCTGACGATGTAGGCCAGCAGGTACGTAGACATGACCGGTGTGGTGTGGAACTCGGTGACGCTCCACGTGGGGTCTCCGTCAAGTGGGACGCTGGGACCTGGGCATGGAGCATTCAGGCAGGTGGGCGCGCGTCCTGTCTCCGGCCCTGCACCCCCCGCCCTGGGGTGCCAGCTCCCGGGGGCTGTGTGGCCCCAGGACAGACCTGCTCACCTTTGGGCAGCATGTTGGATAGGGCCGTGAGGTTATGGGGGTGGATGAGGGTGATGTTAAACGTGGCCTTCATGGCGGGCTCATCAAAGCACGGGAAGGATTTCCGCGCATCGGCAGACTGCATCTGGGTCGTGGCCAGCACCCTGCCCAAACCAGGTGTTAGCGGGTTGCCCGGGGAATGCGTGCACCCATCGGGGTGGGATAGCGGGGCATTAAGGTGTTTCTGGGCGTGCAGGGGAAGGTGTGCCCGGAAAGCTGGTCTGGCCTAATCCCTGCCCTCCCCGCCTGTGCATCAGCCTCGGATAGGCCCGCCGACTCTGGGAGATGAGAGCTCCTTCCGGACTGGGGACAAAGTCCCGGCAGGCTCATCCCTATGCCAGCTGGGAGCCCACCTCTCTCTCCTCTGCTCTCAGTTTTCCTGTCTAAACCGGGGACACGTTCACCGCTCATCCCTGACTCCCTACAGTGGGGTAGGGAGGCCTCCGGGAAAGGGTTTATGGTAGCTGCTCCCTGGGAGCTCCAGAGGAAGGAAGGGCCTGACGAGGGCTCCCGCAGGTTCAAAGGCCTCGAACCCACGCCCTCCCCGGGCCCCCTGGCTCCAGCTCTGCCTCCCGCGCCTGGATCTGCCAGCAGCACCGGGCAGGCCGAGGTCCAACTTACTTTTTGTCGTTGCCGTCCATGTACTCGCTGCGGTAGAAGCCCGCCAGGTCGTCGGCCAGCTCGCCCTGGAACGTGCTGCTCATCTCGTACATGACGCCTGCCTCCAGCTGGCCCTTCAGGTGCACCACCAGATACTCGGTGACCTCTACCAGCTCGGTCCTGTCGATTTCGGGGGCCTTGGAGCCCCCCAGGGCCTGCAGGGCCACCCTGTGCCCCTGGGTGTCGGTGTAGTTGAGCTTCTTGCTGTGGATGATGATGACGTTGGTGGGCTCCCGGCACGTGAAGCGGACGGTGCTTGAGCCCTTGAAGATGTACAGGCCGTTCTGGGGTTGGAGGTAGGGCCTTAGCGTCACCTGGTAGGAGTCGGGTACCAGCGAACTGGGGAGGCGATACCGGTTCCATGGCTTGCTCTGGTCCAAGGTGGTGGTGGGCATGGTGGTGGTGGTGGGCATGGTGGGGGCCTCGGCCGAGCTCTCGGCATTCTTGTTCTTCTCCTGGGCATACACCACGGACAGGGCGATGATGGTGCAGGCGGCCGCCACGCCCAGGACGATGCCCAGGATGCCTAAGCCCTTGGAGATGTAGAAGCCCTTGGCCATGATGAGGGTGGGAGTTCGGGAGGCTCAGGACAGGCAGGGAACAGGGCACCCTGGGGCCAGGCTTATATCCCAGAGGGGAGGAGCCGCACAGCCCGCAAACTGGGCAAAAATTAACCAGGGCTCAGACAGGCAAAGGTCGCTGGACTGGGCAGGGGCGAGCTCTGCCCAGGCTCCGGAGAGGAGGCCCAGGAACCGTGCACCTGCTGGAAGCAAACAGTATCCAGTTACAGGCTGCTGGCTGCCTGGAGCCGCACGCCCCCCCCCCCCCCCCCCCGCACCCCCGCCCACCCTCCTGAGGGGTAGCGGGTGCAGTGCTATCTGTGTGCAAGCTGAGATGGTGGGGACAGGAGAAGGGGGATCGAGGTGAGAGTGAGGAAAGACTTCCCAGGAACAAGAGGTGGGAGATGCAGAAAAGGGGAGAGTGGGTTTCCGAGTCAGGAATACACTGGGTCTCCCCTGCGGCCGGAGCTGGGAGGGTGCCCAGTGCCCCTGCATTCCTCTAGAGCAGGCAGGTTCCCAGGTGCCCCCCCCACCCCCCTTTTCCTTTGTTCTCAATTATCAGCTGAGTAGAATGAGATAAATTGTTTTGTCCTTTTTTTCCCTTGGGTTAATCCTCACCTGAGGATATTGTTCCATTGCTTCTTAGGAAGAGTGGAAGAGAAAGGGAGAGACAGAGGGATGTTGAGAAACACATCGATTGGTTGCCTCCTGCATGGGCCACGGGCTGGGGAGGAGCCTGCAACCCAGGTGTGTGCCTTTGACTGGAATCGAACCTGGGACCCTTTGGTCCTCAGGCGGACACTCTATCCACTGAGCCACACCGGCTAGGGCTGTCTTGCTTTTTTTAAGACAGGAGGCTTAATCTCTCTCTTTTTTTAAAAAAGTATATTTTATTAATTTTGTACAGAGAGGAAGGGAGAGGGATAGAGAGTTAGAAACATCGATGAGAGAGAAACATCGATCAGCTGCCTCCTGCACACTCCCTACTGGGGATGTGCCCGCAATCAAGGTACATGCCCTAGACCAGAATTGAACCTGGGACCCTTGAGTCCGCAGGCCAATGCTCTATCCACTGAACCAAACCAGTTAGGGCTGAGGCTTAATCTCTTGACCAGCCATGACCTTGGGTGGGTAGCTTTCTCTTTCTGAGACCTCTTTCCTCATGACAGTCTTTCCCTCTCTTGTTCACGGAACAGATTTAATGAGAAAAGATATTAAACACCACAGAGCGGAACCTAAAAGTCACCGCCCCTCCTTTCTTACAGGGCTCGGCCACGGCCTCTTTTGCTATCCTTGGCAGAAATGAGAATAGCACTCATCATTCTCAATAAAAAGGCAAAACTGCCCTAGCCGGTTTGGCTCAGAGGAAACTAATGCCCATTCTTACCCTTCCCATCCACCAGCCTAGTTCCTCAAGCCTTGACACGACCTGACCCTCACCACCACATCCAGTACCTCCCTCTCCCCCGATTTCACCACTCGTGGGTCAAAGCCACTCTCATTGTTTATGTGGACACTGCTGTGCCCTCACCGACTCCCCACATCCCACTTCCACTCTGCCCCCCTCAAACCTCTTCACCAAACAAACTGGATCATTATTTTCTACTGAAACGGGCAGAATACAATGTTTCCCAAAACTGCTCCATCGAGTCAAGCCCACCAGAACTATGGCAGTTGTCAATAGGCAGCTATAAAACAATGGTCCAGAAACGACTGAGACATCTTTTAAGTTCGTTTTTCTGATCTAAAGCCAAGCCATCGCCCAGCTGGGTGTGGCTCAGCGGCTGAATGTCAACCCAGGAACCTAGAGGTCACTGATTTGATTCCCTGTCAGGGCCTATGCCCAGGTTGTGGGCTCGATCCTGAGTAGGGGGTGTGCAGGAAGCAGCCGATCAATGATTCTCTCTCATCATTGATGTTTTTCTCTCTCTCTCCTTCTCCCTTCCTCTCTGAAATCAATAAAAAATTTACATATATAAAAGGCTAATATGCTAAGTATCCATCCAGGTAATGACATCACATAGCAACATCCGGCTTACTCTCCCTAGCGACTAGCCTCTTTGCAGTTTCTTCAGCCCAGGAACACAACTTGCTTTATAGCCAGGTGCAAACATTTCATTTTTTTTTTTTTAAATATATTTTATTGATTTTTTTACAGAGAGGAAGGGAGAGGGATAGAGAGTTAGAAACATCGATGAGAGAGAAACATCGATCAGCTGCCTCTTGCACACCCCCTACTGGGGATGTGCCCGCAACCAAGGTACATGCCCTTGCCCGGAATCGAACCTGGGACCCTTGAGTCCGCAGGCCGACGCTCTATCCACTGAGCCAAACCGGTTTCGGCAACATTTCATATTTTAACCAAATGTCTGTGAAGTGTTTTCCTGTGCCTCATCTCATTTGATCCTCACAGTAGGTAGATAGGAGACTCGGTGGAATCCTATTTTCTTTTCATTAGCCAGAAAACAAAGATTTAGAAAGCTTAGAAACTTGACCCAACTGAAAAGATGTAAGAAATGGTGGACCTTGAAAATGACTTCAGATTTTCTCACTGCACAGAATATAGTCAAATACTGCTGCAGTTAAATGTTTTACCCTTTATTCTCCGTGCGTGATCTACAATGATAATCTGCTTCGTGTTGATATTTACTGCTGTGTTGCTGACAATTACCTGAAAGAGAAGTTGGGGTGCTTCACTGGGCTGGAAAAAATTTAGCTACATCAGAAAGCAAGTCTAATTAAGCAAGTTTATTCTCTATATATAAAAGGCTGTTGACTAGTGCATGCATGATACATATAAAGCTCTCACTGGTGCCAATCGCACCCATGTGTTTCCATCTGTCATTGTCGATAGTGAATTTGGTTGACACTTCTATTATAAAGGGTGAATAGCGATATTAAAATATTTCTTCTAATTAATTTCTTTTCAATGTGCACGAATTCGTGCACTGGGCCACTAGTGTGTGTGTGTGTGTGTGTGTGTGTGTGTGTGTGTGTGTGTGTGTGTGTGTGTGTTGTTTTGCCATTTTTTTTAAAAAAGCCAAGCCATCAATCACTTAGGGACCAATTTAATATCTGGTTGGGAAAGTCCCTTCCCACATCCCATAGTAAGTGTTGCACAATCACAGAACGCTTTACTTTGCTGACATATACCCAGATCTGTGTTCCAAAAAATAAAAAGCCCGCTAACTCACTCCTTGTTAACCCCAACAACTTCCATGTTCCCAAGCCATAAAAACCCCTAGGCCCCACATTTGGGGCACAGAACTTGGGACCCTATCTCGGTGTTCCCGCCCTCTGCAGAGCCTCAATAAATCTGCCTTCGCTTTCATCAGTGTCCCTGGTCCAACTTCTTTTATATCAGGAGACAAGAATCCAAACTTGTTGGTAACACTGCTTAAAACCTTCCTTTTGGTCTTGGAATCTAAACCAGATCTAAAGGGACCCAAATTCGAGTGCTCTCAGCCTGCCCACTGCACAGCCTCATTCTCACCGCACTCCCCCGTCTTGGTTCTCCAGCCTCTCTGGCCTTCACCCAGCTCCCTCACCACAGGACCTTTGCACATGCTGCTTCCTCTGCCTGGGTCATCTTCTCTCCCTTCTTACCCTGGTTCATTCCTATTCATCCTTCCAGTCTTTCTCAGAGAAGATGCCTGACCTCCCTGACCAGGTCAAGCTCCTATTAGCTCCATTAGCACCATACACCTCTTCTTCGAAGCCCTGTATCTCAGCGAGTTTTCGATGTGATCTGTGTGGTTGATGACTCAAGCCCTGCCTATTTCCCCAACGGACTGGAGGCCACAAGAGAACAGGGGGACCTTGGCTGCTTCTGCTTACCAATACTTGGCACATACGAATGAGTAAATGAGGGAGTCAATTCAAGGAGTCTCGCCTTATTGAAGTCTTTCTAGCCCATCTCCACTCCTGTCCCTGCCCCCACACTTGCCCTGGGAGAACAGCCTCCCCCTTCCAGCCCACTTCCACTCACAGCAAGCAGGCAGGACTCACTTCGGGGCCAGATGCCCCTCAGGACTCCCGTTTGTCTGCTCTGTCAGCTCACCAGCTCCTGGAGGACCTCATTCACCTGGCCACCCCCCCCCAACCCCCGGCCCGAGCCTGCACGAAGGCCTGGTCAGTGACTACATGTGTGAGCCGATGCAGAGACGAGTTCATTCCCGCACAACTGCAAGAGTGAATGGCTGCCACCGCATCTGGCCAGCAGAGGCCAGGGTCTGAGGGCTGGGTCTGCGGAGGAATCCTGGGTGCCCATCCCTCAGAGGGAGGGTGCTCCAAGCCCTCAGCAGTTCCCTTTTTCGCTAGAGACCTGTCCCCAGGGCCCTGGTCTGGGCAGTGTGGACTTCCCCCTGCAGTAACTGGCAGCCACCCCGTCAGGCCTGGGTTGATTTCCAAGAAATCAACTGAGTGGGAAGCCAAGTGCCCAGGGCAGGGCTGCAACTTGGGCCCGGTGACAGAGGGAATGGTGACACCCCAGGGTGACGTAGCATGTGCTCCCGGTTCCCGCCATCGGGGTAGCATTTGCCAAGGAAGGCCTTGAGTGTGGTACCCCTGGAGGCTGGCCCCCAGGACCTGTGCCACCCCCCTGAATTGCACCTCACCATGCCCCTGACTGGGCCTGCAGCCCCCTCCCACCCCTGGAGGGAAAGACCCACCAATCCAAATCCGGTTGGCCTAATCCCTTCTCCAAACAAAGAAAGAGGCCCAGCCTGGCCCACCGTCGGCTTTTCCTGTTTGCTTTGGACCTGGCCCACGGGTCCAGCTGGCTGGGATCTGAACTCCCTGGGAAAGGGCCTCTGGCCTTCAAAGTGGGCGCAGCAGGCAGCCCACTGACCTGTAATGGGAGGTCCCTGCTCTGGGCACCAGGACGGCCCAGCTGGGGGTGCTGCGAGGTACATGTCCCACAGCCCCACTGCTGTGACACCACGCGGGGCCCCCTCCTCTGTCCCTGTTGTGGCCATCTCCACATCCCACCACACACACCTTGGCCGGAATTCTTCCTCTCCCGCTCCAGCCCGCTCTCCGGCTCCTCTCTGCCCGCAGAAGGAAACCTCCACTCTGGCTTGAGCCTCAAGACCTTCTGTGAACTTGACCCTTTGGCCTCTATCTCCAATGCCCACCGTGGCTCCAGCTGCCAGCATTTCTCCAAACCCTCTGGGCCTTTTCGTGTCTCTGTGTCTTTCTTTGCTCTTCCTTGTTTCCACTGCCAGGAATGTCTTTTCTCTCCCTCCTGTCAAAGCCCTATTTACTCATCCTTCAAAACCCGGCTCAGATGTCACTGCCTTCTCCTGTAAGGCAGCCCCTTTGTACTTCCCTGGCCTGATTCCTTCCCTTATCACAGCTCTTACGAAAAGGCCGTCTGCATGTTCAAACCTAGACCTAGGCACCTCGGGGGAAGGCTCGGTGACTGTACACCCCTCCACGCCTAGCACAGGTCATGAGGTCAATGCATGTTGGCTGAATGAATGACAGCAGCTACCATCCCTGCCGTGGCTTATAGCTCCGGGGTGATCCAGCCCCCAGGATCCTCTGGTCTCATCCCTCTCCCCCTGCCACCCTCTCTCCTCCGCCCCACTGTCTTCTGGTTTATCAAGCCCGCCAGGCCCCCCTGCCCCATCTGCCTCCAGGGGCCCCACATGAACTGCTCTTTGGCCTGGAAAGCTCCTGTCATCCCTGCATACACCACCTTCTCGTCCTGGAGGCTCACTTCAGCGATGCTGCCCCAGGACAGCCCCCCGAGAACCCCCAAGACTGAGCGCCATGAGGATAGTTCCCCCCACCCCCAGTAAACAAGCACCTAGTACACATCGGTGGGCAACACGTAAGTACACAGCGCCTAGTACACACCGGTGGGCAACATGTAAGTACACAAGTGCCTAGTATACACCGGTGGGCAACACGTAAGAACACAAGCGCCTAGTACACACCGGTGGGCAACACGTAAGTACACAAGCGCCTAGTACACACTGGTGGGCAACACGTAAGTACACAAGCGCCTAGTATACACCGGTGGGCATCACGTAAGTATACAAGCGCCTAGTATACACCAGTGAGCATCACATAAGTACTCAAGCGCCTAGTACACACCGGTGGGCAACACGTAAGTACACAAGTGCCTAGCATACACCAGTGGGCATCACGTAAGTACACACCAGTGGGCATCTCATATGTACACAAGCACCTAGTACACATCGGTGGGCAACACGTAAGTACACACCAGTGGGCATCACATAAGTACACAACGCCTAGTACACACCAGTGGGCATCACATAAGTACACAAGCGCCTAGTACACACCGGTGGGCATCACATAAGTATACAGCGCCTAATACACACCGGTGGGCAACACATAAGTACACAGTGCCTAGTACACACCGGTGGGCAACACGTAAGTACACAGCGCCTAGTACACACCGCTGGGCAACACGTAAGTACACAAGCACCTGGTACACACTGGTGGGTATCACCCAAGTACACAACGCCTAGTACACACCGCTGGGCAACACATACTTATGAAGCAGATGCATCAATAAGAGAGATGGTGGTTAAAGATGGAATTCAGCGTCATTCAACCCCTTGATCTTGGGGACAGGTGTCCCCTCCATCCCCACTCTCCCTGGGGTCCCAGATTGTGCACACAAACTACCTTCCTGAGCTTTGCCATATCTGTGAGCCTCCTGCACATGACGCAACATTTTCCTGTAATCAATTCATGACTTCCTCTCCTTCTGAACAAGGATGGCCATGAAATGATGGTTGCACGTGTTAACGTTGCATTTTTTCCGTTACACGTTTCAGCTCATGACTCCTGACTTAGAACCATTCATCTGGGTAGCGCCTACAATCATCTCGCGTGGCCACACCCACTTAGGGAATCACTGCTCCATCCGGGGGCGGCGGCACCTGCATTGTCTTTGGCGTGGAGCCCCTCCACAGGGGAACAAGATGTGCGTTCCTTTTACAGCTCATCTCCGGACTCGGGAGAAACCAAGTGCCTCCACCCCATCTCAACCAAAGCGGCTTTCCCATGGGTCCACATATTTCTGCCCTGCCTCAGTTTGGGTCCAGAGAACAAAAGTTACTCCAAATTTAAAATATAGCCCTAGCCGGTTTGGCTCAGTGGATGGAGCATCGGCCTGCGGACTCGGGGATCCCGGGTTCAATTCTGGTCGGGGGCATGTGCCTTGGTTGCGGGCACATCCCCGGTGGGGGGTGTGCAGGAGGCAGCTGATTGATGTTTCTAACTCTCTATCCCTCTCCCTTCCTCTCTGTAAAAAAATCAATAAAATATTTTAAAAAATAAAATAAAATATATACATTAAGGTTGACAACAATCACGCAATAGAATATTTAAGGCAGAGTCACACGTGTAGAAGGCATCACCTGAAGGGGAGAAGGCAGCTTCGTCTCAGAGGTGGGGAGACGGGTTGCCTTCTGAAAATGCTAGGAGTCTGGAGGGGCTACGGCGGGAGGACCAGCAATCAGCAAACTACTGTGAGCTACAGGCTCCCTCACTGGCCACTCCGCCCCCCTCCCCACTCCATCCTGTCAGCTGCAGGGCTAGGGGAGCTGAGAGCAAGGGGACACCCTGAAGCCCACCTGTCAGTGAGTGGGGGGCAGAGACTAGGCTGGGGCCCCAGCTCTGGCCCCTCTGACCTCTGACCTTCTCCAGGCTTCTGCGGCCTCCATCCCATCTGCATGAGCCTGGGCCCGGGCCAGCCCCCAGGGTGCTTCCTCTGGGAGCCTCGGACATTGTCATCCTGTGAGAACCTCAGAAGGCCCCCTGCTGGGAGGTCAGCTCTGGTCTCAGCCTCTAAGACCCAATGCAGGGCCCTCAGGAGGGAAGGCACAGAGGGGCCTCGTGGGATTGGGGCGGGGGGTGGGGGGGAGCGAAGTACACCAGCCATGGAGGAGCCATCCTGGGCTGCAGATCCTGCCTGGCAACTCCCATCTGTTTAACTGAGCACCTACTATATAGATGCCCTACTGAGACAATCGCCACCATTTGGCGGCTGGAGAAACCAAGGCACAAAGCGGTTAAGTGTCTTGCCCAAGGACCACAGCTGGTTAGTAGGCTTAACTACACATGCTTCCTAAAGCATCTTCCCATACCCCCCGCCCCCCCGCCCCTCCCCCCCATTTTCTACTGTGCAGGGCCCATGAGGGCTGGAGACCACAGGAAGGGGACACACACCAGGCAGGGCGATAACCCTGGAGGCACATCCCCACTTCCTCTTGGCCACGCCTTACTCCACCCCACCATGGCTCCACCTAGAAAACAGATGCCCCGAGGGCCCATCGGGTCCAACTCCCCTTTCACAGGCCAACACACTGAGGCCCACACAGATCCAGGTCCTTAGACACTCGGCCACAATCAGACCCGGGGTGTGACTGAGACCAGTGCTCTGACCACCCGAGGGCCCTGCCTGGCTGGGACGGTGGGACGGTGGGAGGAGGGGGGGACGGTGGGAGGAGGGGGTTCAGGCCACAAAACCCAGATCCGGGCTCACCTGGGCCCCTGCCTGCTGCCCTGCTAGGGGCTTGGGGTGCAGGGTAAGGACCCCACTGGCCCCATTTGGAAGGCCCCTCCCCACAGGTGGGGATAGTGGGCACCTTGACGTCACCCCAGGGAGTACCCGGCAATCCCAGAGCCTCCTTTTGCATGGGGAAACCCCCATCCTGATGGGATAGCTGCACGGGGAGATGGGACCGTGATTGGAAAGTGGCTGCTTAAGGACAGGAGTGTGCTTCCCTCTAGCCCCGGGGCCAGGGAAGGGCATTCCAGTTTAGACAGAGGCCACATTTCAAAGGTCCCCGAAAAGGCCCCGGGCCATCTCCTCTGGCAGTGGCCCAGCCCCCAGGATTTTCTTTCCTCTCCCTCCCGCTGAGCGCACTCCCAGGGAGAGCCCAGCTCAGTGCCAGTCACCTTTCGTCCCACCAGTCCCATCACCCAGCCGCAGAGCCAGCGGGGCGCAGTCCGCCTCCCAGCCTGGTCTCCTCACCTCTCCTCCCCCCGGAAGCTCCAGCAGCCCCCTCCCCGGCCAGGGTGGGGGGGACCTCTCCAGGGGAGGGGGGGTCCCCTGCCCCAGGAGGGCCAAAAAGAGGGAGCAGCAGAATCTTGGCCAAAGGAATTCTTGGCTTCTCAGGGTGCCCGCCCGAGAAGGGGGCGTGGGCAGCAGACGTGGGGCTCCCTGCACGCGTTGGCGTCGGGGGACCCCACTCACTACTGCCAGCCCCTGCCCCGCCACCCGCTCACTTGCCTAGGCCACCGGAGCCGCTCCAGGAGGATGAGCGGACCAGCCACCCGCACGAGCCACACCAGGGCCCGACTCCTCCTTTCCCAGGCTTTTTAAAGGGAAGTAACCTGACCCCACCACTACCCCTCCCGGATTAACCCTTTCATGCCGCCGCCCACACAAGCGCCCGGACTCGCCTGCCTGCTGCTCCCTGACGGCCAGCTGCGCCGGGACCCCGAATGGCTCTCTGGTTCCTGGTCTCCTGCTTCCCCCCCAACTCCAATAGCGAGTCCTCCTGTGGCCAGAGCCCAGGGCCCCGCCCCTCCACATCTGGACAGCATCTGCTCCTGGGGGTGGGGCACAGAGCCCAGCCCTTCTTCCAGCTGGGGTGGGGGAAGCCCCACTCATTCAGGAAAAGAAACCGCACATCCCAGCCACCCCACAGGTGGGGGTTCCAGATAACTAAATCTTGCCGGGGACGTTAACTTAGCTTTTATAACTCTTGCGGGGGGGGCTCATCAGAAAGAAGGCAGCGAGAGCAGGAAGCTGGACCTACCAATAAAGTGACCTGAGCCAGGGGGCTTGCCTCTCACCCCATCTGCTTCCAGGGGCTGTGAGGGCAGGGACAGGACCTCCTCTTCTCCGCGCGCATCTTTATACTGGGCAGTCCCAGATGCTATCAGTGCTCCCTTCCTGTGGTTGCTGTAACAAATGAACACCAACTCAAAACAACGCACATTTCTTATCTTACAGTTCTGTAAGTCAAGGCCAACATGGGCCTCACCAGCTACACTCCAGGGCCTCCGCGAGACTCTCTTTTGGCCACCCACGGAGCATCCATGTTTGTTTGTTTGTTTGTTTGTTTGTTTGTTTGCCTTTTCCCAATTCTGGAGCCCACATTCCTTGGCTTGTGGCCCCTACCGTTTTCAAAGCCAGCAAGTGGCAAGTCCAGTCTTTTTGGCTATTTGGGGGACTAGCTATGGTTATGGGAAATATTAATCAAGCTATATTATGTCAAGAAATATTATTGGGGACTATGGTTATGGGAAATATTAATCAAGCTATATTATATCAAGAAATATTGGGGACTATGGTTATGGGAAATATTAATCAAGCTATATTATATCAAGAAATATTATTGGGGACTAGCTATAGTTATGGGAAATATTTCTGGCTATATTGGGGACTAGCTATGGTTATGGGAAATATTAGGGTCTAGCTATGGTTATGGGAAATATTTCTGGCTATATTGGTGTGGGCGAAAGGGGCCACATGCTAACCTGACAAGCTCAGGGGAGGCCTGTATGGCAGTTCTGCAAACTCAGAAACCTAAAGTCACCGTAAAGGACGGTCTGAAATTAAACGTGAACTAAAAGCAGTGATGGTGGGCAGTTACATCCTAGGCTGGCATCTTCACTGACAAGGTCAACCTTTACCTAACTGAGCCCATCTGTCTTTTTGCATCTATAATAACACACCTTTTGAAATGTCTGGGTAACTTGTAACCTCCCTTTTTCTGGACCCCTTGGGGCACAGCCTACTGTGCCTGGGCGCCAGGACAGAGACCACAAATTCCTTCATTGTTATGTTCATTGTCCCTGCACCCACCTAAGTATGTGTCCATCATTTTACTTCTTATCCAATCCCAGGGGTTCCCTGCTTTGCTTTCTCCCGCCTCTCTCGTTTATATGTATAAATACAGATGTAACCCACCAATCTCAGGGGCATTTCCTCAATTCGTTGAGGTTCTGCTTCCGGCCATGTCGACAGTTTGGCTCAAATAAACTCACAAAAATTCTTTACAGATTTCAATGGCTTTTTACGTTAATACTGGGGACTAGCTGCAGTTATGGGGAATGTTAATCAAGCTCTGTTAACCATGATTGCCTTGTGTTGGTTAAAGAAAGGACATGCTGACATGGCTGGGGGTTGTAAGCCCCCAGGACCTGGGAGTCAACCTTGAACCTGGGAGTCAACCCTGGAACCATTCTCATTCAAGAACTGCCTATCATCATGGAAAGATGAACAATCTTGTTGCTCAAACAATGGAGTCCCACCCCAGCCTCCTAATTCCCCATGTAATCCTTGTCCCACCCTATATATGCAGCTGGCTTATAGGGGCCTGCAGAGTAGACCTGCTGCTCTCCCACGCTGCCGGCAGTATTGGAATAAACACTCACATATAATTCAACCCTGTCTCTGCTTCATTGGCTCAAGTAGTGACAGGCAGCCCGGACCCACTGATCATCCAGTTACATGATCACATCACTCTGACACTAACTTTTCTCCTTTGAGGATCCTGGTGATTACATTGCCTCCACTTGGATAATCCAAGAAAATCTCTCAACTTTCAGGTCTGCAGATAGCAATTTAATTTAAAAAAAAGTATTTTTATTGATTTCAGAGAGGAAGGGAGAGGGAGAGATAGAAACATCAATGATGAGAGAGAACCATTGATAGGCTGCCTCCTGCACGCTCCCCACTGGGGATCGAGCCCACAACCCAGGCATGTGCCCTTGACCAGAATCGAATCCGGGACCCTTCAGTATACAAGCCAATGCTCTATCCACTGAGCCAAACCAGCTAGGGCCGCAGATGCAATTTTAATTCTACCCCCCCAAAAAAAAAAAAAAAAAATTCTACCCCCAACTTTGTAAACTCCCTTTTGCCAAACAAAGAGTAATATACAGGGATGGGGCAAAAGTAGGTTTACAGCTATGAGTATGCAAATCAGAGTTTATTCTTGTAGTATTATTATTATTTATTATCGTACTGTTTTTCCATACAAACTGCTGTAAACCTACTTTCTCCCCACCCTGTATATAATGACTCTAAGGACACATAAGAAACTGACAGGACTGGTGTTTTTCCCAAAGGGAAACTGGGCAGCTAGAGAACAGGGTGGGAAACAGATTCTTTAATGTATCCTTTCATTCTTTTTTTATAATATATATACTAGAGGCCTGACGCATGAAATTCGTGCAAGGGGCTTGGCCTTCGCAGCCCTGGCTTCCTTCTGGTCGATCTGCTGTTTGGCCTAATTAGCATATTAGCTCTTTATTATATAGGATTTTTATTGATTTCAGAGAGGAAGGGAGAGGGGAAGAAGAGAGAAACATCAATGATGAGAATTATTGATTGACTGCCTCCTGCATGCCCCACACCAGGGATCGAGCCCACAACCTGGGCATGTGCCCTTGACCAGAATCGAACCTGGAACCCTTCAGTCTGCAGGCTGACGCTCTATCCACTGAGCCAAACCGGCTAGGGCTCTTTTATTCTTTTGAATGTGAATACGCTGCCTATTCAAAATATAAATACACTTAAAAGTGGAAGACAGAAACATTGGAGGATTAACACATTTTTATGTTATAAAAATGTAAAACCTTTTATGTTTATGGATAAAATTATTTGGTGCCTGGGGTTTGCTTTGAAATAATCCAGATGAAATAGGGAAGTTGGGGCTGGCTGCTCAATTCAACACGATTTAAAAATGGGGTAGCCTCAGTGGATAGAGCATTGGCCTGCAGACTGAAGGGTCCCAGGTTCAATTCCCAGTCAGGGCACATGCCCAGGTTGCGGGCTCAGTCCACAGTGGGGGGCGTGCAGGAGGCAGCCAATCAATGATTCTCTCTCATCATTGATGTTTCTATCTTTCTCTCCCTTCCTCTCTGAAACCAATAAAAGTATTAAAAAAATAAATAAAATAGGGTAACATCAGAAACAACCTTATGCTCAGTAATTGAAAATTGGTTAAATAGATTATGGTCCTGCACGTGAAAAAGTACTATATCACCATTTAGGACATAATAAACCATGTTTTTACAAGTACCAGAAGAATCTGTTTTGTTTAATTAATAACCGTGGAGTGGGAAGACCTCTCTAAGTATCACACAACGCCAGAAGCCACAAAAAGCAAGGCTGAGAAATCTGACTACACTAAAGCAAAAATCTCTGCATTGCAAAACCCACCTCCAGCAACGTCAAAAGGAAAACTTCCTACTGGGCCAGTGCCTTATCTCGTTCGCTGCTGGAGCTCAGAGGTGGGCAGTGTGAATTCATTATACTGTTCTTACTTTTGAGTATGTCTTCAAATTGCTGTAACAAGGAGTTAAAAATAATTTAAGTATCTACAAGCTTCTCCATGGCAAAAGACAACTATCACACTGGACTAGAATATTTGCAACACATAAAACAAAGGATTGATACCAATAATGTTCAGAAAGGTCCTATAAGGCGATTTAAAAATAAATCAAGCCCTGGCCTGTTTGGCTCAGTGGATAGAGCGTGGGCCTGCAGACTGAAGGGTCCCAGGTTCGATTCTGGTCAAGGGCACATGCTCGGGTTGTGGGCTTGATCCCCAGTAGAAGGTGTGCAGGAAGCAGCCAATCAATGATTCTCATCATTGATGTTTCTATCTCTCTCTCCCTTCCTCTCTAAAATCAATAAAAATACATTAAAAAAATAAAAATAAATCAAGATGCCACAGTTGAAAACTGAGCAAAGGATTAGATTTTAAAAACCCACAGAAGCCCTAGCCGGTTTGGCTCAGTGGATAGAGAGTTGGCCTATGGATCAAAGGGTCCCGGGTTCGATTCCGGTCAAGGGCACATGCCTAGGGTGCAGGCTCCTCCCCAGCCTGGGCCCTGGTTGGGGCTCATGCAGGAGGCAACCAATGAATGTGTTTCGCTCACATTGACGTTTCTCTCTGTCATTCCCTCTCTCTAAAAATCAATGGAATAATATTCTTGGGTGAGGATTAAAAAAAAATAAGTAAATAAATAAATAAATGAAAGGTCACATTTCAAGTCTCCTCAGAGGATGATAAATAATCCTATAAAAAACACACAACAAAACTCACCGAACAGGAAATTTTTTAAAAAGGCCAATGAACACATGACAATATGTTCAACCTTAATCGTATTCAGGTGTGGATAAAAAAAAAAAAAAAGGCCACATGCTAACCTGACTAGTTCAGTCTTGCAAACTCAGAGGCCTAAAGTCACCACAAAGGACGATCTGAAATTAAAACTTTAACTAAAAGCAGTGATGGTGGGTAGTCATGTCCTAGGCCTGTATCTTCCCTGAAAAGATCAATCTTTACCTTAACTGAGCCTATTGCCTTTTTGCATCTACAATAACATATTATAGAAATGTCAAGGTTACTTGTAATTTCCCTCCCCCTGCCCCACACACGCCTGGGGCACAACCAAATGGCCTGGCACCAGAAGAAATACCACAAATTCCTTCACTGTTATTGTTATCATGTTAATTGTTGATGTTAATGATCCTACACCCACTCAAGGAAAAGAAGTATGTGTCTATCATTTTACTTTTTATCCAATTCCAGAGATCCGCCCCCTAGCTTTCTCCCACCTCCCTAATCTATCACCAATGGATTTCGTGTAATCCATTTACGTCTTCTCCTCCTTTAATTGTAATGTATAAAAAAACAACGTGAAAAACCACCATACTCCGGAGCATTATCCCAGATACGTTGGAGACTTTGCTTCCCGGCAATTGTGGACATTTTGGCTCAAATAAACTCCCAAAAATTCTTTACAGGTTTGAATGTTTTTACGTTAACACAGGGAACACAACCTGGAAACAATGAGATGTCCGTTCTGGCCCATGCTACTGGCCAAGGTTTAGATGACTGATAACAGCTAGAGTTGGCCAGGGTGTGGGCAACCAGCATGACCAGTTCATGGAGCACTAGAGAATTGCTCTGATACCTTGAGAAAGCCAAATGGCAAAACCCATTAAAAATTTAAATGCATAGCCCAGTCGATGTGGCTCCAGGAGGTTACGCTTCGATTCCCAGTCAGGGCACATGCCTGGGTTTCAAGCTCGATCCCCAGTGGGGGATGTGCAGGAGGCAGTCAACCCGTGATTCTCTCTCATTGATGTCTGTATCCCTCTTTCTCCCTTCCTCTCTATAATCAATAAAAAATATATATACAGCCCTGGCCGGTTTGGCTCAGTGGATAGAGCGTTGGCCTGCAGACTGAAGGGTCCCAGGTTCAATTCCGGTCAAGGGCATGTACCTTGGTTGCGGGCACATCCCCAATAGGGGGTGTGCAGGAAGCAGCTGATCAATGTTTCTCTCTCTCTCATTGACGTTTCTAACTCTCTATCCTTCTCCCTTCCTCTCTGTAAAAAAGTCAATAAAATACATTTTATATATATATATATATATATACTAGAGGCCCAGTGCATGATTGAATTATGCACCTGTAGGGTCCCCTACACGCTTTCGCTTTTCATGGTGGAGCTGGGTGCCTGTCCGCTGGTGCACCAGGCCTTTCAGAAGCCTCCAGCTCGGCAGAGGCTTCTGAAAGGCCTGGTGCCGGAGCAGACAGGCACCCAGCTCCCCCACTTTTGATGGTCTGTGGCCGCTGAGGGGGGCTACCCTGCTGTTGAGAGGCACAGGGGGCGGGACTCCCGCCCCCTGCGCCTTTCAATGGCCGCTGAGGGGGGCTGCCGCGGACACCTGGCTACCCTGCGTTGAGAGGCGCAGCTGGGTGTCCGCAGCAGGCCCCCTCAGCGGCTGAGGATCTGGCCGTTGAGAGGCACAGGGGGTGGGAGTCCTGCCCCCTGCGCCTCTCAACAGCAGGGTAGCCCCCCTCAGTGGCAGCGGATCCGTGCCTCTCAATGGACGGATAGGCCACCCTGAGTCCCGCCCCCCAGCCTCCCGCTGCCCAATCATGGGCGTAGCGGAGTGATGGTAATTTACATGTTACTCTATTATTAGATAGGATACACATACACATACATACACACACACACACAAAATTATAAAAAATTCAAATGCACATACCCTTTGACCCAGGGACCCTGCTTTGGGGGGAATTTACCCTAAACCCAAGGGAACCAAACCAGAACTTAAAGGCCCACAGAAAAAACTGTAGTTAGAAAGAGTTAATTCTGTACACATTGCCTTGAAATGGTGTCCACAGTCCGTTTTCTAAGTTTAAAAGCAAGTGTCGAAGTAATACTTCGACTACGGTCCCATCTTCACAAGCACTCAGGGTGCCTGTACACTTGTGCGGTGTCAAGAATATTAGGATAAGGGTGGGAACACATGCTGAGTGGTGAACCTAGCTGGCCTCAGTGAGTCCATTTGATGCAGGGGCGAGGGAGGACAGGTAGAGGGACCAGAATAGACAAAGGCAGGGAGAGACCACTTTTTGTCCATATGCACCTGGGTATTCCTTGAATTGCTAGAACATACACTGAGTGGCCAGATTATTATGATCTCTGAACGCATAATAATCTGGCCACTCAGTGTATAGCCTATAGAATAAAAGGCTAATATGCAAATTGTCCCCTCGACCAGGAGTTTAACCAGCAGGCAGGCTGGCCAACTGCCCATGTCCCCTCCCCCTGGCCAGGCTGGCCGGACCCCACCCATGCATGAATTCATGCACCAGGCCTCTAATATATATATATATATATATACACATACACACTGAGTGGCCAGATTATTATGCGTTCAGAGATCATGATAATCTGGCCACTCAGTGTATACTAGTTTTGCAGTAGCCACCACCACCACCACCACCAAAACTATAACACTATTTTAAAAAGGAGACCAGAGTCCAGCTGGCGTGGCTCAGAAGTTGAGCGTCAACCTATGAATCAGGAGGTTACAGTTTGATTCCTGGTCAGGGCACATGCCCGGGTTGTGGGCTCGATCCCCAGTGGGGGCGTGCAGGAGGCAGCTTATCAATGACACCCTCTTATCACTGATGTTTCTCTCTCTCTTTCTTCCTCTCTGAAATCAATAAAATATATATATATATATATATATATATATATATATATATATATATATATATATATATATATATATATATATTTTTTTTTTTAAAGAAAGGAGACCAGAAAGCATCGGGGAAGGAGGAGATGGTAGGGACTCAGCCCTGCCTGTCCCATGTGGGGCCCCTTAGCCAGCGTGTCCTTCTCCATGCTTGAGGCTGCCGGACAGAGCCCTGTCGGGTAATGCTGGGTTTCAGGGTGGGGCAGGGGCCAGCTCCAGGCAGTCCCCCTTTGCAAGCTGGAGTCCCTCGGTTGGGACAGGGACACCCATTTCCAGGCCCTCCTCCCTGTCCCCAGGAGATCAGAGTGTGCACTCCCAGGCTCCCCGAGCCTTGAGGATCACGAGCACTCGCTGCCCCTTCCCTACATGCTTCCCTCTCCCTGGGCAGCGTGTCTGAGAACGGAGCACCTACTGCCAATGGCCATTCAACGGAGGCCAGCACAGCCCCTGCCCAGGAGTGTGAAGGGCTATGGTCATCCTCTCACTCATTTGGTCCGTCAGTCAGTCAACAAGCATTTAAGGAGCACACCTTACCTGCAGGCCCCGGCTCTGCTGTGCATGAGGTGGTACCTGTCCTCACAGTCTCCCTGGGCAACAGCGTATGAGTAAGTCTGTATGGTTTCCCTGTCCCTGTGCCCCAGCGCCTGGCACGGGTCTTGGCAACGTTTCGGGCGGACAATGAACCAAGTTCCACAAGACTGTCCTGACAGCGGGGAGGAGCGCCACTCAGCCTGGGAAGGGCAGGGGAGGGTCAGCGCACACAGGGGACTCCTCGGGTTGAGTCTTGAGCCTGAAGGACAGGTGGAGAAAGGAGTCCCCGATAGAGGGACCAGCATACACAATGGCAGGGGCTCAGGTACACGGAGGGGCGTCCGCCGGGGTGGGCGGGGCCTGGACACTGGGGCCTTGGATGTCCTGCCAAGGAGTTTAGGCTCCATGAATGTTGACAAAAGGGCATGGATGGACCTGCTTTTATAGTGAGCCTCCGGCAGTCCGGGGAGCAGCTAGGGGAGGGTCCGGAGGGGAGGCCGGAGGGGCAGGGCGCTGCAGAGGTGGAGGGGGTCCCAGGCGGGCGTTAGTGGACATTTGGGAGGCCAGGAGGGGCGCCGAGAGGCTGCATGGGCTGGAGAAGTTGGTGCTGGAGTGGACGGTGCTGGAGTGAGCGCTTCCTGGAACCGAGATTTTTTTATTTTTATTTCTTATTGCTGCTGTTTTCAAGACTTCAGTTTGGGTTCTAGTATGAGATTGATTAAAAACACATTTTTTTGGGGAAAAAAAAAACCGACAAAGAGCAGCTTTTAGAACAAGCTGTCTTGGCAAGGCAGGAAGTGGGACAGGGCCTGCGGATGTAAGCTGGCCCAGTGGGGGCCAGGGCAGTGGAGGGACAGAGGTCCCGGAGGGGGGGAGGGGGGAGGACGGGCCAGGCGTTGGAGCAGGAGCTCCGCCTCGGGGTGGGCTCCCTCCCAATGACCCCTCGGGTCCCCCACCCCTGTGCACTGACCGCTCACCCCGGGGGCCTCCTGCAGGCAGGCAGGGCAGGGTGCCCAGGAGGCCAGCTTTGCAGCCAGACAGGTGGCTTCCTGTCAGGGTCTGACCCTCAGAAGCTGGGCCCCCCGGCGTCTTCACCGTCCTCATCTGGAAAGTGGGGGCAGGTCCCCACAGGGCTGCAGTGGGACTCTGGGAGAAGAGGTGTGGGCAGCTTACCAACCCCGCCACCCGCATGGACGCTGTGTGCCAATGTCTCTGAGCTGGGGGCACGCTCCTGTCCCCTCCGGCCGCTCCCTGGGGCACCAGTCTCTTTCCCTAGGAATTATCGCTGGCCTCCTCAGCCACCCCTCCCGCGTCCTTTCCCAGGGCCTTGCTTGTCCTGGGTCCCCCTCCCTCCCCTCTCGGCCCCCCCCCCACCCGAGAGCTCCAGTCCTCTGCCCACCTCCCTCCCTCCGTCTTTCCATCTGTCACCCTCTGCACCTCCCTTCTGCCCACCCTGAGGCCCCCGACTCCGTAGCAAAGTCCCGAAAACTGGGGGGCTTAAAGCAACAGGAAGTTATCCTCTTGCCATTTGGGGCCGGAAGTCTGAGACAAGGTGCCAGCAGGGCCCTGCCCCCGCTGCAGGCTCTAGGGGAGGGTCCTGCGGGGGCTCTTCCAGCCCCTGGTGGCTCCGGGGGGGTCCTCGGCTTATGGTTGCATCACTCCAGGCTCTGCCTCTCTGGTCACAGGGCCACCTCCTCTGTGTCACTCAGGACACCTGTCACTGGATTTAGGGCTCACCTGAATAATCCAAGGTGATCTCCTCCCTGGACCCTTAACTTAATTCCATCCAACACTCCTTTTTAAAACAAGCTCATGGCCAAAACCGGTTTGGCTCAGTGGATAGAGCGTCGGTCTGCGGACTGAGGGGTCCCGGGTTCGATTCCGGTCAAGGGCATGTACATTGGTTGCGGGCACATCCCCAGTAGGGGGTGTGCAGGAGGCAGCTGGTCGATGTTTCTAGCTCTCTGTCCCTCTCCCTTCCTCGCTGTAAAAAATCAATAAAATATATTAAAAATAAATAAAATAAATAAATAAAATAAATAAATAAAACAAGCTCACGTTCACAGGTTCCGGGTATTAGGACCTGGACCCCCTACACCCAGTGGGGTGCCCCCCAGTCTCTCCCGCCGCGGCTTCCACCCACTCCCCGCTGGCTCAGCTAAGGCACACACCCGCCAGCATCAGAGAGAACATCGGACATCAGAGACCTGCTTCAACCTGCTTCAACCTGCCTGGGCTTCCTCCTCTTGCCCTGGCAGCCTGAGCCCTTTTGTAGAATAGAATTCCCTTTTGAAACCCCACACACTGGGCAACCTGGCCCCTTCTCAGCCCAGAGGCTCCCCCCCGCCCCCCATGACCAGCAGATCCCCCGGCTACAGGCTCCTGGAATGTCTCCCCTTTGGAACCCTCAGGAGGCTGGGGGCGTGACCTGTCCAGCGGCCCCAGCTGTTTGGGGAAGAGGCCCACCCGCCCTGGGAGTCGGAGGTTCCCTGATACTCAGATTTGCTCAAATCTTGGCCCCCAGGACAGGCTGTCCACAGAAGTGGGGCCATGAGCCTGGGGTCCTTGCACCCTCTCCTGGCTTCTGGGGGGCCTGGGGTCTACACGTGGACAGAGGTTTCAGGAAAGGGTTCCCGTCAGGGTCTGACTGAGAAGCTGGGCCGCTCGGAGTCTGGGCCAGCCCCGTGGGCTTTGGGGAGGAGGGTGTGGACAGAGGCCATCAGTGGTCAAGATTTGTATCCTGGCCACGGCAATTATTAGCAAATGACTCCTCTGGGCCAGTAGCTTCTTTGAATCACACTTGGCCTCACGGGGTTTGGGTGAAGATTAAGCGAGGAGCTGGCTACTCCCTGATGAATGAACTGTGGGATGTGCAGGCAGGAGGTCTTCCCCCTCCTCCCAGAGGCCAGCTCAGGGCCCTGGGACTTGCGCACCAGCTCTCCCTGTGGATTTGAGGGCTGAGGTCCCAGGGTCCCAGGGAGGACTGTGGTGGGGCCTTGAAGGGAGAGACCAACCAGTGACAGGCCAGTGGTTACGATGACTTAACATTCATTCAGCTCACAGCACGGCCAGGCCAATTCCCCAGTGCTGCCACTTGGGCAAAGCTGGGCACTGCAGGCTCAGAAGGCAGGGACCCCCTTTGAGGACACGTGATGGCTAGGCACCACACGGAGTCCAGGGCAGCGCAGAGCTGGGCTGGGCCGGGCCGGGAGGCCACCTGGCAGGGTGTGACCTGGAGCGCAGTGGCTCAGGGCGGGGCCTTCCTGCTGTCACCGGGGCCAGGTGCAGCTCGATGCCAGGCAGCGTCACGGCGACGCCAGCCTGTTCGGTAGTTTGGACCCAGGGATTTCCCTTCAATCCTGTCACATCGGAGTGAACTTTAAACAGCCCATGGGTTGGCTGGCGCTAGCCAGGGCCCAGCTGATGGAGAGCCAGGCGGTGGCTGGGACCCTTATGAGGGGGAATTTCAGCAGAAAACGCCCCAGATGAGAGGCAACCACCTCCTCCCAGCCATACCTCCCAGCCACACCGAGTTCCGAAAAGCTGGCTTAGCAGTGGACAGTTCGAATCCCCGCCTGCCTCCGTTACACAGGCGCTTCTTCCCTAGCCAGCAAGGACCCCTCCCAGGGCACACGTGCCGCCTTCTTCCTGTCAGACACAGCAAGAGCAGGTGGCCTCCGGCCGCTGGGAGCCACTCGCAGGTCTGGAGAGGGGTCAAGGGCATCGTGCCCAGTGCTCAGAACCGAGGCCAGGGGAGCGCTCCCAGGCTGCCCAGGCGAAGCAGGGGCTTCGGCAGTGGCAGTGCCCTGGGCTCGTGGCCATCTCTCGGCCTCCAGTTCTGCTGCCAGCTTGTGAGGGTCCAGAGATGGGGCTCCAGAAGGCCCCTCGCCCCTCCCACCGCAGGGCCTGACTAACTCAGCAAGACACACATTCCACCTGCGGGGTCTTATCTGGCCTCCCCCGGGCCGGGCCGGGCCGGGGGACGGAACTGCAGCAGCTGCAGACCTGGGAGCCCCCGGGGGTGCCTCTGCTGTCTCGGGAGAGGCAGGGTCCTGGGAGCAGAACTAACAGGGACCACCAGGCACGCCCCACCTCCCCGTCTGGTACCTCCACTCTGACTGGTCAGCGCCTGAGCCATGCTGGTGGTTAATGTTTTGAGGATCCCCTCAGGGAGGGCCTGCGCCAGGCTGCCACCTGTGCCAAGGAAAAGGTACCCAGGTTAGGCCCTGGTTCCTTTAAATGGAAGACAAGCTCCACCTGCCCCCCGGAAGGCGGCGGGAGGGACCCCTAAGGGGCAGGGCACCCCATCTCAGGTGCTCTCAGGCCAGGCTGATGTCCGAGGTGAGGGAAAATGTCGGGTTTGCTCTTGAGAAAGCCGAAGACCCCATTTTTTTACGGGAAGTGTGGAGCTGACAGGACCCCCACCCTCAGCCTGGCCTGCGTGGCCGGAGGCCGCCCCGTGCTGGCTTTGGGGGGCTGGTCCCACCATCATGAGGTGCTCTTCTGTCTTCACACTCCTCTTCGTAAGGGAAGCTTCCAGAGCCCCTACTGCTTCCCCCACAGCTTTCCCCAGAGGCGGGCTCTACGATGGGCCTGGGACCCCACCGGCGGGCCAGGCCAGCAGCCACTGTTCCCCTCCGCCTCCGCCAGGACCTGAGGACCATGTACCAAACCTCCCAGCGCCCTGCGTCTTCATTGACTCCCCTTCCCTTCGCAAAACCCAGTGATGGTGCAGCCGGCGTAACCCCACAAGGCCACATCCAGCCTGTGTAACCCCACAAGGGCCCCCCGAGGCACGAGTTCCGAGGCCCTGTGCCCAGAGCTGGACTGCAACCCACTCTTACACGACCACCACCAACCTTCCAAGTCCCTCCGTTCGCTGCCTCACTTGGGGGGCCTGGTGGGGGCAGCTGCTCACCCAGGAAAGGGCCTCTCTCAGCGTCAGCAGAGGCCCCTCCCCGTGAAAGTCCTCCAGGACCTGAGTCTTCACCATCTAGGCTCTCCTCTCACTTCCCCTGCCCACGGCTGTACCCGCCCTCATCCCTTGGCCACATCGCTGGCCCCCGGCTCCCACTATCTCTGGGATGGCCGCTCACTTCCTCTCCTGCCCACTCCCAGGCTCCCGGCCGGCTGGCGGGCATCTGCCCACGGTGCTGAGCTCAGGGCCTGGATGGAGAGCACAGCTGGGAGCGGTCCTGCCGGGGCCCACTGTTGGCCTCAACCACTCGCCCATTCAAGTTGTGTCCTGGTGCTGGGACCAGGCACTGCTCACAGCAGCTGGGACGCAGCCCCCAACAAGGGACTACCTCTGCGCCGGAGGGACTGGCAGGGGACAGACCACAACAACGCAAACCCCCAGGATGGCCAAGTCCTCGGAAAAGGGGGGCAGAGCAAGGCCAGGCAGTGTGGAAGGGGGGTGCCGTTTCACAGGGGTGGCCTGGGAGGCCCCTGCAGTAAGAATGCAGGAACTCCTTAATCCTTTAAATGGAAACACTTGCTTCTCTCAGGAACGGGGGGGGGGGGGAGGGGGGAGAGTTTGTTCAGTGGTTTGGAGGTTCAGGGCGAGTCTGGCTGAACAGCCTTAGTTACCTTACTTTTTGAACCACACGAGTGTTTTTCCTTTTTGAACCATTCAGTCATTGAAAGAGGGAAGAATGCAGTCGTTTTGGAAAAGGTTAATCATTTTCATGGAACTACTTCCTTGAAGGAGGCCTGTTTGCCTATCTGCCACTTGCAGCCTGAACGCTGCAGGTATAGAACCCCCAGGCTCCGAGGCCAAGGTCTAAGCCACAAGGGCAGCCCCTCGGCCCGTGAGCACTGCCACACGCTGGTGCACACTCGGCTACAATGACCGCAGTAGTGAGAGGATTGGGGGGCTGAAGGCCAGGACGTTCGCTGGGGGCCAACCCCCTTTGCCCCCGTGTCTCCATTACTTAAGTGGCTCGTGGTTACCTTCAGGCACCGGTCCCTGCTGCATCCTCTTTGGAAAGCCATGGACAGAGACCACGCTCAGGAAAGACCCTGCCGAAGACTGGTCCGCAAGACAGGCTGGCCAGCAGCCTGGTGTTACAGCCCCGTTTCTTTGCTGGTGAAGCTGGGGTCAGAGGGCCTCGCCGGGGTGGCTGTGTGGAGGGGAAGGGGGAGGGCTGGCTCCTCCATGGCAGAGGCCTGAATAACAGGAACTTGAGAAGGCGGGAGGCGGGATACTCTGACCTCATCCTCAATGTGACCAGCACAGGGCCATGATCGCCCGGGGGACATGTGGGTCATTAGTGCGCTGTATGGGCCGAAGGCTTGTGTCCCCCCGGATCCATATGTTCAAGTCTAATCCTCAAGGTGAAGGCATCTGGAGGTGGGACTTAGGGAAGTGACGAGGTTTGGGTGAGGCCATGGGGTAGAGCCCCCATGATGGGACTGGTGCCTTGACCGGGGACAGAGTTTTCTACCTCTGCCATCAGCTAGGAAACAAGCAGCAGGTTCTCCATGACAATCTGTAGGCACCTTGACCTTGCTCAGCCTGCAGAACTGAGCAGTCTGCTGTTCAAGCCTCCCAGCCTGTGGTACTTCTGTGATGGCCGTTTGAACCTAAGACAGGCTGCTGGGAGCACTCACGTGAGGGCGGGAAATGTATTATCCTTTAAATATGCCATAGAACACGGCCCCCCACTGGCTCCAGGCTCCACAAACAGGCTGCCGGCCACTCAGTCGGAGCACTGAGGCCAGGGTGGGAAGCAGAGCCTCATTCACCTTCACTGTCTGCACCTGGGCTGGCACCCACAGGCACGTAGAAACTGCAGACCGACGGGATTTCAGACTTTGATCAGTGGCCGGGAGCACTGAGAACCCAGAATTCTGCACCACTTTAGGAAATGCTGTGTGCACCACCCAGGGCCAAGGACTCCAGCCTTCAGACCCGGGCCCAGTTCCAAAATTGACCTCTCTCAGCAGCAGTACCTACCCCTCGCCAATACCAGGCCCATGAGGGTTTTCTCTTCGTCATAAAAGGTTTATGACTTTGCTGACAGTGGGCAAGAAAGCTGGATTTGCAGGCAACCTCAAGTAGTTAATGAGCAATGACTGTGGCTTGCCCAACGGGATCGAGTTTTCCAATCACAAAGCTGGGCTGAAGTTGGGTGCCAATCGTAGAGGCGGTGCGTGGGGTGCTGTTGGGGTGCCCACTGTTGGAATCTACAGGACCAGTCAAGGGCTTGTGGGAACCTCTGGTTTCCAGCAGCAAAACCTCTGAAGACTATCCTAGGATCGCCGGGACACTGCTTCCTGCCATCACGCGTTAAACCCAAACAAATCAAGAAAAGGGTTTGGCTCAGTGGATAGAGCATCGGCCTGTGGACTGAAGGGTCCGGGGTTCGATTTGGGTCAAGGGCACATACCTCGGTTGCAGGCTCCTCCCCAGCCCAGGCTTTGGTCGGCCTCATGCAGGAGGCAACCAATAGATGTGTTTCTCTCACATCAATGTTTCTCTCTGTCTTTCCCTCTCTCTTCTATTCTAAAATCAATGGAAAAATACCCTCGGGTGAGGATTAAAAAAATAAATAAAATGAAAAAAGAAAAGGACCTGGCTCTCGCTCTGTGACACTCAACACACTGAACACCCCGGCTTCCGTTTCCTCATCACTTCGACGCAGCAGAGGGCCCTCCAGCTCCCACTCTACGATGCTGGCACCAGCCACTTCCCAAGGCCAGGCCTCTGTTAGTCAGTTTGTGAGAAGCTACTTAACCTCTGGGAGACTGTTTCCTTATCTATAAGAAAAAAGACAAACTTGAGAGAAGCCCTCGTGGGCAGTGGAAAAGGAAAAGGACTCTGGCAGGCTCGGTGCTGAGCCCAGTGTGACCTAGAGCTGGTTACCTGGCCTCTGAGTCCTACTTGCTTCACCGGAAAGCGGAGATGTCTGCCGTAAGGGCTGTGGGAGGATCCTGCTCAGCCACGTCCCAGCAGGTACACAACAAACACGGGTGTCCTCCCTTCGTTCCTATTTCACACTCAGCGAACGGACGAACGAACGAATGGAGAGAAACGGATATGAATGTCCTGAAATGTCTGTACAAATGTTAAACCCTTCAAAATCAGATATAGCCACCTACATTCCTGTTCCGACATAAAAGGGACCAACACGGTCCCCCTCTGAGGTTACCAGAGAGGATCTGAAAGACAGGGGACCAACGGACCCCGGGAAGCACCATCCAGAGGGAAGAGGCCCTGGCCAGGTAGCTCAGTTGGTTACAGCATCATCCCAACATGCTAGGATTGCGGGTTTGATCCCCAGTCAGGGCACAGACAAGAATCAACCAATGGATCTGGCCAGTTTGGCTCAGTGGATGGAGCGTCGGCCTGCGGACTCAAGGGTCCTGGGTTTGATTCCGGTCAAGGGCATGTACCTTGGTTGTGGGCACATCCCCAGTAGGAGGTGTGCAGGAGGCAGCTGAATCGATGTTTCTGACTCTCTCTCCCTCTCCCTTCCTCTCTGAAAATCAATAAAATATATTTTTTTAAAAAAAGGAATCAACCAATGAATGCATAAATGGATGGCAGGACAGCAAATTGATGTTCCTCTCTACTTCTTTCTCTCTCCCCCTTCCGTGCGCTCTCTATAAAAAATGAATTCAAAACAATTAGAAGAAACCAAAGAGGGAAGAGACGTGGTCTGGACACATGGCCCTGCTGGGCACCATGTCTCAGGGCTCTGCGACAGCATCAGGAGGCCGGAGGGAGCAGACTGGGGCCTGGCCAGCAGGCGCCACGATGGCGCGGTGAGCTCCCTAACCTCTAGGCAGCTAGACACCGTCCCTGAGACCTGAGGCCGTGCAGGAGCAACGGGCACTCCTCCGAGGAGCTGCTTTAGCTCTAAATGACCCGTGGGAAGGGCTCTGAGCACAGGGCCACGTGTACAGGTTCCCAAAGCCAGCTCTGCGAGAACGTCGCTTGCGGGGAACAAGGTGTGCTCATACACAGAGCTCAGGGGGGGCCCCTCAAACACTGGGAGGAAGATGCTGCCGCTTCCTGTGCCCCGACCCTGGCCCCGGCTCTCCTGCTCCAGAAGCTGGTTCGGAGGGCTGTGGGTTTCCCGTACGGAGAAAGAAAACTCACCATTCATAACACAGCGACAGACCTGTCTGCTCCTCGTGAGGACAATGTATTTTAAACCCAGAAAGAGCCGTAACTCCGAGATGCTCGATACGCTGCCAGCTTTACCTTCTACAGACATGAAACCCCTCCCCTTTGACGGGGGATGCCTCTGGCTGGGCTGGAGAGATACCGTGTGGGGTGCCCCCCAGTTAGCAGGAATGTGGCATGCCTGCACCGGGCTCATGGTCTGGATTGCTTCCCGCACAGAACACCTGTGAGGGCAGAGCCGGGACGATGGCAGGGGTGATGCACTCTGCAGGAGGGTAACCAGGAAGCGTGGCCACACGGAAGGACTCTGGGCTGACCACCTAGCAGAGCCAGCAGGCCCTTGCCTGCCACTCGCCACATCCCAGAGCTGAAGGGCAGCCCTTGCCCAGCGTGGCACCTCACCGGCAAAAGTACATGCGACTGGCCTAGATGCCTCGTGGTGCGAAGGAAGAAGACTCTAGCCGGACAAGGTCCTAGTGGGGGTCCTGGGAAGTGGGTGGGACTTTCCATACGACCCCAAACCCTGGGAACGGCTGCATGTGGAGGGAGAGGGGGCGAGTGACTTGGACACACTGATCCCCCCGCTAGGGGAGCCAGGACCCCCTCACATCGGCAGTGGCCACGGGCGTCAGAGACCGGCCAGGCTGCACACGTGAGAACGGAGCACTCGCCGCAGTGACACGGGGCTCCCCTCCCGCTCCCTGGCAGTGCGTCGGGTCCGAGGCGTCTTTCCCGGGGCTCAGGTAGGTTCTGTCGTGGGACTCGCTTGGCGTCCAGTTCAGCCGAGTCTTCACCCCTCAGACAAACTGGGACAGGTTGGGGACTTTGATGTTGAGGTCACCGATGTTGATGTTCCGCGGCATCTCGGGCAGGTTGATGTTTTTCACGGCAGACACGGCCCGGGCGGGAGCTGCCGAGAGGCTGCCCTGGGGGGCAATGAGAGGTGGGAATGAGACAAACCCTCGGTGCCGCGGACTTAATGCTCAGAAAGCCCAGTGACAGAGGTCTCAAAAATGTCTGGCCTGGCCCGGCCGGTGTGGCTCAGTGGTTGAATGTTCACCCATGAACCAGGAGGTCACAGTTTGAATCCCGGTCAGGGCACATGCCAGGGTTGTGACTTGATCCCCAGGAGGGGGCATGCAGGAGGCAGCCGATCAATGATTCTCTCTCATCATTGATGTTTCTCTCATTCTCCTTCTCCCTTCCTCTCTGAAATCAATAAAAAAAAAAATACATACATACATATATATATATATATGTATATATATATATATATATACATATATATATATATATATATATATATTATAACGTCCAGCCTGAGCACACACAAGGCAAGCTTCGCCCGCCCCCCCGCCCTCCAACCCCCGTCCTCAAAGCCAGCCAACAAAACAATCTTCAGGTGACTGGGGCTATGGTAATAGGGGTCCAGACCCTGAGCTCCTGGAGGCTGTCGCTTAGGTAGCTTCATAGCCCCAGTACCTCAGTGCCTGGCCCACGGTCAGTGCTCGCTCAATGCTTACGGAAAAAACCCAAGATGGTTTAACCAAGTCACACTCAGTAGCGGGCACTTTTGAGGTTACAAAACAAAGGAAAACCCTTTCCTCAAGAGACTGAGGACTCTTATAAACAAGTGCAGTCACGGGGAAATTTTTAACAGGAAAACGAATGTCACTGCTTAGGGCACCTGCTTGCCAACTAATAATGTGAGATGGAAAAGAACCGGCTTTCGCAACGTCATGGGCAACCAGATGGGAGGAAGGACCAGCAGGAGGTTGGCGGACCCACACCCAAAGGGACTGGTAACAGACCCAGGCAGCCAAGGCACCTCCGCTCAGCCCTCACCCTCCAGGCTCTCGTCTGCTGTGCAGAGGAGAGGAGTAGACTGACCAAGACCCAAAACCATTTCCTCCTACTCGTCTGCCTTCTAGATCCTGAGGCCCAGTTCGCCCTCGGTTCCCCCCTTGCCCTGCAAGCCTCCATTTCTTCTGCTTCCCAGCCCGCCTGCCTCTGAGTCACTTACTATTCCTGGAACCGTCCCAGCCTGCATTTCTAGAGCTACGGCTGCCACAATAGCTGTGGTCTGGAAAAGCTTCCTCAGCAGGACTGCCAGTCCTCACAGAAACAAGAATTCCTGGTTTCGCAAGATCAAGTTCTGTTACCCAAAGCAAGGAAGCTGCTGAAGACACGGGGAAAATGAGAGCGGTCATTTGCCCCGCGATTTCGCAGCGTGTGAAGGTGATGGAGAGGCCCAGCAGGGACTGGACAGATTTACTGGGAGCATCTGCACCACGTGGGGGTGGACTGGGGCATGTTACTGTCAAACCTAGCTCCATCGCTCCTGTAGCTTTTTATAAGGCTAACTGTAAATACGGACACTGGCAACTCTGAGGTCTGAAAGACACCACGAGAAATGGCTGCTGGGAGACCAGACTCATCTAACACCGTGGTCGGCAAACTGCGGCTCTCGAGCCACATGCAGCTCTTTGGCCCCTTGAGTGTGGCTCTTCCACAAAATACCACGGCCTGGGCGAGTCTATTTTGAAGAAGTGGCGTTAGAAGAAGTTTAAGTTTAAAAAATGTGGCTCTCAAGAGAAATTTCAATCGTTGTACTGTTGATATTCGGCTCTGCTGACTAGTGAGTTTGCTGACCACTGATCTAGCACACAAACTAGGAGACCACACTGCAATCGGAGAAGGGGCGCTGGGCCCCCGCAGGGAACATGTGGCTTTGAGAGGAAGAATTACAAGCCACAAACATGGGCCACAGCCCCCAGAAGCTGCTTGCCTTCCGGTGCCATCTGGCTTGTCCATGCACACTTTTTGCTTCCCTCTTACCTGGCCTTCAAATCAATGAGCTTTCATGGACTCACGGAAGAAAGGAGTGTAAAACATTCCGAATGCCACAAACCGACCCAGCACGCACTCCTCAACCCGCCCAGTGCTCTGAACCAGCCAGGGCCAGGACAGCTGTGCGCTCACCTCCGATTTCTCCAGCCTGTTCTGAGCTTCGATCTGCGCCACGATTTCATTCATGTTTGTTTCCAACACCATCCCTCCCATCACCACCTCCTGTAGGATGTAGTGCACCTGGGGGGGCAGAAACGAGAAGGGTCAGAGCACTCTGCGCAGTTGGCGTGGGAGCCTCGCGGGTGCTCCTGCAGCAGCAGGGCCGGAGGACCTGACACCGGCTCCCGAACAGCCACCGAAGCCCCGGGGTCATCCACCTCTCAAGGGAGGCCACAGGGGCTTCCCTCGTGCTCACACGCCACACATGAATCTCCCAGGAGCAGGGGTAGAGGTGCCGCTCACACTCAAGGCAGGGAGGTGGTGCTGAGAGCACGGGCTCTGAGGGCGGGCAGACCCTGGTTAAATTCCGCTCTGCTATTAGCCTGTGAACTTGGGCACGCTATCCTTTCTTTTTTAAAATATATTTTATTGATTTCTACAGAGAGGAAGGGAGAGGGATAGAGTTAGAAACATCAATGAGAGAGAAACATCGATCAGCTGCAACATCGATAGAGCCCGCAACCAAGGTACATGCCCTTGACCAGAATCGAACCTGGGACCCTTCAGTCCACAGGCCGACGCTCTATCCACTGAGCCAAACCAGTCAGGGCCACGCTATCCTTTCAATGCTCCCAGGATGGTGGCAAAGACTGAACAGGATAACCTGGTGCCCGCACACGGTGGAACCTAAATAAATAATGGCGGCGTTCATTACATTATCATCATTCATCAACATCCACCGATAGATAAGTGGATAAACAATGTGGCATATTCATACAATGGACTATAACTCAGCCTTAAAAAGGAAGAAAATTCTCACACCTGCTACAACACGGATGAGTCTTAAAGACACAATGCTAAGTGAAAAAAGCCAGACACCAAAGAACAAACAAGGTATGATTCCATTTCTATGGCGTACCTAGTGGTCAAAATCATGGAGGCAGAAGTAGAATGTGGCTGCCAGGGGCTGGCGGAGGGAGGGAGTGGGGGGTTGCTGTTTGATGGGCAGAGTTTCAGTTGTGCAGGATGAAAAGAGTTCTGAGATGGGTGCACAAAACAGCGAATGCACCTCATACTGCTGAGCTGCACTTGGAAATGAAGACGGTAAACTTCACGTTGTGTAAATTTCACCACAATAAAGAGTAACAGCCGAAACCGGTTTGGCTCAGTGGATAGAGCGTCGGCCTGTGGACTCAAGGGTCCCAGGTTCGATTCCGGTCAAGGGCATGTACCTTAGTTGCGGGCACATCCCCAGTGGGGGGTGTGCAGGAGGTAGCTGATGGATGTCTCTCTCTCATCGATGTTTCTAACTCTCTATCCCTCTCCCTTCCTCTCTGTAAAAAAATCAATAAAATATATTAAAAAAAAAAAAAAAAAAAGAGTAACAGGTCTCCATGCCTATCCTCCTAGTAGTAATGTTTGTTTAGCGAACCCGTCTTCACGGGGGGAGCAGCAGCGGCACAACATCCACTACCTGCTGAGCACTGCGTATGTAACTTATTTTAATTTCCCAACATCCACCCGAGACAGGCAATGCAGTCTTCATTGTACAGATGAGAAAACGGACACATGGAACAGCCAGGGAACCTCCCAGTGTCACGTGTATTCACAGCAGAACAGAGCCAGCGTTCCTGGCTGCAGAGCTCGCGTTTCTACCCTTGCCACCACACTTCCTCGAAATCCCAAATGCCTTCCACTCTGCTCATCCCTCACGCCTCGTCCACATGGAATTGCTTAAGGCTTGCCTTGGGTGTGCCAAGGAGCTTGTAGGACTTCTTCCACGCTTCATCCCCAAGGCCCGAACAGTGCCCCGGGCAGAGGAGGCGCACTGAATGAGTGACAGGCCTTTCGTAAGTCTGAGCAGTGGATTCCTTGTGCTTAGAAGACGGGTGGCAGTGTGGTGGGAGGCTTCCTGGAGAAGGTATGAAAGGCCTAATACAGGACCAGCCGTTAGCTAATAGACAAAGGCAGTTAAGACTTCTGATTTGAACACTGCATCATGAACTCATAACTTTTAAATGCTATTCAAAATGTTATCAGTGCAAAGTGCAAAAAGGAGAAATAAGTAAAAATGCAAACTCCATTTTCAACAACACTAGAAAGAAGTCCATGCCCCCCAAAAGCTGTCAAGAGCAGGGAGCTCAATGCAAGGGCTCCTCTCCTTCAGAGCATGAAAGGATGAAAGGATGCCACGGAGAGAGAACACAGGCTGCGAAGCTCAGAAAACGGCGCAAATCCACTTCCTGGAGGTAAGGGGCACACCCTCTGGGAGCAAACAGATTCCTCGTTTTTGGACGACCGAGCTTCCTTGGAGCTGGAGCTGAGGCTAAATGAGGAACCACACATACAAGCTCTGTTTGCCTCCCAGAGCTGGTCTCGGCGGCTGCAGAGACAACAGGCCGTGCACTGTGGGCAAGGTCACGGTGCCTGCCTCTGTGGGCTGGAGAGAATACAGGTAAGTGGACTCACCCAGAATCTCACGCCGTGAGAACTGCAGCGAGCCGGGAACACAGACTTGACACCTCCCCAACCAAGCATTCTGCAAACAGCCGGCCCCTGAAAAACTCACCTACTTAAAGAGGAGTTATAAAGAAGGATTTAGCCCTAACCGGTTTGGCTCAGTGGATAGAGCATCAGTCTGCGGACTGAAGGGTCCCAGGTTCGATTCCGGTCAAGGGCATGTACCTTGGTTGCGGGCACATCCTCAGTAGGGGGTGTGCAGGAGGCAGCTGATGCATGTTTCTCTCTCATCGATGTTTCTGACTCTCTGTCCCTCTCCCTTCTTTTCTGTAAAAAATCAATAAAATATATTTTTAAAAAGGATTTCTATAAAGATGTCACAAGAAACAATTAGGAAAGAAACAGGAAAGCAAAAAGGCAGGCTAATACTATACCGTGGGAAAATGCTGCCGCGGGGCAGATTAAATTGTGCTAAAATATTTTGTAAAATTAAATGAAGAAAACTCTGAAGCAAGAGCTCAAAGCAGAGATGCAAGCAAGAGCTTATGGGCTAAGTACGGAGGTAAGAGGATGCCTACCAGCACAGCTCAGAAAAACGTGCGGAAATGAAGGTGGAGCTGCGAGGAAAGACAGGGTGGAGAGACGCTGCTCACACAGTAAGGAGCGAAAAAGGAGAGCAATGAAGAACAGCAAGCAAACGGAAACAAACAAAAAATAGTTAAAAGGAACAGAGAGAAAACGAGTTACCGAAGACAGCTAAGGAGACGCAATACATGCCCCAAACTAAAATGGAATGGGACAAATATATAGCAACTTGTTCATAACGATTCCATAAATATACAGTGGTTTGTTCATAACGATTCCATAAATATGCAGTGATTTGTTCATAAAGATTCCATAAATATACAGTGAATTGTTCATAAAGATTCCATAAACATACAGAGACTTGTTCATAAAGATTCCATAAAGATAGACCTGAAGGCGTGGCTGGGACACCAGAGGAGCTACATGCCGAAAGGACACGTGGGTCCCAGGGAAAACGGACCCTCCACAGGCAGCGCCAGACAGACCTTGTGGGCAAGACGACTGGATTTCTGCAACCGGGCAAGAGATCACCTCACTTGGAGGGGCAATATCTGCCCTGGCTGGGTGGCTCAGTCGGTTGGAGCATCATCCCACACGCCAAAAGGCTGTGGGTTCGAATACCGGTCAGGGCACATATAAGAGGCAACTGATAGATGTTTCTCTCTCACATCAATATCTCTCTCTCTCTCTCAATCAATAAACATTTCCTCAGTGAGGATAAAAAAAAAGGGGGGACAAATGTTGAAAATTTCCACAGTAAAATTCTAGCAGTAAAAGGAGCAATACCTACAAAAATGCCCAAGGAGAAAAAGTATGACCAGAGCATTTTATACTACGCTGATCATCAACCAAGGGTAATACAGTGGGAACCACTGCTCCCACAGTCTTTCTGGGGGGATCTTCAGGGCGCACTCTGACAGCCGAAGGGTGACTGGAAAATGGACGGCAGAAGGACGGGTGGTGAGCACTGAGTCCGCGTACTGGTAGGACCAAGACTAAAGGCGAGAGTGATGACAGAGTGTCAGTGCTGGGCCCTGACAAGGCACCAGCATTAGGAAGACGTGGGGGGGAGGGAGGGACAGGAGGGCAGTAGGTAGAATAACAATAATGATTCCCCCATCCTCAATGGCTGGGAGCTGATGGATAGCACTTAAAACTGACAACTCACGTTACAAAGAAACGGGCATTCTGACTTTTATGATCCCCTCCCCGTGTCCAAGCCCACAATCATTTGCTATGAACAATATTTTCAGAGCCTCCAAACTTTTGATTTAGGGCCAACAAGACATTTTTGGCTGATGAGTTCTATGCCGTTTTTCTTGCATAACATTTACCCGTAATGCATCCCCTACAATTTCCAGTTTCCCTGAAGAGGGAGAATTCAGACTCTAGTGAAGCAGTCAGTACAGAACCCTTGGAGGTTTTTTGCCCATGCCCCGCCCGCCCCCATCTTCATAGTTCCTTGTCCAAAACTCATTCAATGTCTTTTTTTTATTTTTTAAAAATATATTTTTATTATTGCCGAAACCGGTTTGGCTCAGTGGATAGAGCGTCAGCCTGCGGACTGAAAGGTCCCAGGTTCGATTCCGGTCAAGGGCATGTACCTGGGTTGCGGGCACATCCCCAGTGGGGGGTGTGCAGGAGGCAGCTGATGCATGTTTCTCTCTCATCGATGTTTCTGACTTTCTATCCCTCTCCCTTCCTCTCTGTAAAAAATCAATAAAATATATTTAAAATAAATATATATATATATATATTTTTATTGATTTCAGAGAGGAAGGTAGAGGGGAGAGAGAGATAGAAACATCAATGATGAAAGAGAATCATTGATTGGCTGCCTTCTGCACGCCCCCTACAGGGGATGGAGCTGGCAACCCCGGGCATGTGCCCTTGGCCGGAATCGAACCTGGGACCCTTCAGTCCACAGGCTGACGCTCTATCCACTCAGCCAAACCAGCTAGGGCTAATTCAACGTCATTTCCTTTTTCAGGGAACTGGCCTTTCCAGAGCACTCACCTCTGTTTTCATAGGACAGATTCTCGTTCCTCACGCATGGCTTACCTGTCTGTTATTAAGTAAATTACATGATTACAATACCAGTATAAGTGGCATCAACAGGTCTGAACACGTCACACTGACCTTGGGTGGACACAGTCTCTCGCTGGGTAAATAAGCAAGGTCAAGCCACTAGGGAGCAGCTGCCCAGCGGCCTGTGTCCACCTGACAAGTCTGGGGAGACCTCTTCCACTGAACGTGGGCATCGTTCTGAGTGGCCATCAAGGGAACTTGTGAAAGTCAGAGGTTGCCAAGCACAGGTGTGGGGAGAAGGCACTCAAGAATCGATACTAAACTGTGTTCCTAATAAACTGGGGAGTTAGTCAAATCACAAAACCTGGTTCTGTCCAATGACAGCCGTGGACTGATGGGGTGATCTTGAGGTCAAGAGAAACGTGGGTCAACCCCTCAGAGGGCCCCGAGAGTTAAACGACCAACCTGAAATCTGAGTCGTGAAGGTGGCAATAAAAACCCACAAGTAGCCCTGGCCGGTTTGGCTCATTGGATAGTGTTGGTCTGTGGAACAAAGGGTTCTGGGTTCGATTCCGGTCAAGGGCACGTACCTTGGTTGCAGGCTCCTCCCTGGCCTCGGCCCTGATCGGGGCTTGTGCAGGAGGCAACCAATCGATGTGTTTCTTTCACATCCATGTTTCTCTCTGTCTTTCCCTCTCTCTTCCACTCTCTCTGAAAATCAATGGGACAGGCTGGGTCCCGTGGGCGCGGGCCTATAGGTCCCAGAGAGTGAAGACTTAATTCCAAGGTCATGGCAAAACACCTGAAGTTCATTGCCAGGACTGTGATGGTGCAGGAAGGGAACGTGGAAGGTGCGTACAGGACCCTAAACAGAATCCTCACCATGGATGGGCTCATTGAGGATATCAAGCGACGCCGGTACTATGAGAAGCCTTGCCGCAGACGACAGAGGGAAAGCTATGAAACCTGCCGGAGGATCTACAACATGGAAATGACTCGCAAGATCAACTTTTTGATGCGAAAGAATCGGGCAGATCCACGGCAAGGCTGCTAAGGCCTGTGGATAGTAGGCCCAGTAGGAAAACACCTATCTGGTTGTATCTCCATCTCTTTTCTTTCTGCAGTCCCATTTCTTTCAATAAACTCAATCACGTATATAAAAAAAAAAAAAAAAAAAAAAAAAAAAGAAAATCAATGGGACAATATCCTCGGGTGAGGACTAAAAAACAACAACAAAACCACAGAAGTAGAAGAAAGCAGAGAGGTAAAGGTCCTCAAGAGCCCTAACCCCAGCCACACACAGTGGGCACCGAACAAATATGAACTGCCAATTAATAACAATTCACAACATCCTGCTATTTCAGCAACCACCTAAAACAATGACACCAGCAAAATTCATTCAGAAGTGTTTGTTCAGAGATCAAGAGTGCCACTGATTCCTTAGTTCTTGGCAAATGCACCAGCAATTCGATCCAGGAATAATCACAACCAGGAAGAGTTTCATCTGAACATGAAGATTATGATAACCCCAATAAACCACAGGTTATCTTTTTTATTTTTTTATTTTTTTATTTTATTTTATTTTATTTTATTTTTTTCACAGGTTATCTTGATGGAAGGGGAAGGCAACAGGGAAAATACTCTTTTAAAAAAAATCCTCACCTGAGGATATTTTCCCATTGATTTTCATTTTTTTATATCAAAACTTTTTTTTATTGTTTAAAGTATTACATATAGTAGTACATACATCTCCTTTTTTTACCCCCCCACTGTTTCCCATTGATTTTTAGAGAGAGTGGAAAAGAGAGGGAAAGACAGAGAGAAATACTGATGTGAGAGAAACACATCGACTGGCTGCCTCCTGCACACGCCCTGATCAGGGCCCGGGCCCGGAAGGAGCCTGCAACTGAGGTGCGTGCACTTGATCGGAATCGAACCCGGGACCCTTCAGTCCACAGGCCGACGCTCTATCCACTGAGCAAAACCAGCCAGGGCCAGAGAAAATACTCTTGGTGATGAAGCTGAAATCTCCACGGGTAAAATGCTGGATGGAAACAAGTTTTTTACAAGAACAAAATACAGAAATGTATGGCCACACATTAGTGACTGAGAGTTGGAGTTTATAATTCTGTTCTATTAAAAACTTTCTCTTAAAACCCCTCAAAACAGTAAAAAAGTAGGGATGATTACTAGAGTCAAAATGTCTACCCCTCTGAAGGCACCCTAACGTACTACCAAGCCTCTATTCCATCCTCCCCACACGCCCGGACATCTGTCCTTCATGTTTCTTTTCCAGGAAGATGTCCCATTTTCCCAGGCCCCCAGTCCCCCTCGCCCCCCCCCCCCCCCCGGTATTTGCTTCTATAATTAGATCCATTGGGCATCCAGTTTGGCTCCACTCCTCTGTTCTGCCAATAGAAGGGAACAGCTTGAGCCTTCCCCCACCTCTGCCCCTGGAGGCACTCTGAATGACCTGACTGAGATGGAGACCTAGCCTAGCCGGTTTGGCTCGGTGGACAGATTTGGCCTGCGGACTGAAGGGTCCCAGGTTCAATGTTGGTCAAGGGTTGCGGGCTCGATCCCCAGGAGGGGGTGTGTAGGAGGCAGCCGATCCATGATTCTCTCTCATCATGGATGTTTCTCTCTCTCCCTCCCTCTCCCTTCCTCTCTGAAATCAATAAAAATGTGTTTTTTAAGACAATGGAGACCTAGGAGTTTGGGCCCAGGGCTCCACTGTACCAAGAGCGGAAAGGGGGGAAATCCCGTGAGTGCCCAGGCCCAGCTCCGGGACTGTGCAGGGTGTGACTCTCCTGTTCTGAGGAGCTCGAATCAGAGGCTCTGTGCCAAGCGAGGCCCGGCCCGCAGTTGCACTGTGAACTGCACAGAAAGGGAACAGCCACACGGAGAGCCATGGAGGAGTTCCGTGACCGGCTCACCGGCTGCGGCTTCCTGATGCAGAGAGCGCTTTGCAAACTGGCGCGAGGGCTGGCGGTGCAGCGACTCTGCAGCCATTGCCAGGCCTCACCCTCCCTACCTCCTACCACTCGTCCCGGGGATCCTGCTAAGCAGGTCTGCAAAAATCGGAGACAGTCTTCCAGGATCCGAGGTGCTGAGCACCCACGGTATGGGCCAAGCAAACGCAAGAAAGGCCGAGGACAGGCCAAGAGGGTCGCCACTCCTCTGACATCGCTGTGCCGCATGCATTTCCATCAGGTCTTCAATCCAGGCCACTGCCATTTGTCTGTCTCTTCTCCTCGGCCTTGATTTTCTCTGCGGGCAGGCCCTCTACACATTCACTTCTGGGTCCCCAGTGCCGAGTGCTGTGCTTGGTAACAGCAGAACTTCATACACGCTGGCGCAACGGATGAAAGAGGCTCATGTGGTTCAAAAGTCCTCATTTTGAGGAGACAGGCCTTCTGAGTGGGCCTGGCTTCCTACCCCGTCCCTGAGTTTAATAAAAACCCTACTGTGTGGCTTTTATTGCCACCCACACAACTCAGAGAAACACGTGCTCCTGCCTGGGCCAGGCTTATCCTCCACAGAGAAAGGGGGTCAGGACGAGCTTGCTAGTTTCATGTCAGGATGGACAGAAGGAAAGACAAGTGTCACCGCAAGGACAGAGGCGCTCCGTAGGGACACAGCTCTGGGACTGCTGGGGATGGAGACGAGGCAGTGGCAACAACCCCACCCGAGGACAGAGAACCGCAGGCTTTTCAAGAGTTCCACCCTGTATGTTTTGCACTGAAGTCAAAAACGTTCTGAGTCCAGAAAATAAACAAAGCAAAACAAAACAAAAAAGATCTGAGTCCAATCCCAGGTCAACAGAGACCATCACCAGGAGCAAAAGGATCTGGAGCCAGAAGACAAAACGAACAGGACTCTTTCCTGCTAGTGAAAACACAGCTCCAAACCTTGAGCTGGCCATGTCCTAAAAGTTTCTTTCTTTAATAAACTTCAGTATTAAACGCACAATGTATTTTTCTATAGATATAAGAAGTAAGGTCCTCATGCGAACAGCTCACAAGAGCTGACTCAAGTCCACAATGCTACCTAGAACGTGGTATCACAGAGCACCCTGCAGCCACAGGTAAGTGCCGTGACTAGCCCAGTTTCTACAGTAAATGCGGTCCTATACGAGGATGGCAGGAACCCATCTACCGAACTCCACGGGCAGAGGGCAGGTAAGATCTTTTTTTTTTATTTTTATATTTTATTGATTTTTTACAGAGAGGAAGAGAGAGGGATAGAGAGTTAGAAACATCGGTGAGAGAGAAACATCGATCAGCCGCCTCCTGCACACCCCCCAACTGGGGATGTGCCCGCAACCAAGGTACATGCCCTTGACTGGAATCGAACCTGGGACCCTTGAGTCCGCAGGCTGACGCTCTATCCACTGAGCCAAACTGGTTTCGGCATGGGCAGGTAAGATCTTGCAAGACACCAGTGGCACATTAACACACACCACAACCCAAGCTCGGTCCCCCCCCACAGAAACCTCTAGACTAGATCAACCCCTCCCGGGGTGTTTTTTTGTTTTGTTTTTTTAAATATATTTTATTGATTTTTTTAGAGAGGAAGGGAGAGGGATAAAGAGTTAGAAACATCGATGAGAGAGAAACATCAATCAGCTGCCTCCTGCACACCCCCTATTGGGGATGTGCCTGCAACCAAGGTACATGCCCTTGACTGGAATTGAACCTGGGACCCTTGAGTCCACAGGCCGACGCTCTAGCCACTGAGCCAAACCGGTTAGGGCCCGGGGTGTTTTTCATTAGAGGACAAAAGCCCGTTTTACCACAAACAAGGTTCACATTGCCGATGCAGGCTCGCCGATCTTTCTTAAAACTGTGTCACTGCACTGAAGACAATAAAACAAATAAAAACCAAAAGAGCATAAGTGCACAGTGCTGGTATTGAAATGTGAGGATGCCAATACTGCAAGACTCAAGTTTTAAAAAGGAAGTGGTAATCACTAATAAAATATCTAGTCTAGCCCTAGCCGGTTTGGCTCAGTGGATAGAGTGTCAGCCTGTGGACCAAAGGGTCCTGGGTTCCGGTCAAGGGCACGTACCTCGGTTGCAGGCTCCTCCCCAGCTGAGGCCCTGGTCGGGGCGAGTGCAGGAGGCAACCAATCGATGTGTTTCTCTCACATTGGTATTTCTGTCTTTCCCTCTCTCTGAAAATCAATGGAAAAATATCCTCAGGTGAGGATTAAAAAATAAGTAAATAAATATCCAGTCTACCGTTATAAACGGCTAAGTGTGGATAAGGTTTTTCTACCCCTTAGTGGCTTAATTCCTAGGAAAGGGCTCCCGAGAGTAAGGAGGGGAAATCCTGGTCGGCTGGAGTACGTATCACCTCTAGGCCCTGCGGAGGGGGCGGTGGTTTACAAATAAGCCCAGGAAGAGGACAGGGGACACTTTAAGAGGACTGAGTAGTGACGGGGAAGAGGAAATTATTTGAGTCACCTTGGTCCAGAGGCAATCTCTAGTTCCCAAATTATCCATTCTAGAAAAAAAAAATGAAAGAGGAAGAGGGCATAAAAACACCCTCCAGAAACCTGGCACCAAAGCCTTCTCTCTTACCCCCACTTTCGTTCCAAAGTCCAATGTTTTATCAGTGTTTTAAGTCACGCTAACGACTGCCTGTCCCCATGGCTCACCCTTTATCTCACCTTGGATCTCACGTGTCCACAAATGAACACATGGTCATTATATTCAGCCGCTGTGGGCTGAGTGTCTTTGCAGGTCTATCTGCCATGAACAAAACGGAGCTCACGAAACAGCACCGGCACACCCGGGAGAGGACACAAAAGGGACCAATCACACGTCCAGTCACCACTGAATGATCGATCGGAAGAAAAACCTTCAAGTGTACTACGCACTCCCGTGACTTCTAAATCAGAACATTCTGACCGTAACTTAGCCGGTCCTTTGCCCCTCATTGCTAAGGGCGATCAATGAACTTACTCCATGCTGAGATGCCCTCGGAAACTCGCGCACGCAGCGCTGTCTGGCCCCCGCCAGCTCCGCTAAAGCGAAGAAAGCAACCTGATTTGTCAAGTCCCATTTGTTTCTCTTTTGCTTGCTATTAGTGTCTCCTGCACTTTTTTTTAAAAAAAAATATTTTATCGATTTTTTACAGAGAGGAAGGGAGAGGGATAGAGAGTTAGAAACACCGATGAGAGAGAAACATCAACCAGCTGCCTCCTGCACACCCCCTACTGGGGATGTGCCCGCAACCAAGGTACATGGCCTTGACCAGAATCGAACCTGGGACCTTTCAGTCCGCAGGCCGCTCTATCCACTGAGCCAAACTGGTTCCGGCCTCCTGCACCACGTTTATGACCTTCCGTGGTCTTCAGATGGGGCATCTCCACTGTTTTCTCCAGACGTCTTCTCGCCATGAAATTCCATAAGATTCAATCCCTAGCTCCTGATTGTCTTTCTTCTCTTTCACTCATGTGATCATTCATTCTTTCAATGAACAAGTGAATCTAGTGAAACCTCATCTTACATAAGATCAAGTCCTAAAGTCACCAGCTAAGAGGAAAGTAGACATAGCCAAGAATCCCTTACATCACCTCTGCAGTCCGACCCGGCCATTTTCCCTCCCCCAATGACAAGGATTCCTTTTCCTTTCCAGGTGAGCACTAGACGAAGCGGTCTATTTAGGGACCACACAGACTGGAAGTCTGAACTGCATCTTCAAGGACTAACCTCACCCCAGGCACCGTGTCATGCTTATGACAGGCAAGTGACAGGCATGCGAGGGCAGAGGCAAAGAAAAGCCAATTCAAACCTCCCGTCCCACTCCAGGCCCACGCTGAGCGAGCAGAACTGTGGGCAGAATCATTCTGTATTTAGAGTTTTTATTCTCTTTCTATTTGCCGAACGGCTCGAGCTGACTCTGTATAAGCTAAGTCTGCACATGTGAGCCCACTGGACCCGCCAGACACAAGATCGTGTGTCAAGGTCAAGGCTCTCGCTCGTTTTCACCGAGAAAATGTGACCTGCAGCAATGTCTACTGTTAGGTGTGCCTCCCATCCCAGGATGGTCAGGGCTGTAAGGAGGAAATGAGGACAGCAAGTGGACCTTGCCCTCCAGGGCTCAGAATAACTACGGAACATAAAATATCTGTAATACAACCAAGACTGTGATAAGTGCCATGACCAAGGACAAATGCTATAAAAGTTCAGAGAAGGGTGGGGCTTAAACAAATGGTAAATGGAGGAAGGAATGACAAGTCTCCCGGCAACTCATTAACTATTCTTTGGGCCCTGGTAATAATTCTTCTCCAATAAAAGGCTCACTCACTTCTCAGCTTTGCATAAGTATAGCTGACTGCAGCAAAGCGCACTCGTTGCATAGTATTCCTTCCTTAAAAAATAAGAAACAAATTCCTATTAAGAGTCAGAGTTCTCTGTGAAGCCACTTCTCTGCCACTTACTAGTGGTCCGGATCTAAACCTCAGTTTCTTCATCTGTAAAATGGAGAGAATGAGACTCCTTACTGATGCCCATTCCAAAACTAAAACAAGATGATGTAGCAGTTATGTAGATACTTAAGCAGTTAATGACAACTAGTTGATGGAGTAATTACAGTCAGTCTTCTTGACCAACCTCCTTCCCGACACAGGGACTGATTCTTGGCTCCCGAGACAGACAAACCCTTCACCTCGGTGCAGAGACCTCACGCTGCTCCCAAGCTGCCTGGTCTACTGAGCAGCAGCAGGAACTGCCAGGAAGTTCTTTACTGAGCTTCCATGTGCATGGAGCCATGTCCATTCCCCGGCCTGACCTGTGCCCCCTGGTAGCAAAGAATAAGTCCCTGCCCACCGCTCTGAGATTCTACACCCTGGGGTTATTTTTTTTTTTTAAACCCTCAGCCAAGGATATTTTTTCCATTGATTATTAGAGTGGAAGGGAAGGAGGAGGGGGGAGAGAGAGAGAGAGAAAGAGAAACATCAATTGGTTGGTTGCCTCTCGCATGAGCCACTACCAAGGCTGGGGAACCTGTAACCGAGGTATGTGCCCTTGACAGGGAATCGAACCCATGACCCTTCACTCCTTGGGCCCATGCTCTAACCACTAAGCAAAACGAGCCAGGGCATACACCCCGGGATTCTATCGCTTTTCCTAATTTGACCAAATGGCAGGCAGGCAGGTAAGTGAAACATAAATCACTTGGCCAGCATCAAGAAAAATTTTCACCTAGCCAGCATGTCTCAGTGGTTGAGCGTCGACCTATGAACCAGGAGGTCACAGTTTGATTCCCAGTCAAGGCACATGCTGGGGTTGTGGGCTTGATCCCTAATGTGGGGCGTGCAGGAGGCAGCTGATCCATGATTCTCTCTCATCATTGATGTTTCTCTCTCTCTCCCACTACCTTCGTCTCTGAGATGATCTCCATCCCAGGCTTCCTGTTCCTTCTAAAGCGCTGTTCCTGGAACGGCCCTGGGCCCCACCCCGCCCTCACTAGCCCTTTACGGGGAATCGAAACCTTACAAAGCTGTAACCTCCCTGCAAACAAGGTCTAAAATAGCTCAGTGCTGCCCTAACCGGTTTGGCTCAGTGGATAGAGCATTGGCCTGCAGACTCAAGGGTCCCGGGTTCGATTCCAGTCAAGGGCATGTACCTTGGTTGCGGGCACATACCCAGTGGGGAGTGTGCAGGAGGCGGCTGAGCGATGCTTCTCTCTCATCGATGTTTCTAACTCTCTATCCCTCTCCCTTCCTCTCTGTAAAAAATCAATAAAATATATTAAAAAAAAATAAAAAATAAAATAAAATAAAATAGCTCAGTGCTGCTGCAGCACAAAGTGCAAGGGCGGGAATGGCAAGTGGTGAGTGAGAGAGGCAGGCGGGGAAGGTCTGCAGGTGAAGACCTTCGCTCCATCTTTCTGGCAGTGGCCCTATCTCTTTGTGTACATTCCTGGGAATGCACCTGCACAACACACGTCCCTCAACCACTCGGTGTCATTCGGCATTTAGAAGGCTTTGGAGGACAGCAGGCGGAGGCGCGAGGCATGTCCTCCTCCATCAGAACAGCTGCTGTAGGGGGCACAGAGCCACAGAAGAGCTCAAACAAGGCGGTGAGAGAGTCAAAAGCCCTTTAACTATGTCATCAAGCAGGTGTAAGGATGGAGTGAAGGGAGAATTTGGAGGAAGAACGGTAGGAAAAAAGTAAAAATAAAGACAAAAACCACCATTTACTGAGCTAAGCAATTACTAACTGCAATCCTCAAAATCGCCATGAACAGTGGATGTTAATGTTTTTCATCACAGCTAAGACTCCACTGCCTATAAGTCACACCACTGCTGTATGTACCACCACAAAAGAAAAACATTGTCAATCAAACTATAAGTGCCATGACTGTAAGACAAATCTTGATCTGATATGTTAAAATCATAATTATTGGAAAAAAGGGAGACTAAATTGATAAAATATGGTATCATCCCTATTTTACAATGGAAGAAACTGAGCCACAAAGCCGTCTTTAAGAGGGTTGCCTAAGTCACATGATTAGAACCCTGAAATTAGGTAGCATGTATCGGTCATCGGCCTGAAAGTTAGGGACTAAGTATAGTATCTGGTTTGTTTGTTTTTTTTAAATATATTTTATTGATTTTTTACAGAGAGGAAGAGAGAGGGATAGAGAGTCAGAAACATCGATGAGAGAGAAACATCGATCAGCTGCCTCTTGCACACCCCCTACTGGGGATGTGCCCGCAACCAAGGTACATGCCCTTGACCGGAATCGAACCCGGGACCCTTGAGTCCGCAGGCCGACCCTCTATCCACTGAGCCAAACCGGTTTCGGCCTAGTATCTGGTTTTTAAATATGCACATCTGACATTACATCTGAAAAGTACTATGAAAATTTAAAAAACATTAAAAACCACACATGATTTGGACAACCAGGGTCACTGTGGAGGAGTGCCCGGGGGATGCATATTTGAGTGTCCTGTACTGGTCCGATAACCAACCAAGTATTTTTTAAAGTATATTTTTATTGATTTCAGAGAGAGAGACAGAAATATCAATGATGAGAGAGAAGAATCACGGATCGGTTGCCTCTTGCACGCCCCCTACTGGGGATCGAACCCGCAACTCGGCATGACGGGAATTGAACCTGGGACCCCTCAGTTCGCAGGCTGACGCCAAAGTATTACAAATGGACACTATTCCAGGAGTTTACAATATACTGGAAACAATTAGGACGAAAACCTTGAGCGCACAAGCAGGAAGACAAACTGGCTGGAGAACGACCACACGGGAGCTCAGAGACTTCACGGAACGTCCAACTTGAGCTGGGCCCTGAAGTCCGGAAAGCTTGGGGTCAGTGAAGGTCAGGGAGAGCCTGAGGGCTCCGAGGGCCTACAATCCAGAGATCCTTGGAGGCCAGAGCGGGGAATGTAGATGGAAAAGAAAATGGGAGCAATGTTTCCTGTGGGAGATTAGACCAGGTGAGGGAGCTGGGGAAAGACGGGGTAGAGCTGAAGAGCTGATATGTTAGTTACCTGGATGCGGGTACAGTGAGTTTATTTATTTAATTTTTTTAAATTTTTTAAAAATATATTTTATTGATTTTTTACAGAGAGGAAGGGAGAAAGATAAGAGAGCTAGAAACATCGATGAGAGAGAAACATCGATCAGCTGCCTCCTGCACACCCCCCACTGGGTATGTGCCCGCAACCAAGGTACATGCCCTTGACCAGAATCGAACCTGGGACCTTTCAGTCCGAAGGCTGACGCTCTATCCACTGAGCCACACCGGTTTCGGCATCGGGTACAGGGAGTTTAAACGGAACAGAAAAGGGAGAGGTGGCTGAAGCAGACACTGAAAGAAGAACCAATGCCATCTGGTGACCACTTGGAAGCAGAAGGGAAAGCAGGCATCACTGGGATTTGATGCCTTGAGGAAAGATGGCTACCACTAACAGAACTAGGAAAGCTAAGAAGAGAAGATGCTGGGTGGGTGGGGAGGCAGGAAAAGAGGCGGATTCGGAGGGGAAACAGTGGTTTGGTGCGCACTGACCTGGAAGTGGGGCAGGTCCTGTGGAAAGTGCTGCACAGCCCTGGAAGCACACGCTCCACCTGGGTCAGCGTGGGATCCAGATGCGTCCCTTGTGGGTCACTGGGGAGGAGTGCCCGGGGGATGCACAGAGAGCGGCAGGGTCCAGGGACAGAGCGCGGGGATGTGCCCGCTGTGGGCAGGAGGAGGAGCCGCCCAGGGGTCAGGGCCCATCAGTGGGCGATCTTCCACTCCTTCCCTGATGTCTCCACAACCAACATTAAACCTGATACTTACGGGTAAATACAGGTGCACGGATTCTGAGAATCTAAAGGGGTGCACTTGTGCAGTGATTGGCGGGCGGGCGGGGGGGGTGGGGCGGGGGGCGACCTAGGAAATGCTCAGCTCCAGGCTGTGACAGGATGACTGCCCTTAGTGCTACCAGCAGTTAAGCCACCGGAGAGGGGCCTGGGCATCCCTCTGCCATAAGCTGCTGTTTTGGGGTGCAGACCTGGCTGACGTCAGAAACTTCTCTACAGAATGTTAACTCGAGGTCACAGGCAGATAAGGTCACAGGCAGATAAGGTCACAGAGACTCACAGATGACAGAGACATAAATGTAGTGTTTTCCCCAAGCTAACAGATCCATCTGCTGCCACACTCATAAACTATCCTGTGGCCAACTGAGCCATTACCATCGCTGGGGGCACACTCCGGGGCCCTCCCCACAGGGGCTCTGGGAGTTAATGTGGTTCCTGGCCCAGGGTGAAGGGAGAATGTGCACACAATATAGCAATTCATCTGCCTTCCAGCTCAGACTTTGCCTCGAGCAGCAGAGAGAGTTTAAACCGTTTAGGCAATAAAGCTGAGAGAGGACTTCCGGTACTCCCAGGGCAGGGGGCCTGAAGGGCCAGGTGCTGACCACATCGCCATGCACACAGTCCATTTCTGAAAGGGAGTTCCCCCGCGTACCAAGCCCCCTCCCCAGGGGCAGGGACGGATTCCTCGAGTAACAAGGACGGATCCGATCCCCTTCCCCACCCCTACCTCACCCGTTCCTTCCCCCATTTCTCACTCCTATTCAGCCATACTAGCTCAAGGTCTCTGCACTTCTGCTATCCATCTGGATGTTCTTCTCCGGAGAGCCACACACCTCTCACTCCCTCACTTCCTTCAGGTTTATGCTCAAATGCCATCTTCTCAGAGATGCCCTCCCCAACCACCCCTTATAAAATATCAAGCGTAGCTACCCACTCCTTCGCCTGCTTTATTTTCTCCCCTGCATTCATCATGACCTAGCATTTATTTTGTCCCCCCCGCCCCCCAACAGACAAGATTCATGAAGATAGGATGTTTTATTATCTATTTCCCCAGCACCAGAATAGTGGATGGATAAATGAATTCAACAAGGAGTAATTAGTATGTGCCAAGTATTGTGTTAACTTCTGGAAAAGCTTTGGTGAACAAGACAGTCTGATCCTGGCCCTGGACAGCTGGCTCCGTTGGTTGGAGCATCAGCCCATGAACTGGAAGGTTACAGGTTCAATACCCCGTCAGGGCACATACCTAGCTTGTGGGTCCAATCCCCGGTTGAGGCACATATGGAGGGTGTGGCAGCCAATCGATGTTTCTCTCCTTCTCCCTCTCAAATCAATAAAAACATGTCACAGGTGAGGATTAAAAAAAAAAAAAACTGAACAGTTTTTTTACCTTAATAATATCTGGGGGGTTAGGAGGGAGGACACATAAACAAAAGAAAGAAATACTACATTTAGGCCCTGTTCTAAGCGCTTTCCGTAGATGTAATGCTCACATATCCACCACAGAAGCCAGCTGCTACCATGACTGCCTGTCCACACCCAGTTCCTAAGTGGCAGAGCCAGGATCCGGCAGAGCCAGGATCCAGCACAGCCAGGCGGGCTCTGGAGTGTCAGCTCCTAATCAGGCAAATAAGCAAAACAGCCCGCTGTTAAATGCAACAGCACCAGTGGTTGAAGGTGTTGGGGGGAGGGGGGCTAATGAGACAAGTCCGGTGTTTCAGTTTATGGGCAGGGAGAGTAATGTCAAGAAAGGTTTTCTGGAAACTAATTTTCTTGAAGGGTGAGTCAGAATTATCAGTCTGGAGAGGTAAAGGCTGGAGATTCAGTTTTATTTTATTTTTAAATATTTTTATTGCCCTGACCGGTTTGGCTCAGTGGATAGAGTGTCCGCCTGCGGACTGAAGGGTCCCAAGTTCGATTCCAGTCAAGGGCATGTACCTTGGTTGTGAGCACATCCCCAATAGGTGGTGTGCAGGAGGCAGCTGATCGATGTTTCTCTCTCTTAGATGTTTCTAACTCTCTATCCCTCTCCCTTCCTCTCTGTAATAAATAAACAAATAAATAAGTATTTTTATTGATTTCAGAGAGGAAGGGAGAGGGAGAGAGAGAGAAACATCAATGATGAGAGAGAATCACCGATCAGATGCCTCCTGCACCCCCACAGTAGGGATGGAGCCTGAAACCTGGGCATGTGCCCTGACTGGGACTCGATCTCATGACCTCTTGGTTCACAGGTCGATGCTCAACCTCTGAGCCAGGCTGGAGATTGAGTTTTAGACATAACTGAGTTTAAAGTGAAGTGAATTTGGGTGGAAATTTAGGATTCACCAGCAGACAAACCACTGAAGTCATGATATTGTATGAGATTTCCTAAGAGAAAGTCTAAAAAAGAAGAGAAGAGTGACCAGTTAAGAGGAAAGAAAAGGCCAGATGGAACAGCCAGATAGATAGATAAAATACCAGGTACGTGTGTATCCCGGAAATGAGGAACAAAGAGCACTTTAAGAATGAGGAAGTGCCTTGGCCGGTGTGGCTCAGTTGGCTGAGTGTCGTCCCGTGCACTCAAGAGGTCTCTGGCTAGTCCCAGTCAGGGCACATGCCCGGGTTGCAGGTTCGGTCCCCAGTCGGGGTGTGTACGGAAGGCAGCCGATTTGATGTCTCTCTCTCATAACAATGTTTCTCTCTCTCGCCTTCTCCCTTCCTGTCTCTAAAATCAATACAAACATATTTAAAGAAGGAAAGAATGAGGAAGCATCAAAACTCCTTGGTGAAAGGGACACTGGGAAGAGTCCTTCAGAGTCAGAAACGCAGAGGACAAGGCTCTCCACAGTCTGATCACCCTCTTCTGCTTCAGACTTCTCTCTAACCGCATACACTCTCTGTGTACCCTACCCAGTGGGCCGGTACTGCTGCCAGCTGAGGGCATCTGGAGGAGTAGGCAGGGGTCCTGCTGGCATTTAGTAGAGGGGTCAGCGATGCTAAGTATCAGCAACTCGATGAAAAGATGCCAAAATGTCACTAGCGCCTCTGGCGACCCTTTGTCGAGCTGGAGTTCCAAATCTCCAGTGGCTTTCACCCCTAACCTTCACACACTGCTCTCCGCCCCTCACCGTACCTTGAGCTTGTGTTCCTGCTGTGTCAGGTGTGTAGATTCTGAAAGTCTAGACTCTCCTAGAATTCTGGTTTTAGAAACAGAAATCGCCAAATTCTGTAAAATTTTACATGTCTATTATAATAATCATGCTTTTAAATTCTCCAATTCTGTGGTTTCCTAGATAAAACATGGATTTTTAAAAAATATGTTTTTATTGATTTTAGAGAGGAAGGGAGGGGAGAGAGAGAGAGAGAGAAACATCAATGATCAGAGAGAATCATTGATCAGCTGCCTCCTGCACACCCCACACTGGGGATCCAGACCACAACCCAGGCATGTGCCCTGACCGGAAATTGAACCGTGACTTCCTGGTTCATAAGTTGACGTTCAACCACTGAGCCACGCCGGCTGGGCTAAAACATGAATTTTTAAAGTTTCGGGCCCTTGAGTCTGAGCCTCGGCTTGCTGACCTGTTACATGGGGGTGTCACACACACGTTACATAAGACGCCTGGACACGAAGCACCCAGCACAGGCCTGGCACTTGGCAGCTGTCCCGTCCCCTTGGCCACCCTGCCCCTGATGACTGCTCCTCTCAGGAATTTATACAGCCTCCTTGCTTTCTCACGTGGCACCCATCTACCTCAAACTGTCGTCACACCTGTAGTGCTCACCCATCTTTACTCAGGCTGTGACACACTCGGCACACAAGGGCCACCAGTGCTGCCCAACGTGCTCCCGAATCCAGGACCCCAGGCTCTCAGCCAAAAGCTGCCAATGGGCCCCCATCTCGCCTGCCCCCTGCATCTCAGAGCCCAGTCTCTGAAACAGCCATTTCTTCACAGTCCCATTCTTCTTTCTCTGCCTCTGATCAAATGTCCTTACATAACAGAGCTCCTGAGTAGACACTGTAACATTCGGTATAATTTACACACAGTTCTATGAAGTGCGATGTGCAGATTTGCTATATATATTTGACTAGATGCAGTGCTTGTGACTGCTCCCAGGAGAGAGAACAAGACGAGCCCTAACCGGTTTGGCTCAGTGGATAGTGTCCTCCCAGGGACTAAAGGGTCCCAGGTTCGACTGCAGTCAGGGCACATGATTCTCACTCATCAATGATGTTTCTATCTCTCTTTCCCTCTCCCTTCCTCTCTGAAATCAATAAAAAAATTTTTTAGCCCTGACCGGTTTGGCTCAGTGGATAGAGCATCGGCCTGTGGACTGAAGGGTCCCAGGTTCGATTCTGGTCAAGGGCATGTACCTTGGTTGCAGGCACATCCCCAGGAGGGAGTGTGCAGGAGACAGCTGATGGATGTTTCTCATCAATGTTTCTAATTCTCTATCCCTCTCCCCTCCTCTCGGTAAAAAAAATCAATAAAATATATTTTTAAAAAAATTTTTTAAAGAGTATTTATTAGCATTACATTTCCTAAATATGTTAATTATGTTGTGGTTGCTAATTAGTTATGTCGCCATTGAGTATGTTAGAGAATTAGGCACAGCATATGATCTGAGACAATGTCCTTGTTCTTCAGAGATGTCTGCTGAAGTACTTGGGGATGAAAAGTTACGATGCCTGCAACTAACTTTCAGGGGTTTCAGGAAAAATGTACATATCTAGAGAGATACCAAAGCAAGTGTGCCAAATGTGAATAACCGAGAACCAGATAAAGGAAGAACTCTACGGGGCCTGCTGGTGTGGCTCAGAGGTTGAGTGTCAACCTATGAACCAGGAGGTCACGGTTCGATTTACGGTTAGGGCACATGCCCGGGTTGCGGGCTCGATCCCCAGTGTGGGGCGTGCAGGAGGCAGCCAATCCATGATTCTCTCTCATCATTGATGTTTCTCTGTCTCTCTCCCTTTCCCTTCCTCTCTGAAATCAATAAAGAAAAAAAAAATTTTTTTTTAAAGGGACTCCACGGGAAGAAGCCGAGATTTTAGTGCCTGACTGGCTGCTGGGGCGAGGAAGAATGAGGGAAGGTCTGGGGTGTACCTGGCAGGGGACAGGGCTGCACCCCTGGAAGAGGATGCTGGGGAAGAACCGGTTTTCAGGAGACAGATGCTGAATCTGGCTCTGGGTGAGAGGCGGCAGGAAAAAGCAGGTGCTGGGAGGCAGTGAGGAAGAAATGCCTTCCGGCAGTTGGAAAAATAGGAACAAGACTCAGGCCACTTGGTAGTTAGCAAGGTGGTGGCCACCTAAATGGATAACAAGTAGGAGACATGGATGAGATCTCAGATAGAAGCAGGAGAGGGAGACGAGTGAGGTGAGAGGTCACTGACGATGTAATTTGCTGGTAGGAGGTGGGGGGAGAGTAAGAGAAAAGCCAGGAGGGGCCTATGTGACGGGAACCAAGGCAACATGAGGAAGATGGCAGCGCTCCAGGGAATGGTCAACAGCACCAAGTACAGCAGAAACGTTAGCGGTGATGGCCGGCAAATGGGATCAAGAAATCCGGGACTTTCATTTGGGCAGGAGTGGACACCAGGCAACTGAGCCCCAGAAAGGGAGCAGATGAAGGAGCAACGCAAGAGAGGGTGTAGAGCACTCACTCCTTACAGTCCCCCTTAAATGAATGAGATGGGACTCCAGCTGGAAGAGGAGGGAGAAGCACGGCAGAAGCGGCGTTCTGGGGGAGACGGGGGAGATCTGTGGTTACAGGAGACGGAATCAATAAAGACACACCTTGGCGATGAGGCGAAGAAGCGAGACCGGTGTATGTCGGGAAGAGAAAGGAAGGGGACTATAAGCTCCAGAAACGGAATGAAAGGCAGGAAGAAGGGGAGAGAGAAGAGGTGAAGAGAGCGGCGGTAACAAAAGGATGTCAACAAAAACAACACGGGAGCAGAAAGAGAAATCCCAAGCTTAGAAAGTGACAAACCGCCAGGCAGCAGGACTGTCACCTCTGGTCCTCCCTCGGGCCTGCTGCTCCAGCCACACCTGCTCGGGGTGATGGGACCACACCCAGGACAACCCCACGCAGAGTGTAAAGGTCGAGGGACCGATGGGAGTTCCTGGAGAGAGTGTTCAATGAAGAAGAATGGCGAGTTCCAGCTGTTATTCCAATGATCTTACAACGTGGCCTTTGCTTCTGAGTAAAAAGATCACTTTCTATTCTCGAAAGAAGGTATGGCTGAACTAGAAACGGCTCCACATGAGGGCAAAGATAAGCCTGAAATCCCAGGGAAAGGAAGTGACCGGCCGGAACACATGCAGGCATTCCACAGGTGGGCAGAGTGAGAGTCCAGCTCTTCAATCATCACTTTCCGAAACCCCAGGGCCCAGGGAGAGCCATTTCCTGATGGCGTAAGAACAATCCAACATTACAGCTCTACAGACTGTAAAAGAAGCCTGCAGCGGTATCAAAATACTGCCTGGAACTTATGTGAAGATAAGACATATGAGAAACAACAACATTTTTATGGCCTTTTATTTCCTTTTAAAGCCATGTCCAGTGAAGTACTCGGGCCTCAAATTACTTTACTGACCTAGCAGGTATCCTCACAAATATTTTTAAAGTAACATGACAGTGATAAGATAAAAGCTCACAATTATCTCAGGAGATAAGAGAAAAACTTTTTAACAAAAATACTTTTAGAGAGGGAGAGAGAGAAAGAGAGAAACAATGATGTGAGAGGGAAACATCGATCAGCTGCCTCCTGCACACCGCCTACCAGGGATCAAGCCTACAACCCAGGCATGTGCCCTGACTGGGAATCGAACTGGCAACCAGGGTTCTGGACACCTAGTGAGGCTCAGGGAGCGCCAAGTCAAGTACAGCAAGTCCTCATTTAACGTCAACGACAGGTTAACGCAACTTGAAATGAAATGATGTACAGGAAACCACTGTACCATGGGCTAATCGATCTGAACATCTCACCAATGTCATAGCACAGTGGTCGTCAGCAAACTCATTAGTCCACAGAGCCACATATCAACAGTACAACGACTGACATTTCTTTTGAGAGCCAATTTTTTTTAACTTAAACTTCTTCTAACGCCACTTCTTCAAAATAGACTCGCCCAGGCCGTGGTATTTTGTGGAAGAGCCACACTCAAGGGGCCAAAGAGCCGCATGTGGCTCACGAGCCGCAGTTTGCCGACCACGGTCATAGTGAAATGACACTAAACAAAAGGATGTTAGAGTCAGGGTAGATGCTGAGAGGAACTTCACTCCGTTCCAACAGCCAACCCTGAGAATGCCCAAACTGCGCTAGCCTGCAGAGTGCCACCTGAGAGCCTAGGAGAGGGCACTGAGACTGACAGTCCCTAGACAGCAATGCTAGCAGTGAGGGCTCTAACAACACCCGCCTCACCCTAGCCAGTGTGGATCAGTGGATAGGTCATCGGCCTGCGGACTAAAGGGTCCCAGGTTCGATTCCCATCCAGGGCATGTACCTAGGTTGCAGGTGCCTCCCTGGCCCGGGCCCTGGTTGGGGCGCATGTGCAGGAGGCAACCAATCAATGTGTTTCTCTCATATCGATATTTCTCTGTCTTTCCCTCTCTCTTCTACTCTCTCTAAAAATCAATGGAAAAATATGCTTGGGTGCGGATTAAAAATATGTATAAAAAAATAAAAATACAAACATCTGCCTCATCGGCTTAGCAATGAGCACATAGTCTCCAAAAAATCACTATCACCCTCCAAGGGCCAAGGATCACAGTGACAACCAGCTGGAGAAAAACCAGGACCAAGCAAACCTGAGATGCATGGACCTCCATCAGGGAGCAGCACCGGCTGGGGGTGTGTCCAGGGGAATAAACCAAATGCGGCAGCTGCTGTCCCCTGGCCGGCAACCGCCCAGGTTTAATCTGGATCGTGAGGGCGGAGGCCATGCCAGAGAACATGGACTATGAACCACTTTAATCCTGCCTGACATCAGCTTCCCCGTACAGCATCACATGACCTTCAACTACGTTAATGATGTCTTAGTCACTGCTTTACTGTTCAGGAAAAGTAAAAATTTCACCAGGGAAGTCAAAGCCTCGGTGTTGTGATTATTCAAAAGCTTCACTCTCACTGGCCTATTGCCGGGAAACTCATCTGATAACCAACATAAATCTATTGATCTCCCGTTCAGCCCGACAGCCAATCATTCTGGGGACATCACTGCCATCTACCAGGAGGTCTATATGAAAAGCTGAACCATGATACAGGCCCAAGAGTAATCTCTGTGTGTTACAACTGGGAACAGATCTTTGCAAAATACCCCCAAAACTATCACACTTAAGTTATTAAATAAAAACTGGTTCTGCCCAGCTGACGTAGCTCAGTGGTTGAACGTCGACCTATGAATCAGAAGGTCAGGGTTCGAGTCCCAGTCAGGGCACATGCCTGGGTTGTGGGCTCGATCCCCAGTAGGGGGCCTGCAGGAGGCAGCTGATCCATGATTTTCTCTGATCATTGATGTTTCTCTCTCACTCTCTCCCTCTCCCTTCCCTTCTGAAATAAGTAATATATGTATATGTGTGTGTATATATATATGTTTATGAATATATATATTAAAAAAACAAACAGGTTCTAGGCCCGGCCGGTGTGGCTTAGTTGGTTGAGCGTCAAAAAAAAATATTAAGAAAAAGCAAAACCAGGTTCTAGGAATATCCCCAGAGTGAAAAAGCACAAAAGAAAGCACATGAAGGTGTAGGGGTGGCTGGGATGGCTGAGGCTCTCGGCTTTCCGGTAATCCTGGTTTGGGAGAGAAGGTACCTTATCCATATGGAAGATAAGATCCAATTCACAAACGTTTTCGAAACATTTATCCAGGGTCTCCACAAAAACCTAGGAAACATAAAGAAATCGGTAAAGAAGAGAAACAGGGAATATTCACATCCTCATAAATAGCACATTGGAAAGTGAAGGGGGAAGTCATGATACCATGTACCTTACGTAAATCTCAAACAAAACAGAACCTCCTTATTTTCTTATCTTTTTTCTCCCATTTTCCTCTCAGGTTTTTAATTTCTAAGAGATCATTTTGTTTGTGTTTCTTGTTTGTTTAGCAACCCATGTTTGTCTTCCTTTATTGCTCTATGGCTTAGAGATAAGGGGTTGTTTCCCTCTCCCTCTAAATAAAAGCAATAAAAAAGAACATATATATATACATAAAAGCAATAAAAAAGAACATATATATAAAAGCAATAAAAAAGAATATGTATATATATATACATATATACATATATACATATATATATATATATATAAAGAGCAGTCACATGTATGTTTTTCCTCAAGCCTCAAAACACCATTATTCAAGTTCACGATCAAGATCAAGAACCGAAGGAGTAAAACAGAGGCAAAAGGCGTGCTGACGCGTGAAGAGACTGAAATGAAGGTATTGCAGGCTCAGACAGCAAAATAATAAGATACGCATCTAAAATTCAATCCCTAAGAAACACAACTCTGAGGAACAAAATGACAAAGAGCATTCGTCTCATAGAGGAAGCGAGTCACTGAATTCACCTGCAAATGGTAAGGACAGACACAAACGCAAAGGAAATCATCAAGAGGCAGAAGTCACTCAACATCTCAGTTGCATAAAAGGCGCCATCGTAGTAGAATAGAAGAGGGAAGAGTCTCCATCCGGGACTTGGGAGCAGAAGAAATCCTGATCCAGAAGCCAAGCACACTGCGACCAGACCTCGTTCCTGCTCAAGGTCAAGCAGTGCCCCAAAAAGCAGAAGTCGAGAGAGAAAGAGGGGAATGGGAAAAGTAGGAGGATTTAGTGAAAGTTTAAGCCTGACTGCTAGCCTCTGTTTCATCAGAGGCAAAAATATAGCAATGGATGCGAGAGAAGCTCTAGCTGGGAGGTTGGGCAGGGCAGAGAAATGACAAGAACAGCGAGAAAAGGAAATGGTTGAAAAGCAAAAACAACACGGAGCGAGCTACTGGAAATTCAGTTCTCAATATGCTGGTCTGTGGGCACCGGGAACACAAGGAGCTCCTTGGATAGCAATGGCGCTCACATGGCAGCCGCCCGAGCTAAAGCTTCCGCAGAAAGCAGAATAACCGTTTAATAGCGATTGTAAGCCAGCAGCTGGGAATCACATGAAATTTGCTGAACAAGGGAAAAACAGGAAAACGCTTCGGCGAGGCAAGAAACAAGGAGACAAATCCAAGCCTGCTTCCATATGGGATCAATTGAATTTTGCAAACGAAGACCAAAATGTCAAATTTAGACAATGAAGGGGTATTAACAGTGAAGATGGATGTAGCTCAGTTGATAAAGTGACAAGACTTTGAACAACAGGAAGAAGTATTTGGAAACCGAGAAGCTCAGCCTGAAGTGGCGAGATCACAAACCCACACACCAAGGGGAATAGGGTGCGGTTCATGGCTTCAGTCCAGGAGCGGAAGCAGTGGGAAAAAAGTTACACTTTTAAAGTTTGGGGCTTTGCAGACTTCTTGTTCTAATGCTAAGTATTCTGTCACCAAAGAGTAGCATTCTAGCTTGCAAGGGTGTTGCACTTTAATCCATTAAAAAAATCTGGTTCTTGCACACAAAAAAGGTGATTGTGTAGGGTGATAAGAGGGGTTAGATAACCCTATGGTGGTCATCATTTTGCAATACATACGAGTGCCAAATCAACAGGCTGTACACCTCAAACTTGCACAATGTTATATGTTAATTATATCTCAATGAAGCTAAGGAAAAAAGAAAATTATCGTTTTTTATAAACATCAAATCTTCTAAGTTTCCTGGCGTTCACCCTTGACCTCAGACTTCCCCAGAAGGGGCTCTTGTAAACTATCAGGGATACTAAAGCCAGTCCGTGACCCAGACACTTTGTTCAGCTTATCTCCTCTTGGGAGCCTGCATCTAAAAGTGGCAAATTCACCCTGGCTGGTGCGCTCAATGGTCAGAGCATCAGCCTGAGCACTGAAGGGTCATGGGTTCAATTCCCAGTCAAGAGGACATACCTGAGTCGCAGGTTCGACCGGGCCTTGTGCAGGAGGCAACCAATGGATGTGTCTCTCTCACATCAATGTCTCTCTCTCTCTCTCTCTCTCTGCCCCCCCTTCCCTTCCCCTTCCCCCTCCTCCTTTTCCTCCCTCCCTCCCTCCCTCCCTCCCTCCTTTCCACTCTATCTAAAAATCAATGGAAAAAATATCTTTGGGTGAGGATTAACAAAATAAATAAAATAAAAGTGGCAAATTACCCTTTCCTTACACAGCTAAGTTTGTGCTTAGCTTTTTATCATTTAGGGAATCTACATCACCTAGTAAAACTATAACGAGAAGCAAAGGAATAGTAACTCAAAAGTCTAAGGAGGGATGCAATAAATGAGGAGAATACAGGAGCTTTAAGGGACTAGGTAACATACTGTTGCTAATCTGAGGGACAGTTTCATTTTATTAGCATTTTTTACTTTATATAGTCATGTTTGCATACTTTTTGTATACACAGTATGTTTCACACTCAAAAATAATTTACAGAACAGCAATAATCTTTCTGGGACTCTGACAAGGGTTTCAGTAATTTATAACCTGGAAGTACTGACATTTTAATGTTGTTGTTTTTTTTAAAATATATTTTATTGATTTTTTACAGAGAGGAAGGGAGAGGGATAGAGAGTTAGAAACATCGATGAGAGAGAAACATCGATCAGCTGCCTCCTGCACACCCGCTACTGGGGATGTGCCCGCAACCAAGGTACGTGCCCTTTGACCGGAATCGAACCCGGGACCTCTCAGTCCGCAGGCTGATGTTCTATCCACTGAGCCAAACCGGTTTCGGCAATGTTGTTGTTTTTTTAAATGAGTTTTCTCACCCAGTAAAGAACATGTTTGATTTATATATTTTGCTCCTTTTTCATATTTTCAGTAGTTTTGTTTTTTTTAAAATATATTTTATTGATTTTTACAGAGAGGAAGGGAGAGGGATAGAGAATTAGAAACATCGATGAGAGAGAAACATCGATCAGCTGCCTCCTGCATATCCACTACTGGGGATGTGCCCGCAACCAAGGTGCATGCCCCTGACCGGAATCAAACCAGGGACCCTTCAGTCCGCAGGCCGACACTCTATCCACTGAGCCACACCGGTTAGGGCCATATTTTCAGTAGTTTTAAAGATTTCTTTATGTAGACCATGCACATTTTTTACATTTATTCCTAGGTAGTTTATGGACCTTTTTGCTATTGCGAGTGGGCCCCTTTCAAATATTGCTTCCTAACTTATTATCCTATATAATAAAACCCTAATATGCAAATCAACCAAACAGTGGAATGACTGATTGCTATGAACTGACCACCAGGGGGCAGATGCTCAATGCAGAAGCTGCCCCCTGGTGATCAGTGCACTCCCACAGGGGGAGCGCCGCTCAGCCAGAAGCCGGGCTCATGGCTGGTGAGTGCAGCGACGGCGGTGGCAGGGGCCTCCAAGGCAGCACTAAGGAGCACCGAGCAGGCGGATGGTAAGGAGCGAGGGGTCCTGGACTACAAGAGGGATGTCCGCCTGCCAGCTTAGGCCCGCTCTCAAATCTCAAGGGCACAGGTGGACATCCCAAGGGGTCCCAGACTGTGAGAGGGCACAGGCCGGGATGAGGGACCCCCACCCCCACTCCCACCCCCAGTGCATGAATTTCGTGCACCAGGCCTCTAGTTCTAAATAAAGCTATTCATTTTTATATGTTAAACATGTATCCAGTCCCCTTACTGAACTCTAGTATTACTTCTAATTGTTTTCCAGTTGTTTTGGATTTTCTAGGTAGATAAGTTCATCTGCAAACATTACATGTTCTTTAAATATGTTTTTATTGATTTGAGAGAAGAGAGGAAGGGAGGGAGAGAGAAACATTGATCGGCTGCCTCCTACACGCCCCCTACTGGGGATGGAGCCTGCAGCCTGGGCATGTGCCCTGACCAGGGAATCAAACCTTTGACCTCTCAGTGCACCAGATGATGCCCGATCAACTAAGTCACACCATCCAGAGCCAAACATTACATATTCTTAAGGCTAGTAAAGCCAATACCCCGATACTGCCCTTTCCCCCTCAAAATGTACTTTTAGATTTCCTGGCTGTTTGTTTTTCCTGATAAATTTTCCTTTACCAAGTTCTGTAAGATCTGATGGAATTATACCTGGGTTTCCCATTTAATCTGTTGATTACTACTGTCATCTTTGCTTGATTCTCCACAACAAGGGGAAGGCTTATAGCTTCATTTATTTTAAGGATTCCTTTATGTTTTTCCTTTAAGATTTTACAATGTTACTGGAATCAATGTCAAGTATTCCATACTAAGTTAATCTCAAAACGCTAAATATCCTTTGTTACTGCTCTAAGTGAAATTTCATTAATTATGAATTTTTTAGCTATTTCTGCAGAAATAACAAATTCAATTTTGATGAATTCAATCTCATATTCTGCTATTTTGCTCTCATATCAACCAATACTTGTGATACCTTTTGCATTTTTCTTTTTAGGTTTTCGAGGTACATAATTAGGCCAACTTACAATGATAGCTTCTCTCTCTCTTCCTTTACTATGTTACTTCATTTCTTTTTTTATCACTCATTACAAATGTTTGTCCAAAAGGAAGTAAATAGTAAGATACACCTTGTTTACCTGAGTGCCCCTGAGATAACACTGGCCCTGGTTCTTGGTTTTAAAACTAAAATTGGCCGAAACCGGTTTGGCTCAGTGGATAGAGCATCCGCCTGCGGACTCAAGGGTCCCAGGTTCGATTCCGGTCAAGGGCATGTACCTTGGTTGCGGGCACATCCCCAGTGGGGGGTGTGCAAGAGGCAGCTGATCGATGTTTCTCTTTCATCGATGTTTCTTTTTTTTTTTTTTTTTTAATATATTTTATTGATTTTTTACAGAGAGGAAGAGAGAGGGATAGAGAGTTAGAAACATGATGAGAGAGAAGCATCGATCAGCTGCCTCTTGCACACCCCCTACTGGGGATGTGCCCGCAGCCAAGGTACATGCCCTTGACCGGAATCGAACCTGGGACCCTTCAGTCCGCAGGCCGACGCTCTATCCACTGAGCCAAACCGGTTTCGGCTCTCATCGATGTTTCTAACTCTCTATCCCTCTCTCTTCCTCTCTGTAAAAAATCAATAAAAAAAAAAACAACAACAACAACAAAAAAAACTAAAATTGGCTACTTCTAGAAAAATAAACTAGGTGGCGGGGTGGGGAAGAAAGATACTTTCCACTGTATACTTCTGGTGTGCCTTTTGAATTTTGAACCACAAAAATGTATTATTTCTTCAACAATAAATAGTTTATGCTAAATAAACACGCACTAGCCCTAACCAGTTTGGCTCAGTGGATAGAGCGTCGGCCTGCGGACGCAAGAGTCCCAGGTTCGATTCCGATCAAGGGCATGTAACTTGGTTGCGGGCACATCCCTGGTAGGAGGTGTACAGGAGGCAGCTAATCGATGTTTCTCTCTCATCGATGTTTCTGGCTCTCTATCCTTCTCCCTTCCTCTCTGTAAAAAAATCAATAAAATGTATTTAAAAATAAATAAATAAATAAATAAACACGCACTAAATAATCAAAAATGCTTCCTATTCCAATTTAAGAGTATTTAGGAATACAATTTGGATGGTCATTTCTCTCAGCACCTACTGAGAGAACAGGAAACTATTCGTTCCCACTAAGGTGAATTTGGAGAACACCAAAGGATGGGGTCTGGTTGCTAGGGGAACCAGCCATGTGATTAGAGGGGTTTGGAACCTTCAGTGCCTCCTCCCACCCACCCCTCCCTGGAAGGGATGGGAACTGGAGCTTGGATCAATCCCCAAAGGCCAATGATTTTTAGTTAACTATACCTATGTCATGAAGTCTCCATAAAACCCCAAAAGGACAGGGCTCAGAGAGCTTCTAGGCTGGTGAGCACCAGATTTGGGGAGAGTGGTGTGCCTGGAGAGAGCAGGCAAGCTGTGTGCCCTTTCCCCATACCTCGCTCTACACATCTCTTCCATCGGGCTATTCTGTGTCTTATCCTTCCATAACAAGCTGCCAATCTAGTAAGTACAGTGTTTCTCGAGAGAGTTCTGTAAGCTATGTTAGCAAACTAATCAAGCCCACGGAGGAGGTCAGGGGACTTCTCTGATCTATGGCCATTCAGTCAGAAGCACAGGTGATAGACAACCTGGTCTTGCGTTTGCTGTCTATCTCCTAGGTCTTGCGTTTGCTGTCTATTTCCTATCAGAGGAGGCACTGAAGGTTCCAAACCCTCTAATCACATGGCTGGTTCCCCTAGCAACCAGACCCCATCCTTAGGTGTTCTCCAAAGTCACCTTAGTGGGAACGAATAGTTTCCTGTTCTCTCAGTAGGTGCTGAGAGAAATGACCATCCAAATCGTATATAGTGTCAGGATTGGGTTAAAGTTATGGGACACCTGGTCAGTGTCCACAGAACTGAGTTATTTGCTTGGTGGTGGGGGCGGAAAACATATACATCGAAACGGGTGTCAGAAATGAACATAAAATATCAAGGGCAGCGAGATGGCTAGGTAGGAACCAATGAACCCAAAAGCTCTGCGTGTTTAAGGGTTGCTATGGAGCTTTCTCATAGCACCATCTGGTGGACATCTGGCAACTTTTACCAGTATCAGTACAGAGACTGACAAAAGCATCTACAGGATGGCTACTCAAAAACCCAAAGCTAACCCTAAAGCACCTGCCATCATTAGCTGACTACACATACCTGGATGAGGTCCAAGATCCCAAGTTCACTCTCCGATGAATCCACACAAAACACAAAGTAGAGGGTAGCATAGTGCCGATAAATCAGTTTGTAATCAGAACCACCAATCAAACTGTGGAAGACAGGAAACATGTAAATCCCTGCATCTTAATTAAACACATCAAAGAGAAACCCTGTCCCAGGGAATGAGAACTGAGCCAACACACAGGGGGAGGATGGGCCAAAGCATAGTCCAGTTCTACCCGGTGAATGTGACCACGTTTGGCTGTGGAGCCTAAGTCACTTTCCTCACCTTTTTTTCTGCCCATTCTCCCAGAAACCAAACATCTAAGTAAGAAAAATCCGAAACACAACCGTTCAACAGCTTCCAAATAGAAAGGGGTCTCTCCCTCAGCCCATCATGCTGAGGTCAGCTCCGGCTGCACGGGGTACCCACCTGACACTTGAGCACTGCCTCAAGCAGTAACGATGAAGGCTACCCAAAAGGGGACACATGGGGAGAAACCTGAAGCTGATCGCTTACCTTCCACCCTCCAAGAAGTTACAGATGTTGTCATCCCGTTTGAGAACTAGATGGAAGGTCTCGCGAACAATCTGCTGCTGAATTTCTTCTGGCTATGGAATAAAAGAAGTAAAGTGAATCAGCGGGGGCATCTGAAATCTATCCCACTGATGGAGGTGGCCAGGGAGAGAAGTGCTTCCAAGCTGGGAATGATCTGAACATATGGTACCAGATTCCAGAAAAAAGGGATGAGTATAGAAAAAATAATAATAGGGGAATCTCTGGAAAAATGGGACAAGGCTCTGTTATAGGAATTAAGCAAGGGTATATTGCTCAGCCAGCGTGGCTCAGTGGTTGAGCGTCGACCTATGAACCAGGAGGTCACGGTTCGATTCCCATCAGGGCACATGCGTGGGCTGCGGGCTCGATCCCCAGTGTGGGGTGTGCAGAAGGCAGCCGATCAGTGATTCTCTCTCATCATTGGTGGTTCCATCTCTCTCTCCCTTCCACTCTGAAATCAACAAAAATATTATAAAGAACAAAACAAACAAACAAGAAAGGGTATATTTAACAAGCTATCTAGTCACTAACCATTGTCCTGACAGGTAAGCTGATATATATAAAAGCCCAAGCCATCAGCCGACTGGAAGCTATGACATGCACTGACCACCAGGGGGCAGATGCTCAACGCAGTAGCTGCCGAGCTACAGTGACTTGGCAGCTGCGGTTCTCCTGTGATGCAGCCAGAACCAGAGAGGAGGGAGCCTGATTCCAGGGTATGTCACCCGAGAACCGCCCTCTCGCAATCCGGGACCCCTCGGGGGATGTCGGAGAGCCGGTTTCAGCCCAATCCCTGCAGGCCAGGCCAAGAGACCCCACCAGTGCACGAATCCGTGCACCAGGTCTCTAGTTTTTTTATAGTTAATAATGAAGAAAGGAGAATTGACATATCTCAACTCTCCAGCAAGGTGAAAGAATAACTAGAAGGCCTGGTCCTGAAATATTTTGTCTTGCCCTCGAAAACATCTATGGCAGGGCAAATAATGTCAACAGGTCTAACATCTTAAAGAGGTCAAGATGTAATTGTGTACACATTAAAAAAACAAACAAAACAACTTGACATCTTATCTGCTGGTGATGCAGGTATTACATGTAAGATGTGTTACCAACAGTGTTACTGAGAAAGATAGTTCTATAGAGAATAAGAATTTTGAATAATCGCAGACCTACAAATACTTTTCCCCCGACTTACTATGTCCGAGAAAGGTCGATTATGATGGAATCTCTTGATAATTCACATTTGATTTCTATTTATACATACAAGGTTCAAAATGAGTATGGTTTAAAAAAAAGGGGGGGGGGGGATGGAAGAAACCAGTCATTACAGAAGCAATCCAAAGCTCTAAACCAGTGCTCTCAAATCTCAATAAATGTGCAATAAATCACCTGGGAATGTTACTAACTGCAGATTATTCTGACTCAGTAGGTCTCGGTAAGTCCTGAGACCATTTCTAACAAGTTTCTAGGTGACACCAATGCTGCTGGGGACCACACTTGGAGGAGCAAAGCTTAAGCAAACCTTCAGACTGGACTTGCCCTGAGAGTCAGATAACAGATTCAAAAATGTTAATACCTTTCTTTCTGCAGCAATTTATACTTGAAATGTTTAGTTATTGAAAAGAAATAGAGGTAAAAACAGGGAAAATGTCATCGTGGAGAAACCATTTTTCAGAACTTTGACTTGCCATGGGTATACTAGCACAGTGGCTCGGTATTTACTGACGGATGAATGAAAACTTACTAATCACTGGCCCCTGTAAATTTGAGTAAATCGACCAGGTACTTTCCTGGTTTCCATTTAAAGCTCACAGAGGGAAGCATCAGCACTTTTTTAAACTGAGAAAAACATCTTTCAAACTAAAGCCTTTAATCTGACTCTAGGGTGGAGGTGGCAGCAGATGGGGGGAAAATGATATGAAATGATGAAGCTACTGAATTTCTAATTCAACAAAAAGGTAAACTACCAATTGTTTATAGTCCTCAATTATTACTTTTTTTTATTGAATTCAGAGAGGAAGAGAAAGGTAGAAACATCAATGATGAGAATAAGTGATTGGCTGCCTCCTACACACCCCACACTGGGGATTGAGCCCGCAACCCAGGCATGTGCCCTTGACTGGAATCGAACCCGGGACCTTTCAGTCTGCAAGCCAACGCTCTATCCACTGAGCCAAAACAGATAAGGCTAGACCTCAATTATTTTAATAATCCCTCATATCCTTCAATACTCTTCTTTTTACAAGGTTAATTTTCACTCCTGAGCTAATATGGTTCTTATAAAAATACTATGTTCTTCAAAGATATACAAATGGTTAATAAGGACAGGAAAAGATGCTCAACATTATTAGACATTAGGGAAATGGAAATTAAAACCACAATAAAAATCTACTTCACACTCTCTAAAACATCTTTAATGGAAAAGATTAACAAAAGTCACTAGGGAGATAGAGAAATTGGAACGCATACTGCTGATGGGAATGCCAAAGGGTTCAGCCACTTTGGAAAAATTTGGCAGTTCCTCAAAATGTTCACCATAAAGTTGCCATATGACCCAGAAATTCTACTCCTAGGTATAAAATCAAGAGAAATGAAAAACACATGTCCACATAAAAACTTGTAGTACATCGCCCTAGCTGGTTTGGCTCAGTGGAGAGAGCATTGGTGTGTGGACAGGATGGTCCCAGGTTTGATTCCGTTCAAGGGCACATGCCCGGGTTGCAGGCTCCATCCCCAGTAGGGGTTGTGCAGGAGGCAGCCGATCAATGATTCTCTCATCACTGATGCTTCTCTCTCTCTCTCCCCCTCCCTCCCCGCGTCTCCCTTCCTCTCTGAAATCAACAAAAATATATATATTTTAAAAAACTTGTAGATATATGCACCCCTATGTTCATAGCAGCACAATTTACAATAGCTAAGATTTGGAAACAGCCTAAGTGCCCATCAGCAGATGAGTGGATTAGAAAACTGTGGTACATCTACACAATGGAATACTATGCTACAGTAAAAAAGAAGGAATTCTTACCATTTGCAACAGCATGGATGAACTAGAGAGCATTATGCTAAGCAAAATAAGCCAGTCAGAGAAAGATAAATATCACATGATCTCACTCATTTGTGGAATCTAATGAACAATATAAACCGATGAACAAAAACAGAACCAGACACATAGAAGCATCGAACAGACTGTCCAACCTATGAGGGAAGGCGGCCGGGGGGGAGGGGGGATAAGAGATCAATCAAAGGACTTGTATGCATGCATATGAGCATAACCAATGGCCACAGACAGTAGGGGGGTGAGGGCTTGTGCTTGGGAGAGGGGATGGCAGGGGAGAGTTCAATGGGGGAAAAAGGGAGACTCATGTAATACTTTAAACAATAAAGAAAAAAAACTTGTAGCACATGAGTGTTCATAGCACCATTATTCACAAGAGCCATAGGTGGAAATATCAACCAATGAATAGACAATCAAAACGTGATATATCCATCCATACAATAAAATATAACTTGGGCCCTAACAGGTTTGGCTCAGTGGATAGAGCGTCGGCCTACGGACTGAAGGGTCCCAGGTTCGATTCCGGTCAAGGGCATGTACCTTGGTTGCGGGCACATCCCCAGTAGGGTGTGTGCAGGAGGCAGCGGATCGATGTTTCTAACTCTCTACCCCTCTCCCTTCCTCTCTGTAAAAAAATCAATTAAAATATATTTAAATATATATAACTTGGCAACAAAAAGGGATGAAGAACTGATACACACTATAGCATGGATAACCCTGAGAACATACTGTACTAAGTAAAAAAAGCCAGTCATAAAAAAACCCCACATATGATATGATTCCATTTATATGAAATGCCCACAATAGGCAAATTTAGAGAGACAGAAAATAGATTAGTGGTTGTCTAGGGCTGGGGGACTAGAGGGTGAAATACAGAATAACTGCTAAATGGGTAGGAGTTTCTTTTTGGGGTAATGACAGTGTTCTAAAATTGTGGTGATGGTTGCATAACTTTGTGACCCTACAAAAAACCAATGAATTGTACATTTTATTTATTTTTAAAAATACATTTTTATTGATTTCAGAGAGTAAGAGAGAGGGAGATAGAAACATCAATGATGAAAGAGCATCACTGGTCGGCTGCCTCCTGCACACCCGCTACTGGGGATGGAGCCCGCAACCCAGGCATGTGTCCTGACAGGGAACTGAATCATGACCTCCTGGTTCATAGGTCAATGCTCAACCACTGAGCCACCACAGCCGGGCTGAACTGAACATTTTAATTAGGTGAACTGTGAGATATGTGACATATCTCAACTTTAAAAAACAGAGGGGAGCCCTAGCCAGTTTGGCTCAGTGGCTAGAGCGTAGGCCTGCGGACTAAAGGGTCCCACGTTCAATTCTGGTCAAGGGCACATGCCTAGATTTCAGGCTTGATCTCCCCCAACCCCCCGTAGGGGACGTGCAGGAGGCAGCTAATCAATGATTCTCTCTCATCATTGATGTTTCTATCTCTCCCTCTCCCTTCCTCTCTGAAAGCAAAATAAAATAAAAATAGAAAACAGAGGGGAAAATTCACACACACACACACACACACACAAAATGCAAATTTTTACCTTGATGTAATTATTTAATAAAATGTAATCTAGCTGAAAAAAATTCTATGAAAAGGTAGTGTTTTTTTGTTTATTATTTCTACTTGGAAGAAGAGGAAATAAAGTCTGAAAGAAGTTCGTTAACTTGTCAATAGACACAAAGGTAAAAAAGGTGGAGTTAAGGCTTGAACATAAATTTCCTTTTTCCCCCTCCAAGGTTTCAGGAGTCCACCAATTGCATATGTAACATTTTGAAACCTAGCCACTGAGAAATAAAACGTTCGGGGACAGGAGGCAAATGACGATGTTTGCGTTTTTCCACAGAAATGCTTTTGGAAAAATTCCAAGTTCACATTATTATTTATTGAGCCCTCACTCAGCAGCATGTATAGTTTCTCCTACCCACTTAAAAAATATATATATTTGTATTGATTCCAGAGAGGAAGGGGGAGGGAGAGAAACATCATATTCTATCCAATAAAGAGGGAATACGCAAATTGACCGTTGTGCCATAACAAGATGGCTGCACCCCCAGCAGAGGCCAAGTTCCCCTAACAAGCCTTAACGAGCAATCAGCAGGGACCTGAGGCTGTGACCCGCCCTTTCCCCCTCCCCGCTGCCCAGCTGAGCTTGATGGGGGACCTCAGGCCGCAACCCTGCCTGAGGGGCTTGACGGGGGATCTCAAGGTGCACCCTCTGCCCTGGTGCCGGGACAGGGGACCTGAGTCCGCGCCCCCTGCTTGGTGGGGCTTAATGGGGACCTCAAGACGTGGCCCCTGCTCTGGTCCAGGGGACCTCAGGCCGCGCACCCTGCCCCAGCGCTGGAACGGGGGACCTAAAGCTGCGCCCCCCAGCCCTGGCGCCGGGACTGGGGACCTCAGGCCGCGACCCCAGCCCGGGTGCCAGGCCAGGCAACCTGGGCCGTGCCCCCCCCACCTGGCGGGGCTTGACAGGGGTAGGGCCAGCCGGGTCTGGATCTAGCCCAATGGGGGTAGGGCAGCCAAGTCAGGGTCTTGCATGATTTCAAGGTCGCACGTGGGTGGGTAGGGACTTGACTCTGGTTCCCTGGCGTGAACCAGACTCTGACAGGAGGAAGATTTTCATGTAAATTTTACTAATTTTCTTTCATCTCTGACACTTCCATTATAGAGAAAGGGCAAACAGCAATATTAAAATATTTCCTCTAATTAATTCCCTTTTAATGTGCATGAATTTCGTGCAACGGGTCACTAGTCAATGATGAGAGAGAATCCCAGATGGGCTGCCTCCTGTACGCCCCCCCACTGGGGACAGAGCCCGGAACCTGGGCACTTGCCCTGACAGGGAATCCAACCCTGACCTCCTGGTTCATAGGTCGATGCTCAACCACTGAGCTACACCGTCAAGGCACATTCCCCACTTTTACACTGACTTTTTCCCAGTCCCTGAACAGTCCTAGGCAACTCTGAAATGAAATTATTCCAAGAAAGCACCTTCCCTGACTCTCTGGCTAAAGCAAAAACTTTTAAGAGTCTGCATATGTCTTCCTCCTCGTGAAACTGAGTTTAAACAGGATTCAAGTGACTTAAATCTTTCGGGGTCTCCATGAGGCACCCCGGTCACTTACAGAGAGCCCCGAGACCAAGACGGTGTCACAAAATGGCATAGAAATGCCGGGATCCGGAAAGGGGTCAGGGAGAGCGGGGCGGGGGACAGAAGGCCGGACACTGGCCCGGGGCGGGAAAGAGGTCCGCGTGTGAGGGTCACGCGTGGGGCAGGAGCCCGCGGTGGTCAGCGGGCGGGGCCCGCGGGCGCCGTCGGGGCCTAGGGGTCGGGAGGAAGGGGACGCGGTGCCCCGGAGGGACGTGACGCAGCTGGGCCGCACTCACGAAGCGCTGGTAGAAGCGGACCAGCCGCGGCTTCCCGTGGTTGTTGAAAACCAGAATCGCCTGAATCATCTCTGCCGGCCACGCTCCTCTCAAGCCTCGTTGCTCCAGAAAACATCAACTTCCGCCACAACACGGACACTTCCGGTGGGTGCGCCGTTGAAAGTGGCCGGGGGAAACGTCCCCCTCGCCCGCGCCCAGGGGCCGGGCCGCGAAGAGGCCGGCTTCCCCATCGCGGAGAAGGAGCCAGGACCCGCTGCGGGCCCGCGGGGGTAGGGTTTGGGGGGACCACGAGACCCCGAGGCTGGGAGGGTCGTCTCCTCGGTCAGCCTGGCCAGGACGCGAGCCCGGATCCGTGTCCTTGGCCCAGACCGACCGCTCGCCTCACTGAGCACGTGGGAGGAGCAGGTTCCCACGCAGGAACGCCTGAGCGAAGCGGCGGGGACCTCCCTTTCTCCCCGTCCGCATCCCGGCATAACGTCCTGCTTTCCCGCTGTGAGATGCAGGCTAATTTAGCCTTTCCCCAGTTGGGGCACATTAAGATCTTTTTTTTATTTTTATTTTTTTCCCGACATTCCATCCATGGTAGATAGTGAATGGTGGAATCAAGAGATCTCTAATGCAATCCCATTGAAAAGGTACGGGCGACCCCATATTGGTAAAATTTGTTGTTGTTGTTTTTTTTACGTTTAATGATAGTCGGGGTGATGGAGCACCTTCTTATGCTACAGATCGAGGTGCAAACTGGATCATTTACACCAATGACTGGGAATGTTTCAAACACCTTTAAAATATACAGGACCCATGCCCGGCCCTCACAGGCCCGGGTTGCAGGCTGGATCCCCCGCGTGGGTGTGCAGGAGGCAGGTGATCAATGATTCTGTCTCATCATTAATGTTTCTCTCTCTCCCCCCTCTCCCTTCCTCTCTGAAATCAATAAAAAAAAAAATTAAAAAAAAAACACATTAGACCCAACCAATGAATGTTTCTCTCTTTCTCAAAATCGATCGATACTTTTTCTAAAATATATATGTATTACTCTAGCCTAAACCGTTATGGCTCAGTGGATAGAGCCTCGGCCTGCGAACTGAAGGGCCCCAGATACGATTCTGGTCAAGGGCATGTACCTTGGTCGGGGGCACATCTCCAGTGTGTGTGTGTGTGTGGGGGGGGGGGGGGAATGCAGGAAGCAGCTGATCGATGTTTCTAGCTCTCTATCCCTCTCCCTTCCTCTCTGTAAAAAATCAATAAAATATATTTAAAAAATACTAGTCTTGTAGCCAAGGGTTTTTAATTTAAAAAAATCCAAAAGGCAGTAAATATGCACTGAAACTTGACAAAATGTTTTCAATGTTGAGAGGAGTACCAAAGAAAATTCTAAAACAGACAAAGAATGAGGGGACCTAGCTCTACTAACTATCAAAACCTACTGTGATAGTCACATTGTCATTATAGTAGACCTACTGAAATACAATGGCTAATTGAAATATGATTTACTGTGTGATGTAGGAGAAATGATAACCTGACAGTGGGGGAAAATTCAATAAATATGTTGGGATAACTGGTTAGCAATTTGAAAGTAAGCAATTTAGTTATCTCACTTCATATCCTTCTACAAATTAAAGGTAAAGTGGATTAGAGACTTAAATATAAAACTAGATAATACCAAAAATGGAGGAAAATGAAGTTGCGTAACATCTGAAAAGAATATCTTAGAAGCGATAAAAATCACAAGTCAACAGTTCTATATAAAGACTTTATATTTGTAAAACCAATTTTTAAATGCGGGAACAAATAAAAATGGAAAAGTTGTTACAATATGGCAAATGGTTATATTAAAACAACTCATAAACCAACAAGAGCTACTCCCTTAGGTAAATGGGCAAAGAAACTGAATAACAAAAGAGGAAATACATCTAGGAAATGAAAAATTTTTTTAAATGTTTAAGCTCACTATTAATGGGGAAAAGCCTAATTAAAATAAAGTATTAACTTTCAAATTAAAGTATTTTCCCCTTATTAAATACAATTTTTAAAAGTGTTAGCATATCCATTTCTGACAAGGATAGCATGAAAATGTCCTCTCCTAGTTTACTGGTGAAATTATAGTTTAGAACAACCTTTTTGGAAAGCAATTTGGCTATATAACAAACTTTTTTTTTTTTTTTTAATATATAACAAACCTTTACAAAAAACGCCTAGATTCTCAGTAACCTGATTCCTGGAAATCTGTCCCTAAAGAAATCACTCAAACATATTGTAGGGAGAGGAACAGGGCGGGGGGGGGGGGAGGGAGGAGGGGACTATTTAATTTACAACAGTTTTGACACATTAATTACATAAGCTCAAAAAAGGACCAATGAATTACCCCAAAATTGGACAATGATAGAGCTATTAAATGGTAGTTGATGTTAAAAAAAAATGGTTATGAAAACTCAGTAGCAATATGGAAAGTGATTATATACAATTGAAAAAGGATAATCTCATAAACTGATGAACAAAAATAGACCCAGAGCCCTAGCCGGCTTGGCTCAGTGGATAGAGTATCAGCCTGCGGACTGAAGGGTCCCAGGTTCGATTCTGGCCAAGGGCACATGCCTGGGTTGCTGCTTGATCCCCAGTGGGGGTGTGTGCAGGAGGCAGCCGATCAATGATCCTCTCTCATCATTGATGTTTCTATCTCTCTCTCCTTCTCTCTTCCTCTCTGAAATCAATAAAGAAATATAAAAAAAAAATATATAGACCCAGAGACATAGAAACATGGAACAGACTGTCAAACCTCAGAGGGAAGGCAGGGGAGGAGATCAACCAATGAACTTGTATACATATATGCATAACCTATAGACACAGACAATAGGGTGGTGAAGGCCTGGGGGGAAAGGGGGAGGAGAGGGCAATGGGGGAAAAAGGGGACATATGTAATACTTTCAACAATAAAGATTTAAAAAAAAAAAAATGCCTGGCTGGTGTGGCTCAGTGGTTGAGCATCAACCTAGGAACCAGGATGTCACCAGTTCGATTCCTGGTCAGGGCACATGCCCAGGTTGCAGGCTCCATCCCCAGTAGGGGGCGTGCAGGAGGCAGCCAATCGATGATTCTCATCATTGATGTTTCTATCTCTCTCTCCCTCTCCCTTCCTCTCTGAAATAAAAAAAATAAAAATGCTTTGTTTAAAAAAGAAAAAAAAAAGGTGCTATCAAAAATGTGGCCTGGCAGAGTGTATCTGAGAGGTGAGGACCAGCCAGCCACACCTGGGCACAGCATCCCCAGGCAAGCAGACAGGGAGGCCAGGAGGCAGGAACCCCCAAGGTGGCAGAGACCCAGAGGAGGAATAGAGAACTGGCAGCTTCAGGGAGAGAAGAGGGCGCAGGGGACAGGAGGCCTGAGCAGGAGAGCAGAGACCCCAGCCCAGAGGAACAGGTGAGGGAGGAACGCGGAAAATACCAGGGCAGAGGAAGTAGCCTCCTCTGAGCCGCTTTGCATATGAAAGAGGGATGTTCCCCAGTTCTGCACCAAGACCAAGCCCAGTTCCTCTGACCGCGCTGGGGCACTCGCTCACCACCTGCCTCCAGGGACACAGCTGCCCTCAGGCCGTGGTTGTCATGAAACTAGGAGGCTACACTCCCACTCAGGGAGGGCCCCTCCGTGAGCCACGGCCAGGGGCCCTGATGCTAAGGGTGTGGCTGTGGATTTGGTCTTAGCACGGCTTGTTCAAAGCCAGTAAGGCTGCAGGGACTCTTCCTTGAACTCCAGAATGGAAGTCGATGGCAGAAATTCTCAGTGCGGGTGAGACCTGGGGTTACGGCTTCTCCCAGGAACCTCAGTCGTCCTGGGGATAAAGCAAAGAGACGTGAACTGAGCACATTTTAAAAATATATATATATTATTGATTTTTTACAGAGAGGAACGGAGAGGGAGAGAGAGTTAGAAACATCGATGAGAGAGAAACATCAATCAGCTGCCTCCTGCACACCCCCTACTTGGGGATGTGCCCGCAACCAAGGTACATGCCCTTGACCGGAATCGAACCTGGGACCCTTGAGTCCGTAGGCCGACGCTCTATCCACTGAGCCAAACCGGTTAGGGCATGAGCACATTTTATAAACGTCTTTAAGTCACCGGACAATAAGGCTTGACTGAGTGATGTCCCTCGCCCCCTGCCTCGGTCTCACCTCTTTATTTTTTTGTCAATCCTTACCCGAGGATATTTTTCCATTGATTTTTAGAGAGAGTGGAAGAGAGAGGGAAAGACAGAGAGAAACATCAATGTGAGAGAAGCACATCGATTGGTTGCCTCCTGCACGTGCCCTGACCAGGGCCCAGGTAGGAAAGAGCCTGAAACCAAGTATGTGCCCTTGATTGGAATCGAACCTGGGACCCTTCAGTCCGCAGGCCGACGCTCTATCCACTGAGCCAAACTGGCTAGGACTCAGCCTCACCTCTTTAGAGGTGGCCCAGGGAGTCAGTCAGCTGACATCTCCAATTGTTTCTCTGTCCAAGACTTACTTTATTTATTTATTTTTTAATATATTTTTATTGATTTCAGAGAGGAAGGGAGAAGGAGAGAGAGATAGAAACATCAATGATGAGAGAGAATCATCGATCAGCTGCCTCTTGCACGCCCTACACTGGGGATCGAGCCCATAACCCAGGCATGTGCCCTGACCGGGAATCGAATCGTGACCTCCTGGTTCATAGGTCGACACTCAACCACTGAGCCATGCCAGCTGGGCCAAGACTCACTTTATTAAGACAAATGGAAATTCAGACCCTCTAGTCTACCTGCTCTGTTTTCTCCAGCAAAGACTGTCATCTCTATCACCGAGACAAATAGCCCATTTTTCTGTGACTTTGTTTCTAAATGTTCAATTTGGGGCTTTTGACATCAATTCAAATCTTCAGGTGAAATACACTTCTGCAAAACAAATAAACGGTGAGTAGGCTGAGGTCAACTAGGGGGCTGACCAGTGGCAAGCAAAGAAAAAAAAACAACTACTAAGCACCAAGTTAGCCATTTCCCAGCCACTCTGGGCAGGGCGCCCAGAACAAAGGAGAAAGGAAATGCACATTCATTGCTTGATTGCCTCAGCCTGGCTAATAGTAGTTGCTTGGTGTGACAGTGTTTGCAGACTTGCTCTGAAGTCACATTGGTCCCTTCTGCTGTCCATTCTTTCTGTCCCTTGCTTTTTTAAAAAAATATTTGTATTGATTTCCAAGAGGAAGGGAGCGGGGGAGAAAGATGGAAACATCAATGATGAGATCATTGATTGGCTGCCTCCTGCATGCCCCACACTGGGGATTGAGCCTGCAACCCGGGCATGTGCCCTTGACCAAAATCAAACCTGGGTCCCTTCAGTCCACAGGCTGACGCTGTATCCACTGAGCCAAACCGGCTAGGGCTGTCCCTTGCTTTTATACATCTCTGGGGATTTCTTGTAGATTGGCACAGTTCAGATCCACCAAAAAGAAAGGTCCCAGGCCCTGGCCTGTGTGGCTCAGTGGATAGAGCGTCGGCCTGTGGACTAAGGGACCCAGGTTCGATTCCGGTCAAGGGCACGAACCTCGGTTGCAGGCTCCTCCCTGGCCTAGGCCCTGGTCGGGGCGCGTGCAGGAGCAACCAATCAATGTGTCTCTCTGGCATCGATATTTCTGTCTGTCTTTCCCGCTCTCTTCCACTCTCTCTAAAAATCAATGGGAAAATATCCTCAGGTGAGGACAAAAAAAAGGAAGGTCCCAGACTGTCCCCCTTCACACCTTGAAGAATTTTCCCGATGCAACACAGCCTCAGGAAGGCCACGGAGTTCCAACAAGGCTGGAGGGTCAAGTTTACACTGCTGTCTCCTTGTCCTACACACAGCCACCGCTGGTACGAACAGAACTCCTGCCACGCCCGGCCGGTGTGGCTCATCGGTTGAGCGCTGACCCAGGCACCAAGAGGTCACAGTTGCATTCCCAGTCAGGGCACAAGCCTGGGTTGTGGGCTTGATTCCCAGTAGGGGGCATGCAAGAGGCAGCTGATCAATGATTCTCTCTCATCTCTGATGTTTTTCTCTCTCCCTCTCCCTTCCTCTCTAAAAAGCAATAAAAAATATTAAAAACAGCCCTCACCGGTTTGGCTCAGTGGATAGAGCGTCAGCCTGCGGACTGAAGGGTCCCAGGTTCGATTCCGGTCAAAGGCATGTACCTTGGTTGCTGGCACATCCCCAGTGAGGGGTGTGCAGGCGGCAGCTGATCGATGTTTCTCTCTCATCAATGTTTCTAACTCTCCCTTCCTCTCTGTAAAAAATCAATAAAATATATTTTTTAAAAAATATTAAAAACACACAACCCCTGCCAAGAGGTAAACCACTCCAACGCCAGGTCCATAGTCGTTGCCCTTGACCTACCCACTCCGCATCCTCTGCCCCGTCCCCCTGCTCTCGGGTCTCTGCCGTGGCCCCTTCGGAAGACTTCCGGGCCATGATGTTGTCGGTCCACGATGCGCCCGTCTTTGCATCACCAGCGAAATTACACTTGGTCACTGTTCCAGCCTCAAGTTTGGCTAATGAATCTGAGAAAAGGAAAGAGGTTGAGTGACCTCTCTTCCTGTGGCGGAAACACAGTGGGGGGCTGGCCCATTCTACTGGGGTCCCTGCGGCCCGGGGTGAGCCATTGTTCTCTGCAGGCCTGGGTGTGGACCTCAGGGAGACCCTGGATGGGACTCCCAAGGCACCAGCTAGGAGAGGGCACCCACAGGTACCATGGGATTGGACAGCACCCCACAATCCAGGGTGTCCAGACTATTGGCCTCAGGGCACTGCCCTGGGACTTAGGAATATATCTCAAGGGGTCTTGTTCCCGCAGAGGCCAGACCTGGCTGCTCCCGGATCTCTAAGCAGGAGGGGTTTGGGGGGAGGGGAGGGTCCGCAGGCCAAATGGGAACACGTGGCCGCCGCGAGGGCTGCAATGCTCACCCACGAAGGGGCCGTCGCCTCGGGTTTTCAGCCGAACCCCAGCCCCCAGCTCCAGCTCCAGGGCCTCCATCTCTGACTCGGGCATCCAGAACGCCACGGTCTGCTCAGGCGTGAGGCTCTCGGTCAGAGCGAGCAGCTCCGGCTTATTCACCAGCAACTTCAGTGCCTCGGGCGTGAGTCTGTCCGTGTCCCCCTTGGCGTCCACCTCTGCAGGCACACAGCACAAGAGGATTGTTCCCGCTGTAGGACCAGCACTGAGGCCCTAGCCAATGCGGCTCAGTGGATAGAGCGTGAGCCTGCCGACCGAAGGATCCCGGGTTCGATTCCGGTCAAGGGCACATACCTCAATTGCAGGCTCCCCCCTGGCCCCATGCAGGAGGCAGCCAATCAATGTGTTTCTCTCACATCAATGTTTCTCTCTGTCTTTCCCTCTCTCTTCTACTCTCCCTAAAAATCAATGGAAAAATATTCTCGAGTGAGATTAAAAACAAATAAATTAGCCCTAACCCCGGTTTGGCTCAGTGGATAGAGCATTGGCCTGTGGACTGAAAGGTCCCAGGTTCGATTCCGGTCAAGGGCATGTACCTTGGTTGCGGGCTCATCCCCAGTAGGAGGTGTGCAGCAGGCAGATGATCGATGTTTCTCTCTCATCGATGTTTCTAACTCTCTATCCCTCTCCCTTCCTCTCTGTAAAAAATCAATAAAATATATTTTTAAAAAAACACCAAAAAAACAAAATCAAATAAATTTTAAAAATAAAAAGACCATGCCAAAACCGGTTTGGCTCAGTGGATAGAGCGTCGGCCTGCGGACTGAAAGGTCCCAGGTTCGATTCCAGTCAAGGGCATGTACCTTGGTTGCGGGCACATCCCCAGTAGGGGGTGTGCAGGAGGCAGCTAATCGATGTTTCTCTATCATCGATGTTTCTAGCTCTCTATCCCTCTCTCTTCCTCTCTGTAAAAAATCAATAAAATATATTTTAAAAAAAAAATAAATAAATAAATAAAAAGACCAGCACTGAGGGAGCCGCCAGGTGAGGAGTGAGCCCATTCCTCCAGGAATCATCAAGGAGCTCACAGAGGAGGAGGTCAGGCATGTGCTCTGGGCCTGGCTCATGGTGGATGCTCATTAAATGTGCAGAGAATTGCCCGGCTGGTGTGGCTCAGTCCTTGAGCATCAACCCATTAACCAGGAGGTCACGGTTTGATTCCCAGTCAGGGCACATGCCTGGGTTGTGAGCTTGATCCCCAGTAGGGGGCGTGCAGGAGGCAGCCGATCCATGATTCTCTCTCATCATTAATGTTTCTATCTCTCCTTCTCCCTTCCTCTCTGAAATCAGTAAAAATAAAGAAATCCTATCTAATAAAGAGGGAATATGCAAATTGACCATCACACCATCACAAAGATGGTGGTGCTCAGTCCCCTCAACCTCGCCGGAGTCCCACAGTCCTTTCAGCCCAGCTGCGGGGGCAACAGGCGCATAGAGCTGCCAGACCAGCCCTCAGCCCCCCAGGCGCCTAGGGCCAGCCCGAGGCACAGGCAAGCCTTGGACGTCGGCTGCCCAGCCGCCCAGGGCTAGCCCGAGGCACAGGCAAGCCTGGATGGCAGCTGCCCAGCCGCCCAGGGCTGCCTGAGGCTTGTGCTGCTGGCAGTGGCAGCAGCAGAGGTGTGATGGGGCATTGCCTTCCCCTGATCGCCGGGTCGCCTCCTGCCCCTGAGGGCTCCTGGACTGTGAGAGGGGGCAGGCTGGGCTGAGCGACCCCGCCTCCAGTGCATGAATTTTCATGCACCGGGCCTCTGGTAAATAAATAAATGTTCAGCCCTATCTGGTTTGGCTCAGTGGATAGAGTGTCAGCCTTCGGACTGAAGGGTCCCGGGTTCAATGCCAGTCAAGGGCACGTACAGGTTGCAGGTTTGATTCCTGGTCCTGGTTGGGGCACATGCGGGAGGCAACCAATCAAATGTGTTTCTCTCACATCGATGTTTCTCTTTGTCTCTTCCCCTCTCCGCTCTCTAAAAATCAATGGGAAAAATATCCTTGGGTGAGGGTTAACCACAACAACAACAACCATGTTCAGAGAATGAATGAGCTGTGAAAAGCACAAATGAATGCAATGACAGAGGGATGGATGGATGCCGCGCAACCTCAAAACCTTCCCACACAGGGGTAGATAGCAGAGGTCCCGCTGCTGCCAAAACCGGGAAGAGAAATGACATCTGAAGGGCCCAGGACCCAAACGAGAATTTTGGCAGGAAAGTGGAGGCCCCAGGGCCCTGGCCTGGGCTCTGTACCAAGGCAGTGAGAGCCCAGAGCCAGGTTCATGGACGATTCTGCCAGACTGAGGGGGGGGTTGGGGGGTGGGCACTGGGATCATCTGAGTGAACAGGGTACAGGAAGGAGTCCAGCCGGGGGCCCTCAGGCCAGACATGGGCTAGCTTGACTTGGTAGTTGAGTCGACCTATGAACCAGGAGATCCAGGTTTGATTTCCCTCAGGGCACATGCCCAGATTGCAGGCTTGATCCCCCCAGTAGGGGGCGTGCAGGAGGCAGCTGATCCATGATTCTCTCTCATCACTGATGTCTATCTCTCCCTACCTCTCCCTTCTTCTCTGAAATCAATAAAAATATATTTAGAAATAAATTTTAAAAAATAGAGTCAATCATGCTGAAAAGACCCTTTCTCGGGCCACAGGGCCGGAGAGAGGAGGGGAGAGGGCCAGAGGTACCTACTGTAGGATGACATGAGGAAGCCCGTGTTCACCTTCCTGGTGGCACTGAAGTTGGGCTCGATTTCATTTCCCTTGGGGTCGAACTTCCGGCGATGGATGTGACTGGGCCGGACGTACAGCACATAGTAGCGCTCCTAGGGGCAGGCAGAGAGTTAGGGGGCTGCTCCACTCCCCCTCCTGCACCCCCAATACACACACACATTCCCTGCAGGGCTCCACACAGCCCTCCCCAAACTCACTCTCTACCCTGGAACCCCACCCTCAGCTCCAAAAATATTCAAGCTGCGCAGATCCCTACTCCAATACTGATCCATTCGTCCACCCATACGTACACCCGTTCATTCATTCACATGCTTTGTTTTGTTTTGATATATTTTTATTGATTTCAAAGAGAGGAAGGGAGAGGGAGAGAGAGATAGAAATACCAATGATAGCCATAGCCGGTTTGGCTCAGTGGATAGAGCGTCGGCCTGCCGACCAAAGGGTCCCAAGTTCAATTCCGGTCAAGGGCATGTACCTCAGTTGCAGGCTGCTCCTTGGCCCGGGCCCTGGTCGGGGCTCGTGCAGGAAGCAACCAATTGATGTGTTCCTGTCACATCTATATTTCTCTATTCCACTCTAAAAATCAATGGAAAATATACTTAAGTGAAGATTAAAATTAAATGAATAAATAAATCTCATTAAAAAATATATCAATGAGCCCTGACTGGTTTGGCTCAGTGGATAGAGCATCGACCTGCGGACTGAATGGTCCCAGGTTCGATTCTAGTCAAGGGCATGTACCTTGGTTGCAGGCACATCCCCAGTGGTGGGCGTGCAGGAGGCAGCTGATTGATGTTTCTAACTCCCTATCCCTCTCCCTTCCTCTCTGTAAAAAATGAATAAACTATATTAAAAAAAAATATATATATATATATATATATATATATATCAATGATAAGAGAGAATCATTGATCGGCTGCCTCCTGCACACCCCCTAGTGGGGATGGAGCCTGCAACATGGGCATGTGCCCTGACCGGGAATCGAACCGTGACCTCCTGGTTCATATGTCAACGCTCAACCACTGAGCCACACGGGATGGCCCATTCACGTGTTTAGTAGCGTATCACCACACACAATGAACCAGGCTAGACGTCCATGAGAGGGTAGGCCCACAGCCTGACCCCAAGGTCCCCCACAGCCAAGACAGAAAGTATACACAGACAGCCCCAACCCGAGGGTCCCTCAAGGTCCCCAAATACCACGCAGCAGGCGTGGCAGCAGCCAAGATGCCCTGGAAAGGCGCTGACAGGGAGATGTGACTGAGGGCAGCCTAGCCTCACTTCCCCTGTCGCATGGGGACAACGTGATGTCTGCTCTCAGGAATGTCGCACGGGTTCAGTGAGAGAACGCAGGAGCAAGCACAGCAGAAAGCATGAAGACTCTGTAGTGCCGGCTGCAGCTGCTCCAATCAAAGCAGGCGGCAAAATGCTCCAGGGACCGAAGAAGAGGGACGCTCCAGGGAGAAACAGGGAAGGAAAGCGAGGCCCCGAAGGTGGAGCAACCGGCAACCGGCAAGGCACTAAATCTGTTCCCTGAGCCCGGCCAGCGTGGCTCAGTGGTTGAGCATCGACCGATGAACCAGGAGGTCACGGGTCGATTCACAGTCAGGGCACATGCCTGGTCTGCAGGCTCGATCCCCAGTAGTGGGTGTGCAGGAGGCAGCCGGTCGATGATTCTCTCTCTCCCTCTCCCTTCCTCTCTGAAATCAATAAAAATATATTTTAAAATCCTATATAATAAAGAGGTAATATGCAAATTAACCCCCATGCACTCACAAAGATGGCTGCCTATGACCAGGCCGGCAGGGGGGTTAGTGAGGGACGACCAAATGACTGAACAGCAGGCTGCGTGAGGCGACCAGGGGGCCTTCAGGAGCGATCAGGCTGGCAGGGGGGCAGTTGGGGGTGACCAAGCCAGCAGGAGGGGCAGTTGGGAGAGACCAGGCCACCAGGGGGGGAGTTAGGGGCAACCAGGCTGGCAGAGGGGGGCAGTTGGGGGCAACCAGGCTAGCAGGGTGGGCAGTTGGGGGCAACCAGGCTGGCGGGGGGGGGGGGCAGTGAGGGGCGACTAGGCTGGCAGGGGGGGAGAGTTGGGGACAACTAGGCTGGTGGGGGGGGGTGGCAGTTAGGGGTGTTCAGGCCAGCAGGAGAGGGAGCAGTTAGGGGTGACCAGGCAGGCAGGCAGGTGAGTGATTAGGAGCCAGCGGTCCAGGATTGTGAGAGAGATGTCCAACTGCCAGTTTAGGCCCGAGGGGTCCCGAATTAGAGAGGGTGCAGGCTGGGCTATGGGGACCCCCCCCCCCCCCCGCACCGTGCACGAATTTCATGCACCGGGCCTCTAGTCCTATATAATAAAAACCTAATATACTAAGTGTTCAACTGTTTGTTCAACCATTGGACCAGTCGCTATGATGTGCACTGACCACCAGGAGGCAGATGCTCAGACCGGTAGGTTAGCTTGCTGCTGGGGTCCAGCCAATCGGGACTGGGCAAGATGTGCCAGACACGCCCTGGAGCCCTCCCTCCCCGGCTGGCCAACCTCCTGAGGTCCCTCCCTGGCCCCGATAGTGCACTGGTGGGGTCCCTCAGCCTGGCCTGCGTGCTCTTGCAATCCGGGACCCCTTGGGGGGATGGATGTCGGAGAGCTGGTTTCGGCCGATCCCCGCAGGCCAGGCCGAGGGACCCCACAGGTGCACCGGGCCTCTAGTAAATAAATGAAATAAACCTCTTCCATCAGAAGGCCACGGGACCTCTTCCAAGGGCTTTGCAGCCCACTCCACACCCACAGCCTTAGTCCCGAACCATTCACCTCACCTCACCCCTGCCTGCACTCAACCCTCCCAACCTCCACCCCAAACACACCACTTGGGTTCAGGGCCTGGTCTGTCTTCTCAGAAAGAACCCAGACCCTCCCATCTGTCCACAGCCTAGCGCGCTGTATCGGATCCCGTTCCACTCGGTGGCCTCTTTCGGCTGCTAATCTCCCGACCCACCTCCCACCGGAGTCCCTCAAGGAGGAACGAGCTGGACCCAAGACTTGGCACTGACTGAGCCAAGCACGGGGAGGATCCTTGGTGGGTGAGGACCGTGGGGCCGGTGTCTGTTCCTGCAGGTGCCCCCAGCATCCTCACCTTCCTGCCATGGGCGTCCGAGATGCTGTGCCGAGATACATCAACCAGTTCTCCCTCCAGCAGGACACCATTTCCCCTGGGATGGGAGGAGAGAGAGGGATCAGCTGGTTCTGCCAGTCGTCAGGAAAGAGCCACCAGTTCCAGGCCCAGGTCAGAGTCTGCACCGGGACTGAGGCAACTCCCATGTGTATGAGCAGCCCCCTTTCCTGTGCTTCCCACGTGGGGCCTCCATTCCTTTGAGGGTCCCAAAGGTTGGGGTGCTGCTCAGGGGGTAGGAGGGAACCTTGTCAGGCTGTAAGGCCAAACTACGGTCCCTCCTGCAGGGAGAACTGTAACCAGGGACTCAGTCTTCCTATCTACAAAATGGGAGAGTAACAGTCATCTCACTCTGCTTCTATGGTGATGACATAAGATCATGTATGTGAAGGTGTTTGGTAAACTAATCAGTGCTTAATAAGTATAAAAGATTTTACTTTTTTATTTAACCAAATTAGGAGGGGTGCCTAAGTTGCTATAAAGTATCTTTCCTGCCTTGGCGAGGTAGTTGGGTTGGTTAGAGCAAGGTTGCACGTTTGATCCCGGGTCAGGGCCTATATAAGGACCAATCGCCCTAGCTGGTTTGGCTCAGTGGATAACATCTTCGGCCTGCTGACTGAAGTGTCCCGGGTTCAATTCCAGTCAAGGGCACATGCCCGGGGTTGTGGGCTCGATCCCCAGTCGGGGGCATGCAGGAGGCAGCTGGCCAATGATTCTCTCTCATCATTGACGTTTCTGTCTCTCTCCCCTCTCCCTTCCTCTCTGAAATCAATAAAAATATTTTTTTTAAAAAAGAATCAGCCAATGAATAAATAAGTGGAACAACAAATTGATGCTTATCTCTCTCAAGTCAATCAATAAATTAAAAAAAATAAAATCTTGGGGGTGGGATGAGGGCATGGGACAGGGGGAAGGGGAGGCTGGGGGAAGGTCAATTGGGGGGAAAAACGGAGATATGTGTACTACTATATGTAATACTTTAAACAATAAAAAATGAAAGAAAAGAAAGAAAAAAATTTAAAAAGTCTTATAAATAAAAAAATAAAAAATAAATAAAATCTTTCCCTTTTCACCTGTTTAAAGCACTCTCACATTCCTGTTCTCATGGCCACTTTGGAGGCAAAGAAGCCCCCAGTCCAGATCGCGGGGTTCCCGCTGAGAGGAGCTGGACCCCACTTCCTGATTCCACTTTTCACGAAAGCAGAAGCTGTGGGTTTCCTGTTCGGGGAACCCACAGACATGGGAGAGGAGTGGGGGGTGCAAAACATGGCAACTGGCTGTACCTAAGTGCCCCTATCACCCCCCTCACCCCTCAAGAGGCCCGTTCGTTCTCACAACTTCTGGGTCCCTCTGGGCAGGCCTGGACCTCCCATCCCACACCCGCCCGTGGTTCTCACTCTGGACTCTGGATCCGGTGCAACCCGTGCCCGGGCCAGAAGGAAGGCTCGGCAAGCTGGCAAGTGGCTGCCAGGGGGTGGGGTGGAGGCCAAGATCGTGAGAACCCAGCACCCACTTTTGAGCCATGTTTGGGGGGTCGAGACCCAACCCTCTCCAAGGATCTGGGGGAGAGCAGGGGCGCTTTAAACCGATCGATCGGTGTCAGGGGGTGCGTCCCGCCAGCGGGCCAAGGGGGGCGCGCGGGAGGAGCTTTGGCACCGCCTGCTTTTCCTCCCTCCGGCCCGCGCCCAGGGGACCCCACCCGATCCAGGGGCCCCAGGTTCAAGCCGGGCGGGCGGGAGGCCCGGCGGAGGCGCGGGGAGGGGCGCGCGGGTGTTACCCCTGGTGGGCGGCCGGCTCCCAGGCCCCGCGCAGCTGTGCGCTCCGCACCGCCTTGTTCCGGAGCGCGCTGTCCTGGTAGATGCGGCTCATTCTCCCCAGGCCAGGCCGCTGTGCCGGGAACCGGGACCGGGACCGGGACCGGGACCGGGACCGGGAGCAGAGACTAGCGATTCCCGCTGCGGTTCCGGGAAGGCCGCGGCGCCGGGAGTTCCTGGGCGGGACCTAAAGGGGCCGAGCCTCATTCCTGCCCTGGGACCATGCGCGCCGGGAGGGGGCATCTGGGAAGACCCTGGGCTGGGGCCCTAGCACTTCCTTCCTTTTTCTCTCCCTATTCCTGTTAACGGGAGAGAGACCCCTGCCCCAACACACGCACAGAGAAATGGAGGCCCAGAGATCCTGTAGGATCAGCTCTGAAAGAACGGGTTTCCAGAGAACAGGAATGGAGAAAAGGGAGAAGCCCTTGTGGGGAGGGGGGCGGGGGGGCGGTGGTTGGCGCCGAAGCTGCACTTGGGGCCCCGCTCCAGGTCCCACAATGGCTGAGGTTCCTGGGGTCTGCGATGCAGGAACCTAGGGTTGGGTGTCAGATCCGGGACTCACCGAGGTTGGAACCCCAGCTGTGCGCCCCAGCTGTGCGCGCTTGGACAAGTTCCTCAATCTCTGAGCCTGTGATTTCTCCTCTGTAAAATGGGGGTTAGGCCCCAGCTGGTTAGGCTCAGTGGATAGAGCATCGGCCTGCGGACTGAAGGGTCCCAGGTTCCATTCCGGTTCAGGGCACATGCCTGGGTTGCTGAATGGATCCCCAGCAGGGGGCGTGCAGGAGGCAGCCGATCCATGATTCTCTCTCATCATTGACGTTTCTCTCTCCCTCTCCCTTCCTCTCTGAAATCAATAAAAATGTATTTTTAAAAATAAAATAAAATAAAATAAAATGGGGTTAGTATCAGGGAGGCTGTAAAGAGTAATAAACTCGTCCGAGCTGGTGTGGCTCAGTGGGTAGAGCATCGTCCTGCGGACTGAAGGGTCCCAGGTTCGATTCCTGGTCAGGGCACATGCCGGGTTGCAGGCAGGAGACAGCCGATCCATGATTCTCTCTCATCATGGATGTTTCTCTCTCCCCCTCTCCCTTCCTCTCTGAAATCAGTAAAAAATATATATTAAAAAAAAGAGTAATAAACTCGCTCCAGAACACAGCACTGCCCCTCTCTGTCCTCCCTTGACATTCCTGGACCCAGGCTCCCCACTGCCCTTTGTCCAAACATGTCCCCTTCAGGGTGCACTGACACTCCAACCAACTGAGCCACCAGACAGGGCTGACCCACAGGACAGGGCTGGAGTCGTGTGTGTGTGTGTGTGTGTGTGTGTGTGTGTGTGTGTGTGTGTGTTTGTTAATCCCCACCCAGGATGTTTTTCCATTAATTTTTTTTTATTTTTAGAGAGAGGGAAAGACCGAGAGAAACGTAGATGTGAGAGAAACACATCGATTGGTTGCCTGCAACCCAGGTACACTTGACTGGATCACTCCCCGACCACTGAGCCAAACCGACCAGGACAGTTGGGAGGAGCCTGCAACCCAGGGGTACAGGATATAAACACCAATGATGAGAGAGAATCTGGATCGCTGACCCGGGACCCTTTGGTCCACAGGTTTGACGCTGACCTATCCACTGAGCCGACACACTCTATCCAACCAGCTAGGGCTTTTTTTTTTTTTTTTTTAAGTGAGAGAGAGAAAGAGAGACATTGATGGGCTACCTCCTGCATGCCCTGCATTAGGGATTGAGACCGAAACCTGGGCGTGTGCCCTGACCAGGAATCGAACAGGCAACCTCTTGATGGGGTCGGCGCTCAACCACTGAGCCAGACAAGCTGTGCTGGAGTCTTAGGTCTTTTTTGTTTTTTTTATTTAATATATTTTATTGATTTTTTACAGAGAGGAAGGGAGAAGGATAGAGAGTTAGAAACATCAATGAGAGAGAAACATGGATCAGCTGCCTCCTGCACACCTCCTACTGGGGATGTGCCCGCAGCCAAGGTACATGCCCTTGACCGGAATCGAACCTGGGACCCTTGAATCCGCAGGCCGACACTCTATCCACTGAGCCAAACCGGCTAGGGCAAGTCTTAGGTCTTTATGCCTCAGATCACATCTTAGCAGATCTGACAGCGTCTGTCTCGTCTTGACAAAGTCTGGTGGTTCCAGAGCTAGAATGCCCAAGGGCCACAAATGCAGCGAAATTTCCTGAAGGAAACACACACACACACACACACACACACACACACACACACACACACACACGGCACAGAGCCAAAGACGCACAACAAAGAAAGCACTCAGGAGAGAAGACACCCTGTAAAATAAGATGTCAGAAGAAGAACTAAACCTATCCATCACGTGGCATCAATAAATGCAAACAGGGCGAGCCTTGTTCGGAAGGAAAATCCGTGATGGGCCTTCGTATCCGATAGCTCGTCCTGCCGAATCACAGCCCCTCGGCCTCACAGGGGCTTGGACGCACCCTGTCCCCGCCACTCCGCCGTGGCGACCAGCTCTGCGTGGGCTCCACCGGCTGCGGGCAGAAGCCATCCTCCACGCCTCACCTTATGGCCATGCCACACCACTTGCCCCCTCAGACATCCGGTCCCCAGGGTGCTCCTTACAAGAGCACTCTCCGGAGAGGCCTGAGAAATTGCACTGCCTATTGTTCCAGTGGCCAAAGGGACATGATTGCTAATGGTAAGTGGGTGGTGATAACCCCTGGCATGAAGTGGCATCAGAATTACTCGGGTGTGGCCCTAGCCGATTTGGCTCAGTGGATAGAGCGTCAGCCTGCGGACTGAAGGGTCCTGGGTTCGACTGCGGTCAAGGGCACATGCCCGGGTTTCCGACTCGATCCCCAGGAGGGGGCGTGCAGGAGGCAGCCGATCCGTGATTCACATCATTGATGTTTCTATCTCTCTCTCCCTCTCCCTTGCTCTCTGAAATCAATAAAAATACTTTTAAAAACATTACTTAGGTGTTGCCTGGCTGGTGTGGCTCAATGATTAAGCATCAACCTAGGAACCAGGAAGTCACAGTTCGATTCCCGGTCAGGGCACATGCCTGGGTTGCGGGCTCGATCCCCAGTGGGGGGCGTGCAGGAGGCAGCTGATCCATGATTCTCTCTCATCATTGATGTTCTATCTCTCTCTCCCACTTCCTTCCTCTCAGAAATGGGTAAAAATATCCTATCTAATAAAACAGTACTATGCAAATCATCACTCCGCTACACTCACAAGCCACGCCCACCAGCCAATCAGAAAGCAAATATGCAAATTACACCTAACCAAGATGGCTGCAGCCTCAGAGAGCAGCGGTTGTTGGAACTGGGATATTGGAGCTGAAGATCAGAGGGGAAGATCAGAGCCAGCGGGGGGTCCCCCACAGGTGATCAGAGCCAGCTGGGGGTCCCTCCCAGGGCCCGAGCCTCAGCCAGAGGCTTGCGGCATTGGCTGGGGACAGAGCTGGGCCATTGGAACCAGCTGGGGTCCCCTGCAGTGATTGGAGCCAGCTGGGGGTGGAGCCCCGCGATGGGAGACAGCTAGGGGTCCCTGCCCAGAGCCCGAGCCTCAAACAGAAGCTTGAGGCCTTGGCCTTGGATGGAGCGGGCGATAGAGCCAGCTGGGGGTCCCTGCCCAGGGCCCGAGCCTTGGCCAGAGGCTTGCAGCCTTGGCCGTTGGGACGGAGCCTGGCGATCGGAGCCTGGCGATTGGAGCCAGCTGGGGGTCCCTGCCCAGAGCCCAAGCCTCGGCCAGAGGCTTGCAGCCTTGGCCTTGGATGGAACCGAGCGATAGAGCCAGCTGGGGGTCCCTGTGGGCGATCGGAGCCAGCTGGGGGTCCCTGCCCAGAGCCCAAGCCTCTGCCAGAGGCTTTAGGCCTTGGCTGGGGGTGGAGCCCGCGAGCGGAGCCAGCTGGGGGTGCCTGCAGGCGATTGGAGCCAGCTGGGGGTCCCTGCGGGTGATCGAAGCCAGCTGGGGGTCCCTGCCCAGGGCCCGAGCCTCAAACAGAGGCTTGCGGCCTTGGCTGGGGGTGGAGCCAGATGGGGGTCCCTGCCCAGGGCCCGAGCCTCAAACAGAGGCTTGAGGCCTTGGCCAGGGGCAGAGCCTGGCCATTGAGCCAGCTGGGGGTCCCCTACCAAGGGCTGGAGGCTTTAGGCCTTGGCAGGGGCGGAGCCGGAGATCATAGGAGATAGGTGTGAACTACAGAGGAAATACCTTTTCTGACTGCTCATTGGCTAAGCTCCCTGTATGCCACTGGTAATATTCTTAGTAACTTGGGTATAAGAATCCACAAAGGTGGTCTAGGGCTTTTCCACCACACTCCTGGGGAAAAAAACGAACGTCTGCTGCTGGAGGGCTAAGAAATGTCATAACCTGCCCTACACGGTTTGGCTCAGTGGATAATGCCTAGGTTTGCCAACCGCAGAGTCCAGGTTAGATTCTGATCAAGGGCATGTACCTAAGTTGCAGGCTCCTCCCTGGCTGGGGCCCAGGTCAGGGCTCATGAAGGAGGCAAGCAATCTAAGTATTCCTCTCACTTTGATGTTTCTCTCTGTCTTTCCCCTTCTCTTTCACATTCTCTAAAAGTCAATGGAAACATATACTCAGGTGAGGATAAAAAAAAAAAAAAAAAAAAGAAAGAAAGAAATGTTATATTCTATGAAAGACACATCTTGAAAATGCCTAAAGAAAGTTGTCATTTTTTCTTGGTGAAGGGACTGGAGTCCGTGTTGATGAAAAAACCTTGGTGGCTGCGGTGACTTGCAGTGGCTCCAGCAGCGGGGTGATGGGGCTGGTGCCTTTCCCTGATCAGCCTGGTTGTCTCTCACAAAGGGAGGCCAGACTGCGGCTCAGGCCCACTCCTTATGGGGAGCGGGCCTAAGCCGTCAGTAGGACATCCCCTGAGGGCTCCCAGTATGTGAGAGGGGGCAGGCTGGGCTGAGGAGACCCTCCCCCCAGTGCACGAATTTCGTGCACCGGGCCCCTAGTATAAAAAAGAAAAGAACAAGAACCAGAGGCAGGAACAAGCTGAGAGCGCCAAGGGCCACAATGCTGGCCAGTCCAGCCAGGGTACAGATGACATCTGAGTGGCACAAAGGGCTCAGAATTTGTATTTTACTCTAAAAACATGTTCTTGTTGCCGAAAACGGTTTGGCTCAGTGGATAGAGCGTCAGCCTGCGGACTGAAGGGTCTCAGGTTCGATTCCGGTCAAGGGCATGTACCTTGGTTGCTGGCACATCCCCAGTAGGGGGTGTGCAGGAGGCAGCTGATGGATGTTTCTCTCTCATTGATGTTTCTAACTCTCTATCCTCCTCCCTTCCTCTCTGTGAAAAATCAATAAAATATATTTTTAAAAATAAATAAATAAAAACATGTTCTTGTTGTGAAAAAAAGGAGGATACAGAGGTACACCAATGCATTTCTTCTTTCATAATGTGCTGGTTTGTGCACAGAATATTTCTGGAAGGAGAAAGAAGAAGCAGATCGCGGTGGCTGCCTCAGGGACTGGAGCTCCTCCGGCGTGGGAAGGAGATGTGTGTTTCATAGCGTGGCTTTTTATGCTCTTTGATATTTTTACCATGTACATGAATTACTTTTCCAATTAAAAACTAGTTAATTTTTTAAACTGTGGAAACATCTTAATATTCTATCTCAGTTGTAATCAGAGAGATGCAAATGAAAACATCATGGAAATAACATTTTTTTAGGAAGGACTTCAAAACGAATAAAGCTCACAGCTGATGAGGATATGAGAAAATGAACTCCGGTACTGTCTGCATGTTTCATTCACGGAAATGAGCATATATGTAAGTCATGGAGTTACCATAAGTTATATATAAGTTATAATACGAGCTAATTCTTCTTCATCTATAAGTGCTCCTCATAGTCCCTCCTCCCTCCCCGATTTTTCATTATATTCAGAGAGAAAAAGATAGAAACATCAATGATGAGAGAGAATCATTGATAGGCTGCCTCCTGCACAACCTCTACTGGGGATTGAGCCTGCAACCCCGGGAATGGGCCCTTGACTGGAACCAAACCGTGACCTCCTGTTTCATAGGTTAAGGCTCAACCACGGAGCTACACCAGCCGGGCGAGACATGGTTTTCTTCACTCATCATTATACTGTCCAGATTTGAAGTGGTTGTTACCTGAAGCCATAGTTCTTTCATTTTCACAGCTGTATGATAGTCTATTTGAACACTAGGGGCACAGTGCATGAATTCGTGCACCCTGAAAGGAACTGTGGGCCGAGAGGCTGTGGTGGGCACAGGGGTGGGTCTCGGCCCATCCTCCGTGCCCCTGCTTGGCCCCTCCCACCAGGCCCCTGGGCCCCTGTCTGCTGGCAGCCCCACTCCCACTGCTGCTGCCCCCACATGCTGGCCTCCACTGATGGCTCTGCTGATGGCACGGAACGATTGGCACTGGCACCAGCAGCAGGTTCGAGCGGGGCTGGTGCCCCGATTGCCCCTCAGGAGCAGGGGGAGGTGAAGAAGCCCTCAGGAGTGATCAGGGCTGGCACTGGGCACCGGCAGTGGGTGCGAGCGGGGCCGGTGCCAGCAGCAGGTGCCAGTGCCAGGCGGGGCTTTGGCACATGAGAGCTAAGAATTTTCAGTAACCACCAGAGGCCTGCCCTGATGACAGCCACCAGTGCTCCACCTTGGTCTGGCGCCCCTGCTCACCTGCTCCACCATCCCATCGCGGCCGATGCCTGCCATGTTCCATGTGCTCCCCCTGGTAGTCAGCGCACATCATAACGACTGGTTGTTTAGCTGTTTGGTTGTTCTGCAGTTTCGTCTATTTGCATATTAGCCTTTTATTATATAGGATACTAAAGTTTATTCATTCATTCATTCATTCATTCATTCATTCTCCTATTTCCTACCCACTCAGGAGGACTGGGAAGGGGTGTGTGTGTGTGTGTGTGTGTGTACACGCGCATGCACATGTATTCTAACAGTGAGAGTTCAACCTTCATCCTCTCCAGTGGAAAGTCAACAGACAGTGACTAAATCTGAGAAATCAAGACGGAGCAATACGTGCATGCGGGTGAGAGATAGAGAAGAAAATATGCACAGGATCCGCTAAAGGAGGGAAAGTGGTTTCCGCTGCGGAGAAGGAAATGGTGGGGGGAGGTGGAGGAGATGCTGTTTTTCATAACGAGACTTCCACAATGATTGGGCTCTCACCTTAAGTGCACATATGACACCGAGAAAAGGCGAAAACAGGAGGGTAACCACCAGCATAACAAAGATAGGATCTCGGGCTTGCAAACCATCATTGGGGGGCGGGGGGGAGGGAATAAAGAAATGTGATTAATCCAACAAATGGTAGGAAAAGAAACGGAAAAAAGAAAACAATTTAAAGAAGTGTATTAGTTCTGTTAGAAAAAAAAAAAGGATATTAGTTGCCTCATGCTGCTAACATAGATTATCACAAACTTGGTGTCTTAAAACAACACACACTGCCCTAACCGGTTTGGCTCAGTGGATGGAACGTCGGCCTGCGGACTGAAAGGTCCCGGGTTCGATTCCGGTCAAGGGCATGTACCTTGGTTTTGGGCACATCCCCAGTAGGAGGTGTACAGGAGGCGGCTGATTGGTGTTTCTCTCTCATCGATGTTTCCAATTCTCTATCCCTCTCCCTTCCACTCTGTGAAAAGTCAATAAAATATATTAAACAAACAAACAAACAACAAATAGGAATTTTTAAAAAACACATTTATTAGCTTATAGTGTTTTTTACTTTTATTTTTTTAATATATTTTATTGATTTTTTACAGAGAGGAAGGGAGAGGGATAGAGAGTTAGAAACACAAATCAGCTGCCTCCTGCACACCTCCTACTGGGGATGTGCCCGCAACCAAGGTACATGCCCTTGACCGGAATCGAACCTGGGACCTTTCAGTCCAAAGGCCGACGCTCTATCCACTGAGCCAAACCGGTTTTGGCCTTATAGTGTTTTTTAAATATAATTCATTCTTTTATTTATTTTTTTAAAATATATTTTTATTGATATCAGAGAGGAAGGGAGGGGGAGAGAGAGATAGAAACATCAATGATGAGAGAGAATCATCGATCAGCTGCCTCCTGCACACCCCCTACTGGGGATTGAGCCCGCAACCCGGGCATGTGCCCTTGGCCGGAATCGAACCCGGGACCATTCAGTCTGCAGGCCGACGTCCTATCCACTGAGCCAAACTGACTAGGGTGAACTTTCATACTATTTTTTAACAAACTATTAAAGGAAAAGAATTTACAAACCTAAACTTTTCCATTCAGCCAAACTTTCATCCAAATACAAGGGTCTGACGAAAAATGTCATGAAGCCTATATATTAGGCCTGAGAAGGTTTGCCATAGCAAGTTTCATACTAGAACATAAAATATTTAAAAAGTAGAAGGGCCCTAACTGGTTTGGCTCAGTGGATAGAGCGTCAGCCTGCGGACTGAAAGGTCCCAGGTTCGATTCCAGTCAAGGGCATGTACCTTGGTTACAGGGACATCCCCAGTAGGGGGTGTGCAGGAGGCAGCTGATTGATGTTTCTCTCTCATCGATGTTTCTAACTCTCTATTCCTCTCCCTTCCTCTCTGTAAAAAATCAATAAAATATATTTTTTTAAAAAAGAGTAGGAGGGACAAACTAATAGATGCTATGAGCGCAAAAACAGGGGTCCACCGAAAGGAGGTGAAACCTGGCGTGAGCTGAGAGATCATAGGGGTTCATGTGGGGGAGGTGACCCTTTGTGGGGAGACAGAGCCCAAGAGAGAGAAGGAAGGTGTCTATGGAGGAGAGTGGCAAATGCAATAACAGATTAGCTACGTACAAGGGGATTAATCCTATAACTTATCAAAGACAATGGAAATCAAGTTTCACCAGGTCAGAGAAGGGAGTTACAAATATGCAAGGGGGTGGGGGGGTGGCTACAATATTCCCTGTAGGGCTGGAGTGCAATTCCAGGTGTCCTGTGAACGCATGGTTTTCAATACAGATAAAGAAATAGAGACAGCCTGGCTGGTGTAGCTCAGTGGTTGAGCATCGACCCACGAACCAGGAGGTCACTGGTTTGATTCCCGGTCAGGGAACATGCCTGGGTTGGGGGCACGATACCCAGTGGGGAATGTGCAGGAGGCAACCAATCCATGATGTTTCTCTCTCATCAGTGTTTCTCTCTCTCTCTCACTTTCTCTCTCTAAAAAAAAAAAAAAAAATCAATAAAACATATTTTAAAAAAATAAATAGATATAATAGAAGCTTGTCTATAGATTTATATGTACATTAGAGGCCCGATGCGGAAATTTGTGCAAGAGTAGGCCTTCTGTCCTAGCTGGTTTGGCTCAGTGGATAGAGTGTCAGCCTGGAGACTGAAGGGACCCAGGTTCGATTCCGGTCAAGGGCATGTACCTTGGTTGAGGGCACATCCTCAGTGGAGGGTGTGCATGAGACAACTGATAGATGCTTCTCTCTCATCGATGTTTCTAACTCTCTATCCCTCTCTCTTCCTCTCTGTAAAAAAATCAATAAAATACATTAAAAAAAAAAAAAAAAAAGAGTAGGCCTTCCTTCCCCTGGCTGCCGGCACCGGCTTCCCTCCTGCACCTGGGACCCCGGCGGCCCTCAAAGCCCGGCTTCGGCATTGGGTCTAATTAGCATATTACACTTTTATTATTATACTAGTAGCCCCTTGCAGGAAGATTCCTGCAATAGGGCTTCCTGCTGCGCTCTCCCCGGCCCCGCCTGCCTTCTCCACCGGCCCCGCCTGCCTGCTTCTCCGCAGCTTCACTCCCTTCTGCAGCGCTTGACTTCTTCCTACGCTGTCTTGATATGCAAATTACCCGCCATCTTGGTTGGGTTAATTTGCATACTCGCCCTGATTGGCTGGTGGGTGTGGCTTAGGCATAGCAAAGGTGCGGTCAATTTGCATATTACTCTTTTATTAGGTAGGCCTTGTAGATGCATTTCCTAACTCTGTGCACTATGAGGATCTGAGAAAAGCAATGCCCCAGAGCGATGCACACACCTGGTGTCCACATTGGCAGAGCCAGCACACAGCCCATCAGAAAGCTGGAGCTGAACCGTTCCCACAGCTCGGGCAGCTCATTCAGGGCTGGGAGATGCCGGAGGTCCAGCCAGCCTGAGGGAAGGGCCCCGGTGAACACCCAGAGCATCCCTTGGGAAGTCACTGAAAAACACAAATGACCAAAACTGGCTTAAGAAGAAACAGATAATCGCCCTAGCCTCTTTGGCTCAGTGAATAGAGCATCGGCCTGTGGACTGAAGGGTCCCGTGTTTGATTCTGGTCAAGGGCACATGCCCGGGTTGCAGGCTCAATCCCCACTAGGGGCATGCAGGAGGCAGCCGATCAATGGTTCTCTCATCATGGATGTTTCTATCTCTCTCTCCCTCTCCCTGCCTCTCTGAAATCAATAAAAATATATTAAAAAAAAAAAAAAAGAAGAAGAAGCCCTGACCGGTTTGGCTCAGTGGATAGAGCGTCAGCCTGCGACTAAAGGGTCCCAGGTTCGATTTCGGTCAAGGGCATGTACAGTGGTTGCGGGCACATCCCCAGTAGGAGGTGTGCAAGAGGCAGCTGATTGATGTTTCTCTCTCATCAATGTTTCTGACTCTTTATCCCTCTCCCTTCCTCTCTGTAAAAAATCAATAAAATATATTAAAAAAAAAAAAAAGAAGAAGAAGAAGAAACAGATAATCTGAACATCCCTGTATCTATTCAGGAAACTGGATTTGTAATTTAAAAACAAAACTTCACATACACGCAATATTCTTAGGAGGGAGTTTATAGCTGTGCAAATATTTGTATTAGAAAAGAAGAGCCCTAACCGGTTTGGCTCAGTGAATAGAGTGTCGGCCTACGGACTGGAGGATCCCGGAGTCGATTCCGATTAAGGGCATGTGCCTTGGTTGCGGGCACATTCCCAGTGGGGAGTGTGCAGGAGGCAGCTGCTCAATGTTCCTCTCTCATCGATGCTTCTAACTCTCTATCCCTCTCCCTTCCTCTCTGTAAAAAAAATCAATAAAATATATATTTTTTAAAAAAGAAAAGAAGAAAATTTTATTTTTTATTTTATATATATATATATTTGATAATCCTCATTCAAGGGTATTTTTTCAATTGCTTTTCAGAGAGAGTGGAAGAGAGGGGAAGGAGGGGTGAGAGAGAGAGAGAGAGAGAGAAACATTGATGTGAAACTGACACAAGACACATCGACTGGTTGCCTCCCACACGTGCCCCGGCGGGGACAATGAGCAAATCCGCAACCCAGGGACATGCCCTGGACCGGGAATCGAACCCGAGACCCTTTGGTCCTCAGGCCAATGCTCTAATCACTCAGCCCACTGGCCAGGATGAAAAAGAAGAAAATTTTAAAAATCAACCTTCCACCCTAGGTAACTAGAAAAAGAGCAGATTAAACTCAACATCAGCAGAAAGAAATAAGAGCATAAATCAATAAAATAGGAAACAGGCAAATGTTCGAGAAAAATCAATGAGGCCGAGAGCTGGTTCTGAGAAAAGGTCAATATAATTGATCAGCCTTAAATAGACCGGGAAAGAAAAAAAGAAAGGAAGATGCAAATTGCCAATACGTTTTGATTTAAGTTTGTTTTATTCTATGTTAAACATTCACAAAATTCTAGAGTCAGATCTACAAAAACAGGAACATTCAGAAGGTCTGACCTCTATTCCTGTCCCTTTTAAACTGCATCCTTCCTCTCCTAGAGGTATTCTTTTTAAAAATGTATTTTTATTGATTTCAGAGAGGAAGGGAGAGGGAGAGAGAGAGAGAGAAACATCAATGATGAGAGGGAAATCACTGATCGGCTGCCTCCTGCACGCCCCACACTGGGCATCGAGCCCACAACCTGGGCATGTGCCCTGACCAGGATTTGAACCGTGACCTCTTGGTTCATAGGTCGATGCTCAACCACTGAGCCATGCCAGCTGGGCGATAGTCATTTTTAAAATTTCTGTGGCTTATCCATTTCATAATTGCGTATGTGAAAACACACATAGAGTGAATATATTTGTGGCATTGTTTTAAGGAATGTAAAGTTTGTCAGAGGGGGGGATTTAACAGTCTTGGGAGGATAGCCATGTTCAAATATAATCAATACATCCAAACAAAAGCTTTTAGTGAATTCAAAAAGGCAGGCAAGACGTGTGTTCAATAATAGATCAATGAGCATGGTTCCAGTCCACAAATAACAGCAGAGAATATCAAAGAGGCTGCTCCTGACTCAGCAGCAGCGAGTCCCACCTTTTTGTGGACTCTGAGGGACAAAGCACCTGGCTGCCCGAATTAGGTTTCTGTGCAAAAGTTGCCCAGTTTATTTTTCAAAACTCTATTTTGCAGCCCAAAGGTCCTGCCTGTTCCGACTGATACGGATTCCCTTTATAATGGGGCTGGTTGAGTTCGTGGGCCTTGAGACCATCCACGGACAAGTGCAGCCTGACTGAGGGATGGGTCTTTCAAAAGTCTGTTGTTCCCTGGCCAGGTAGCTCAGTAGGTTAGACCCGTGGTCGGCAAACCGCGGCTCACGAGCCACATGCGGCTCTTTGGCCCCTTGAGTGTGGCTCTTCCACAAAATACCACGGCCTGGGCAAGTCTATTTTGAAGAAGTGGTATTAGAAGAAGTTTAAGTTAAAAAAATTTGGCTCTCAAAAGAAATTTCAATCGTTGTAGTACTGTTGATATTTGGCTCTGTTGACTAATGAGTTTGCCGACCACTGGGTTAGAGCATCATCCCGATATACCAAGGTTTCAGGCTCAATCCACAGGGCACATGCAGAAATCAACCAATGAATGGGTGAAGGGATGCAACAGCAAATCGATGTCTCTCTCCCTCTCTCACCTATTTATATAAAAGCCTAAGCGACTGTTATGACTGGAATGACCAATTGACCAGTCATTATGACATGCACTGACCACCAGGGGGCAGATGCTCAAGGCAGGAGTTGCCCCCAGGTGGTCAGTGTGCTCCCACAGGGGGAGCGCCGCTCAGCCAAAAGCCCTGAGCTGGGCTCACGGCTGGCAAGTGCAGCGGCGGTGGTGGGAGCCTCTCCCGCCTCCACAGCAATTGGACATGCCCCAAGGGCTCCCGGACTGCGAGAGGGCACAGGCCGAGCTGAGGCACCTTCCCTACCCACTCAAGTGCATGAATTTCGTGCACCAGGCCTCTAGTATATACACACATACCAAAAGGTAAACACATACTTTTTTTTTTGCAAATCCTCACCCAAGGATATTTTTTCCATCGATTTTTTTAGAGAGAGTAGAAGGGAGGAAGGAGGGAGGGAAGGAAGGAGAGAGAGAGAGAAACATCAATATGAGAGAGATATATCGATTGGCTGCCTCCTGCTCATGTCCCCACTGGCCTAGGGATCGAACCTGCATGACTGAGGTATGTGCCCTTGACCAGGAATTGAACCTGAGACCCTTTGGTCCACAGGCTGATGCTCTCTATCCAGCTAGGGCTGTTTGGTGTACTTTTCTATATGCATGTTAGAGGTTACAACAAAAAAGGGTTTTTTTAAATTTTTTTATTTTATTTTTTAATTTTATTTATTTATTTATTTATTTATTTTTTTTTTTTACAGAGAGGAAGGGAGAGGGAGAGAGAGTTAGAAACATTGATAAGAGAGAAACATCGACCAGCTGCCTCCTGCACACCCCCCACTGAGGATGTGCCCGCAACCAAGGTACATGCCCTTGACTGGAATCGAACCTGGGACCCCTCAGTCGCAGGCCGACGCTCTATCCACTGAGCCAAACCGGTCAGGGCTTTTATTATTTTTTTAATCAGAGAGGAAGGGAGAGGGAGAGATAGAAACATCAATGATGAGAGAATCATCGATCGGCTGCCTCCTGCATGCCCCCCATTGGGGATCGAGCCCACAACCTGAGCATATGCCCTTGACTGGAATCGAACCTGGGACCTTTCAGTCCGCAGGCCTCTGCTCTATCCACTGAGCCAAACTGGCTAGGGCAACAAAAAAAAGTTTTGAAAAGAGGAGTATTTACCAGCAAGGAAACATTTCCCCCGAAGTGTCGTAAAGTGAAAAAAGTTTGCCAAACTACTTAAGTGGCATGGTCTTTAGGTTACTGTACAAGTATATATTTACACACGGTTATATAAATTAAATGATCTGAAGTGATAGAAAGCAAGATAACACAGTCGTTAGTCCCGGATGCAATTCCCAGTGCTTTATATTTGGTTTGTTTGTGCCTGTGCATTTTCTGACTTTTCTGTAATAAGCCTTCATTGCTTTTCTAATAAGAAATAAAGTCATTGTACAGTATTGGCCTGGCAATAAACTAACAGATCAATAGAACAGGATAGAAAACTGGGAAAGAGATTCAATAGGAATAAGAATTTGGTGTGTGATAAAGGCGGGATTTCGAATCATTGGGGGAGAGGATGGGTAATCCGATATATCTCGTTGGTTCAGCTGACCAACAGTGTGGAAGATCAAGGAGAGTTCCATCTCATACCATAAGTCCCTAAATAAGGCCCCATGTTATTTGAATGCAAACAAAAAAACTAGGTCTCCCCTAATGAAGAATGTAACTTTAGAGGAAAATAAAAGCCAACTGTTCCATCATTTAGGAGTGGAGAAGGCCTTTCTAACCTAGTGTCAAAATGCACAGCCCTGACCGGTTTGGCTCAGTGGATAGAGCGTCGGCCTGAGGACTGAAAGGTCCCAGGTTCGATTCCGGTCAAGGGCATGTACATTGGTTGTGGGCACATCCCCAGTAGGAGGTGTGCAGGAGGCAGCTGATCGATGTTTCTCTCCTATCGATGTTTCTAAGTCTCTATCCCTCTCCCTTCCTCTCTGTAAAATAAAATAAAATATATTTTTAAAAAAATTGGCATGCACAAAGGTGGGCAGATGTGACAATATAGGAGGTCAGGGTTCAATTCCCAGTCAGGGTACATGTCCAGGTTTCAGGCTCGATCCCCATTAGGGCACGCAGGAGGCAGCTGACCCATAATTCTCATCATTGATGTTTCTAGCTCTCTCTCTCTCTTTCACTTCCTCTCTGATATCAATAAAAATATATTTAAAAAATAAAATTAAAAGCTACCACATAAGGTCATAACAACCACAGCTCTAAAATACCTAGGGCCCTAGCTGGTGCTGCTCAGTGGATAGAGCATCGGCCTGCAGACTGAAGGGTCCCAGATTCGATTCCGGCCAAGGGCACATGCCCAGGGTGTGGGCTCGACCCCCAGTAGGGGGCGTGCAGGAGGCAGCCGATCAATGATTCTCTCTCATCATTGATGTTTCTATCTCTCTCTCCCTCCTCCTCCCTCTCTGAATCAATAAAAATATATTTTAAAAAAATAAAACACCTAGGAGTAAATTTAGCAAGAAATGTGGAATGACAAAACTCTACCTTGCTAGAAGGTATGAAAAAAAAAACCCGGAAACATGGAGAGCCTGGTAGAGGGAGTGGGGTTTGTCCACTGCAGCTTTGCTTACATTTAAAAAGAGAGAGAATCTAAATATTTGTGGAGAGACGAGCCTCTGGCTGGTGATGTGCAGTGATTTAAAAGGACGTACTTTTTCGTGCAGGGAAGACTTCTCTGCTGTTTCCTCTCTCACAGGCCTGGTCTGGGGAACAGGAGTTGCTGCGCTTTGATCAGACCCTGTTTCGCAGCAAATGACAGGCACGCACTTGATCCCCCCGGTGCTGCCCCTCCACGCACACCCTGGTGGTCTAGCAGCAGCTGCCCTGGGGCAGCCTGGCTGTGCCTCACCTTCTGCCCTCACACACTGGGACCTGCTGACCAGCCTCCCAGCCCCAGCCCGGGCTCCGTGCGGGAGTCCTGAGTGAGGCCATGGCAGACACGGCCAGGCCGGCGGACTGAGAGGTCCCAGGTTCGATTCCGGTCAAGGGCATGTACCTTGGTTGCGGGCACATCCCCAGTAGGGAGTGTGCAGGAGGCAGCTGATCGATGTTTCTCTCATCGATGTTTCTGACTCTCTATCCTCTCTTCCTCTCTGTAAAAAAATCAATAAAATATATTTAAAAAAATAAAAAAGAATCAGAGGACTTGACAGCAGTGTGGCTTTGGACTGCAGGAATAAACTGTCCCATGAGCCCAGATGCCAGGTCTGGATGATGTGACTAGCCAAAAGCTATTAGCGAGGGAAATAGAACAGCATTTTTTTTAAATCCTCACCCAAGGGTATTTTTCCATTGATTTAAAAAAAAATTTTTTTTATTGATTTAATAGAGGAAGGAAGAGGGAGAGAGAGAGAAACATCAGTGATGAGAGAGAATCACCGATCGGCTGCCTCCTGCATGTCCCCCACTGGGGACTGAGCCTGCAACCCGGGCATGCGTCCCCGACCGGAATCGAACCCAGGACCCCTCAGTCTGCAGGCTGATGCTCCATCCACTGAGCCAAACTAGCCAGGGCTCCATTGATTTTTAGGAAGAGTGGAAGGAAGAGGGAAAGACAGAGAGAAACATCGATGTGAGAGAGACACATAGAGTGGTCACCTCCAGCATGCACCCCGGCCAGGGCTGGGGAACTTGCAACCAAGGTATGCGCCATTGACCAGAATCGAACCCAGAACCCTGTCCTTGGCCCTGAACGGCAGAATGACTGGTCGCTATAATGCACACTGACCACCAGGGGGCAGACGCTCAATGCTGGAGCTGCCCCTTGGTGGTCAGTGTGCTCCCACAGGGGGAGTGCGGCTCAGCCACAAGCAGAAGCAGGGCTCATGGCTGGCAAGCACAGCGGCGGTGGCAGGAGCCTCTTCTGCCTCCACAGCAGCACTAAGGATGGGGGAAGCAGGCCTAAGCTGACAATCGGACATCCCCTGAGGGTTCCTGGGCTGCGAGAAGGTGCAGGCCAGGCGGAGTAAACGACCCCACGCCCTGAGTGCACGATTTTGTACACCAGGACTCTAGTTTAAAAAAAAAAAAAAAAAGATTTTATGCCCAGCTGGCGTGGCTCAGTGGTTGAACATCGACCTATGAACCAGGAGGTCACGGTTCAATTCCCGGTCAGGGCACATGCCCGGATTGCAGGCTCAGTGCCCAGTGTGGGGTGTGCAAGAGGCAGCCAATTGATGATTCTTTCTTTCTTTCTTTTTTTTTTTTTTTAAATATATTTTATTGATTTTCCACAGAGAGGAAGGGAGAGGGATAGAGAGCTAGAAATATTGATGAGAGAGAAACATCTACCAGCTGCCTCCCGCACACCCCCCCACCGGGGATGTGCCCGCAACCAATGTACATGCCCCTGACCGGAATCGAACCTGGGACCCCTCAGTCCACAGACCGACGCTCTATCCACTGAGCCAAACCCGTTTCGGCTGATGATTCTTTCTTATCACTGATGTTTCTTTCTCTCTCTCTCCTCTACCTTCCTCTCTGGAATCAATACAAATATATTAAAAAAAAATTTTTTTTTCAACAAACATCAAGTCATAGGAAAATATTTACAACACTTAGTCAGACAAAGGGTTAAAGCAATATCTCTAAGTGTTTATGAATAGAAAAAGCAGTTGAAGAGAATACAATAAAACAGCAACAGTGGTTATTCCTAGAGGAGACTTAATGGGATATTTTAATTTCATTCTTTATACCCGTTCCTATATTTTCCAAACATTTAGCAATAAAAATACATTCTACTTTCCTAGTCAGAAAAAATACGACTTTTTAAGTTGAAGGGAACTATAACAATAAAAACAGATAATTAAAAGAGAAAATATGAAAGGAAATAAGAAGGCTAAAAAGGTTTGAAAGGATAGAAGGTAAAATCAGAACATTTGAAAAGGAAAGATAGCCATGGCTGGGTGGCTGAGTTGGTCGGAGTGTCGTCCTGTACACCAAAAGGTCATGGGTTCGATTCCCAGTTCGATTCTCTCACACATTGATGTTTCTGTTCCTCTCTCCCTTCCTCTCTCTCTAAAAAAAAATCCATAAAAACATCCTTGGGTGAGGACAAAAAATCATAATAATAAATTACAAATAAGCCCGACCAGCGTGGCTCAGTGGTTGAGCATCAACCTATGAACCAGGAGGTCATGGTTCAATTCCCGGTCAGGGCACATGCCTGGATTGCGGGCTCCATCCCCGGTGTGGGATGTGCAGGAGGCAACCGATCAATGATTCTCTCTCATCATTGATGCTTCTATCTCTCTTTCCCTCTCCCTTCCTCCCAGGAAAAAAAAAAAATTTTTTTTTTAAATAGTAAAAAATAAAAAGTAAAGAATTGGCAACAGTGCAAGTCGGGAAGATAAAATATATAAACTAAAATAAGAATAAAAAGCTAGCCCAGCCGGCGTGGCTCCGTGGTTGAGCATCGACCTATGAACCAGGAGGTCACAGGTTCGATTCCTGGTCAGAGCACATGCCTGGGTTGCAGGCTTGATCCCCAGTGTGGGGCGTGCAGGAGGCACCTGATCCATGGTTCTCTCTTATCATGGATGTTTCTATCTCTCCCTCTCCCTTCTTCTCTGAAATCAATAAAAAATATATTAAAAAAAAAGAATAAAAAGCTAATTTACTGAAAATCTATATTAAAATATTAAAAATCAATAGCCAGAGAGATTGGAAAGAAACCACTGGACGGCTGGAGAGGGTGCGTCCTTCTGCAGGACTTGTGGAGAGCAGACCCCAACTGGGGGCCAGGAGCATCCTTAGGGCATCATCCCTTCTGGGACTCTGGGGCCACCTTCCAGGATCCCTCACCTTATCTCAGAGTCGTGTCTGACCTTCCCAGGGCCGGTGCAGAGTCCCCCATGCTCCAGTCCCCACTAGTCTGTAACTCCCCGTCACTCACTGCAGACCCCGCCTACCCCCTTACCCTCCACCCCCCTGCCCCCCGGCCTTCCCAGCTCCACGCTTCCGCATTCTCAGGTCAGGCCTGCAGTGCAGCCCACTGTGCCGCCTGGGTGGGTCACCTCCCCAATCTGACCCCACTTTTGGAAAATATATATTTTTATTGATTTCAGAGAGGAAGGGAGAGAGAGAGAGAGAAACATCAATGATGAGAGAGAATCATTGATCGGCTGCCTCCTGCACGCCCCACACTGGGGATCGAGCCCACAACCCGGGCATGTGCCCTGACTGGGAATCGAACCGTGACCTCCTGGTTCATAGGTCAACGCTCAACCACCGAGCCACGCCAGCCGGGCTGAGCCCACTTTATGGAGATGTTGTGGCACAGATGAATCAGATGACGCTTGCCAAGTGCTTGGCACACGGTGGGTGGCTAGCAAATGCTTAGGGAGTGGATGACTCTGAGTGGCATCCCATCCCCCAGGTTAGAGCAATGGAAATCAGAACTGCAGCCTCCCCAGCTGGCTCCATGCAGGCATCGTGCTGTCCTCACACAAAGACAGAACCCTCAGAGCAGCAGCTTCCTCAGCCTGCACATCCAAGAGAGCCCAAGAGCCTGGCCCGAGTGGCTCAGTGGCTCAGCATCAACCTAGGAACCAGGAGTTCACGGTTTGATTCCCAGTCAGGGCACATGCCTGGGTTGCGGGCTCGGTCCCCAGTGTGGGGCGTGCAGGAGGCAGCCCATCAGTGATTCTTCTCATCACTGATGTTTCTCTCTCCCTCTCTCTCCCTTCCTCTCGGAAATAAAAAGAGAAAGCCGTAAGGTGTCCCCATGCTCACCTCAGGCCAGCCAAGGGTGCTGCTGGCACAGCAGGGCCGCCTGATACTGACAGTGAGGTCTCAGCCGTCTTCCTCCTCACCCAGACCCCAGACCATAGCCCCAGCCTGAGCCGCACCCTCTGAGCCTCTGTGCTGCCCAGAGCCTTCATCCAGCTCCACGGGGCCCTGAGCTGCTGCCTGGAGATGCATCTGTGGTTATTAGTTAAACTAGAGGCCCGGTGCGTGAAAATTCATGCACTGGAGGGGGGGTCCCTCAGCCCGGCCTGACCCCTCTCACAGTCTGGGAGCCCTCAGGGGCAGGAAGTGACTGGGCGATCAGGGAAAGGCAACGCCCCATCACACCTCTGCTGCTGCCACTGCCGGCAGCGCAAGCCTCGGCTGGCCCTGGTTACCTGAGCCTCAGGCGGCCTTGGGCGGCTGAGCGCCACCATCTCGTGGCTGTGGGTGCCACCATCTTTGAGGGCATGACAGTCAATTAGCATATCCCCTCCTTATTGGCTGTGGGTGCTGCCATCTTTGTGACGGTATGAGGGTCAGTTAGCATATTCCCTCTTTATTAGATAGGATTTTAGGGTGACATCCCTCCCTAAATTACAAATAAGTCCTCAAACTTATCACTGTGGTCAGCCCTGGACTGGCTGTTGCTGATGACCACAATGCCAGGGGACGAGAGCAGTGTTTCTTTTTCTTTTTTTTGGATCTTTTTCGAGAGAGTGGAAGAGAGAGGGAAAGACAGAGAAACATTGATGTGAGAGAAACACATGGATTGGTCGCCTCCTGCATGGGCCCGGAGCAGGGCCCGGAGCAGGGCCCGGGCCAGTAAGGAGCCTGCAACCGAGGTGCGTGCCCTTGACCAGAATCGAACCCATGACCCTCCAGTCTGCAGGCTGACACTCTATGCACTGAGCCCAACTGGCTAGGGCAATAATAAAAATATATATATATTTTAAGAAGATTGAAATCATAGCAAGTATCTTTTCCAGTAACAATGGAATGAAACCAGAAATCAATAGCAGAGGGAAAACTAGAAAAACCCACAAACGGATGGAAATTAAACAACACGCTTTTAAACAACCAGCGGGTCAAAGAATAAATCACCGGGGAAATCAGAAACTACCTCGAGACCAATGAAAAGAAAAACACAATATTCCAAACCTTATGAGACGCAGTGGAAGCGGCGCTAAGGGGGAGTTTATAGCTATGAAATGTGCACATTAAAAAGGAAGAAAGGGCTCAAATCAACAACCTAACTTCATACCCCAAGCAAATACAAAACAAGAATACACTAAACCCAAGCTAGCCGAGGAAGGAAATAATAAAGATTAGAGCAGAGATAATAAACAAAACAGAGCATAGAGAGACAATAGGAAAAAAATCAACAAAATTAAGAGCTAGTTTTTGAAAAGACCAACAAAACGGACAAACCCTTAGCTACAGGAATCAAGGGTGGGGAAAAGAGAGAAGACTCCAGTAATTAAAATTAGAAGTGAAAGGGGAGGCATTACAGCTGACTTCACAGACATAAAAAAAGATGATAAGAAAATATCGTGAGCAGTTATACACCAACGAATTGGATAACCTAAAAGAAATGAGTGCCCTGACTGGTGTGGCTCAGCGGATAGAGCATCGGCCTGTGGACTGAAGGGTCCCAGGTTCGATTCCGGTCAAGGGTATGTACCTTGGCTGCAGGCACATCCCCAGTAGGGTGTGCAGGAGGCAGCTGATTGATGTTTCCCTCTCATTGATGTTTCTAACTCTCTATCCCTCTCCCTTCCTCTCCGTAAAAAATCAATAAAATATGTTTTAAAAAAATAAAAAAGAAATGAGTAATTCCTAGAAATACACACCTACCCAGATTGGAATATGAAGAAATTGGGGGAATGTCATGTATAGCATGGTGACTATAGTTAATCATACTATAGTTCATATTTAAAAGTTGCCAAGGGATGCCGAAACCGGTTTGGCTCAGTGGATAGAGCGTCGGCCTGCGGACTGAAAGGTCCCAGGTTCGATTCCGGTCAAGGGCATGTACCTTGGTTGCGGGCACATCCCCAGTAGGGGGTGTGCAAGAGGCAGCTGATCGATGTTTCTCTCTCATCGATGTTTCTAACTCTCTATCCCTCTCCCTTCCTCTCTGTAAAAAATCAATAAAATATATTTAAAAAAAAAATAAAAGTTGCCAAGGGAGTAGATCTTTTTTTTTTTTTAAAATATATTTTATTGATTTTTCACAGAGAGGAAGAGAGAGGGATAGAGAGTTAGAAACACTGATGAGAGAGAAACATCGATCAGCTGCCTCTTGCACAAGCCCTACTGGGGATGTGCCCGCAACCAAGGTACATGCCCTTGACTGGAATCGAACCTGGGACCTTTTCAGTCCGCAGGCCGACGCTCTATCCACTGAGCCAAACCAGTTTCGGCGAGGGAGTAGATCTTAAAGTCCTCACCACAAGGAAAAAAAAAGTCGTGGCCCTGGTTGGGTAGCTCAGTTGTTTAAAGCAGCATCCTGATACACCCAGGTTGTGGGTTCGAACCCTGGTCAGGGCACAAACAAGAAGCAACAAATGAGCCCTGGCGGGTGTTGCTCAGTGGATAGAGCGTTGGCCTTCGGACTGAAGCATCCTGGGTTGGATTCCAGTCACGGGCACCTGCCCAGGTTGCGGGCTTGATCACCAGGAGGGGGCGGGTAGGAGGCAGCCAGTCAATGATTCTCTTTCATCATTGATGTTTCTATCTCTCTCCCTCTCCCTTCCTCTCTCTGACATCAATTAAAAAAATATTTTTTTAAAAAAATCAGTCAACGTAATACATATACCCCATGAAGAGAATGAAGGGCAAAAATCACACTATCATCTCAAATGATGCAGAAAAAGCTTTTGGCAAAATTCAACAGTTTTATGATTAAAAAAACACACAAAACACAGCAATGCAACAAACTCAGAATAAAAGGAAACTACCTCAATATACATGAGTCACCCCTTATCCAAAGGGGATATGTTCCAGGACCCCCAGTGAATGTCTGAAACCAGGGATAGTACTGAACATATGTATATGCTATACTTTTCCTACGCATACATGCACTTTCCGCCAGCATCACTACTCCTGTGCTGTGGGGCCCTTGTAAGTAAAACAAGGGTTACGCAAACACCAGCCCTGCAATCAGTTGTGATAACCAAGACAGCACGTGACTACGGGGCAGAACCTCACAGCGTGGACGGAGGAATGCTTCACATCCCGGGCGGGAATGAGCAGGTCACGTGAGATTTCATCACTTCTCGGAAAGGGTACAATCTAAAACGGATGAATTATTTATTTCTGGAATTTTCAATTTCACGTTTTCAGATCACAGTTGACTGTGGGTAACTGAAACCTTGGAAAGTGAAATTGTGGACTGAGGTTGTGGTGGGGGGGTGTTACTATAATAAAGGCTACCTATATACATAAAAGCCTAAGCGACCATCCGACCGTCTGACTGGCCGGCCAGTAGCTATGATGCACACTGACCACCAGGGGGCAGACGCTCAATGCACAGGCATGGAAACATGGAACAGGCTGATGAATCTCAGAGGAAAGGGGGAAGAGGAGAGGGCAGGAAGAGATTAACCAAAGATCTTACATGCATACTAGAGGCCCGGTGCACAGATTGGTGCACCGGTGGGGTCCCTCGGCCTGGCCTGAGGGGATCGGGCCAAAACCGGCAGCCTGATATCCCCTGAGGGGTCCTGGATTGCGAGAGGGCGCAGGCCAGGCTGAGGGCCTCTAGTGAATTTATAATAAGCCTGCAGGTAACATTTCAATCAATGGGGAAAGACTGAAAACTCCCTAAAATCAGGAACATGACAAGAATGCCCACTCCTGCCACTGATAGTCAACACAGTACTGGAAGTTCTAGCCAGAGCAATCCTATCTAATAAAAGAGAAACATGCAAATTGTACCTCCTCTACACCCACCAGCCACGCCCACCAGCCAATCAGGAGTGGGTATGCAAATTAACCCAACCAATATGGCAGTTAATTTGCATACCCAGGCACAGAGCGAGGACTGAAGACAGCATAGAAGGAAGCCAAGCGCTGCAGAAGGGAGCAAAGCTGCAGAGAAGCAAGCAAGCAGGGCGGCAGAGAAGGGAGGGAAGCAGGCAGGGCGGCGGAGACCTTCTCAGGAAGCTCTATTGCAGGAATCTTCCTGCAACGGGCCTCTAGTCTATATATAAAAGCATAATATGCAAATCGACTGGATGGCAGAATGACTGATCAGCTATGATGCACAATGAACACCAGGGAGCAGACTCTCAACACAGGAGCTGGCCCCAGCCCGCAGGCTCTGATCTCCCAATTGGGAGACACGGCACTGGGGGCCCTGATCACCCTGCCGGTCGCCCCACACACACAGAGGGCGACCAGCAGTGGCGGCGGGAGGTGGGGCCGGCTGCCAGCAGCCGGGGAAGATCGGTCCTGACTGCAGGCCATGCCTAGGGACCGTACCCGTGCAAGAATTTCATGCGCCGGGCCTCTAGTTAGTATATATTGTCATTCAAGTCAAGGGACACTAAATAGCCATATATGAAAAGGAGAAATCTCTTCAATAAATGGTGCTGGGAAAAGTGGATATCCACATGCAAAAGAATGAAACTGAACCTTTATGCCACGTAGGAAAATAACTTTAAAAGGACTCAAGCCCAGCCAGTGTTGTGCTCAGTGGATAAGTGTTGGCCCATGAACCAAGAGGTCACTGGTTCAATTCCCTGTCAGGGCACATGCCCGGGTTGTGGGCTCCATCCCCAATCGGAGGCGTGCAGGAGGCAGCCAATCAATGATTCCCTTTCATCATTGATGTTTCTATCTCTCCCTCTCTCTCTCCCTTCCTCTCTCTGAAATCAATAAGAACATTAAAAAACAAAAACAACAAACAAATAAACTTTTCACCTTCTTTTTTTAAAAAAAATATATATTTTTATTCATTTCATTGATTTCAGAGAGGAAGGAGAGAGAGAGAGAGATAGAAACATCAATGATGAGAGAGAATCATTGATCAGCTGCCTCCTGCACGCCCCCCACTGGGGACCGAGCCTGCAACCCGGGCATGTGCCCTTGACCGGAATCGAACCTGGGATCCTTCAGTCCGTAGGCCAATGCTCTATCCACTGAGCCAAACGGGCTAGGGCATCTTTTGACCTTCTTAGGTGATTCAGAAGGGCCCCCAATTTGTAAACCACTGACCCAAAGTGATCCTGGAGGGCTTCTCAGAGGAAGAGTAGCTGTGAAGGGTGGAAATGTTTGGGTTGGGTGAAGAGGGGGAGCTACAAAGGAGGAATCAGTTCAGCAGCAGCATTATCATCATTGCAAACATTGATTACAAGTGCCTGTCCTGTGTGGTTCATACATGTTCTCTCATTGAATCCCACCACAGCAACGCTGTGAGGCAGGGAACGTCCTGGCGGTGCCTCCCTGCTCTGCATCACCCCCTGCCCCCAACCCTCCCAGGCCTCCCCTCTGAATGGCTCACATTGTAGCAGGACTACGGGTATGTGCCCTGCTCTGGCTGAATAGGACCAGGTGGGCCAGAGCTGCATTCTCCTACAGGTGGCTGGCACCATGGGCAATGATTGGCCTGGGGCACTTCAGGTCCCTGGGAGCGCCCTCTGCTGGTGGCTCCTGGCCTGGCAAATGTCTGCAGGCGCTGGGCACTGAGCCCAGGTGGCTTTCATTTTTCATGAGCATGATGGGATGTCTCTCGGAGCCTGGGTGATATTAATTACAGCCTGTTGTATAACAACCTAAGGTTTCACAGAGGACGGAGCTCTCTGTCCCAGAGGCGTCTGGTCCCCAGGATTCGCCCCCAAAAGGACTGACTTCTCAAAGATTCTGGGCTCGCTCCACCTTCTGCTGGTCAACATGATCCTTCATTCCCTCTCGCCCTCCCAGCCCATCCTCAGGACGGCCAATCAGGGAGAACCTGGTTATTCTGGAAACTGCTCCTTAAGAATGGAGATTTCTAGCCCTGGCCTGTTTGGCTCAGTGGATAGAGCATCAGCCCTCAGGCTGAAGGGTCCTGGGTTCGATTCAGGTCAAGGGCACGTACCTCAGTTGTAGGTTTGCAACCAATCCATGTGTCTCTCTCACACAGATTTTTTTCTCTCAGTCTCTCCCCGTCTCTTCTACCCTCTCTAAAAATCTATGAGAAAATATCCTGAGATGAGGATTAACAAAACAAGCAAACAAAAAAAGAATGGAGAATTCTAGAAATCTGATCTAAAAGCTACACACAGATTCCTGCTCCAATAAAGAAACGCAGTGGAGTGTACTGTTACAGGAGTCTTCCTCAGCCTCACTCACACCAGGAATACCGTTATGGATTCATGCATTGAGCTTGGGCGTTTGCAAACCTCTTTGAGCGGCAAACCCTTGGGACCCGTCCTACTGGGCCTTCGTGGCACCGAGGCAGCTGCAGAGCGCAGGGTTCTGTGTAGGGAGAGGGAGGGGAAGAGGGCAGGCAGTTTTTCATTGTTAAGTTCCAAAACTAGCTGAAAATTCATTTAATCCACGACATAGTGGAAATGCGTGGATGTTTGCCATGAAAAAAGAAGGCACAACGAACATACAACTGTGGATGACAAATAAAAAAAGATTTTGAATCTGAAGCCTTGTCTGTAGTTGTTACGAGGGCTGATGCTTGGAGAAGGCTCGGGTTTCATTACTGGCGACCAGATGGAGGCGCCAGTGGAGATCTGAGGGGGCGCCTGAGCATCTCAGGAGGTCGACAGTGGGGCTCTGTTATGTGAACTTCCTGTTACATGCTATGGTTTTCTTCTTTTTTTAAAAACTATATTTTTATTGATTTCAGAGAGGAAGGGAGAGGGAGAGAGAGAGAAACATCAATGATGAGAGAGAATCATTGATTGGCTGCCTCCTGCACGCCCCCCACCGGGGACTGAGCCTGCAACTCGGGCATGTGCCCTTGACCGGAATCGATTCCGGGACCCTCCAGTCCGCAGGCTGACGCTCTATCCACTGAGCCAAACCAGCTAGGGCAGGTTTTCCTCTTTCTTGATATAAGTGTATCAAGAACATCCGCCTTAGCCCTAGGAACCAGGAGGTCACAGTGTGATTCCCAGTCAGGGCACATTCCCTGGGTTACATGCTCAATCCCCAGTGGGGGGCGTGCAGGAGGCAGCCGATAGGTGATTCTCATCATTGATGTTTCTCTCCCTCTCCCTTCCTCTCTGGAATCAATAATATATATACATACATACATATATATATGTATATATATCTATATCTATATATATGTATATGTATATCTATATACATTACATATATATATGTACATATATATGTAATATATATATATATAATAATAAAAGTATAATATGCTAATTAGACTGGATGTCCTTCTGTACGTCCTTCCAGACGACCTTCCAGACGAAGCCAGGGCTGCGAGGGCCGAGCCCCTTGCATGAATTTCATGCATCGGGCCTCTAGTATATATATGTGTGTGTATATATATATATATATATATATGAGGTATATATATATATATATATACGAGATATATATATAAAATATATATATATTAAAAAGAGCTTTCACTGAAGAATAAAAAAAATAAAATAAAAAGAGCACCCCACTTACACCTCCTTTGTCAAGTGGACAAGGAAATGCAACTCCACCATCATTCCAGTCATTTTGGACGCACAAGGGAAGCAGAGGGGCAGGAGTGGGGTGGGGATGGAGAAAAGCTGCCTAAAGCGAATGTGAGAGGAAATTACCTCCTGGAGGGAGTGGGTGAGAGAGCTACCACCATTCTCCCCTAAATTATCACCAAGCATTCAGCTCCCTCTTGGACCATACAAGTTCTGTTTGGGGACAGCAACCGAGCTGCGCGGAGGCTGAGGCTCCCCCTGCTGGCCGGGGGAGGCAATGCTCTGACATGTGCTTGGGCGCTTCCCTCTCCCTCAGCCAAGTCTACTAAATACACACTAGTGGCCCCGTGCACACCCCGGCCTGCACCCTCTCCAATCTGGGACCCCTCGGGGGATGTCCGACTGCCGGTTTAGTGGGATCGGGCCTAAACCAGCAGTTGGACATCTCTCTCGCAATCCGGGACTGCTGGCTCCTAATCACTATGCCTGCCTGCCTGCTCACCCCCAACTGCCCCCCGCCCCCCGCCGGCCTGCTCGTCCCTAACCTAACCGCCTCTGCCTCGGCCCCCGCCACCATGGCTTTGTCCGGAAGGACTTCCGGAAGGTCTCCCAGTCTAATTAGCATATTACCCTTTTATTAGTATAGATGCTTCCCTCTCCTTTTCCCCGCGCCTCTTCCAGACTGGCAACTGCATCACAAACTGTCTTTGCCAGAAACATGAATCTGATCCCATCACTCTGCACCCCTCTTAAAATCTCTCTGGGTTGCCCAGCGCCTAAACAGCATTTCTCCAAGTATATTCCTTTGAACCCTTGTTCTTTAGTTTAAAAAGTTTAAGAAAGACTCTGTACTACACTCGTTCTCAACACAAAATGAGAACCCCAACACAAAATGACAAATTAAGGGCTCCAAGGTGTCTTTCAGTAAAGGACCTGTTTCACTCTTTTACTCTGTTGTTTCTTTCTTTCTTTTTTTTTTTTTTAATATATGCTTAGGTCATGGTTTTGTTTTTAATATATTGTTATTGATTTCAGAGAGGAAAGGAGAGGGGGAGATAGAAACATCAACGATGAGAGAGAATCACTGATCCCCTGCCTCCTGCACGCCCCACACTTGGGGATCGAGCTGGCAACCCTGGCATGTGCCCTGACCAGGAATCATAGGTCTATACTCAATCACTAAGCCACGCTGGCCCGGCTACACCATTAATTCTTAACTTCACTTGACATAGAAATCTTTCTTATGCATTCAGTTAACAAACACACTTTAGGAATCACTGCAGAAAGGGGCAGGGATGTGAACTACACTGAGTGGCCAGATTATTATGATCTCTGAACGCATAATAATCTGGCCACTCAATGTGTGTGTGTGTGTGTGTGTGTGTGTGTGTGTGTGTGTGTGTGTGTGTGTGTGTGTGTGTATGTGTGTGTGTATGTATATATATATATATATATATATATATATATATATATATATACCCATATATATATATATATACATACATTAGAGGCCCGGTGCATGAATTCGTGCATGGGTGGGGCCCGGCCAGCCTGTCCAGTGGGGGGTGACATGGGCGGTTGGCCGGCCTGCCTGCTGGTTGAACTCCTGGTCGAGGGGACAATTTGCATATTAGCCTTTTATTATATAGGATATACACTGAGTGACCAGATTATTATGCGTTCAGAGATCATAATAATCTGGTCACTCAGTGTAGGTGCAGGAGAGGACCACTGACCCCACAGGACGGGGAGGCAGCCCAGCTCCCCAGATCTCGGAGGATTGGGGCATGGGGTCCTTCTGCACTTCCCATACTGACCTGCCCTCTGCTGAAGGTTCCCCAAGTCACTCTTTTCCCGAGACTGAGTTGGTGCTGGGGCCCAGAAGGAAGTTGGATCCTAATCCCCAGGGCTACCTTTCACTTTGTTTTTGTTTTTGTTTTAAATATATCTTTATTGATTTCAGGGAGGAAGGGAGAGGGAGAGAGAGATAGAAACATAAATGATGAGAGAGAATCATTGACTGGCTGCCTCCTGCACACCCGCTACTGGAGCTCATGCCTGCAACTCAGGCATGTGCCCTTGACCGGAATCGAACCTGCAGTCCGCAGGCTGATGCGCTATCCACTGGGCAAAACCAGCGAGGGCAACTTTGGGTTTATGTAAATGGCTGTGACCGCGAACATTTTCTTGTAGTTTTGTGTTCTGGCATTTTCTCTTCAGTGACCTGATTCAGTGTCTTTTTTTTTTTTTTTATATATTTTATTGATTTTTTATAGAGAGGAAGGGAGAGGGATAGTTAGAAACATCGATGAGAGAGAAATATCGATCAGCTGCCTCCTGCACACTCCCTACTGGGGATGTGCCCACAACCAAGGTACATGCCCTTGACCGGAATCGAACCCGGGACCCTTGAGTCCGCAGGCCGATGCTCTATCCACTGAGCCAAACCGGTTAGGGCATCATTCAGTGTCTTTTGACCATTTACCTATTGGGACTTTACAATAGGAAAAAAAAAATCATTTATATGTGCTCTTTAGGTCATAAAAAAAAAATGGCTTTTAAAATATGTAAAGTAGCCCTGGCCGGGGAGTACAGCGGGGTAGAGCATCGTCCTGATAGCACAAGGTTGCAAGTTCCATTCCAGGTCGGGCCACATACAAGAATCCACCAATGAGTGCATCAATGAGTGGAACGACAAATCGATGTTTCTCTCTCTCTCAGATGAATTAAAAAAAAAAAAAAAGCAGAAAGCTGATCAGGAGAGCTTCTGTCCAAAGAACATTTGAGCAGAAACCCAAGGAAGTCGTCTGCATTTTCTACTTCTGATTTTCTCACAGAGAGGACATTTCTGGGTGCTTTTTTTTTTCCTAACCCCAGAAAACTATTTCACTCGTTTTCAAATTTGTCAGCAACTTCACATAATATCCTTTTGTATTTTTAGCTTAGTTCTCTTGTGATTGCCACCACTGACTTCGCCTTAAGTTGGGTTCATTTCTGTTTTATTTATTTCTTTATTATATTGTACTAGAGGCCCAATGCACGAAATTCGTGCAAGGGGTTCGGCCCTCTCAGCTCCAGCTTCGTCCGGAAGGTCAGTCCAGATGTTCTGCTGTTCAGTCTAATTAGCATATTAGCTCCTTATTATATAGGGTGACTTCGTCTCTGTTTTAACTAAAGGAACCAGTTCAAGGACCTTTGACTGTTTTTCTCATTTCTAATTTATTCTTTTCTGTGTGTGTTTTTTTTTTTTTTTTTTTTTTTTACTGATTCCTTCTTTCTTCATCTTTATTTGGGGTGTTGTTTTTAATATTTCCAAATGATTTTATGAATATTTTAACTTTTTATGGGTTGAATAATAACACCATTATAAAAGCTACAAAACTTTTTGGGTAAAGTTTTGCATGTGTCCTGCTGGTTTTCGTAAGTACAATTCTTTGTGTTATTTTCTTTTTAAAAAGTATTTATATTTTTATTCATTTCAGAGGGGAAGGGAGAGGGAGAGAGAAATAACAATGATGAGAGAATCATTGATCGGCTGCCTCTTGCACGCCCCCTACTGGGGATCGAGCCCACAACCTGGATATGTGTCCTTGACCGGAATTGAACCAGGGACCCTTCAGTCGCTTTATCAACTGAGCCAAATTGGCTAGGGCTGTGTTATTTTCTTAATTAACACCTGGTTCTTGATTTCCTCCTTTACCCAACAGCTATTTTGGAGAATTTTAAAAATTATTTTTATTTATTGATTTTAGAGAGAGAGGAAGGGGGAAAGAGAGAAACATCAATTTGTTGTTCCACTTATTTATGCATTTATCATTGTTTCTTTTTTGTTTGTTTGTTTGTTGTTAATCCTCACCCGAGGATATTTTCCCATTGATTTTTAGGGACAGTGGAAGGGAGAGGGAAAGACAGAGAGAAACATCGATGTGAGAGAAACACATTGATTGGTTGCCTCCTGCAAGGGCCCTGATCAGGGCCCGGGCCAGGGAGAAGCCTGCAACCAAATTACGTGCCCTTGACCGCAATCAAACCTGGGACCCTTTGGTCCACAGGCCGACGCTCTATCCACTGAGCCACTCCGGCTAGGGCTGCATCCATTGTTTTGATTCTTGTATGTGCTCTGACCAGGCCGAACCTGCAATCTTGGCGTATTGGGAAGACATTCAAGCCAACTGAGCCACTCAGCCACGGACGGCCTGTTTCGGAGAATGTGTTTTTCACTCGTCAATCTCTAAATCAGTGGTTCTCAACCTTCCTAATGCCGCGACCCTTTAATACAGCTCCTCATGTTGTGGTGACCCCCAACCATAAAATTATTTTCGTTGCTACTTCATAACTGTAATTTTGCTGCTGTTAATGAAACATAATGTAAATATCTGTGTTTTCCGATGGTCTTAGGCTCTACAGCAGCGACCCACAGGTTGAGAACCGCTAGCAGGGTTGCCTAAGACCATTGGAAAACACAGATATTTACATTACGATGCATAACAGTAGCAAAATTACAGTTTCATATGAAGTAGCAACGAAAATAATGTTATGGTTGGGGGGGGTCACCACAACATGAGGAACTGTATTAAAGGGTCGCGGCATTAGGAAGGTTGAGAACCACTGCTCTCATATGAATTTCTCATTTTAGCATATCGTGGACAAAGAATGTGGCCCCTATGACATCTGCAAGTGTATTGGGCCTTTCTGTTCAGTGGAAAATATGACCCGCTTTTTAAAACGATTTTGCGGATCCTGGAAAGTAGGCTGAGTAACTCACAGCCCAAGCAGCAGTCACTGTGTCCCCGGGAGCTGGGGGACAGGACAAACGTGAACAGGAAGGACGCCTCAAAGAGGAAGTGATTTTGAGAGAGGGACAAAGAACTGGCTTCTGTCAGCACCCCCTCAAGGCCGGGCACCTCCCTAGGCACTGGGCCTGTGTTATCTCCCTCGGCGGTCTGAGAGGGTTCTTCAGAGCAGGAAACCAAGGCTCCGAGGGGTTAGGGAGCTTCCTACACTCTGTCCCCTCCGCAAAGCCCTGGCCCCCTTGCTTTGCTGAGCAGGTTCCCACTTTTCTTTCGAGACCCATTTAAAAAATATACATATTTTTAATTGATTTCAGAGAGGAAGGGAGAGGGAGAGAGGGAGAAACATCCATGATGAGAGAGAATCATCGATCCGCTGCCTCCTTCACGCCCCCCACTGGGGATGGAGCCCGCAACCCGGGCATGTGCCCTGACCGGGAATCAACCCGTGACCTCCTGGTTCATAGGTCAACGCTGGGACCTTTCAGTCCGCAGGCCGACGCTCTATCCACTGAGCCAAACTGGTTTTGGCTTATTTTTATTATTTTGATTTTTGTTAATCCTCACCCAAGGATATTTTTCCATTGACTTTTAGGGAGAGTGGAAGAGAGAGGGAAAGACAGGGAGAAATACCGATGTGATTGCCTCCTGCACGCGCCCAGACCAGGGCCTGGGCTGGGGAGGAGCCTGCAACAGAGGTACATGTCCTTGATCGGAATCGAACCCGGGACCCTTCGGTCCGCAGGCGATGCTCTATTCACTGGGCCAAACCAGCCAGGGCAGCAATGCATTATCTCATTTTATCTCCTCAACAACACAGAGGCCAGTGGTCGGCAAACTCATTAGTCAACAGAGCCAAATATCAACAGTACAACGATTGAAATTTCTTTTTTTTTTTAAATTTATTTTATTTTATTGATTTTTCCACAGAGAGGAAGGGAGAGGGATAGAGAGCTAGAAACATCGATGAGAGAGAAACATCGACCAGCTGCCTCCTGCACACTCCCCACCGGGGATGTGCCTGCAACCAATGTACATGCCCTTGACCGGAATCGAACCTGGGACCCTTCAGTCCACAGACTGATGCTCTATCCACTGAGCCAAACCGGTTTTGGCAACGATGGAAATTTCTTTTGAGAGCCACATTTTTAAAACTTAAACTTCCTCTAACGCCACTTCTTCAAAATAGACTTCCCAGGCCGTGGTATTTTGTGGAAGAGCCACACTCAAGGGGCCAAAGAGCAGCATGTGGCTCTCGAGCCGCAGTTTGCCGACCACGGCTCCAGGCCAACAAGCATGTGAAACTCGCGCCCGGCCCGCCAACTCTGAGTTTGACATGCCTGCTCTAGGGAGTGAAGCGCTGAGACTGAGTGTGGCCAAGGTCACACGGCTGGTGAGTCGACACCGCCAAGAGCTCCTTAGACTCGTCATTGCCACATTCAAACGTGAACCCAGGTCCCTCCTGTGGTTAAAGCAGATGCACGCAGACACACACCTACCTCACTCCTCTGGTCTTGCTCATCATCATGGCTTCGGCAATGGTGTCCTTTTCCCCCAGACAGCGTGCTTAATGAATGCCTTAAAGGAAATTCATGAGAGTGATTCCTAAGGTTACATGCTGATTCATTCATCTGTTTTTACGAACAATACACATTTACTGACCCCCCCCCAAGCCCCTCCCTCCCTATTCGGCTGGCCCTGGACACAGCAACCTAGGTGCAGGCTGGGAGGACAACCCATAGGAGACCTTCAGGGCGGCCCTGCCCACAGTCCAGCCACAGCACCCAGGCCTTCCTCCTCCTCCCCCCCCCCCCCTCCCCTCCCCTCTTCCCTCCCCTCCCAGTTCTCACCCCACAACGCTTTATCTCCCTTCACAAAAAGCCTCATTCTCTTTTTGCACAATACACTTTCACAATAGTCTATTCACCCCAGAGCCCAAATCGTCAGCAACCAGAACACTGGTTCCTCTTTCCTCCTAGGTCTTCAAGCATCTCCAGGGCAGGAGCAATAACTGCATTCTGCCACATAACTTCCGGGTTGCTCGGCTATTTGGGACTGTAAGCACCTTGAAGGCCTGACTTGGATCTTTTTTTTTCTTTTTTTTTTTCCTCCAGGGTGATCATTTCTTTTCTTTTTTTTTTTATTTGTATTGATTTCAGAGGGGAAGGAAGAGGGAGAGAGAGATAGAAACATCAATGATGAGAAAGTATCATTGATTGGCTGCTTCCTGCACGCTCCCCACTGGGGATCGATACTGCAACCCAGGCATGTGCCCTTGACCCAGTCTGCAGGCCGACGCTCTATCCAAGCCAAACTCGATGATTTTTTAAAAAATATATTTTTTTATTGATTTTTTACAGAGAGGAAGGGAGAGGGGGAAACATCCATCAATCAGCCTCTGCACACCCCCTACATGTGCCCGCAACCAAGGTACATGCCCTCTATCCACTTTCAGTGACGCTCTATCCACTGAGCCAAACCGGTCAGGGCTAGTATATGATTTTTAAGCAATAACATATAGTTAGAGAACAGGACCTAGGCTTCTCAGTCACTCCACAGTCAAAAAGATCCAGGTCAGCCTTAGCCGGTGTGGCTCAATGGATAGAGCGTCGGCCATCGGACTGAAGGGCCCCAGGTTTGATTCCAGTCAGGGGGACATGGCCCGGTTGAGGGATCCATCCCCAGTGTGGGGCGTGCAGGAGGCAGCCGACCCATGATCCTCTCTCATCATTGATGTTCCTATCTCTCTCCCTCCCTTCTTCTCTGAAATCAATAAAAATAGATTTTAAAAGAAAAGAAAAATTTAGGAATCATCCAGGATTTAGGAGGAAACCCAAAGAAAAGCAAAAATCTGTGTGTGGTCGACATCTGACATTTGCCAGTTATTTTTCCAGGAGTAATGACAGGGTGTGTCAAATCGCCTGTGACCACGGTGTATATTTGCATTGCTTTATTCCCAGTAACTTAATCAGCCGTATTTGCATAAATATAAGACTAAAAATATGCCAAAAGAAACCTAGGCCATCGACCATAAACAGGAAACTGCCAGCTTCACCAGTTCAAAACCAATAAATACGTAAGAGCCACAATGATGACCCTTATGGCTGTGGAAGAGCTCATTGGTAAAAAGCCTGGAATACAATTTCATATTAGCGATCCAGAAAAGCTTAAAAGGCCTGGCCAGCATGGCTCCGTGGTTGAGCATCGACCTATGAACCAGGAGGTCAAGGTTTGATTCCCGGTCAGGGTACATGCCCAGGTGGCAGGCTTGACGTTGCTGATCGATGACTCTCATCATTGATGTTTCTCTCTCCCTCTCCATTCCTCTCTGAAATCAATAAAAACAAAATAAACCTATGTCTTTGCTTATTTTATGTATGAAAAAAAGCTTAAAAGTGTATACCCTTTAGTTCTGCAACTTCAGTTCTAGAAACCTATTTGAAAGAATCAGTAATGTGGACAAAGATGTGTGTGAAGGGTGTTTATCAAAGGCACACCAGTGCCTCTATGCTGGCAAAAATTACAAATAAAGAAAAAGGAAAAGGAAGGAAAGAAGGAAAAAACCCTAAGTATTCATAATGAGGAAATGGTTAAGGAAGTAGTGGTGTGCATATTTGATGTAATACTATATAGCTATTAAAAAAAAACACCATGTTTTTGAAGAATATTTAATGAATTGGGAAATGTTTGTAATACACTGAGGTACAAAATTGCATATGCATCAGAATTATATTTTTTTAGTTCTCTTTTAATCCTCACCCGAGGATATGTTTTTATTTATTTTTTAAAAAATGTTTTTACTGGTATTTTTAGAGAGAGAGGAAGGGAGAAGGAGAGAGATAAACATCGATTGGTTGCCTCCTGCAGGCATCCTGACTGGGGGGTTGAACCCGCAACCTGGGCATGTGCCCTGACCGGGAACCGAACTGGCGACCTTTTGGTGCACAGGATGCATGCTCAACCCACTGAATCACACTGGCCAGGGCAGGATATATTTTTATTGACTGATTGGGGGAGAGAGAGAGAAAGAGAGAGGTTGTTTGGCTGCTTCCCGCAACCCCCTATGGCAGTGGTCGGCAAACTCATTGCTCAACAGAGCCAAATATCAACAGGACAATGATGGAAATTTCTTTGGAGAGCCCAATTTTTTAAACTTAAACTTCTTCTAACGCCACTTCTTCAACATAGACTCGCCCAGGCCGTGGTATTTTGTGGAAGAGCCACACTCCAGGGGCCAAAGAGCCGCATGTGGCTCTTGAGTTTGCCGACCACGGCCCTATGAAGATCGAGCCCATTGTGGGTGGGAATCAAACCTATGGCTTTTTGGTGCATGGGACAATCCTCAACAGGGCCACATGGGTGGTCAGGGCTGTTTCTGCACAATTAAGTATATGTTTGTATTTTTATCCCGAAAAATACATATAAAGTACTTAGAAGGAAATACAAATAAGTTAAAAGTTATTTCTGTTTTTTTGAATTACAGGTGATTTTTATTTTCTTCCTTAGCATATTTGCCAAATTTCTATAATGAGTATATTATCTTTTTATTTATTTTTAAAATATATTTTATTGATTTTTTACAGAGAGGAAGGGAGAGGGATAGAGAGTTAGAAACATCAATGAGAGAGAAACATCGATCAGCTGCCTCCTGCACACCTCCTACTGGGGATGTGCCCACAACCAAGGTACATGCCCTTGACCGGAATCGAACCCGGGACCCTTGAGTCCGCAGGCTGAGGCTCTATCCACTGAGCCAAACCAGCCAGGGAAGTATATTATCTTTTTAATATATTTTTATTATAATGTGGCCTGGCTGGTGTGGCTGTGGTTGAGTGTCAACATAGGAACCAGGTGGTCGGGGTTCAATTCCTCATCAGGGCCCCTGTCTGGGCCGTGGGCTCCATCCCCAGTAGGGGGCGTGCAGGAGGCAGCTGATCCATGATTCTCTCTCATCATTGATGTTTCTACCTCTCTCCCTCTCCTTTCCTCTCTGAAATCAATAAAAAGATATATTTTTTAAAAACTTAATTAATAAAAAAATAAGGATTATGTGACTGTTTCTAGAGGGGGAAAGCTATCTGTGAAATACCTGCTTTCTGCCAAAACCGGTTTGGCTCAGTGGATAGAGCGTCGGACTGCGGACTGAAAGGTCCCAGGTTCGATTCCGGTCGAGGGCATGTGCCTTGGTTGCGGGCACATCCCCAATAGGGGGTGTGCGGGAGGCAGCTGATTGATGTTTCTCTCTCATCGATGTTTCTAACTCTCTGTCCCTCTCCCTTCCTCTCTGTAAAAAAATCAATAAAACATATTAAAAAAAAAAAAAAGAAATACCTGCTTTCTGCAGCCCCTCTTCGTTCCACCCTGGGGTCCTGCCCTTTCCATTGGCCGATTCCAGTTGGGAGATTTAGTACGAAACATCGAACACGAAATATTGCAGGAGCCACTGATGCTTCTTAAAATGTCTGTCTGGTCTGTCAATGAGAGAAACAGATCTTAATAATCACCTGCTAATCTCCCAGCAGTTACTCGGGGGAACACATCAATTGAGACGCTGAAGAGCTGTGTCTCATCCCTATTCTCAGCTTTCAAGTCTCCCCAGATTTTCAGAGATGGATATGAACATTCTGGAAAGTCTGCAGCATGAATGCATCACCCGGGGAAATCCTGAGGATTAATAAACCTTATAACAGCAAACCTTTCTTCCCATTTCAGCTCTGGGGGCGGGGGAGGGCGAGGGGGACAACGTCGGGGCTTCTGAGATCCCAGGGATACCTCCATTTCTTTCTCTCTAATATGAATCCGGGGACTCCCTTCCTGGGTTTGAGCTGGCCTGGGGATTTGGCTAAACCTTGGTGGTGCCTGACCGTGACTTTAGGCCTAACGTTTGCACAAGGGTCAAAGTGTATGCAATACACACTCACACATTACATGTCATATTACCTGCCTTTATTCCTCTGAAGCCCAGGACCTTAGTGGACATTAGAGAAGTTAAAAAGGTGTCAGAGAAGGAAGTGGGTCACCTGCCCAGACAGGTTGTCCCAGGGCGGCCATCTGTAAGAGAAAAAGAAAATGGGGCCCTCGCTGGTGTGGCTCAGTGGATAGCGCGCCGGCCTGCGGACTCAAGCATCCCAGGTTCGATTCCCAGTCAGGGCACATGCCCGGGTTGCAGGCTTGGTCCCCAGTAGGGGGCGTGCAGGAGGCAGCTGATCAATGATTCTCTCTCATCATTGATGTTTCTCTTTCTCTCTCTCCCCCTTCCTCTCTGAAATCAATTAAAAAAAAAAAGATAATGGGGAGAGAGAGAGAGAGAGGACCATCACTCTAGGAAAGAGAAAACAGATGCTGAAGGAACTCCCACCTGGAAACTGGCCGTGAATTCTGGCTTGGTGACACCATAAGTGTGACCTTGGGAAGTTTTTTTTAGTTTTCTGTGCCTCAGTCTCCTCATCTGTAAAATGATGATTAGAATATGACATCTACCTGGCACAAAGGTGATTGTATGTTTATCACAGTGGGTCCATAAAAATGAAAAACTGCAAACATCCCACAAGTACAACCATTTATTTAGGTAAGTTACGACATGTGCGTGCCATGGAATATCACCTGTTAAGAATGATAATGTGGCCCTGGCCGATTTGGCTCAGTGGATAGAGCGTCGGTCTGCAGACTGAAGGGTCCCCAAGTTTGATTCTGGCCAAGGGCACATGCCCAGGTTGCGGGCTCGATCCCCAGTGGGGGGCGTGCAGGAGGCAGCCAATCGATAATTCTCTCTCATCATTGATGTTTCTATCTCGCTCTCTCTCCCTCTCCCTTCCTCTCTGAAATCAATAAAAGAAATATATATATATATATATATATTAAAAAGAATGATAATGGGATGTTTACAGAGAGGGAAAGATACCTGTGACTTATCACTGGGCGAAAGTGGTTGCAATTCAATAGGTATAGGGTTATGTCATTTTTGTTAATTTTGTAAAAATAACGTATTTACATGTATAGTCACACATTTGTTGAACAATTTAACATTTTTCTAACATCTATTTTATTGATTTCAGAGATGAAGGGAGAGGGAGAGAGAGGTAGAAACATCGATGAGAGAGAATCGTGGATCGGCTGCCTCCTGCACGCCCCACAGTGGGGATCCGAGCTCGCAACCCAGGCATGTGTCCTGACCGGGAATCGAACCGTGACCTCCTGGGTCATGGGTCTACGCTCAACCGCTGAGCCACGTCGGCCGGGCAACAATATTTACTTTGTATAGTATTATTATTATGTGCCTTTCCCCGTAAATACGTGGACATAAAACGTCCGAGGATGTATATACCAAACTATAATGGCTCCACGGGGGTTTCCTTTTCAGTTTTGCTTAGCTGATTTTCAAACTATTTCACCATGAACTTGTGTCCTAAAGAAATAATAGAAGTGTAAAATGTGTACAGTGCAGAAACTGGAACACTGGTGCGCCTGGATCCCGGGGGGGCATTCGGCTGGTGCCAAGTTCATCTGCATGTGGCTTAGAGAATGAGGGCCCCAAGCAAAGAATTAAGATTTAACGCAGACGGCAAAGGAGTCTATAATCCCTTCTGCCCCGCCCTCCTCCACAGTGTGAACGTCTCTGTCTACTTCCCTCTCCACTGAGCAAACTCAGCCGGGTACCTGCTCCGAGGGCCCCCCTCTCTTCCGCAGGCTACCCTCCCCTGATGAGGCCTGGCCTGGGCAGCCAGTCTCCGCATGCCAGTCGTGCTCCTGAGAGAACGCCTTGGCCACCTTGATGAGATGCAGGTGTCCCCAATCCAGGCCACCTGTTGGGACACGGGGCATCTTGCAATGAATGTTCCTCCACAGCTAGCTCATCGAGTTTCTGGCGTGGTGAGTCATTTGGAACAGAATCTCATTTAAGGGCGCCTCCCTGATTTATAAAACGAATGAACAGCCTTAGCTGGTTTGGCTCCGTGGATAGACTGTCGGCCTGGGGACCAAAGGGTCCCGAGTTCGATTCTGGTCAAAGGCTCGTACCTCGGTTGTAGGTTCCTCCCGGGCCTGGGCCTGTGCAGGAGGCAAACAATCGATGTGTTGCTTTCACATCGATGTTTCTCTCTGTCTCTTCCACTCTCCCTAAAAATCAATGGGAAAATGGGAGGAACATTCATTGAAAGATGCCCCGGTGTCCCAACAGGTGTCCTGGATTGGGGACACCTGCGTCTCATCAAGGTGGCCAAGGCGTTCTCTCAGGAGCGTGACTGGCATGAGGATTCAGGTGAGGATTAACAAAACAAATAAGCAATCAAACAAAACTGCAAAAAGACACACTAATCAATAGAAGCTACCGTGTACCATGCTCTGCACGGGCCCATGTAGGCCTCGTTTTAACCCCGGGAGACAGGTGTTTTCACCCCCATTTTACAGATGGGAAGACAGAGAAGTCAGCTTGCCCAGAGATTTGCAGCAAGTAAGACTGGGCCCTTAAACAGAAGAGGCTATCTCTGTGCAGCCCCCAGATCTTCTCACCCCTCAATTTATAAGTGGGGAAACTGAGTCTAAGTTCTTTCCCGAGGCTGTTACTCACCCAAGTTCATGAAGTTAGCAAGCGGGAGAGGCTAAAATCTGACAATCTCCCTGATACCCGCTGCCCTCCTCCCCTTCGCCCCGTCACACTCCATGCTCTCGCCTCCCCCACGTGTGCCCTGACACTGCACTCGTTCCCCACTCCCCCGCGTGCACTCCACCGGGCGGCACATACTTGAGGCAGTTCCAAGAATCCGTAAGAATGTGCTCTCTTGCCCCGGGGGCTTTGGACAGGCTGTGCCTTCCCATGCATTTGCCTGGCACAGGCCTACGCATCTAGATGCAGCCTCTTCCGGGAAGCCCTCCCTGACCACCTTCGTTGAGAGTCCCCTCTTCGGTGCTTCCTCGTTCTTTGCATGCAGCACCTGGCATTGTGGTTGCTGCTGTCTTCCTGCTTATTTCCCTGCGGGTCTGCAAGGCCTAAATGAGGAGGACCTTAGCACCCAGCTCCATAGCAGGCACCCAGTAGGTACTCAGTAAGCATTTGTTGAATGAATGCTTGACACCATCCGAGCTGTGCTTTGCTTTGTTTGAAGGATACGACTTGGGTGCACCAATCTGGAGGGAAGAAAATGACAGAAATGTGTCATCCTATTCAGGGGGCATAGTGGCCGAAGGCTCTGGGGTCTTCGGGGGCTCCGTGTGCTGGTATTAAAACGATGGTGTCCTCCTTGCCCAAGCCAAGTCTCCGGCTACTGTTTTCTCACTCCCAGTCAGAAACAAATCATGTTCTGAGTGACTGCAGTCATTGCTCACATCACCAGGAGCTGGTTCAGGGTGGGGTGAGGGGCAGTGGCCTTGGGGATCCCGTCTCTGAAGGCCCAGGCCTCCTGGCTGGGGGGGGGGGGGGGGGGGGGGGAAGGGGTGCCGAGTAGCAGGTCGGTCCGGGGAGGCTGCAGTCACTTGGGGGAAGAAACAATGGGGCTCAACATCTGCTCCTGGCTGGGAGAAGGGACCCTCCACTGAAAAGCCGGGGAAAGCAGGGAAGTGTGGGAGGAATTGATGAGAAGGGGTGGAGCCAAGGAGATGCAGCCGGGAGGAAGGAAGAGAAGGGGAAGGAAGAGAGGCGGCAGGCGCCGGCTTTCCTTCTCCTCCCTGACCTGGTCTGGAGCGCCAGCCTCCTCGGGCATTGTTTCCTGCGGAAACTCGGGGGGGGGTGGGGGGCACGGAGACCTCACGTTTCCCCCGCAGCCCCTGGCAGCAGCCCCGGCCCCAAGTCCCAGGCATCCAGCAGGTGCTCAATACTTACTTGGGGAAATGAGAAACGTGGCCAACTTTACTCTGGGAACTTTTCCCCTGTCCTCTCCCCACTTCGCCAGAGAAGCCGAGGGCAGAGCAGGTCTTGGGAGCACGCCCGGGCGCCCCATGAATAATTGACCCTCCGTGGCGGCTCGGCCCGGGGACAGCGTCGGAGTGGAGACGCGGCTCCGCGTGGCCGGCTTCCAGGAGGTTGGAGGCCCAGGGTCCGGCCTGCCCCGGAGCTGGCGGGGAAGCCAGGCCGTGCCAAGCCCCCCGCAGGGAGGCGCCAGGGCCTGACCCTGCGCGGCCAATGGCCACGCCTCGACGCCCGCAGCAGTGTCAGCGGGGCCGAGGCCGGGCCCTGGGATTGGAGGGCCCACGGGGGGCCGACCCCCGCTCCTCCAGCCCCTGCCCCGCGCGCGGGCCGGGCGCGCGCGCGCGCGCGCTCGCAGCCCGCGCGCTCGCAGCCCGCGCGCCGCGCCCTCGAGCCTGGCTGTCCAGGGCGCCGCAAACAGCTGTTTGCAGGCTCCCATGCAGTTCAGAGCGGCGCAGGGACGCCAGTTCCGAGCCCATCTGCCTACTTTTAAAAATACAGGAGTCCAGAACACACCCAGCTTCCACCTCGGGCCGGGGAGGGGCGGCTGGGCGGCACCCCGAGCCGCGCCTCCCACCCCACCCCACTGGTTCCCCTTCTCCAGGGCGCCTCAGGCTCCCCCGGGGCCGGGGGGCGCGCAGTCCCCCGGGCCCCTTTGTGCCGGGCCGGGCCCCCCATTTCCATGTGAGGCGCTGCCGCTGCCCCTTCTCCCCCGCTTCACTTCATCTTTGTTCCCCTTTTCTGAGAGCAGGAGAGAGAGAGAGAGAGAGAGAGAGAGAGAGAGAGAGAGAGAGAGAGAAAGGAGGAAAAAAAAGGCGTGACTTGATTTTCAAACGAAACTCCCACAGCAAACAAAACCCTTTTAGAGAAATAAGAAAGGAGGAAGAAGGAAGAAAAGAGGGAAGAAAGAAAAAACCGGGCGGGGAGGCGGGGGGGGGGGGGGGTGGGGGGAGCGAACACCCGGCAGGCTTTCCATTTGAGTGGGAGAGTTGAAGCGAAAGGCAGAGAAAGAGGGGAAGAAAAAAATCCTGTCTGCGGTGGAAAGAGAAAAGAAAACTTGGGCTGACAGGAGGGGGTGGGGGGTGGGGGGTGGAAGGAAGTGAGAAAACAAAAGAGAGATAAAAGGGCTGCTTTTTGCCTCTCTTCCTCTGCGAGCTGGCTTAGGAGGAGCTGTTTTACATCCCTTCAACGTCAGCCCTGCCTCACTCCCTTCTTCCTGGGAGGGAGAGAGAGAGAGAGCGAGAGGAGAGAGGGAGAGAGAGGAGGAGAGAGAGAGGGAGCAAGAGGCAGAGGGAGAGAGAGAAAGAGAGGAGCGGAGGGCGGGCGCGGAGCAGGCGGCGGGCGCGCGTGGAGGCGGCGGGCGCGCAGCAGCAGCCGGCGGTGGGCACCCGAGCCCCCGGCCCGCGAGGGCCCCAGCGCAGCAGCCGCGCCCGGACCAGGGTGAGTGTCCGCGCGGCCCCGGCCCCGCAGCCCCGGGGCGGGCGGGCGGACGGGCGGGCGGGCAGGCGGGCAGGCGGCGGCGGCGGCGGGGGGCGCGGGGGGCGCGGGGGTGGGTCGCTGCGGCCGCGGCCGGCCCGCCCCCCGCCTCTCCCCGGGGACGGTCGCGCGCAGGCCCGCGCCGCGCTGCAAACATGTCGCCTTTCCCTTTCACTTCCACATTCCCGCATGCCGGCGAGCTGGAGGGAGAGAGAGGGAGAGCGGGGAAAGACGGAGAGATGGCGTCTGGGGGGGCGGGGGGGCGGGGGGGAGAGGGGGAAGGGAGGGAGGAGAGCGCGCGAATGAGAGACTGAGAGGAAGAGGGAGAGAGAGAGGGGAGAAGAGAGAGAGAGAGAGAGAGAGAGAGAGAAGCAGAAATGAAAGGAAAGCAACGCGGTGGCGCGGGAGGCCCGGGCGGCGGCGGCGGCGGCGGCGGCTCGGGGGCCCGCACGTGGGTGTCCCGGCGCCGGTGCGCTCCCCCCGCCGCCCGCCCGGGACTCAAAGTTTCGCCCCCTCGCCGCGCCGCCCCGCCCCTCGGCTGCCCGCAAACTTTATTCTCCGAGCGGGTGGGGCAGCCGTGCGTCCCCGCCACTCGGGGTGGGGGAGGGCGGAGCGCGCCTCTGCGGGGTGGGCTGCCCCCGAGGGCCGCGCCGTGCGCCACGGGACCCCCCGGGCCGGGTCGGCGTCGGGGCGCCCGGCCGGGACCTGTTGAAGGCGCTCGCCGGCTGGCCAGGTCCCCATGGCCTGTCCTGAGTCTCCCCGAGTCCCAGTCCCCCTTCCTCGTCATCTGCTCTCCACGTCTCCTCGCGGTCATTTTCCTAATTGGACGGCGCTGGTGGGTGTGATCGCCGGCGTCAGATCGGGGGGCCTCGAGGCTGCGGGTGGGCGCGGGGCCCCGGGGACCGTTAGGGCAGCCTGTCCTCTCCACCCCGGGCTCGGAGATCCCACAGAGCCGGCCCCCCTGCCACCGCACCCCCAAACCGCGGACTTGCTAACTCGTGCGTATCGGGTTGTGCTTTTTTTCCAACTTGCCTTTTAAGATGACTTTTATGGTCGCTGCCACGGCATGCCTCCAGTCTGAGCAGTAGTTTGGGGAGATTTAAGAGGCCAGGGTGGTGCTTGCGTGGGTTTTAACTAACCCCAAACGGTCATCAATGTCTCTCCAAGCTCCGCGATGGCGCGGGGAAGGCGCAGCCTTAGCCTCAGTGCGTTTTCACGGGGACACTGCGGGGTGCTGGTCCTTCCAAATTCTTGATTTCTGTGCCAAAATGGGAACACCCAGCTGGCGTCGATCTGCAGGGGACATGACCAGTTCCAGGGGGCGCCTGGAAAATGTACAAAATTTCCCCACAGGTGTTCGGAGAAGGACTTTGCAACCCTCGAGGGTCACCCAGCCACCTTTGAAGCTGCTCTTTTCAACCCTGCCTTTGAGTCCATGTAAGTAAAATCCGTCAGAGTTCATGTCTTGCCAAGAAGAAGGCCTTCAAAGGACCTGCTGGGCTAGGTGGGGAGGGCCGGAGAAACCACCCCCGACTGTCATTAGACGGTAAAAAAAAAAAAAAAAACACGGATCCTCGGTGTCTGCGATCAAAGCCGCGGGCCTGTCTGGTTTTGATTTGGGAGACGCACGCGGCGTGGCTGTCCCTTTCTCATTTGTTTTCAAGTGAAGGTTGTTTTCTGGTGGTTTCGTCACGTGTCACCCTGTGCCAGGCACCTGCCCGTCTTGGAACAGGACCTCTTCATTGGTCACCTGGAGTTCCAGCTGGATTCGTGCTCCGGGAACCTGCAGGGCCTGGCTGTCCTGCCCGTGGGCAATGGCATGGAGCGGCGTTTCCTTGGGGAGGGGGGCTTTGGACGTTTGGGCCACATTTTCTTCCCGCCAGGCTCCCCCGAGTGCGGGTGGAGGGATGCAGTGAGTTGAAGCGAAAGGCAGAGTCTCGTTCTTTTTCTTGGGCGAGTCTTTGTCCTGTGGTGCGTGGCCAGCAGGTCACTTGGTTCCATACTTGGGTCACATCGCACAACCAGTGAGATTTATTTTTAGGCTCCCTTTCTGAAGACAAGGAGACAGGAAAGATCTGGAATGGTCCCGGACCGGTTTGGCTCAGTGGATAGAGCGTCGGCCTGCAGACTGAAGGGTCCCGGGTTCAATTCCGGTCAAGGGCATGCACCTTGGTTGTGGGCACATCCCCAGTAGGAGGTGTGCAAGAGGCAGCTAATGGATGTTTCTAACTCTCTATTCCTCTCCTTTCCTCTCTAAAAAGTCAATAACATTTATATATATATTTTTAAAAAGATCTGGAATGGTTTTCAAGTTGGAGGAAGGGAGACGAATGGGGGGACCCCCCCCCCCCCGCCGAGATTTTGTGCAACGACTTCTATTCTAGCTTTGCCTCGTGGCCCAGAGGTATTTCTACCGGAGTTTTGCCTGGAAAGCTTGAGTTTGACGGCAGAGGGGAGGAGGACAGAAGTACAGTTGGAATCCAGTGCAATGTGGGAGGATGCCCCGTCTGGCGTGCTGACCCACCTCCCAACCCAGGGCAGGGGCTCATTTTGTGGAATCTGCTGGATCTCATGCGAATGGTGGTTGATCCCAGCCCTTGGACCTCAAAACCCAAGAGGACCTGAGAGGTTGTCTGAAAGAAACCCAGGCATGCCCTAGCCCCGTCGGCAAACTGCGGCTCGCGAGCCACATGCGGCTCTTTGGCCCCTGGAGTGTGGCTCTTCCACAAAATACCACGGCCTGGGCGAGTCTATGTTGAAGAAGTGGCGTTAGAAGAAGTTTAAGTTAAAAAAATTGGGCTCTCCAAAGAAATGTCAATCGTTGTCCTGTTGATAGTTGGCTCTGCGGACTAATGAGTTTGCCGACCACTGCCCTAGCCGGTTTGGCCCAGTGATAGAACGCCGGCCTGCGGACCAAAGGGTCCCGGATTCAATTCCTTCCGGTCAAGGGCATGTACCTTGGTTGCAGGCTCCTCTCCGGCCCCGGCCCCGGGTCAGGGCGTGTGTAGGAGGCAACCAATCGATGTGTTTCTCTCACATCGATGTTTCTCTGTGTCTTTCCCTCTCTCTTCCACTCTCTCTAAGAGGTCCATGGAAAAATATCCTCGGGTGAGGATACACTAAAGCAAATAAATAAAAATTAAAGCAGTAAAAGAAGCCCAGGCCTGAGACAGGCTCCGTGCCTGGGGCCCCACAGTAAGGGGCAGGGTCAGCCCTTGACCCTGAGCTTTCAGAGTTCATGTCCCGGGCGTGCTCTTTCCACAAGGCTGCCGCCTCTGTTCCTGCTGGGGCGCGTTCCCAAGATCATGGCTCTGGGAACTTGAGACCACGGGCGTATGCTGTGCGCAGGAGACGGGTAAAGGAGCCTCATTTTCCCTCTGTGTCACGCTTACTGTCCTAGAGGGTTTGACCAGCCCGTGTGACTGCTAGGGGAACGGGTGGGGGGGGAAGGGGCGGGGGGAGGGTTTCTGGCTGTTTTCACCTGGACTTCTTCAAAGTCCACCAGGTCAGCGGGCTGTTCCCAAGCTACACTTAGCACTTAATTTTTAAAAATATATATTTTTTATTGATTTCAGTGAGGAAGGGAGAGGGAGAGATAGAAACATCAGTGATGAGAGAGAATCATGGCTCAGCTGCCTCCTGCACGCCCCCTTAACTGGGGATCGAACCCACAACCCGGGCATGTGCCCTTGACCGGAATCGAACCCGGGACCCTTCAGTCCGCAGGCCAACGCTCTGTCCGCTGAGCCAAACCGGCTAGGGCCACACTTAGCACTTTTTGACCCGTAATGCTTTCTTCATGGTTTGGTACTTGCGATTTATTTAGGTTTGGTCTGGGGAGAAGATGGGGATGGAAGGGGCAGACACCCCAACTCTCTCTTGTTGAAATCAATGTATTGGACGCGAGGCCAAAGATCTTCCTCGCAGGAGGAGTCAGAGAATGATACAAGGAGGCGGGGCCCGGCGGTGATGGATGGGAGCTGCAGAGTTTTGCAGTGAGGTGACACATTGCTTCATACACGCTCCGGGCAGGTAATGCTGCGGGACGGGCTGGGAAGCGAGAGCCTTGAATGGGGTGGGGCCCTGGGTGGAGATCGGGCAAAGCAATAGTGAGGCCTCCGATTGGACTGGATGTGGGAGAATAATCATAATTAGATATCTTGGGCCAGGCTTGGCTAAGTGCTTTACGAATATCATCTGCCTTAGTCTTCGCAGGTGCTAGCGACGCCCGTGTCATCCCCACCGGGCAGGTCGGGAAACCGGGGCTCAGGTTGGGAAACCAGGGGCACACAGCTGGCCTCTGAACCCAGGCAGACCGGCTTCAAACTGTGCCTCCCTGGCATGGCAATGAGGTCGGACAGCTCTGCCCACAGCAAGGAGCTGGCATTCAGAGTGTTCTGGTTCCTCGAAAGGATGGCAGTAGAGCCCTAACCGGTGTGGCTCAGTGGGTAGAGCGTTGGCCTGCGGACTGAAGGATCCCAGATTCGGTTCCGGTCAAGGGCACATGCCCGGGGTTCCGGGCTCAACAGCTGATCAATGATTCTCTCTCATCATTGATGTTTCTGTCTCTCCCTCTTCCTTCCACTCTGAAATCAATATAAATATATATATATATATATATATATATATATATATATATATATATATATTTTAAAAGGATGATAGTAGAAGAAAAAGGAATTGTTGGTCTGCAGGGAGCGAGGCTGGGCCCTCACAGTGCCTGAAGACCATGTATTTACCCAGTGGAGGCTACGAGGGGATGGGGTTTTGGGGGGCTTAACTATTCCCCAGGCTGAGTGGTTAGTACCAGGTTGGGACTATATTCCACTTGATAAAGATCTGGGAGACTTTATTTGGGGGGGAGGGTTAGGTAGGGTATGGTTTTCAACTTAAATGATGGTTGTCATGTATTTGAAACTAGTCGGAATTTTACTTTTTGTAATGTATTTTTATTGATTTCAGAGAGGAAGGGAGAGGGAGAGAGAGATAGAAAAATATCCATGATGAGAGAGGATCATGGATCGGCTGCCTCCTGCACGCCCCACACTGGGGATCGAGCCCGCAACCCGGGCAGGTGCCCTCGACGGGAATCGAACCCGGGACCCTTCAGTCTGTAGGCTGATGCTCTATCCACTGAGCTAAACCAGCTAGGGCGGTATGTGCACTTCAACTTAAATGATGGTTGTCATGTATTTGAAACTGGTGGGAATTTTAAAGCTAAATGTGTCATTCTTGTCCATGAGGCCAACAGTAGGCGTTTCCCACGCGTGTGAGCCATACCCTCCTCTCCAGGGGCGCTGGTCCAGGCTCTTCCAGACCCCAGCAGCTCCCCTTTGACTGACAGTGTGAGATTTCCCAGCTGCTGAGCTGGTCCCGTCCGCGTGCAGCTTGCAGTCTCCCTGGGAGACAGACATTAAACTAATAATTACCCAAATACTCTTTAATTACAGTGGTTACAAATGCTTCAAAGGAAGAAGTACAGAGGGCACGGGGGCTGACAGGCCGGGAGGCCGGGGAAGGGAGGCGGTCGTGAAGACAGAGCCTTTAAACAGCCCCGTGCAGGGTGGGCGGGGAGGCCTTCCCCAGGGTGGGACAGTCCATCGACCTTGACCTAAACCTTTGCTACTCTTTGTGGTCCGTGCACCAGTTAGCATCCCCATTTCCTGGGCACTCTTTGGAAATGCAGAATCTCAGGCTGCTCAGCAGACTTGCTGAGTCTGCTTTTTTTTTTTTTTTTCTTTTTCTTTTTTAAATCCTCACCCGAGGCTATTTTTCCGTTGATTTCTAGAGAGACTGGAAGAGAAAGGGGAAGACAGAGAGAAACGTGGATGTGAGAGAAACACATCGACTGGTTGCCTCCTGCACACGCGCCCCAACCAGGGCCCGGGCCGGGGAGGAGCCCGCAACCAAGGCACGTGCCCTTGACGGGAATCGAACCCGGGACCCTTCGGTCCGCAGGCGGACGACACTCTATCCACTGAGCCACACCGGCCGGGGCTGAGCCTGCATTGGAACAGGATTCCAGGGCAGGATAAAGCTTGAGAAATGCTGTTGGAATTGAAGTACTGAGTTGAGGTTCTGGTCTTTGCTGTGACGGAGTTGGGTGACCTCGGGCCGGTCACTTGCCCGGGTAACGAGGGGATCAGAGCAGCTCCCAAGTTCCCCCCGGGCTCCTCTGGGGCCGCCTCCAAGGGTATTGAGGTCCCAGGTTTGCACAGCACCCCCCTCTGAGCTGCCTTTGGTGGGGGCCGGGCAGCCTCGTCCACGCTCTGGTCTGACCTCAGGAATCCATGAAGAGGCTGGAGCAGTGGTTCTCCACGTGGGGCACACGCCCACAGGGGCCAGTTTGATGTTTAAGGGGGTCAATTTGAGAATGAGTTATTAACAGTGAATTTTTTGCATTTCTTCTGGGTCTAGGGGCCTCCTAGACAGTCTATAAACACATATTGTGCCATATGTATGCATTTCAGTTCTGTATTCTATGCTTTGAAACTTTATGTGCTATTTAAAAATAAATTTTTTTTATTGAATTCAGACAGGAATGGAGAGGGAGAGAGAAATAGAAACATCCATGATGAGAAAGAATCATTGATTGGCTGCCTCCTGCACACCCTACTGGGGATCGAGCCTGCAACCCAGCATGTGCCCTTGACCGGAATCGAACCCAGGACCCTTCAGTCCGCAGGCCGACGCTCAATCCACTGAGCCAAACCGGCCAGGGTTATGTGCTATCTTTTCATATCACTTCATATTAGTATTATTTTTTTTAACAATTTCTTAGTGATTTCTTCCTCAGTCCTTCCACTGTCCTTCCTTTCTTTTATCTTTCTCTCTCATGGATGCCATGTTCTTTGGAAGTTTATTTAGACCAAGTTCATGGCCTTTGAGTCTTCCTCCACGTGAATAGGAGCTCACTTTTTGAATAATAAGAATGATATGTCACGGGGGGGGGGGGGGGATGTTTGAGGTGCTTGGGTGGGGCGTGGCCAAAAGAGATTGGGAACCACTGGGCTAGACCCATGGTCGGCAAACTGTGGCTCATGAGCCACATGCGGCTCTTTGGCCCCCTAAGTGTGGCTCTTCCACAAAATACCACGTCCTGGGCGAAGTCTATGTTGAAGAAGTGGCGTTAGAAGAAGTTTAAGTTTAAAAAATGTGGCTCTCCAAAGAAATGTCAATCGTTGTGCTGTTGATAGTTGGCTCTGTGGACTCATGAGTTTGCCGACCACTGGGCTAGACAATCAGAGCTTTGGAGAAGGAACAGAATAATTCACAAAAAGCGTGTGGGGCTTTTTTGCACACGGGGAGGTTGTCTTAAGGCGACTCGGGAGGATTGGGTCTGAAGGGAGAGAAAACCTGGCCGGGGTCACAAGGGTCTTGAGGAAGAAAAGTGTAACGTTTCTGCCCAAAGGGGACCCCAAAACGTGGGCGGGAGGAACCTGCTTAGCAGTGGTGCATGGGAACACCATACTTTACGAGTTGCCACGGATCCCAGCTGGTTTGGCTCAGTGGATAGAGCGTTGCCCTGCAGACTGAAGGGTCCTGGGTTCGATTCCCATCAAGGGCACCTGCCCGCGTTTTGATCTCGGTCCCCAGTGAGGGGCGAGCAGGAGGCAGCCGCTCCATGATTCTCACTCATCATTGATGTTTCTCTCTCTCTTTCTCTTTCTTCCTTCCTCTCTGAGATCAATAAAAATATATTTTATTTTATTTGTTAATATATTTTATTGATTTTTTACAGAGAGGAAGGGAGAGGGATAGAGAGTTAGAAACATCGTTGAGAGAGAAACATGGATCAGCTGCCTCCTGCACACCCCCTACTGGGGATGTGCCCGCAACCAAGGTACATGCCCTTGATGGGAATCAAACCTGGGAACCTTGAGTCCGCAGGCCGACGCTCTAAAAATATACATTTTTTAAAAAGAACTAGGGGCCAGTGCCTTTCTTGGCTGATCTCCCCCAGCACTTACTACGGGCCAGGCACCCTTCTGAGCACTTCCCATGGATTTGCTCATTTGCCTTGGATCACTTTCCAAAAGTCACACAGCTAGAAAGTGTCAGGACCATGATGGTACCCAGGCAGTTGGGCCCCAGCGTCCCGGCTCCCATGAGCTGACCTTAGTAACCGGGCAGGTGGGCCGGGAGCAGCGAGGGGGAAGCTCTAGTTGGTCGAACAAGAAATGGGATTGCAAAGGCCCCTGCTTCCCAGGGAATAGAAAGGACTTCGCCGGGGAAACGTGTGTTATGAAGTAGCACCGGGTTGCCAGGCTAACCCATGAGAGCCTGAGTCAGATCGGGCCCAACTCATGCGTGCTTGCAAAGGAAAACAACGAGGAAAACGAGCCTGGTGCGGCACTGCCCGCCAAATGGAATGTTCTAGAATCGGATAGTAGGGGCTGGAAGAATTGCACTGTCAAATACGGGGAGGGGAGGTGGTAGCAGGAAATGGTGTAGATTCTGAAAGAGGGGATTAAAGGAGGTTTAGAGGCCCAAGCTGGGACAAACGTATGTCCAATCAGCAGCTTCTAAAGGGGAAGTCAGCCGTGGCCGGTTTGGCTCAGTGGATAGAGTGTCGGCCTGCGGACTGAAGGGTCCCGGGTTCGATTCCCATCCACGGCACCTGCCCGAGTTGCGGGCTCGATCCCCAGTGAGGGGCATGCAGGAGGCAGCCGATCCATGATTCTCTCTCATCATTGATGTTTCTATCTCTCCCTCCCTCTTCCTTCCTCTCTGAAATCAATAAGAATATATATATATATATATTAAAAAAGATAATAAATCTCATATTTTTTAAAAAATGGTAAAATCACACTGGTTTTTATTACCCGCTAATGAATGTGTATAGCTCACAGACCTGACCCTTCCCCCCAGCCCGGGCCTCCCCCCAAGTACAGAGGACTTTTGTCTTTCTTTTATTCATTTGTGTGCTATTTGAATCTTTATCCGTAGGCATTATCTGTCAAGTCTATGTATTTGTAAATGGAGCAAGAGGACGATGAGAAGTGGGGTGACCTCTGTAAGGGGGTGGGCCCTGTCTCCCGTCACCGTCGTCATAAAGGAGTTTCTGATATTAAATATATATATATGCTCCATTGTGTGTGTATTTTGGGAGTACGCAGAGAGCTGTAGGAACGGCGAGGGTTTTCAGTGCAGTCGGAAGCTGAGAAGAAAGGATCACATTGTAGACCCACGGCCTTCCCTTCTCCACTCCCCGGCTCCCCCAACCCCAACCCCCAAATCCTGGGTAGGTGATAAGTAGGGGATCAAAACCAGGTAGGAATGATCACCTCAGAAAGCAGGCATGTCCACCTTCGGGATGTACATGGGGAAACAGGAGCTTCGTTAGTGGCTCTTGGTTACCTGTGGTTGGTCTTGTGGGCGGTGCCTGAATGCCACCCCTGACCCCATCCCATTCCCAGGGGGGCAGCAAGGGAGCAGGCTTCAGGGTGCATGTGTTTGGTGAAAAGCAATTGCCAGCCCGGCCCGTGTGGTTTGGTGGTTGAGCGTTCGACCTATGTACCGGGAGGTCAAGGTTTGATTCCTGGTCGGGACACATGCCTGGGTTGTGGGCACCACCCCCCAGTGTGGGGGCGTGCAGGAGGCAGCGGATCCATGATTCTCTCTCATCATGGATGTTCCTTCCTCTCCCTCTCCCTCTCCCTTCCTCTCTGACATCAATAAAAGTATATTTAAAAACACACACAAGCCCTGGCTGGCTTGGCTCAGTGGATAGAGCATCGGCCTGTGGACTGAAGGGTCCCAGGTTCGATTCCGGCCAAGGGCATATGTCCGGGTTGCGGGCTCAATCCCCAGTGGGGGGCGTGCAGGAGGCAGCCGATCAATGATTCTCTCTCATCATTGATATTTCTCTCTCCTTCTCCCTTCCTCTCTGAAATCAATAAAGAAATATATTAAAAAACAAACAAAAAAATACACACACAAAACGGTCGCCAGATGTTAACGGTGATTCCATGTCCCTCTCCAGCTCGTCTTCACAAGGACCCCCTCCTAGCCGGCCCCTCATTAAGCATCAGGTGCCCTTTGAGGCTGGGGTGCTGGTTGGTGAGCCCCACCCTGTGATGTCCAGGTCCCAGGCTGGACACCCCGCCCCCACAGCCTTCCCTCGCTGCAGATCAGAGACCATGGTGGACTTGCCCTGACCTGGAAGCAGGTCCCCTCCATAATTCTGGACTCTGCCCCCATTGCACAGCCCCACTTGACGTATCCGTGCCCTCCGCTGCCCCGCCCTGGGAGACCTGTCCCTGCTCCCCCGGGCCTCGTGCCCACCATCAACCCCAGCCCCCCTTCCCGAGTCCTCCCTAGGACCGAGCACCCCACATCCTCCTATACTCCAGGTCCCCACCACGGGTGCAACACACCTGTCACTTTCTGCTCTGTCCCTGCTTCTCCCCAGTCCTCCCATGTCACTTCTCTGCACGCTAGGACTTCCCCCTGTCTGTCCCTATGCCCTGTCCTCCCCTCCTCTCCAGAGAGGATCTCACCCCCCACTCCTGACCTGTACCCCCAGAGGTCCGTGGCCACCTCCTGATCACACCCAGGGGCTTGTTTTGTGGCCTTTTCTTACCTAAATTTTCTTTTTAATCCTCCCCCAAGGATATTCTCCCATGGATTTTTAGAGAATGTGGAAGGGAGAGGGAAAGACAGAAAACATCGATGTGAGAGAAACACATCGATTGGTTGCCTCTTGCACGTGCCCCGACCAGGGCCCAAACTGGGGAGGATCCTGCAACCGAGGTACGTGCCCTTGACCAGAATCGAACCCAGGACCCTTCATTATGCAGGCCGATGCTCTATCCACAGAGCCAAACACGCTAGGTCTTACCTGACTTTTCCATGGCAGGTGCTGTTGTGGGGAGTCTTGCCCCCAGTGGGTTTTGGGTCCCCCTTAGATCTTTCTGGTCCTGCTTTTCCTACCACCCCCTCCTCATCTGGCTGCACTTGGGGGCCGGGGCCATGGCCCCCCGCAACTCGCTCTCCTCCCGTGGCTATGGTTGCAGCCTGCTCGGCCAGGGCTCTTGGCCTATATCCCTGTCCTGACGTCCCCTCAAAGCAGCTTAGAGCTGGGGTTACACTTGTTACAGCTTTGGCTACACCTGGGGTTTCTTTCTACCGTCTTATTCTATGCTTTCTTCTTTTTGTGCTATTTTTTTTTTTCCTGTACTGCTTCGGAACTTACACACTATTTCTGTTCTCTTCACGCATGCAGAATACATAGGGTTTAAAGTCAGTTGGTGTCTATATATCTTTTTTGAGATAACTCGAGAACCTCGGAATGCTTTACTTAGAGTCTGTGCTCATGTTCAGTTGCCATGCAGTGGGTTAGCGACACCGTCTTCCTCTCTTTACCTCTACAAATTGGGCCTTGTTTTGAAATATTTTTAAAAAATATATATTTTATTGATTTTTTACAGAGAGGAAGGGAGAGAGAGAGAGTTAGAAACATCGATCAGCTGCCTCCTGCACACCTCCTACTGGGGATGTGCCCGCAACCAAGGTACATGCCCTTGACCAGAATCAAACCTAGGACCTTTCAGTCCGCAGGCTGACTCTCTATCCACGTAGCCAAATCGGCTAGGGCTTGAAATATTTTTTATTGATTTTAGAGAAAGAGGAAAGGAGAGGGAGAGAGAGAAACATCAATGTGAGAAGCATCGATCAGCTGCCTCCTGCAACGCCCCCTACTGGGGATCGAGCACACAACCTGGGCATGTGCCCTGACCCAGAATGAAACCCACACCCTTCCGTGCTCAGGACGGTGGCCAACCATTGAGCCACACTGGCCAGGGTGAACTTTAAAAACAAAAACAAAAAACAACTCCACCCACGGCCCGCTAACCCAGATTGCTTCCTTCCTGCCTCTATACCACCAGATACCTTGCTTCGGCCCATTGTTTCCTTGTTGCCAAATGCCTTCTGTCCATCTTCGGACAAAGTCCTAGTCCTGCCAGGCCCAATTAAAAGCTTTTTCGGGGCCTTCCCCACCCCACCCCTTGCAGAATTAGCCTTCCCTTCCACATGCACGGCCATTGTCACCTCGCCTCTTAGTCTGTAGCTGTGCATGTTCAGACCCCACACTGGACCCCGAGCGACTGAAAAACTCAAAGCTGTGTCCTTTATTTCTGGAGCCCCAGTGCCTGGGCAGAGTATAGTTGCTTAATAGATGTCTATCGATTGAACAGAATCAATGCCAAAATCAATACTCTCTTCTCGCAGTCATTTTTTAAAAATCACAAGCGCTAACCTGCCCCACGACTTGGGACAAGTCCGCGTCACCTTCTCGGATCTCAGTGTCCCTCGCTGAGAAATGACAGGCTGCTCCTGCGATCTACACTTGCTCTAACACACGGAGATTCGGTGTCACTTGTGTGACTGTCGGTCATGAGAATGTGGATCAACTCTTGAGTCCCAAGTGGAATGAAGGGTTGAGGGGGCCGTGGAGAAAGAGAGAGCATGATTCTGCAATAACTGGGCATGATTGGGAAGAGAGGAAAGAGAAAGGACTCAAAGGCAAATTCATATGAAATAAAGATGGCACTTAACATCTGTGACCTGGTCCTGGCTGGTGTTGCTCAGTGGATAGAGCGTCGTCCTGTGGACTGAAGGGTCCTGGGTTTGATTTCAGTCAGCGGTGCATGCCCGGGTAACGGGGTCGGTCCCCATTGGAGGCGTGCAGGAGGCAGCCAGTCAGTGGTTCTCTCATCACCAATGTTTCTGTCTCTCCCTCTCCCTTGCTCTCTGGAAAAAAGAAAAAAGAAAAAAGAAATAGTAAAATTTGTGGCCTGGGACAACTTGATTGGCTGTCTAAAAAAAATAATGAACACGTTATCACAAAATAAATTTCAGATGGGTTAAAGGTGGCAGATATAAAAAAATGAACTCGAGAAAATTCTAAGTATGACTGACATCCCAGATGCCATAAAAGAAAAGATTAATATAATTGACCCAACACAAGTCAAAATTCATCATAAACAGAGAGTCTCCTAGCTTTTAAAACTAAGAGTACATTTTTGCAGCCTATAGTAGAGATAGAGCTAATTTCCTTAATACGTAAAGAGTTCCTACAAATCAATAAGAAAAAGACCATCGACTCCATTTTTAAAATGGGTATGAACATGGACAGTTCACAAAAAGGGAAATATAAATTGGTTTTGTTTTTTTAACCACATAAGAAAGTGCTCAGCCCACTGGTAATAAGAGAAATGCAAGTTAACTCTGCTATGAAGAATTGACAACAAGAACAGATACTCATGATTGTTGATAAGAGCGTCAATCACAGAGAGGATTTTGACCATACCGATTAAAGTTAAAAGTACCTGAGTCATTTTGGAAATTCCTCTCACAGATATGTTGCACACATGTGACGCGATGCATTTTTCAAGATAACTCATTGCATCATTGCTTGGAAAAGGAAGGAGGGAACAAATTTAATGGCCATCAGTGGAGAATCGGCAAACAGATTGTCCTGCGACCACACAGTACGATCCTGTGCAGTTGCAAAACGGAATGTGACCCCTAGCTGGTGTGGCTCAGTGGACAGAACGTTGGCCTGCAGACTGAAGGGTCCTGGGTTCGATTCCAGTCAAGGGCATATGCCCGGGTTGTGGACTTGATCCCCCGTGGGCAGCGTGCAGAAGGCAGCCAATCAATGATTCTCATCATTGATGTTTCTCTCTCTCTCCCTCTCCCTTCCTCCCTGAAATCAATAAAAATGTATTTAAAAAAAACAAACAGATTTCCTTTAGTGAGAAAATAAGGGCAGTAAGTTCACCTGGCTATCCATCCAGTAGCTGTGCCAAGACACCTAGTAACGGGTTTCCCCACGGCGGGGGTGACTATTCCCGTATCTCTTTCTACGTTTTGAATTTTGTACTTTATGCATGTATTATCTAGTACAAAAAATTCTTTTTTTAAAAAAATATATTTTATTGATTTTTTACAGAGAGGAAGGGAGAGGGATAGAGTTAGAAACATCGATGAGCTGCCTCCTGCACACCCCCTACTGGGGATGTGCCCTCAGCCAAGGTACATGCCCTTGACCAGAATCGAACCTGGGACCTTTCAGTCCGCAGGCCGACGCTCTATCCACTGAGCCAAACCGGTTTTGGCCAAAAAAACTCTTTTTTTTTAAAATTAACTTTAATAATAGGTTTTTCTTTAAAAATATATATATTTTTTTATTTTCAGAGAGGAAGGGAGAGATAGAAACATCAATGATGAAAGAGAGAAGCATTGATCGGCTGCCTCCTGCACGCCCCCCACTGGGGATCGAGCCCACAACCCGGGCATGTGCCCTTGACCAGAACTGAGCCCAGGACCCTTCAGTCCACAGGCTGACGCTCTCTCTACCCACTGAGCCACACCGGCGAGGGCCAAAAAAAAATCCTTAAAGAAGGAAAGGAGGTTAGGGCGGAAAGGTGGGAAGGAGGCTCTCGCCTTGGCTCTGCGTTTTCACACGGGCTATTTTGGGTGTTCTCCTCCGTAACCCTTTGAGGGCTGACCCCGTCCACAGACCCAGACACCGGCGGTCTGAGGTCTGAAACCATTGCCCAGGTTTACGCAGGGAGCCCGGGAGCCTGGCAGCGGACATCAGCATTTTCTTGTTTCCTTCTCGCATTTTCGGCTGACAGCTCAGAGGTGAAGGGCCAGCGGCGGGCCAGCGGGGCCCAGGCCCGTCCCTCTCGGGGATGTGAGTGTAGAGTTGTATCCGGCTCCACCAGCTGGCTGGCCGGCCGGTGCCTACGGGGCAGAGCGGAGGCAGCAGGTGGGGAAGCAGCCGAGAACCCAGGCCCCCCCTTCAGACACAATGAGGGGGGATTAGGGATGGGCTTTGAGTCCTGCATTTGAAGTTCCCAGCTTTTATCAGGGTGTCGGAACCGTCATGTCATTTCAAGGGAGCTTTTACTGCTGCCTGTGAACTGGCCTCAGGTAGTGCCCAGCTGCGGCCCGGGGCAGAGGGAGCCTTCACTTTGCTTTATGGTGGAGGGCTTTTCGGGGCTCACGGCCCTTGGTACTTGGAAGATTCTGGAAGAGTCACTTTCTTCTCTTTTTCTTTTTGATTTGGTTAGTCCTCACTCGAGGGTATTTTTAAATTGATTTTTAGGGAGAGTAGAAGAGAGAGGGAGAGGCAGAGAGAAACATCGATGTGAGAGAAGCACATCCATTGGTTGCCTCCTGCATGAGCCCCAACCAGGGCCCGGGCCGGGGAGGAGCCTGCAACCGAGGTACGTGCCCTTGACCGGAATCGAACCCGGGACCCTTCGGTCCGCAGGCTGACGCTCTATCCACTGAGCAACACCAGCTAGGGCAACAGTGACTTTTTCTCTCTTTTTCTACCCACAGCTGCAATCAGATAGCATCTCTTTATTTTTATTTTTTTATAGGTCTGATTTATTCACTGCACAGGAATTCCTAAACATATGCTATTTTTTTTTTAATATGTCTTATTGATTTTTCACAGAGAGGAAGGAAGAGGGATAGAGAACTAGAAACATTGATGAGAGAGAAACATCCATCAGCTGCCTCCTGCACACCCCCTACTGGGGATGTGCCCGCAACCAAGGTACATGCCCTTGACCGGAATCGAACCTGGGACTCTTGAGTCTGCCGGCCGATGCTCTATCCACTGAGCCAAACCGGTTAGGGCCAGATAGCATCTCTTTAATTAAAGGAAGGGAGATGTGTTTTTTGTTTTTATTGTTTGGGTGTTGGTTTTGTTTTGTTATTTGTCTCACAGAAACACCTGTGCTGTTTTCAAAGTAGGATATTGACTGCTTCCTCTTCGCTGAAATGCAATGCGGTATGGAGAACAAAGCTGAAGGTGTTGGCACATATAACACCAGGCCGGCATTTACAGGGTATAGCTTCACCAGAGGGAAGAATCTGATGTCTTTAAGAGACAGAATCACCCAGCACCACCTGTCCTCAGGTGCGGTGTCATATTTAGTTTCTAAGTTGGAGTCATCTCTTAAGAAAGTCAGGGGTGCCCTAGCCAGTTTGGCTCAGTGGGTAGACCATCAGCCTGCGGACCCAAGGGTCCCGGGTTCGATTCCGGTCAAGGGCATGTACCTTGGTTGCAGGCTCCTCCCCGGCCCGGGCCTGGTTGGGGCCTGGTGCAGGAGGCAACCCATCGATGTGTTTCTCTCACATCTATGTTCCTCTCTGTCTTTCCCTCTCGCTTCCACTCTCATGGAAAAATATCCTTGGTTGAGGATTAACAACAACAACAACAAAAGGCTGGGTGGTTCAGTTGGTTGGAGCATTGTCCTGTACACCAAAAGGTTGGGAGCTGGATTGCAGCTCAGGACACATTCCTAGGTTGCGGGTTCGATTCCCAGTCAGGGCATGTTCAAGAGGCAACCAATTGATGTTTCTCTCACATCAATGTTTCTCTCTCTCATCAATGTCTCTCTCTCTCTCTTTCTCAAAATCAATAAAAGTATCCTTGGGTGAGGATTTAAAAAAAAAAAAAAGAATTAGAAAGAAGGACAGAGGCAGCATCCTTTGGGGCTGAGGCAGGAATGACCCTGGGATCTGTGGCCGGAGCTGGCACGTCCGATACCCTGTCGCCTGTGCTGCCGGCTCCTGCGCCCTAATGACCCACCCTGTCCGTTTTCATCGTCTGGCCGATGGGAGTACAAATGCTGGGACGTCACAGACTTTGCACCCAGCTCTTTGCTGAGGGCACGGGTTGACAGGAGACACCCAGTAACCGTTTGCCACGTGGAGGAATCTTGGTATTTGAGACGGACCTTAGAGCTTTCGGTCAGAAAGAGGACGGGAGAGATGCTGGCATCTCCCGTTGCTCCTCGGCTTTCCCGGCACTTGAATAATTAAGGGCATGCCCCGTGGAATTGTTCCTTCCTGGGGCTCCAGGCCCTCTCTCGGCACAGCCCAGCTTCTGTAAATGGCACATTCTGAGGATCTGAACGCTCTCCCCTATGTTCCACTCCATCACTGACTTGTGTTCTAGCTCGTTACCCAGAAAAACTTACCAGTCACATTTGCCAAGTTTATTTATTTATTTATTTAAAAATATATATTTTATTGATTTTTTACAGAGAGGAAGGGAGAGGGAGAGAGAGTTAGAAACATCGATGAGAGAGAAACATTGACCAGCTGCCTCCTGCACACCCACTACCGGGAATGTGCCCGCAACCAAGGTACATGCCCTTGACCGGAATCGAACCTGGGACCTTTCAGTCCGCAGGCCGACGCTCTATCCACTGAGCCAAACCGGTTTTGGCTTTGTTTTTTTGTGTTTTTTTTTAATATATTTTTATTGATTTCAGGGAGAGAGAGATAGAAACATCACTGATGAGAGAGAATCATGATCGGCTGCCTCCTACACGCCCCCCACTGCGGGCATCTGCACTGACTGGGAATCGAACCGTGACCTCCTGTTTCATCGGTTGATGCCCAGCCACTGAGCCACGCCGCTGGGCTCAGCTGAGTTCTTTTGCTTCCGTTGTAGAACTCCCTAACCGGTTTGTTTGGCTCAGTGGATAGAGCGTCGGCCTGCGGACGGAAGGGTCCCAGGTTCGATTCCGGTCAAGGGCATGTACCTTGGTTGCGGGCACATCCCCGGTGGGGGGTGTGCAGGATGCAGCTGATGGATGTTTCTCTCTCATCGATGTTTCTAACTCTCTCTCCCTCTCCCTTCCTCTCTGTAAAAAATCAATTTTTTATATATATTTTTATTTTTTTTATGAATTTCTCCATCGAACTTCTAGTTTGGGGCCTTTATGCCTTAGTTGTAAATATTTATTCCCTCTCTCCAGGTAGATTAACCATCTTGGCTCAGGAGCTGGTTCCCCCCCCACCCCCCCGCCCCGTTTTTTCCCCTCCCCTTTGAATTCATTGTCGGAAGAGATGGCCATTGTCCTTTTGTTGATCCAGGACAGATGTAACGTTTGTTGTGCCTTTTCACACCTGGACCCCTCTGCTGGCTGCCATCTCCCCCGCCGCCTCCCCAGGGACAGAAAGTGGGGTGCTGGGTGTCCTGGGGACGTGGCCCCCTCCTGGGTCTGTCACCCTCTTTGCAAGGACTTGAGCCTTCTTCCAGATCTCACTTCTTCATCCCTGGAAACCACCTCTTAGTCCTTGAAATGGTCTGCCGTGGTTTTAAGATGTGTCTGTCCAGTTCTGTTTCTTTCCAGATCGAGTTCAGATCCGAGTGTCCAAGGGACGAACAGTCTCTTGGATCTCGGATCTCTTCCTTTTGTTTTTTAGAAAATAGCTTTTATTGATTTTTTTTCCCCCTTGTTACCAAGAGATTTATGATGGTTGTAGAAAATTTAGAAAACAAGCAAAAAGGAGAAAATAAAAACCACCTATAATTATTAATATTTTAGTATACTATATATATACTTCTAGGATACATTTTTTAATTTTTAAAATATATTTTTATTGATTTCAGAGAGGAAAGAGGATGGAAACATCAGTGAGGAGGGAGAATCATCAATCGGCTGCCTCCTGCCAGGCCGCCTACTAGGGATCGAGCCCGCAACCTGGGCATGTGCCCTGACCCGGAATCGAACCGTGACCTCACTCAACCGCTGAGCCACACTGGCCCGGCTATATGTTTTTAATTTTAAAACATGAGATCATAATGGATGTACCATCTTGTTACTTTTTTTTTTTTTTTTGCTTTTACCTAAATATGTTATTAAAAATTCCATCGGGCCCTGACCAGCATGTTCAGTGGTTAGAGCGTTGGCCCTTACACCAAAGGGTTGCCGGTTCGATTCTCCGTCGAGGCACATGCCTGGGTTATGGGTTCGCTCCCCTGCCCCTAGTGGGGGCTCGTACGGGAGGCAACCGGTTGATGTGTCTCTCTCGCATCAATGTTTCTCTCTCTCTCTGCTACCTCTCCCCTTCCTCTCTTCCACTCTCTTTGAAAAGCAATCGGAAAGAAAAATATTCTTGGGTGAGGATTCTAAAAAAAATATTCCATTGGGTTCAACATTCTCCTGCAAGTTCCTGTGGAGCAGGCGTCCTCAAACGACGGCCCGCGGGCCACATGCGGGTGTTTTTGCCATTTTGCTTTTTTTACTTCAAAATAAGATATGTGCAGTGTGCATAGGAATTTGTTCATAGCTTTTTTGTAAACTATCGTCCGGCCCTCCCACGGTCTGAGGGACAGGGAACTGGCCCCCTGTTTAAAAAGTTGGAGGACCCCTGGTGTAGAGGGTCGCTTTGCTGTTCTTTTGAACAGATGGACCCTATATGTCCCAGCAGCCGCCCACATGCAGGCTGTGTCCTTTGTCTTATAAAGAGTTCTGTGGCCGAAACCGGTTTGGCTCAGTGGATGGAGCGTCGGTCTGCGGACTGAAAGGTCCCAGGTTCTATTCCGGTCAAGGGCATGTACATTGGTTGCGGGCACATCCCCGGTGGGGGGTGTGCAAGAGGCAGCTGGTCAATGTTTCTCTCTCATCGATGTTTCTAGCTCTCTGTTCCTCTCCTTACCTCTCTGTAGAAAATCAATAAAATAAAAAAATAAAAAAAAAAAAGAGTTCTGTGGCGACGTCCTTGCCCGTTTGTGCCCACAGCCTGATGCCTTTCCAGAAGGGAATCAATCCCTGAGCCAAGGACACGTTCTAAAGGCTCTGGATATAGAGCGTTAAATCGCCGTCCAGAAACGTTCTCATATTTTTGCTTCCCTTGGGCTGACCATCACGTCTTCTTCTTTTTTAAAAAAAACCTGGTTGTACGTTCTTAAGACATCGCTTTCCAGATGTTTCTCTCGTGTTGGTTAAGAGTAACTGATGGGGCCCAGCCGGGTGTGGCTCAGTGGATAGAGCGTCGGCCTGTGGATGGAAGGGTCCCAGGTTCGATTCCGGTCAAGGGCATGTACCTTGGTTGCGGGCACATCCCCAGTGGGGAGTATGCAGGAGGCAGCTGATGGATGTTTCTCGCTCATAGATGTTCCTAACTCTCTATCCCTCTCCCTTCCTCTCTGTAAAAAAATCAATCATATATATATATTATTAAAAGAGTAATTGATGGGGCCCAGCCGGGTGTGGCTCAACGGTTGAGCATTGGCCCAGGAACCAGGAGGTCACGGTTCGATTCCCGGTCAGGGCACATCCCCGGGTTGCAGGCTCGGTCCCCAGTGGGGGGCGTGCAGGAGGCAGCTGATCAATGATTCTCTCTCATCATTGATGTTTCTATCTCTCTCTCTCCCTCTCCCTTCCTCTCTGAAATGAATAAAAATATTTTTTGAAAAAAGCATGTGGCCCCACCTCGAGACCAGAGTTGGTTCTCCCTGGCTGTGCTGGTATCGGTAGTGGGGGGGGGGTGGGGGAATGGAGGGTTTCCTGTGGAGACCTCAAGATCTGTCCCCCAGGTCCTGGCCAGGGCAGTGCCTCTGCCCATACCTTCAGCCCTTGCAGCCCAGCTCCTCTGGTGCCACCGTGAGCAGGTGGGGGGACAGGAGGGCGGGTTGATGGCATTACCAGGGCAGTCACATTGCTTAGGCTGAATGACTCTTCCTCCCCGCACATGCTCCGTGGTAGAGGGTGAGGCCTCCGAGGACTTCTTCTATTTCTCTTTTTTTAAAATATATATATATATTTTCTTAAAAATATATATATTTTATTGATTTTTTACAGAGAGGAAGGAAGAAGGAGAGAGAGTTAGAAACGTCGATGAGAGAGAAACATCAATCAGCTGCCTCTGGCACACCCCCTACTGGGGATGTGCCTGCAACCAAGGTACATGCCCTTGACCGGAATTGAACCTGGGACCCTTGAGTCCTCAGGCCGACGCTCTATCCACTGAGCCAAACCGGTTAGGGCTTAAATACATTTTTATTGATTTCAGAGAGGAAGGGAGAGGGAGAGAGAGAAACATCAATGATGAAAGAGAATCATTCATCAGCTGCCTTCTGCACGCCTCCCATTGGTGATCGAGCCCACAACCTGGGCATGTGCCCTTGACCGGAATCGAACCTGGACCCTTCAGCCTGCAGGCCGACGCTCTAGCCACTGAGCCAAACCGGCCAGGACCCTCCCCTACTTCTTAGCCACCTTCTTTCCTCTTCGCTCCTGGTGACACGCAGGCGGGTGCCGACCTCCTGGACCTGGCACATCCATCCCAGTGAGTCACTGCTCTTTCCCTGCACCCACCCTGCTCTGGCCCTCAACCCCTGTCCCCCTCCTGTCCCAGGGGCCCCAGTCCCAGCCTTCACAGCTTTCTCAGGCCTGGCGGGAAGGCCACGGGCTGCCTCCCCCCAGAGACACGGCGTGCCAGCTGCTGCCCGTTGGGTTACAGACAACAAAAACACAGAACCCAGCCCCTGGAGACGAGGGTCGTTTCGGTTTCTGTGAACCAGATGACTCGTGTGTTGGAAACGAGAGGCGCGGGTGGGAGAGCAGAGGAGGCTGGAGGCTCCCCGGGGGGGGTGGGCTTTGTTTAAAATTTAATATGCTCTTCCTTTCTCTCCACACACACCGCGCCGGCTTCTAGCTGCTTTGTCATTTTAGCCCCGTTATCTGTCTGGTGGGTGAGATCCCTTATCTGCCCGGTCCCGCCTCTCTTCCCTGGGCGACCCCTCCCCATCCCAGGCCTCCCCATTTAGGACGGCGACGTTATCAATTCCCTCCTGCAACCTTAGATTCCCATGACACTTGTCATTTCGCTTCCCGGGCCATTAAGATTTGGGGAACGTAGGGGTGCCCTTTATTATTGTTGTTGTTGTTATAGTTTTATTGATTTCAGAGAGGAAGGGAGAGGGAGAGAGAGAATCATGGATCGGCTGCCTCCTGCACGCCCCACACTGGGGATCGAGCCCACAACCCGGGCATGTGCCCCTGACCAGGAATCAGACCGTGACCCCCTGGTTCCTAGGTCGACGCTCAACCACGGAGCCACCCTGGTCAGGCCAGGGGTGCACTTTTACCGGTGTTGGACCCAGGAGGGCACAAGTAGTGGAAAACCCTGGTGTCCCGTGAGAGGCGTGGCACCGCTCCCAGCAGTGTGAGGAGCGTTGGGTCCCAGGGTGAGGGTGTCGGGTCCGGGTGCCCTGAGGTGGAGTTGAGTGTTGGTCCCCTGTGTGAACAGCTTCTGATCTGGGGAGTGGCCTTGGGCACTTCTGCAGTATGAAAAGTGCACTAAACACAGAAACACAGAGCTGCCCTTTTCCCCAAAGGCAAGATGGATAGAGAAGATAGCTCCCCATGCCAGTGGGCCCAGTGGCTTTCCGTCTCCTAGCCCCGTGGTCGGCAGACTGCGGCTCGCGAGCCACATGCGGCTCTTGGGCCCCTTGAGTGTGGCCCTTCCACAAAATACCACGGCCTGGGCGAGTCTGTTTTGAAGAAGTGGCGTTAGAAGAAGCTTAAGTCTAAAAAATGTGGCTCTCCAAAGAAACTTCAATCGTTGTCCTGTTGATATTTGGCTCTGTGGACTTATGAGTTTGCCGACCACTGTCCTAGCCCAAGTGAGCCACAGCCCTCCCATCGAGCCTGGGTTTCACCGCCTGTGAAATGGGTTCATGAACCCATTTGCCGTAGCTGTGCTCTGTGCTGTGTAATACGTGGTTATCATTATTGCCTGGGAAGTCAGGGGAGAGGCCCAGGCCATCCTGAATCCTCCTTTTTCTTATGTCTCCCTGAGTCATTTCTTTATTCCTCTATACCAGTGGTCGGCAAACTGTGGCTCGCGAGCCACATGCGGCTCTTTGGCCCCTTGATGTTTTTTTTTAGCAAAGGCCAGCTTAGGAGTACCCTAACTAAGTTAATAAAAATGTACCTGCCTATATAGTTTAAGTTTAAAAAATTTGGCTCTCGAAAGAAATTTCAATCGTTGTCCTGTTGATATTTGGCTCTGTTGACTAAAGAGTTTGCCGACCACTGCTCTATTCAGTCAGCAAACGTTTTCAAGCACCCAGTATGTGCTAAACTCCGTGACATAAAGGGGAACGACATGGCAGAGGGGGATATTGGATGTGTTCACAAGAGCACGGGAAGTTAGCTCTCAGGACATGGTGAGGGCAGGGAGGCGTGCAGGCAGGGAGGGCTGCCTGGTGGAGGTGGCGTTTAGCTGAGTCTCAGCCGACAAGGGGAGCGAAGGCAGAAAGAAGAGGCGCATTGGAAGAGTCCGTGGTGGTTGGATAGGATGTGTAGGTGGGATGGCAGAAGACGGAGCTGGAGGCGTCGGTAGGGGCTGATCTGGGAATGTGTCCAAAGGCCTGGACTCCGTCCAGGGGTCCCCTGTGGGCGCCGCCAGTGGGTTCTGTGCAGAGAAGCGATGTGACAGCTCACTCTGGCACAAACCGGGGGTCTTGGGGTTTGGGTTGTTCTGGATCCAGTGGGGGAATCCCCCTTGGAAATGTTGATCTGAGAGCTGAGAAACCCTTTAGAGGCGTAAGTGTAACACTCGCTTGCATTCCTTCTCATTTCAACCAAATTGCCTGCTTTGCACCAGCTTTTTACAGGTGATTTGCAAAAGCACGTGCTCTCTGCTTGGCTGTGTTTCCTCAAACTCCCCAAGAAATAACCCCGACTGAAATGTTTCCACCAGGGTGTGTTTTTTTGAGAGAGAGAGGGGAGAGACATCAATTTGTTGTTCCACTTATTTTTTTTTTTAATGTTTTTATTTTTTATTTTTATTGATTTCAGAGAGGAAGGGAGAGGGAGAGAGCGATAGAAACATCTATGATGAGAGAGAATCATGGTTCGGCTGCCTCCTGCACGCCCCACACTGGGGATCGAGCCCGCAGTTCGCAGAGATTTTTAAAAATAAAAAGGTATGCACAGTATGCTCCAATTTGGAAACCCCCATTAAATGAATACTTTTCTGAAAATGCACATGTTGCCAAAGGAGGAAAAAGTTGAGGACATTATCAAAGCATTACCGACCTCTACCCAAAAACACTGGTCCCAAGTGGTTTTGCCAGGTAATTATGTCCATTTTGATCCTACTAATAACGCTGAGCTATTCCATGGCTTAGCAAAAGGCGGGGAGCTCACCAATTCATCCTACAAAGCAAAATAAGCCTGATATTAAAACATGATAAAGAGACCATATTAAAGAATGAAAATGCTATGTCGGAAACAGAATTCAATACTATATTAAACAAGTCATCCACCATAACCCCGTGGGGCAAGGGGGCAGGGCGTCGATGTTAGGAAAGCTTAATATAGTAACTACGTCATTACTAATGGGTTACAGAAGCAAAACCGATTGATTCCAATGTATGCAGGGGGACATTGATTAAAATCTAATAACCATTTCTGCCTAATCAGTGCACCAAGAAAAGGAACAGAAGGGCGCCTTCTTAGCATGATTAAGAATATCTATTTCAGCCCTAGCTGGTTTGGCTCAGTGGATAGAGCGTCGGCCTGCGGACTGAAGGGTCCCAGGTTCGATTCCAGACAAGGGCATGTACCTTGGTTGCGGGCATATCCCCAGTGGGGAGTGTGCGGGAGGCGGCTGATCGATGTTTCTCTCTCATCGATGTTTCTGACTCTATCCTTCTCCCCTCCTCTCTGTAAAAAATTAATATACTTAAAAATAAAAAAGAACCACGCCGAGTAGATAAACTCCAGCTCCTGTGGAAACGGGTTTTATGTCCTCGTCAGACTTTCAGCGTTGATGGTGGTTATATGAAGTTGTTATTGATTGAGTGCTTACTAGAGCGCAGGCTAAGTGCCTTTACAACACCATCCCCTCCGTCAGTTTTCTCAGCAGCCACAGGAATTAGCCACTCCGATCTCCACCGAGGACACGGAGCCACAGAGGCAGGAGGCCTGAGTTCCAGGGCACGTCCTGGTTTCGCTAAGCATTTGACTTTCAGCCAGTCACACGCCTCTGGCCTCTCACTTCCTCCTCCGGAACAATGACAGTTGACGTTAGCCGAGTGTTTGTGACCAGGCCCAGCTGAGGGCTGAGTGGAGGGACAAATAAGCAAACTGGATTTAGCCTTTCGATGACAGGGCTTCGCGAAGCACTTGCCCGCCAGGAGGGAACCCGGTTGGTTTTGTTTGGGCTTGTTTTGCTTTTCCAAGACCAGAATTGGGAGCCACTGGTCATACCCCATTACTCCTGGTTCCTGTGTAGCAGGGGCATTTGTAGTGGCCACAGCATTTGTTCTTTCCTGCTGGGGAGAAATTGTTAAAATGCAGTTCCCTGTGCCCAGCCCCAACTCCCCGGGATTTGAGAAGGAATCAGGACTCAGCATCTTAGAATGCCTTCAGGTGTGCCCTAACAGGTTTGGCTCAGTGGATAGAGCGTCGGCCTGCGAACTGAAGGGTCCCAGGTTCAATTCCGGTCAAGGGCATGTACCTTGGTTGCGGGCACATCCCCAGTGGGGGGTGTGCAGGAGGCAGCTGATCGATGTTTCTCTCTCACTGATGTTTCTAACTCTCTATCCCTCTCCCTTCTTCTCTGTAAACAATCAATAAAATATATTAAAAATAAAAAAATGCCGTCAGGTGGTCCCTAGCTGTCAGTCTTGTTGTGGCCAACTTGGGCCGATCGGGAACTGTTGCCGTGGCCTTTTTCTTCCGATGAAACCGGCAAGTGCTTGGGCTGGGGTCCACGGAAGCCCGTTTCCATCTGGGGGGACCCAGCGGAGTTAGGAAGGTGGCAGAGGATTGCCAGCTTGTGCTCTATCCTGAGGACCTGGGCGTTGCTCATTGGCAGACCGCCGTCCGCCCGGAGCTCAGCAGAAAGCCACGTGGAGCTGAATGTAAATCCCAAGAACACTCCAGAAACGTAAATGTATTATTTTCTGTTTTTACGAGAGAGGAGAAGCAGGTGAGACGACCTGTGGAAAATTAAACGCGCCCCCCGCCCCCCGCCCAAAAGGTGGCAATTAAGGAAGTATGCATGTTTGGAATATTAAGAACAGGCAAATTTGAGGTTCTCTTACCTACGAGTAGAATTTACATCCAAGAGGAAACATACGTCTGCATTTAAAATTCTTTTTTGTAAAGGTATGTTTATTGATTTTACTTTATTATTACTTTTTAAATTTTTGAGTAATCCTCACCCGAGGGTATTTTTCCATTTTTTTTTTTTAATTTTTTAAAAAATATAATTTTAGTCGAAACCGGTTTGGCTCAGTGGATAGAGCGTCAGCCTGCGGACTGAAAGGTCCCAGGTTCGATTCCGGTCAAGGGCATGTACCTTGGTTGCGGGCACAATCCCAGTAGGGGGTGTATCAATGATGAGAATCATTGATCAGCTGCCTCCTGCAAGCCCCCCACTGGGGATCGAGCCCACAACCCGGGCATGTGCCCTTGACCGGAATCGAACCTGGGACCTTTCAGTTAACAGGCCTACGCTCTATCCACGGAGCCAAACCGGCTAGGGCTCCATTGGTTTTTAGAGAGAATGGAAAGTAGGGGGAGAGACAGAGAGAAACATCGATGTGAGAGAGACACATCGATTGGTTGCCTCCCGCATGGGCCCTGACCAGGGAGGGCCTTGACTGGAATCGAACCCTGGATCCTTCATTCCGCAGGCTGATGCTCTAGCCACTGAGCCAAACCAGCTAGGGCTGCATCTAAACTTCTTTTTTTTTTTAAATATATATATATTTTTTTATTAATTTTCCACAGAGAGGAAGGGAGAGGGACAGAGAGCTAGAAACATCGACCAGCTGCCTCCTGCACACCCCCCACCGGGGACGTGCCCGCAACCAAGGCACATGCCCTTGACCGGAATCGAACCCGGGACCCCCCAGTCCGCAGGCCGACGCTCTGTCCACTGAGCCAAACCGGTTTCGGCTAAACTTCTTAAATGTATAAACACTGTCCTACAACTTTAGGCTGGTAGCGTACAAAAGTACAGGTTGTGGACTGAAGCTGCTCTGTGGGGTGTTGCCCGGCCAAGAGGAGCTAAGTGTGGAAATCGAGAGTGATGCTTAGAGACTTTTATAGTGCGACGTTGCCATGACGACACCCCAGTGGGTGATGGGCAGCCGCATCTTGAACAGGGGGTATGGGCCAGCGTGGGCGTCCTGGACCTCGTGTGGCCAGTCCCAGGACCAGGAGCTGCCTGTTAGTGTTGGTTCTTCGAGGGACCCGAATGACACTGGCCCTCCACCCCGGGGAGTTTGAGAAGCACAGGGCATGTTACAAGCGGTGAGAGTTTGAGAGGCGGAAGAGGGAGGGGAGAGGTGGGGAAATTCGCACCCTCACCCTCAACCCCAACAGGCCAGTGCGTGCAGAAGGGGGTCGGCCGCCACGCCAGCTGCCACTGTTTGGAGCCCCTCAGCTTGTCCCACAGGACCCGTCTGAACACTGGTTGTGCAGCCTGTGGGAGGGACTCGTTGGTCCACGGTAGAGCGAGGTGGCTTAAGAAGTGGCCTCAGGGTCTGGCCAGACCTGGATTTGAAAACTTAGACACTTCCAGCCTGTATGGAGCCTGGTCCACTTACTTCCCTCCTCCTCCTCCTCCTCCTCCTCCTCCTCCTCTCCTCTTCCTCCTCCTCCTCTTCTTCTTCTTCTTAATAAATATTTTTAATTGATTTTAGAGAGGAAGGGTGAGGGAGGGAGAGAGAGAAACATCAATGATGAGAGAGAATCATTGATCGGCTGCCTCCTGCACACCCCACACTGGGCATCGAGCCTGCAACCCGGGCAAGTGCCCTGACCGGGAATCGAACTGTGACCTCCTGGTTCCTAGGTCGACGCTCAAGCACTGAGCCACGCTGGCCGAGCACCACTTGCCTTCTTCACGCCTCGGAATCTAGCCAGCAGGGAACAGCGGTCCCTCCTGCAAGGGCTCTCGTGCGAGATGGGAGTGAGAGAGCCCTCCTTAAGGGCCCGCACACGTCTGCACGGGGAAGGCAGGCTTCTTCGGGGTTGCTTTGTCTACGTTGTTTGAAAGAGTGGATTTTACGGTGGGGCTCCAGGAAATCGCCAGCTGCCCTCCCATTTCCGAATTCCTGTGTGTGTATGTGTGTGTTTGTGTGTGTGTGTGTGTGTGTGTGTGTGTGTGGTTGTCAGGAAACAGCCATTGGTTTCCTGCTGATTCACTCAGTTCCTGCAGGGTCCGCCGCCCCCCCCCCCTCCCCCGCCAGCAGCGAGGAGGCCTGTCCCCTTCGAGGAGGCCTGCCTGCCCTCCCGCTGCCCTGGGGCCAGGACACCCTTGCAGGACTCCGAGCCTGGCTTTGCTCTGGCCCCTGGGTCCCGCCTTCCTCGGGTGTTGCCTGCAGGTGCGTTTCCTTCGCACACTCGGCACCTGGGAGGATCTGGGCCTCTTCCAAGTCACCCACAGGTTGGGCCTAAGAGGTTTCGATCATCTGACCTTGGACGTGATGCTGTCGGGTCCCCTGCCCCTCCAGAGGAGGCTTGGTGGCAGGAAGGAGAAAATCGTCGGTCCATGGTGGAGCGAGATCGTTCAAGACTGTGGTCGGCAAACTCATGAGTCCACAGAGCCAAATATCAACAGGACAACGATTGAAATTTCATTGGAGAGCCAAATTTTTTGAACTTAAACTTCTTCTAACGCCACTTCTTCAACATAGACTCGCCCAGGCCGTGGTATTTTGTGGAAGAGCCACACGCAAGGGGCCAAAGAGCCACATGTGGCTCGCGAGCCGCAGTTTGCCGACCACGGGTTTAAGAAGTGGCCTCAGCCCCTGGCGGCTTTGGCTCAGTGGATAGAGCGTCGGCCTTGGATAGAGCGTCGGCCTGCGGACTGAACGGTACCGGTTCGATTCAGGTCAAAGGCACATGCCCGGGTTGCGGGCTCAATCCCCAGTAGGGGGCGTGCAGGAGGCAGCCGATCAATGATTCTCTCTCATCATTGATGTTTCTGATTCTATCTCCCTCTTCTTTCCTCTCTGAAATAATAATAATAAAAAGGAGGTGAATATTTGGGCACTTCCAGCCTGTGGCCCGGCCCCCACCCTTTCCTTCCTCATGCCTGTGACCCCCACACCCCAAGATCTCCCTGCTGGTGGAGGGGAGTCTGAGGACCTGTCTTTGGTCTTCAGAAGGAAGGTTCTGGTGGGTGGAGAGCCCAGTATAAGTGTTGGGATTTGGGGTCCCTGGCCTGCGCCTGGGCCCTGGAGTGAAGGACCAGCAGAGAAGGGGTGCACGGTCAGGGGAGGGGCTGGGCTGGGCATGGCCATGAGGCTGTGGTCTTGGTCGAACCCACTCTGACTTCGGGGTGTCAGTGATGAGCTGAGGCTGGCTCCTACAGAAGTGGCAGCTCCTCTCCGCCGCTCGGGGACGTGGACCCTGGTGCCTCCAGGTCCCCCAGGACTGGGCAGGTGTCATCGGGCTGGCTCTCGGGCCTCAGCATGACCCATGCTTCTTGCATGCAGGGCCAGGGCCAGGGGCCATATTGTGCCGTGTGTGTGTGTGTGTGTGTGTGTGTGTGTGTGTACACGCTCACGGCTTCTCCGGCGATTGCAGTCCCCGCACAGTTCCTCACGTATTTATTTTTTTATTTTTTATTGATTTCAGAGAGGCAGGGAGAGGGAGAAAGAGGTAGAAACATCCATGATGAGCGAGAATCATGGATCGGCTGCCTCCTGCACGCCCCCTACTGGGGATCGAGCCTGCCACCCCGGCATGTGCCCTGGACCGGAATCGAACCGGGGACCCTCCAGGCCTCAGGCTGATGCTCTATCCAGTGAGCCACACCGGCCAGGGCTCCTCACGCATTTCATCCGAGCCGGGCTGGCTCTTCGGCTGGGAGGGAAGCCCGGTGCTTGCTCAGACCTAATGGCTGAGTCAACAGTGCCAGGGACCTGTGTTTGGTCAGCAAACAGGCAGCAGCCACAAAGCCACCCCTGCCTTCCTGCTCTCCTTCCCAGCAAACGTCCTCTGAAAGGTCAGCCCGACCGGCGGCTGCGCGTGCAGGGCCTGGTGCGCAATGAACGTGAGGCCCCTGGTTGGAAAAGGAGTACGAATTTCTAGATGGCGAAGGCACAGCCGTGAGACCCAGGCACCCTGGCCCCAGCCGGTGTGGCTCAGTGGGTAGAGCATCGGCCTGCAGACCTAAGGGTCCTGGGTTCGATTCCGACCTAGGGCACGTACCTCGGATGCAGGCCCTCCCCGGCCCAGACCCTGGTCGGGGCACATTCAGGAGGCAACCAATCCATGTGTTTCTCTCACATCGATGTTTCTCTCTGTCTTTCCCTCTCTCTTCCACTCTCTCTAGAAATCAACGGGAAAATATCCTTAGGTGAGAATTTCAAAAAATTATTAAAAAAAAAAAAAATTAGCCCTAGCTGGTTTGGTTCAGTGTATAGAGCATTGGGTGCAGACTGAAGGGTCCTGGATTGGATTCCGGTCAAGGGCACATGCCTGGGTTGCGGGCTTGATCCCCAGTAGGGGGCATGTAGGAGGCAACCAATCAATGATGTTTCTTTTCTTTTTCTTTTTTAAAAAAAAATATTTTATTGATTTTTTACAGAGAGGAAGGGAGAGGGGCAGAGAGTCAGAAACATTGATGAGAGAGAAACATCGACCAGCTGCCTCTTGCACACCCCCTACTGGGGATGTGCCCGCAACCAAGGTACGTGCCCTTGACCGGAATCGAACCTGGGACCTTTCAGTCCGCAGGCCGATGCTCTATCTACTGAGCCAAACTGGTTTTGGCCAATCAATGGTGTTGCTCTCTCTCTCTCTCTCTCCCTCTCCCTTCTTATCTGAAATCAATAAAAATTTTTTTTTTTAAATTGGGCTTCTTTTTGGTCAAAGAGGGACTTTACATCCAGACCCGCTGAGTCCCCAGATACGTCCTCCCCACCCTGTCCCTCGGGCACTTCTGTCGAGGGTTGGAGTGTGACTTCTGCGGTAGCTTTTCCTTGCGCCCTTCTCGCCCCCGTCTCTCCCTTTTTCTGTAAACTCAGGAAGCCTTCTGCCCGGCCCTCCCTCCCATTCCTTCTGTCTTCCTTCCCCTCCATCCTTGCTGCCCTCCCCCACCCACCCCTCCACCTCCGTTCCCCTCTTCCTCTTGCCATTGTGTTTATGGGAGGAAAACCCTTCCCGTGTTTGCTGTGTGACGCGCCGTCCATTGGGTCCTGTTTGAGTTTCACGTCCCTCCTTGGATACCAAGGCCCTCTCCCCGGAGCGGCTGGAGCCGGCGCCTTCCCTCCATCCCTTCCGCAGCCTCTGGCTCAGTCCAGATGGTCTCCAGCCATCGGGAGCCTGGAATGAATCTCATTGTTAGCGCTCGTCACTCCCCACCTCCCCCCCACATTCAGCTGTCAGCCCTACTGGCCGCAGTGGAAAGAAAGCCGGCTCCATTCTTCCCCGTGACACCCCCTGAGCCCTGGTGACAGACCTGGCTGTCATTCTCAAGATAGTGGCTTCTGTGAAGGCCTGGGCTGGGGCTGCAGCTGGAGCTGGGGCTGGGGCTGGGGGGTGAAGGGGTTAACCAGATAAGCCCAGTGAGGCACTGTCCTGTCTTCCCTCACCCTCTTCACATTGTCACCAGAGGATTTTCAGAGCAGCCACCCCCACCCTCCGCCTGGCCTACTAGTAAAACCCTCCTCTGGTTTCCTGCTGCCTGACAATGGCACCCAGACCCTGGGTGTGGCCTTCAAGGCCCTGCCCTCCTGGGGAGAGGCTGGCGTGGGCTTGCTGAAAAGACATTTGAGCCCGGCCTGTGTGGCTCAGTGGTTGCGCATTGACCTATGAACCAGGAGGTGACGGTTTGATTCCCGGTCAGCGCACACGCCCGGGTGGCGGGCGTTCGATCCCCAATGTGGGGTGTGCAGGAGGCAGCAGCCGATCCATGATGCTCTCTCATCTGTTGGTGTTTCTCTCTCCCCCCTCCTCTTCCTTCCTCTCTGAAATCAATAAAAATATTTAAAAAGGAAAAGACCCTTGAGTCCCCCCTTGAAGAATGCAAGCCGTTTGGAAGGTGGAGAGAAGGCGAGGGGACCGTGACAGGGAAGGGATGGCCTGGAGGACTGCCTGGAGGTGGACATCAGCAGTGGCTGGGAGGAGGGGCAGCATGACTCAGGAGCGCCTGGAGGACCCAGCCCCGGGAGACAGTACTCAGCCCTGATGCACCTTCCCATCACCCGAGGGGCTTTTAAATATTAAAAGTCTCTGGGGGTGGGCCTGTCATGAGTGTTTGCGTCTGTTCCCCCTGGGGCCCCCAGACGGGGGTGGGGGGGTGTGGGGGGGATCCCCTGTGGCCGAAACCAGCTGTTGGTCCTTTTCAGACTCTTTGTTGACGGGCGGCTGTCTTGCTGGGTCAGTGCCGAGCCGAGCCCCCGGCCCAGATGAGCGAAGTGAGCACGAAACAGAGATAGGGCCCCTGGAAGGGACCTGCTCCAAAGAGGAAACTGGCCCCCAGCCGGTGTGGCTCGGTGGATAGAGCGTCGGCCTGCGGACCGAAGGGTCCCGGGTTCGATTCCAGTCAAGGGCACATATCTTGGTTGCAGGCTCCTCCCCAGCCCCAGGCCCTGGTCAGGGCTCCTGCTGGAGGTAACCAGTCGATGTGTTTCTCTCACATGGATGTTTCTCTCTGTCTTTCCTCTCTCTTCCACTCTCCCTAAAAATCAGTGGAAAAATATTCTCAGGTGAGGATTAACAAGAAAATAAATAAATAAATAAATCTATCAATGTGAATGAATAGATTAATTATTTTTTAAAAAAAAAGAGAGAGAGAGAGAGGGAGCCCGAACTGGTTTGGCTCAGTGGACAGAGCATCAGCCTTCGGACTCAAGGGTCCCAGGTTCAATTCCGGTCAAGGGCATGTACCTTGGTTGCAGGCACATTCCCAGTAGGGGGTGTGCAGGAGGCAGCTGATCGATGTTTCTCTCTCATCGATGTTTCTAACTCTCTCTCCCTCTCCCTTCCTCTCTGTAAAAAATCAATAAAATATATTAAAAATAAATAAATAAAATAAATAAATAAATAAAATAAATTTTTTTAAAAAAGAGAGACAGCCGTAACTGGTGTGGCTCAGTGGATAGAGCGTCGGCCTGCAGACTGAAGGGTCCCGGGTTCGATTCCGGTCAAGGGCATGTACCTTGGGTGCGGGCACATCCCCAGTGGGGGGTGTGCAGGAGGCAGCTGATCGATGTTTCTCTCTCATCGATGTTTCTAACTCTCTATCCCTCTCTCTTCCTCTCTGTAAAAGATCAATAAAATATATTAAAAAAAAAAAAAAGTGAGTTGGGGGCAGCAGTCATGGTTCACCCCCTAAATACTTGGGCAAGGACTTTCCCCTACGGAGCTGCTGTGATACTATCATCGAGCCTAAAATATCACCATTATTTAATAATCCCATGTAAAGCGAACACGGTCCCATGCAAATCTCCCCAGTTCCCTTCCGAAAACGTCTTTCAGACTCTTCGCCTGATACAAAAAGGCTCGTGCATTTGCATCTGGCTGTTGTGTTTCCTTAGCTCCGTGGTTGGCTAACTGCGGCTCGCGAGCCACATGCGGCTCTTTGGCCCCTTGAGTGTGGCTCTTGCACAAACTTCCACGGCCTGGGCGAGTCTATGTTGAAGAAGTGGCGTTAGAAGAAGTTTAAGTTTAAGAAATGTGGCTCTCCAAAGAAATCTCAGTCGTTGTCCTGTTGATATTTGGCTCTGTTGGCTAATGAGTTTGCCGACCACTGCCTTAGCTTCTTCTGATCTAGAATAGTCCCCCTGCTGTGTGTGTGCAGTGAGTGTGTGTGTGTGCGTGCGTGTGTGTGTGTGTGTGTGTGTGTGTGTGTGTGTGAGAGAGAGACATTGGCTTTGAAGAGTCCAGCTGGTCAGCTGTCTTCTAGAATGGACTCTGGCCTTGCCTGAGTGCCCTCAAGTTTGCATAGTTGTGAGACTCCCCTGATAATTGCTTCATTGTGTTTAAAAACGTCCTAAGGCAGAACGTACAGGTGTCTCCTTTGTCCCCTAGCCCTGACTGAGTTATAGGATGTCCTGTCCAGGCACCAAGAAAAAGAGGTGGCTTTAGTAACATCATATATAATATATATATATATATATATATTATTGATTTGTGAGAGGAAGGGAGAGGGAGAGAGAGATAGAAGAAACATCAATGATGAGAGAGAATCATTGATTGGCTGCCTCCTGCTCAAGCCTGCAACCCGGGCATGGCATATGGCCCGACCTGGAATGGAACCGTGACCTCCTGGTTTATAGGTTGACACGCAACCACTGAGCCACGCCAGCTGGGCCTAGTAACATTATATTTATAAAAGTTCCGGCATTAAATATTCCACGTGATCTGCAGCGAGCCTAGCCGGCTTGCGTGGGATACTCTTTGTTCGGTGGGTGGGTGGGGTGCTGAGAGGCTGAGCTTGTGCCCAGGTCCATGGCATTAATATATATTTTTTAATTGATTTCAGAGAGGGAGAGGGAGAGAGAGAGAAAAACATCCATGATGAGAGAGAATCATTGATCAGCTGCCTCCTGCACGCCCCACACTGAGGATCGAGCTGGCAACCCGAGCACATGCCCTAACCAGGAATTGAACCATTCATAGATCGATGCTCAACCACTGAGCCATGCTGGCCGGGCAGGTCCATGGCATTAGAAGCGGCTCGGAGCCGGGCCCTTCTGACCCTCGATGGGGCTCCCGGCAGCCACCACTCTGCAGCGGCAGCTGGGAGACGGGGCAGGATTGATGCCTTTGCTGTGCTTGCACTGGGACGGACTAAGTTACAGGGTGGTGTCGCCGCACACTAGCCCTGGACCCGCCACCGTGGCCCCGCGTCCCTGAGTGCTGGGCTGGGAATGTGGAATGTTCTCGAACGTGACCTAACCCGTCCTGATGACTCCGCGCCACGGTTCTGGGTTTAGTCACTGAACTGTGGACGGAGGTGTCAGCACGGCTGGCCCCACCCCGAAGGCTCCCAGGCCCGCCCTGGGTCATTTTTCATCCCGCACCCTCGCTGTCAGCTGTCACCGCCTCCAGCACCCTCCCACCTCCCTCTGCCTCCTTTAAATTTGCATCTCGCATCTGCTGTGGGCTGGGGAGAAGCCAGCTTGTCAGAACTGAGGCCGAGGGCTCCGAGCAAGGGTCTCTGTCCCTGGAGGGGAGCGTGTGGGTGACACCAGGCCCCCACTGCACAAGGGGGGTGTGGTTGTGACGTTTCCCAAGTTCAGAATTCCTTGAAAAAAATCTTTTTCTTTTTAATCCTCACCCGAGGACACTTTTCTTTCTTTTTAAAAAATATATTTCTTGATTGATTTCAGAGAGGACGGGAGAGGGAGAGAGAGAGATAGAAACATCAATGATGAGAGAGAATCATGGATCAGCTGCCTCCTGCACGCCCCCTACTGGGGATTGAGCTCACAACCCAGGCATGTGCCCTTGGCCGGAATCGAACCCGGGACTCTTCGGTCTGCAGGCCGACGTTCTATCCACAGAGCCAAACCGGCTAGGGCCCATTGATTTTTAGAGAGAGGGAGAGACAGAGAGAAACATCGATGCGAGAGAAACACATCCATTGGTTGCCTCCTGCACTCTCCCTGACCAGGGCCCGGGCCGGGGAGGAGCCCGCAATCGTGGTACGTGCCCTTGACCAGAATCGAACCCGGGACCCTTCAGTCTGCAGGCCGACGCTCTATCCACTGAACCAAACTAGCTAGGACTAGAAAAAATCTTAACGCCCAGCAGAAGTGGGAACATATGTGTGTGCATGTGAGTGCCATGCTGAGTGGCCCTGCAGGCTGGGGCTGGGGCTGGGCCTAGGGCTGGGGCTGGGGCTGGGCCTAGGGCTGGGCCTGGGGCTGGGGCTGGTTCTGGGGCTGGAGCTGGGCCTGGGGCTATGGCTGGGGCTGTGGCTGGGGCTGGTTCTGGGGCTGTGCCTGGGGCTGAGGCTGGGGCTGGGGCTGGTTCTGGGGCTGGAGCTGGGCCTGGGGCTATGGCTGGGCCTGGGGCTATGGCTGGGGCTGGGGCTGGTTCTGGGGCTGTGCCTGGGCTGGGGCTGGGGCTGGGGCTGGGGCTGGGGCTGGTTCTGGGCTGGGGTTGGGGCTGGGGCTGTGCCTGTGGCTGGGGCTGGTTCTGGGGCTGTGCCTGGGGCTGTGGCTGGTTCTGGGGCTGTGCCTGGGGCTGGGGCTGGGGCTGGGGCTGGGGCTGGGGCTGGGGCTGGGGCTGGGCTGGTTCTGGTTCTGGGGCTGGGGCTGGGGCTGGGGCTGGTTCTGGGGCTGTGCCTGGGGCTGTGGCTGTGGCTGGGGCTGTGGCTGGGGCTGGGGCTGGGGCTGGGGCTGGGGCTGGGGCTGGGGCTGGGGTTCTGGCTATGGCTGGGGCTGGGGCTGGTTCTGGTTCTGGGGCTGGGGCTGTGGCTATGGCTGGGGCTGGTTCTGGTTCTGGGGCTGGGGCTGGGGCTGGGGCTGGTTCTGGGGCTGGTTCTGGGACTGGGGCTGGGGCTGGTTCTGGGGCTGGGGCTGTGGCTGTGGCTGGGCCTGGACAGAGGGAGGGGTCCCAGGGCTCAGGACGATGCACTCCCACCACCCCACTCCTTGTGCATAGATCAGGCTGGATTAATAGCCCCCCACCCCCCGCCCAGGATTGCTGAGGATCTAGGCCTTGCTGGAGAGCTCTGGGCGTCTCTCATCCCTGGTCTCCCAGGGCAGTGGTCTGCAAACTGCGGCTCCTTGGCCCCTTGAGTGTGGCTCTTCCACAAAATACCACGTGCGGGCGCGCACGTACAGTGCGATCGAAACTTCGTGGCCCACGCGCAGAAGTCGGTTTTCGGCTCTCAGAAGAAATGTCAGTCGTTGTCCTGTTGACATTTGGCCCTGTGGACTAATAGAGTTTGCCGACCACTGTCCCAGGGCGAGGTCCCTGGTGCTTCCGATGTCGTGGTTAAAGCCACGTGCCGAGATTCTGCAGGCTTCTCCCCGAGGCGCGTTCCCTCCGTTCTGTCCCGCCGTCGTGGTCCCGGGGCAGGCCTGTTGTCTCCCTGAGAAATGTCTGTCCTCATAGAGGTGTGCGTGTGGCGCCCTCGCTCTGCTTGGCTGAGGGCTCCAAAGAGCCACCCCAGCCTGACCTGCCATGACCCCTGAGCCAAGCCCTTTTTGCTTATTTGCTTTTGGCGTTGTTGTTGTTTTTATCAGAGTAGTCCACAGGTGTCTTTTCTTTACCTCAAACAATACTGCAGGGCTGCCCGGCCGGTGTGGCTCAGTGGTTGAGTGTCAACCTATGAACCAGGAGGTCACGGTTCGATGGTCGGGGCACACGCCTGGGTTGTGGGCTTGATCCCCGGTGTGGAGCATGCAGGAGGCAGCCGATTCATGATTCTCCCTCTTCGTTGATGTTTCTCTCTCTCTCCCTCTCCCATCCTCTCTGAAATCAATAAAATGTTTTTGTTTTTTTTTTAAATATATTTTATTGACTTTTTACAGAGAGGAAGAGAGAGGGATAGAGAGTTCACTGACCCCCCACGGCCCCTCCTCCGCCCCCCGGCCCCCTGTCCTCGCCTTCATCGATGACAGGGAAACATCGATGACAGAGAAACATCGATCAGCTGCCTCTTGCACAATCCCTACCGGGGATGTGCCCGCAACCAAGGTGCATGCCCTTGACCGGAATCGAACCTGGGACCTTTCAGTCCGCAGGCCGACGCTCTATCCACTGAGCCAAACCGGTTTCGGCAATAAAATGTTTTTTAAAAAAATAAATACTGGAGGAGTTGTCAGGGTAGAGAAGCAGGTCCCGCCCACCTCAATCCACCCCCTCCCCAACCCCCGCCACTCCTGCCCTCCAGATTTTTAGCTCCTTTTGTCTGTCATTCGCCTCCATACTTTGAAAGACTGTGTTGATCCTATTCTCCACCTACCAAGTTTTGGATGTTATTTCCATATTCCGAACTTTCCTGCTAATATAGTTCTATCACGACGTGGGGTTGAATCCGCACTATAAATACTGTTTGCTGCTGAGCCTAGCACTGAACTATTACCTTCTTTAAAAAGAGTTCATTGTAGTCAAAACCGGTTTGGCTCAGTGGATAGAGCATCGGCTGCGGACTGAAGGGTCCCGGGTTCGATTCCGGTCAAGGGCATGTACCTTGGTTGCGGGCACATCCCCAGTAGGAGGTGTGCAAGAGTCAGCTGATCGATGTTTCTCTCTCATCGATGTTTCTAACTCTCTATCCCTCTCTCTTCCTCTCTGTAAAAAATCAATAAAATATATATTAAAAAAAAAAAAAGAGTTAATTGTGGCCCTGGCTGGTTTGGCTCAGTGGATAGAGCGTCAGCCTGCAGACTGAAGGGTCCCGGGTTCGATTCCAGCCAAGGGCACATGCCTGGGTTTTGGGCTCGATCCCCAGTGGGGGGCATGCGGGAGGCAGCCAGTCAATGATTCTCTCTCATCATTGATGTTTCTATCTCTCTCTCCTTCTCCCTTCCTCTCTGAAATCAATAAAAGCTATATTAAAATATAAAAATAAAAAGAGTTCATTGTGGTTCTCACTGGCTTAATGTCTATCTCTGATTCTTTCTAACACTACTAAAGATCAAGAAAAGATCTATTTGATATTTTATCTATCAGTTCATTGATCGATTCCTTTTTATTTTTAAAAACTTACTACTTTTAAAAAAATATATTTTTAGGCCAAAACCGGTTTGGCTCAGTGGATAGAGCGTCGGCCTGCGGACTGGAAGGTCCCAGGTTCGATTCCGGTCAAGGGCATATACCTTGGTTGCGGGCACATCCCCAGTGGGGGGTGTGCAGGAGGCAGCTGATCAATGTTTCTCTCTCATCGACGTTTCTAGCTCTCTATCCCTCTCCCTTCCTCCCTGTAAAAATCAATAAAATATATAATATATATATATATTATATATTTTTTTATTGATTTCAGCGGGGAAGGGAGAGGGCAAAAGAGAGAAACATCAATGATGAAAGAGAATCATCAATCAGCTGCCTCCTGCACGCCCCCTACTGGCGATCAAGCCTGCAACCTCGGCATGTGCCCTCGACCAGAATCGAACCTGGGACCCTTCAGTCTGCAGGCCGACGCTCTATCCACTGAGCCAAACCAGCTAGGGCTTGAGTATTTATGTTATTGGTAAGGCTTCTGGTCAACAGTAGGCAGTTAGACGTTACATTTTGGCAGAATCAAAAGTTATATGTGGATTTTTTACTGTATTGGGGGTGTGTGTGGCGGGGGGGAGGTTGGTGCCTCTCATCCCTGTGTTGTCCAGGGTCACCTGTGTTAAAATAACGCCAGGGGCCTCCTCCGAAGGACTTCACTGACCCCCCACGGCCCCTCCTCCGCCCCCCGGCCCCCTGTCCTCGCCTTCACACAGCCCCGAGAATTCTAAATGGTCACGCTTGTTTGCTTGCCTGTCGCTCCCACCACAGCGAGCGCCCGTGAGTGCAGAGCCGGGCTTGCTCGTGCCTGGGAATGCACGGAGCAGGCGTCCATGAGTATTTGCTGGCATTGGCATGTGTTGGGTTGGAACACACGTGCTCCCGGTGGCTCAGATGTTATGCATGTTCCATGTGTCCCTTCTCTTGGCTTCCTGATTGGGTTTGGAGGCCTTTTTGGTCCTGTTCCAACTTAATAACAGCCTTTCCCAGAGGCGGCGAAGGCGGAGTTTTCTTTTCCTGGGATCTGTGATGCCCCTGCACCCCCCCTCCACTAGAGCATCTCAGGGCTTTGGACCGGTCCTCGTCCCTTTGTAAGAGAGATAGAAACATCTGGGGAGCCCTAGCCGGTTTGGCTCATTGCATAGAGCGTCGGCCTGCGGACTGGGGGGTCCCGAGTTCGATTCCGGTCAGGGGCATGTACCTTGGTTGCGGGCACGTCCCCAGTTGGGGGTGTGCAGGAGGCGGCTGATCGATGTTTCTCTCTCATCGATGTTTCTAACTCTCTATCCCTCTCCCTTCCTCCCTGTAAAAAAAAAAAAAAAATAAATCAAATAAAAAAAGAAACCTCTGGGGATTGGACCCGCAACCCGGGCACGTGCCCTTGACCGGAATGGAACCTGGGACCCTTCAGTCCGCAGGCCGATGCTCTATCCACTGAGCCACACCGGCCAGGGCTCCTCATCACTTTATAACCCCAGCCCAGGCCGCTGAGCTCAGCACAGACTGGTTGCTCCGTAGATGAGCGAGGCTGAGGCTCGCTCCGTCAATCCATCATCAACTCAATCATCAATCAATAAGCCCGTCAGCCTCCCTCCACACAGCCCTCTCGGGTCCCAGGCACTTGTCATTACCCAGCGCCCGGATGATCAGAGGGGAGAAGAAACCCCTGGGGAAAGGTGACCCCGCGTCAGGGCTCGCCTCGACTCACTGAGCATTGAAAGGCAGGAGGAGCAAGAGAAGGAAAGACAAAGGGACCCCGGCTGGTGTGGCTCAGTGGATAGAGCGCCGGCCTGCAGACTGAAGAGTCCCGGGTTCCATTCCGGTCAAGGGCACACGCCTGGGTTGCAGGCTCGATACCCAGTAGGGGTCGTGCAGGAGGCAGCTGGTCAATGATTCTCTCTTATCATTGGTATCTCTCTCTCTCTCTCTCTCTCTCTCTCTCTCTCTCTCTCTCTCTCTCTTTCTCTCTCTCCCTTCCTCTCTGAAATCAATCAAAATATATTTTTAAAAAATAAATAAGTCAAAGGGGACCAAGAGTGGTTTCCCTGGGATCTCAGAGGGACGTCTTGGGAGCCAGTTGGTCACCAGACCGAGGGCCACGTAGGCAGGGCTGTCCTGTGCCCCGGCCCCAGCACCCGGGTCACCCAGTGGTGACTGATGTCTGAAGGAGGGAGGGGGGGACAGAAGTCTAAAGCCAGGCCTGTTCTCAAACAGAGACTTGGAGTTTCTCCGGGAAAACCGTGTGTCTTGTCGTCATTGGGTGCTGATCTGGGATTGATAACAAGCCTCAGTGTCCACAGGGAAAAGGACCTACCCAGTCTGTCACCCTCCTGGGCCGAGGGCCTGGCCGGGGCCGGCAGCCAGGCTTCCTGGGAGCAGTCGCTGGACAGGGCAGCCCATCCCAGGCCCGTGTCATCCGTTCCACGTGTCCCCAATACCCCCTGCACAGGCCCCGCCGCTGGAGGGCCGAGTGACACGGCCCAGGCCACCTGCAGCCAGAACAGCTGCTGGGCACAGGCCCCGGGGACCAGGCCTTCCCCCCAAGGCGTCCCCACCGGGGCTCACCCAGCGCCTGTGGGAGGAGGCCACCGGCAGGCGGCCGGGGCCAGGGCAGGGGCGCCGACCCGGACATGAAGCTGATGGCCGCCAGTCCATGCCCCCCACCCCCCCGGGAGGGAGTCCTTCTGTGGGTTTCAGGGCGGGCCTAGAGAGCAGCTCTTGGCTGCTTCTCCCCTGGAACCGGATTTCTTTTCTGTACTTTTCGGAATTAACTCGCCATTCTCAGCCTGCCCCTCCCTCCCTCTCTCCCCGGAAAGGAGAGAAGGAGAAAAGGAGAGAGGGTGTGCATTGTTGCCGTGATTGGCACCTCCTGTGAATGGGGGGGTCTCTGCGCCGGCTGCTCCCTTTCAAGCCCTCCTCTCCCCTCCTCTCCCCTGCCCCCCGCCCCCTGCCCCAGCGCTCCTTCTCCCAGCTCTTGTCTTTCTCTCCCTTTGTATCTGTGCTTTCTGTCCCTTCCCTCCCCTGCCTTTCATTCCCTGCTCTCACCCTCTCCTCGGGGACCACTCCTGTCCTCTCCCCCCCCTCCTTTTCTTCTTCTCCTTCTATTCAATTCCTTTTTCTTCTCCTTCTTCTTCTTGCCTCGTTTTTTTTTCCCCCCCACTTCTTTTTTCTTTTCCATTTTGAATAGTGCTTCTGTTTTCAAGGGACTGGGCGAGTAGAGAAGTTGGTTTATTTGAGGAAGGGAGAATGTGAATGTTTGCATTTTTCTCCGTGGCTCTCCGTGTGCTAAGAAAGAAGGAAAAAAATCACCACGTGGGACGCTGGCTTCCTTTGGGCCCCTCGCTGTTGAGAGAGAAGGGAACGGCCCGGCCGGTACGGCTCAGTGGTTGAGCACCGACCTGTGAACCAGGAGGTCACAGTTCGATTCCTGATCGGGGCACAGGCCCGGGTTGTGGGCTCGGTCCCCAGGGTGGGGCATGAAGGAGGCAGCCGATCATGAGTCTCTCTCATCATGGCTGTTTCTATCTCTCTCTCCCTCTCCCTTCCTCTTTGAAGTCAATAAAAATATATTAAAAAACATAAAAAATAAAGGCGGGGGGAGGGGGGCTTGTTCATCCCCAGTCGGTGGCTCTCCCGGAGAAATCCCGAGCGGGTCACCAGGACAGCGGGTGCGAGGCCTGGGCCGCCGCCCGCAGGATTCAGACGTTTCTGCCTCTGCTCAGGATGGCCTTGATGGGAGGGCGAGGATCGGAGGGAGGGGGATGCGGGTCCCCCAGACCTCCCTCCCTTCAGGCCGTGGGAACATCGCCCAGGGGCCGAGCCCCAGGAAGAAGGCCGGGGTCACACGGAGCGCTGGGCTCGTCTGTGAGGCTCCTGCAGTGGGGGTGACCGCGGGGAGGTGGGGGTGACGGCCCCACACTCGCTGGACCTGAGTCCCAGGATGAGGCTGGAGCGCTGGCTGAGCAGGAGGGAGGAAGCGGGAGCGGCGTTGGCTCCAAGGAGGCCGCCGGGCCTTGAGCTTAGACGGGCGGTGATTGATGGGAGGTTTGGCCTGTAGGAATCGGCAGGGCCTGGGTAGCGCCATGGGTCTGGCGACATCTGTACGGAGGTGAGAGGGAGGCCAAGTCCCCCCTTCCCCTCTGGAGCCTGTGGGGTGAAGGAGGCAGAGGAGGGGCAGGGAGAAGGCAGCTGGGAGCCGGGGGCTGAGGGAGGGGGCAGGGCGACTGCCAGGTCAGGGAGGAGGCTGGGGCCTGAGCCTCTGTGACTTCAGAGAGGACAGCGGAGCTCAGTGCAGGGTGGGGAGCAAGGGTCGAGGAGGCGATGGACGTGGCACGGGACCCCCTGTTCAGGGGGGATGGAGAGAAGGCAAGAAATTCGGCTACCCCTGGGGCGGGAGAGGAACAGAGCAGGGCAGGCCTGGAGGAGAGGGGTCCCGTTCTGGGGGCCCATTTCCTCCCTGGGGGGGAAGGGAGGGACCTTAGGCTGCGGATCTGGAAGACCCTCCTCACCTTCCCTTAGCACAGGACCCAGGGCAGGTCTGCCCCTCCAGGCACCGGCCATCGAGCCCCTGTCCAGCCCAGAATTGCCCAGGGGCCCCAGGGAGGGCCAGGCACCTGGAGGACCCAGGGGTCTCGGGGGGTGGGGGGTGGCCTAGGTCTGCGGTCGGCAAACCGCGGCTCGCGAGCCACGTGCGGCTCTTTGGCCCCTTGAGTGTGGCTCTCCCACAAAATACACGGCCTGGGCGAGTCTATGTTGAAGAAGTAGCGTTAGAAGAAGTTTAAGTTTAAAAAATTTGGGCTCTCCAAAGAAATGTCAATCGTTGTCCTGTTGATATTCAGCTCTGTGGGCTCATGAGTTTGCCGACCACTGGGCTAGGGGATGGGAGAGAGGGCCCCAGGCTTGGCCGGCTGGGCTGGCGGGAGCTGGGGGGTGGCGGGGGGGTGCAAGCCCTGCCATAATGGTGTCCAAGTGTGAATTGAGTGTCCCTAGCAGGTATGGGATGTGTCCTTAGGTACCGACAGCCCAGCCCACAGCCCAGTACAAAGGGGTGGAAGCCCCATGGGAACTGGGGGGGCCATCCCCTGCCCCTCAGAGCACAGGGCACAGAGGGTGGGGGACGATACCCCCCCCCAAGGAAAAGTGGGGGTGGCACAAGCTCAGAGGGGCCATGGCCGAGCCAGACAGCACAGGCGGATAGTGTGCAGGCTCATGGGTGGAGCCCGGGGCCTGGGGGGAGGGAGACTGAAGAGCGGTGTAGAGGCGGGGGGTAGGGGGGACATCTGTTGAGCACCTACTGGGCACCCGTTTGGAGGCTGACATGCTCCTCAGAGGACAGCCTGGGGCTCCGAGGGGCTGGGAGGGGGGTGCGCGGCCCTCTGGTCCGGGTGCCTGAGACGAGGTGAGCTGTGGGCAAGGGCAGCAGGCGGTGTGCTTGGCTATCAGGGGAACTCGTTCTCCAGGGGCGGGATGGGGAGCAGGTGCCGCCTGGCAGAGCCTCCCTGGCCCCACCTGCTCCTTGGGCACCTGCTCGCAGACCCGGGCCTGGCTGCCCGGCAGGTTTTTCCGGTTTGGGCAAGAATAACTCCTTACACCCCATTAAGTCACCCGCAGCCACCCTGGCCCCGAGATGAAAGGGGGGCCCCTCCCTGAGGGCGGCTCCCTCCTGGATGGGGAACCGGGTCGTGTTTTCGGGGTCCTGGGCAGCAAGAGGACCGGGGGTCAGTCCCGCTTGGAGAAGGGGCGTCCCCGAGCCTGGCTCCTCCAGTAACGAGCTGTGTGGCCTCGGGCACGTTGCTGAGTGTTGCCAGGCTCTGCTGTGAGCGCTTGGCATCGTTCCGTGAGGACGGCTCTTGCCAGCGGCTCTTGGCATCGCCCGCACGGAGTGAGGAGGGAAAGTCCCCCCGTGGCAAAGCGGCAGAGGCGGGATTCGAACTGCGGGCCCTCGGGTTCCAGCGTCCCGGCCCTAAACCAGCACTTCTCACCCCGTTTCTCTCTTTTTTTAAATTTATTTTATTTTTAAAAATATATATTTTTATTGATTTCAGAGAGGAAGGGAGAGGGAGAGAGAGAGATGGAAATATCCTTGATGAGAGAGGATCATTGAACGGCCGCCTCCTGCACGCCTGCTACTGGGGATGGAGCCCGCAACCCGGGCATGTGCCCTTGACCGGGAATCGAACCGGGAATCGAACCGTGACCTCCTGGGTCCTAGGTTGACGCTCAGCCACTGAGCCACGCCGGCCGGGCTCGTCCTGTTTCTTGAATTATTACTTCGAATCCTTGCAGACCAATATTTTATCAGCCCTGCCCGGACGCAGGTAGAGTTGGCACAGGCTGGCACTGTCTCTGGACTTGGCGATCTGTGGGACGGGCATGAGTACCGCCCGCTCGGTGGCATCGTGCGGGGAAGGGCTCTGTGAGCTGTCGGGGGCTGTGCCCGGGGAGCAGCGGGCTCATTCCCCTGCCAGGCCTGGCTCTCTGAGTCCCAGAGGGACTGCGTTTCATCCTGCACGTGGGCACCAGATGCGGGCCCTGGGTGCTCCTGGGCCGGGGCACTGCCCGCCGGCCCTTGCCGCCACCCGGGTGTGCGGGCGTGCGGGCGTGCGGGCGTGCGTACAGAGCTCCTGCCCCTCACGTGGGTCCCGTCCCTCCCCTCGCTGTCTGAGGTACCGTTTGTGAGGCGACTGAGAAGGCATCGTGGCGTCACTCCTGCTTGTGGCTGATTGCAGCGTGTGTGTGTGTGATGTGTGTGTGTGTGTGTGTGTGTGTGTGTGTGTGTGTGTGTGTGTAATGTGTGTGTGTGTGTGTGTGTGTGTGTGTGTGTGTGTGTGTGTGTGTGTGTGTGTGTGTGTGTGTGTGTGTGTGTGTGTGTGTGTGTGTGTGTGTGTGTGTGTGTGTGTGTGTGTGTATGTGTGTGTGTGATGTGTGTGTGTGTGTGTGTGTGTGTGTGTGTGTGATGTGTGTGTGTGATGTGTGTGTGTGTAATGTGTGTGTGTATGTGTGTGTGTGTGATGTGTATGTATGTGTGGTGTGTGGGGTGTGATGTGTGTGGTGTGTGTATGTGTGATGTGTGTGTGTGGGGTGTGTGTGTGGTGTATGTGTGGTGTGTGTATGTGTAATGTGTGTGCATGTGTGGTGTGTGTGGTGTATGTGTGATGTGTGGTGTGTGTGTGTGATGTGTGTGTGTGTGATGTGTGTGTGTGGTGTGATGTGTGTGAGTGGATGTGTGTGTGATGTGGATGTGTGGTGTGTGGTGTGTATGTGTGATGTGTGTGTGTGTGGTGTGTGTGTGGTGTGTGTGTGGTGTGTGTGTGAGAGATGTGTGTGTGGTGTGTGTATGTGTGGTGTGTGTGTGTGAGATGTGTGTGTGTGGTATGTATGTGTGATGTGTGTGATGTGTGGTGTGTGTGTGAGTGTGTGTATATGTGATGTGTGTGTGGTATATATGTGTGGTGTGTGTGTGTGTGTGTGTGTGTGTGTGTGTGTGTGTGTGTATGTGTGATGTGTGTGTGGTATGTATGTGTGATGTGTGTGTGTGTGTGTATGTGTGGTGTGTGTGTGTGTATGTGTGATGTGTGTGTGGTATGTATGTGTGATGTGTGTGTGTGTATGTGTGGTGTGTGAGTGTGTGTGTGTGTGTGTGTGTGTGGTGTGTGTGTGTGTGTGTGTGTATGTGTGGTGTGTGAGTGTGTGTATGTGTGATGTGTGTGTGGTATGTATGTGTGATGTGTGTGTGTGTGCACTGTCAGCCCAAACGTCCCACCAGCTGTCCGCCCCCCAGGAGACCCAGGGAGGCGTTACGTGAACGAGAGGCATGCGGACGCCCCTCCTGGCACCGGGCCGTCGCCGCGGCGGGTGTGGGCGGCTGCAGAATAAACGTTGTCGCCTCGGCGGCAGCTCCGGGCGGTGGCGGCTGCCAGGGCTCGGCTGGGATGGGTTCACGCCGGCTGCCGAGAGGGGCGAGGGCTCTGCCCAGGCCACGCTCCTCGCCGGCTGTCCCGGCGCCTCCTCTGCCCACGGCTTTCCTGGGTTCCCGCCTCCCTCCTGCGTCTCCGGCCGGGACAGGCCCCCATCACCTCCCCCTGCATGGGTGGGGGCGCGGGTCCGAGCCAGGCTCGCCCATCGCTCGGCCTCCTGCCCTCTCCCCCCCCCCCGCCCCCGACCTTGGTATACTGCACATCACGGACCACGCTCCTTGGGCTCATGGGCTCCAAAAAACCTCCCAGCAACTCTGGGAAGTGGGAACCATGGTCCCTTACCCCAGGTGGGGAAACTGAGGCACGCACAAAGCAATGTGCCCCTGGACTGTGTGAATTCCTGCTGGGGCCTCACTGAGGAAGGAGTCCGGGCCCGGCTCACCCACCGTCAAGGTCCTGCCCTGGCTTCATCCTGGGGGTCTCTAGCTGGGGGTCCTCTGCCCCTCAGGGTACCCCCCTCTCAGTGAGCCCTGCCCCTGGAGGTGAGGTCCATAGAGGGCCTGCCTGGTGGCAGGCAGGGGGTCCATTCTGGGATTTCCGAGTCGACCCTCAGAGATGCCCCGAGAGAAAGAAGGCTGGGACTGAACTGTAGAGGCAGGGTTGCTAAAATGGGGTTTCTTTTCCCTCCTTCCCTCCTTCCTTTTTTTTTTTATTTTTTAAGCAAAAGATAAATAAATGTCGCCCCGAGATGACAAGAGAACGCTGAAGGAGATAAAAAAGAGAGTAAAAGGAAGCGAGAGACCAGCAGCAGAGGACAGAGGGGGCCTGGGACCGTCCCCTGTGATGAGGGAAGAGATGAAAGAGGGAAAAGATGGGGGACACAGGACCGAGCAGCAGAGCGGAGGATGGGGTTGCCACGGAAACGGGAGGAGGGGAGGGATGGAGGGAGAGGAAGACGGGATGGAGGAGGCTGAGCCGGAAGGGAAGCCATGAGCGGCTCCCAGGGTGGAATCAGGCCCCATGCGGGGAAACTGAGGCCCGCAGGGGATAGAGACACTACCCGCAAAGCTTGTGCCCGCCCCAACCTGGCAGGGTGGAGGGAGGGAGGTGGGCCCGGGCCCTGGGCTGACCCAGCCGGGATCTGCTCCACTGCCTGCAGGGCCCGCCTCTCTCCGAGCCTCAGTTTCCATGCCTGTGACTTAGAAGAGGTGCTCCCCAGTCCAGAGGGCTGCCTGGAAGCCTAGGAATTGTGTGCGCCTGTCACAGGTCCCGTCAATTCAAGCCCGACAAACGCCCCGGTGCTCCTCCCTTCCCTGTGCTGCTTGCCGGTGTCCCGTGAACTTGGGAGCCCACGTTCTGTTGGTTTTTCCCTGTTGGAGCGAGCTGGCGATCTTTGGACTCAGCGTGGTCAACCTGCAGGGACACAGATGGAGGCTTTTTGCTTGTAGAATGGAAGGAAAGAGGCGGAGCCTTCCTGAAACACCAGGCCCGCTCTCCCTGCCCCTGGGAACCAGCCCTGGTCCTGAAGCTCAGGGCGAGGCTGTCCAGAGGGGGTGGGGGGTGGGGTGGGGAGAGCTCGGAGCTCCTAGGCCGAGCCCTGGGCCGTCTGCACTCCCAAAACCGCCGGGAGGCCTCTGCCAGTCACGGTTGCCCGGTGGCTCTGGTCGACCAGTTGTCCGGGCCGGACTTGGCAGGGTCTCCCGTGCAGCCTGGAGGTCTCCCTGGGGAGGAGGCAGGTCTGGGGGAGGTGAGCACATTTGCAAGGATTCCTCGTCTCATTCGTTCGTTCATTCATTCATGGATTTCCCATTTCATTCATTCATTCATTCATTCATTCATTCATTCATTCATTCTAGGCCCCCTTTCCTTCTCCTAGGGCCCACTTTGCTCCCCTGTGACCCGTGAATCCGTGTGATTGTATCGGGGTTCTCCAGAGAAGTAGGACCAGTAGGTTATGTACGTACAGAGAGGGGGGGGGGTTTATTTAAGGAATTGGCTCATGCGATTGTGGGGGCTGGCGACTCAGGCGGAGCTGCTGAGAGGCGGTCTTGAGGCAGAAACCCTCCTTCTCTGAGAAACCTCCGCTTTCCTCTAAAGGCTCCACCTGATTGGATGAGACCTGCCCACACTGAGAAGGGACAGCCCGGCCAGTGTGGCTCAGTGGTTGAGCGTCAACCCGTAACCAAGAGGTCCCTGGTTAGATTCCCAGTCAGGGCACAGGCTGGGGTTGCGAGCTAGAAACCCCCAGTGGGGGGCGTGTGGGAGGCAGCCCATCGATGATTCTCTTGCATCGTTAAAGTTTCTGTCTCTCTCCCTCTACCTTCCTCTCTCTGAAATCAATAAAAGTATGTGTGTTTTTTTTTTTTTTTTTAAAAAAAGAAGGGTAATAGCTTTAGCCCATTTGGCTCCGTGGTTAGTGTTGGCCCTCAGACCCAAGGGTCACAGGTTCGACTCCCGGTCAAGGTCACGTACCTCCCTTGCAGGCTTAATCCCCTGGCCTGGGTCAGGGTGCATGTGGGAGGCCACCAATTGATGTGTGTCTCTCACATCCTTGTTTCTCTCTCTCCCCCCTCCTTCTCTGTCCCTTCTGCTCTCCCTAAAAATCAATAGAAAAAAAACATCCTCAAGTGAGGATTAAAAAAAAACAAAACAAAAGAGAAGGGTAATAATCTACAAATAGCTCACAGCAGCACCGATGTTAGTGTCTGACTTAATAGCTGCGTACCACGGCCCAGCCAAGTCGCACATAAAATTCACCCGCCGTTCTGAGGCTGCGGAAGAGGCCCTCTCCTTGCTCTAGAGGCTGCACTGAAATCTACAGGATGGCGATATTCACCCAGTGCAGGGAAGGGCAGTCCTGGCAGAGGGATCAGCCTGTGCAAAGGCCCTGAGGCAGGAAGCAGCCATGGGACGGGAGAGAGGGTCAGGTGGAGCTTAGCCCTCCGGGACACGTGGCTGAGGGTCAGCTTGAAGGCCAGCAACCTGATCCTAGTCCCGTGTGGCCTTGGACCTGCCCCTTCCTTCCCTTACGCCTCCGTGTCCTTGTCTGTAAAAAGAAGTGGCCGGCACAGCGAACAGCAGGCTCCCCGGTGGGTTGGCCCTGCACTGGTGGCTCAGCAGATCTGTGCACGGAGAAAAGGGGAAGCTGAGGCAGAGAGAATCCTCTCAGAAAGGGATTCCCACACTTCCCCTGCCCCGCCCCCCTCCCGCCCCCTGTGACTGCCCCATGCCTTGCAGAAGTGAGACTGGGCAGGAGCCTGAGGTTTGCACAAGCCTCCGGCTTTTGCTTTTGCTTCCTCTATCTTTCTGGGGATGTGAGCAGAGTTTACCTTTTAAAAAAAATAAATAAATAAAAATAAATATATATATTGATTTCAGAGAGGAAGGGAGGGAGAAAGAGGTAAAAATGTCAATGATGAGAGAGAATCATGGATCAGCTGCCTCCTGCACGCCCCACACTGGGGATCGAGCCGGCAACCCGGGCATGTGGCTTTGACCGGAATCGAACCCGGGACCCTTCAGTCCGCAGGCCGACACTCTATCCACTGAGCCAAGCCGGCCAAGTCCACGGTGAGGCAGGCAGCAGAGGAGACAGGGCTGCTTTGCTACACGTGGGAGCCCACGAGCGTTCTTCACAGCCATGTCCGTCCCTGGGGCACCCTTTTCCCTCTCTGGGCCCAGCTCCCCGCCCTGCCCCCTGCAGCGTCACCTTCTCTGGGAGCCTGGGGCTCCTGGGGGACAAAGGACCCCCCCCCCCACACACACACACACACACACACATCCCAGCAGGACAGCTGGTGACAGGTGACAGGTGACAGGGCAGGAAATGAAGCTTGGGCAGGTCCCAGAGGCCCCTGAGCGCCAGGCCAAGGAGTGGGACCCTCTGTTGCCCTGCTGGGCCCTGGACCTCGGCCAGGCCCCAGCCCACCCCACCCGCCTGCACCTCCCGCCTCCCAGCCATCCTTGTGCTTCCACTGTTGACTGAGACGAATCCAGGCAGCTCCCCAAGTTTGGAAACTTCGTGTGGTTCCCCCACTGTATCCTCAGGACCCAGACCAGGACCAGCACCTGGGAGGCACGCAGTCATTGTGGGTTAAATCAGTGATTCGGCTGCAGAAGGAGATCACAGCCTCTGAGCCGCCCGGGGGTTCAAGGCCCAGGTGGGGGGCCCGGGGGCAACCCCATCCTCCCAGCAGCAGCCGGCACCTGCTAGAACCTCCAAAATAGCCACCTAAGTACATCCATCGATGGCAGTGCTTGGGGACATGTCCAGCCTGGGGTGGCAGGCGCCCCCAAGACTTCCTATGCCTTCAGTTGTTTTTTGAGATGTTGGTGGTGGAAGTGAATCAAAGAAAATGCAGGGCTCTACCTACCCTGGCCGGTGTAGCTCAGTGGATAGAGCGTCGGCCTGCGGACCAATGGGTCCCGGGTTCAAGTCCAGTCAAGGGCACAAGCCTTGGTTGCAGGCTTCTCCCTGGCTGGGCCCTGGTTGGGGCGCGTGCGTGCGGGAGGCAACCAATCGATGTGTTTCTCTCACATCGATGTTTCTCTCTTTCCCTCTCTCTTTTCACTCTCCCTGAAAATCAATGGAAAAAGAGCCTCCGGTGAGGATTAACAACAACAAAGAGAATAGGCAAGTTCTGCTGGTTCTTCCTTCAAAATAGTTCCCGTCCCGCCAGCCAGACCAGGCCCCGAGTGCCGTCCACCGAGCTCTGCCCCACTATCCGTGTCTGTGGTCCGGGGACACTGGCCGCCCGAGTTCCCCACCCTCCCCTGCTGCCAGGGCAGGGGTGCCTGGCGGGGATCCCAGTGAAAGGACAAGGAGGTGCGGTGGTGTCCTGGGGAGGGGACCCCTGACAGGCAACAAGGCCAGGGATTAACCCTCCCTCAAGGGTCCAAGAAGCTTCTTGTGCCCACTTTACAGATGAGAAAATCAAGACCCCGATGGGGCCCTAGCCGGCTTGGCTCAGTGGATAGAACGTCAGCCTGCGGACTGAAGGGTCCCAGGTTCGATTCCGACCAAGGGCACATGCCCGGGTTGTGGGATCGATCCTCAGTGGGGGGCGTGCAGGAGGCAGCCGATCCATGATTCTCTCTCGTCATGGATGTTTCTCTCTCCCTCTCCTTCTCCCTTCCTCTCTGAAATCAATAAAGAAATATATATTTTTTAATATATTTTATTGATTTTTACAGAGAGGAAGGGAGAGGGATAGAGCGTTAGAAACATTGATTAGAGAGAAACACCAATCAGCTGCCTCCTGCACGCCCCCTACTGGGGATCGAGCCCACAACCCGGGCATGTGCCCTTGATCGGAATCGAACCTGGGACCCTTCAGTCCATAGGCCGACGCTCTATCCACTGAGCCACACCGGTTTCGGCTAAGAAATATATTTTAAAAAAAAAAAAAAGACCCCGATGGGCTTGTCCAGGGTCACCTAGCAGGTCCGTCATTCATTCACTTGCGAAGTGGGGGTGGGTGTTGGTAGCAGTGGATGAAGCAGCCCCTGAGAGTTCTGGGGCCTGCCTGGGGGGTCGGGGGGGAAGGCTTTCTGTTGGGCCTCAACCCTGAGACTCTGGCCCCTCCCCTGGGGCTGGCCTGGCGCTCAGGCCCAAGAAGGGGTGATGCTGAACCCTGAGAAATGGGGCAGCCCTGAGCTCTGGTGTCACCACCCCGCTACTTCCTCTCCACCCTCCTTCCCCTGCCCCCTCTGCTTTTGTTTCTTGGCCTCCACAGCCCCTTTCTCTCTTTTTCTCTCCCTCCCTCCCTCCCTCCCTCCCTTCCGCCTCCCCTCTTACTGAGCCTGCCCCCTCCCCCTTCCCTGTCTCTTCATCTCTCTCTCTCTCTCTCTCTCTCTCTCTCTCTTCCCTCTCCCTCTGCTGTGGCCTCCCTTCCCCCACTCCCTGTGCAAGTCTTTAAACTATAATCAGGCAGCGATTCCATTTCCTCTATTTCCCTGCCTTTGCCATTTCCTTTTTCTGCGCCCTGGGGCCCTGGTGCCTGGGGAGGCAGCCGAACTGCATTCTGCATCCGATGGACACCCGATGGACCCCGGTCTCAAAGCCAAGGGCAGGCTGATCGCCTCTCCCCCTCGCACCCTGTGCCTAGCTTTGCTCTGAGCCCCAAGCACCAGTGGTGAGGCGAGGCCTCGCCCCAGAAGGGAGGCGCCCCAAGGGGGCCCCGGGCGGGGGGACAAATGGGCCTGCCCTGGCATGCAGTGGGTGAGAGCCGGGCAGGCTCGCCTCCTGCCCTGGGCAGCCCTGTACCAGGGCCCAAAAATAGGAGGGTCGTAGCCTGTGAGAAGGAACCCGATGCGGGGGGATTTGGGGACCAAAAGGATGGCCCAGGAGTGGGGGGAAAGAGGGACATCGGGGCTGCAGAGCCCGCAGCTTCCCGCTCGTCATTTCCATGTGCGACAGACAGAACACGCATGCGGAATGCAGGCAAATTAGATTCCCCCGGTCTTCTTTCTCTCGGCCTCTGTCTCAACAAACAGAGCCCTTCCTACATGTGCGCGCACACACACACACACACACACACACATGCACACACACATACACGCACGCACGCACAGCCTACCAGCTGCACCAGGGAGCAGGGCAGCATGGACGTGCATGCGGGGCGGGCCGGCTGGCTTCTCCCCACCTGCAGGGAGCAGGGCAGCACCTAGGGGACCTGGGGCTGAGGCTGGGGGACCTGGGGCTGAGGCTGGGGGACCTGGAGCTGAGGCTGGGCTCAGAGCCGGACCTGACCTCCCAGGCTGCACAGTGATGGGGGCCACCCCGTGCAGAGCCTGCTCTGCCAGCAGGGACAGGGCCCCCTGGGGAACATTCATAGACCCCTGGTCCCTGGGCTGTGAAATAGGTGCACACCACCCTCACCCCCACCCATGATTAAACTAGAGGCCTGGTGCATGAAACTCGTGCACGGGCAGGGTCCTCTAGGGGTGGCCGGCAATCACGGCTGATCGGGGCCTTCGTGCTGCCCCACCCCACCCCTGGTGGCCAGTGCACCTCATAGCGAGCGGTCAAACGCCCAGTCGGTCAAGCTCTCGAGGGGCCAATTTGCATATTAGCCTTTTATTATATAGGATGGCTCACCTGGGTGAACACTCGGTAATGCAAAGCTAGCTCTTCTGCACCTGGGTCTCCTCCTCCCCCCTCCACTGACCTGGGCACGAATCCCTCAAGAGCGAGGCCATGGGCAGGTCCCCTTACACCCAGGTACAGGCTCCTAACACAGAAACACCTCTGATCCTCAGCCCAAAGTCACCACCACCTGCCCATTACCATAGGAAGGGGATACCTGGTTGGCGGGGGGTAGGGGGGGCTTGGCTTGTGCCTGGGGCCCTCGTTAGGAGTGACCCCTCTCACTCTTAGAAGATCCCTCCTAACAAGGAGAGTAAAGTTCACTACTACCCTCCCTGGAGGGACCGTCCCAGACATGGGTCCTGGGCCCACGGGCAGGTGCTGGCTGGCTTTTTCACAGGCTTGTCTGCCGATAGAGCGATGTTAACAGTTTCTCTGCTTCCATTGCCTTGAGGTGGCTGCCAGGAGAGGGTCCCAGGAGGCAAGGACAGGGAAGGGGGCTGATATTTACTCTGATTGCCTCATTTCCCCAGAAGTCAGGCGTCTCGTAGAGACGGAATAGCGACTTTAGTGCATAGAGACGGAAGGGGGACTTCAGTCCATAGAGACGGAATAGGGACTTCAGTCCATAGAGACGGAATAGCGACTTTAGTCCATAGAGACAGAATAGCGACTTTAGTCCATAGAGATGGAATGGGGACCTTGGTCCATAGAGACAGAATGGGACCTTGGTCCCTAGAGACGGGAGAGGGAACTTGGTCCATAGAGACGGAATAGGGACCTTGGTCCATAGAGACGGAATAGAGACCTCCATCCATTGAGATGGAATGGACACCTCCATCCTTAGAGACGGAACGGAGACTCTGGTCCATAGAGATGAGGAAACTGAGGCTCGAGATGCAATGGGATGCCCGGGCTACAAAAGGCCAAAGCCCGGATTCGAACTCAGATCTCAGGGCCGAGTCCCCAGCATGGGATCTGCTATGGAGGGTCAGTTCCTCCCTTCCCTCCCCCCCGCCCCCCACTGGCCTTGCATTGGGGAAGTCTAGAAAAAATGCTGAGCTCGTGGTCTGTCCAAACCCACAGCAGACACGAAGGCTTGGGCAGCTGGGTGCTGTCCGGGTGCAGCTGGTGCTGTGTCAGACGGGTCGCTGTGGCCGGAGGCAGTGACGCGCCCCGCAGAGGGGCTGTGGTGGCACAGGGGTCTCCTCGGTGGACTCGGGGAGAACGCCCCCTTCCCTCTTTCCCTCCGTGGTCTCACTGCCTGCATCTCCAGGAGCAGGGACTTAGCAAATAGTATTTGTTGCACGAATGGACGAGTGGGTTCTCTGTTCTAAAGGTTGTCTGAAGAGTCCCCCAAACCTTTGCTGGACTTGGGGCCCCAGAGTGGAGAAGTAGTCTTCTCAGCTCTGTGGTCTTCATCAGAAAAGGCTCCTTCTAGCCCTAACCGGTGTGGCTCCATGGATAGAGCGTTGGCCTGCGGACCAAAGGGTCCCGGGTTCGATTCCGGTCAAGGGCATGGACCTCCGTTGCAGGCTCCTCCCTGGTCTGGGCCCTGGTCGGGGCTCATGCAGGAGGCAACCAATCGGTGTCTTTCTCTCACGTCGATCTTCCTCTCTGTCTTTCCCTCTCTCTTCCACTCTAAGAATCAATGGAAAACTATCCTCAGGTGAGGATTGACAATAAAGAAAAAAAGAAAAGGCTCCATTAAAAGGCAGACAGTAAGAGTGATAGTTGGTTTTTCTTAAATGTTTTTATTGATTTCAGAGAGGGAGAGTGAGAGAGAGAGAAACATCAATGATGAGAGAGAATCATTGACTGGCTGCCTCCTGCACGCCCCACACTGGGAATCGAGCCCGCAACCCGGGCATGTGCCCTGAATGGGAATCAAACCGTGACCTGGTTCATAGGTCGATGCTCAACCACTGAGCCACACTGGCCAGGCAAGAGGGATTCTTTATATCCGCCAAGGGCTTTGCCAAGAGCTGAGCCCCTTCACCTGAGTTACACCCCTTCCTGGGTAGGATTTTCACCCCCATTTTTAGATGGGGAGACTGAGGCCCAGAAGTGACCTTGAAATGACATTGCTCCATCACGTGTAAGTGGCAGCGTAGACTTGAGGCTGAGCTGCCTGACTTTCCAACAGGGGCTGGGGGGGGGGGGGGTGGACCCTGAGCCCCGAGCCTGAGCTTTGTTCCCTCGGACCCCCCCTTCCACAAGAACCCCACTTCATGCTTAATAGATTCGTCTTCAGTGTCCATTTCAAGGAGGCTACGTTCCAGTCTGGGGGTTTTTATTTTTAGCCGCTTCAGGAAGGAGAGGCTCTGCCGGCCTGTGGGGGGCGGGAGACACCCAGCCGGAGCCTGTTTCCTGAGGAAGGGCCTCTGATGGGCCTGGCGCCAACCCGCCAACCGTGGCCCCGGGCGGAGAGCAGGCGAGCGAGCGAGCACGAGCCATCCCAGTATTGTCTTTCTCCTTCCTATGGCGTGCCTCCCATGTACCGGGCTCTGAGCTGCGGGTGGGAGGTTAATTCATGAGGATCAAGCTCAGGCCCTCCCACCTCTGGGCACTGCTCCCTGCGCGCCCGCCACTGGAGAGGCTGGGAGAGGGCACTGGCCTGGCGGGGCGGGCAGGGAAACCCAGGAACAGGTGGAATTGGAGAGAAGCCTGGGAGGCTGGGAGGAGGAGCCAGGAGCTCAGCAGGTTTGGAAAAAGGGCACCATGGGAAGGCAGGACGCCCTGCACCTGGGGTTTGGTGGGCACATTAACTTTTTTTTTTTTTTTTTTTTTACTCTATTTTTATTGATTTCAGAGGGGAAGGGAGAAGGAGAGAGAGAAACATCAATGATGAGAGAGAATCATGGATCGGATGCCTCCTGCACGCCCCCTACTGGGGATCGAGCTCACAACCGGGGCATGTGCCCTTGACCGGGATCGAACCCGGGACCCTTCAGTCCGCAGGCCGACGCTCTATCCACTGAGCCACACCAGCTAGGGCCACATTGATTTTTTTAATGTATTTTATTGATTGTTTACAGAGAGGAAGGGAGAGGGACAGAGAGCTAGAAACATCGATGAGAGAGAAACATCAATCAACTGCCTCCTGCACACCCCCTACTGGGGATGTGCCCACAAGCAAGGTACATGCCCTTGAGCGGAATCGAACCTGGGACCCTTCAGTCTGCAGGCCGACGCTCTATCCACTGAGCCAAGCCGGTTAGGGCCACATTGATTTTTTTAAAGAACCTGTTAGATGGGTGAGTGTGGCTGTGACGCTGGGGACCGGTGCCTTCATTTCGGGGGGATTCTTTATATCCGCGAGGGCTTTGCAAGGAGCTGAGCCTTTTCACCTGAGTTACTACCCATCACCGGCTTGTAACTCAGCCGCTGCCGAGTGCTTCTTTCAACTCGGATCTTGCGTGGAACTCCAGTGTGCAAATCAGAAAAAAAAAGCAATCGTTTTCATCGGTATACCTGTAGATATTTAAACGTGTATCGTTTAGCTCCTCCTGGGAGGGACACTCACTGAGCCTGAGGGGTGACTGGTGGGAGCCGCCGTCTGGGGTCGGCCCTGGCACCTCATTTATTTTTCTGTGTTACCTTGTTTTTGCCCAATATATATTCCCTGCCGAACCAAAACACCTCATGCATATGGACAGGCCGTTGCGAACAGGGACAGCGGTTTAACACCTCCCTGTGGTCCCAAGGTCCATGCAAAATGAGTCTCCTTGGCAACAAAGCCGGTGGGGCCGCCGAGTGTTGGAGTGGGGTGTGCCACTGTGCGTACGATTGAGTCGATGGGTTTTTTTTTTTCCCCCTCTAAAATCGGCTTTTGAAAAACAGAAGAATCTTTCGTTTCTGCGAGTTTTGAGTGTGCTTTCTGCAGGGCACGCAAAGCATAGTTTTGGAAATGGCTGGGGAAACCCAGCCTTCCCGTTTTACAGACGGGAAGACTGAGGCCAGCAAGCGGGCGGGGCTTACCCGGGACCCCACGGGGAGGTGGAGATGGGAGGATCCGCGGAGGGTGTCCGTGCTCCCCGTAATGATGTGCCCTGTTCTCCCCTCCCCGACAGTGATGCCCTCCTAGCCCCGCCCAGGGATGGAGGGCTTTATGGACTCAGGGACCCAGACGGACGCGGTGGTGGTGCTGTCCCTGGCCCAGGCTGCCGTGCTGGGCCTGGTCTCGGAAAATGAGCTCTTCGGAGCCACCATCAGCGCCGAGGCCTTCTACCCGGACCTGGGCCCCGAGCTGTCGGCGGCCTCCCTGGGGGAGCCGGGCCCCCCGGTCCCCGAGGTCTACCAGCTCGCCTGCAACGGGCGCGCCCTGGAGGAGCCTGCGGAGGAGGAGGTGCTGGAGGTGGAGGCGGCCTTCGAGAAGCACACGCGGCGGAAGACGCGGCGCCCGTGCGCCTGGTGCCCAAGGTCAAGTTTGAGAAGATAGAGGAGGAGGAGGAGGAGGAGGAGGAGCAGGAAGTCTACGAGGTGTCCGTGCCCGGCGGCGATGACAAGGATGCGGGCCGCGCCGAGGTCCCTGCCGCCCAGGTGGCCGGCGGCTGCGAGTCCCTGGTGCAGAGCAGCGCCGTCAAGATGATCGACCTCAGCGCCTTCAGCCGCAAGCCCCGGCCGCTGCGGCCCCTGCCCCGAGCCCCGCGTCCGGAGCTGGACCTGGCCGCCCCCTACGACCCCCACTTCCCCGATCCCGCCCGGGAGGTCTTCCCGGAGCCCAGCCTGGCGCTGCCGGGGGCGCCCGACGCCTTGCCCGCCGAGTGTGGCTTCGAGCCGCCGCACCTGGCCCCGCTGAGCGACCCCGAGGCGCCGCCCGCCGTGGGGTCCCCGGACCCCCCCCTGAAGCCGGAGGGCTTCGCGTGGCCGGAGGCGGGCGAGCTGGAGGCGGACGCGGCCGGCGCCACGGCCGAGCGGCACAAGAAGGCGCAGCTGGACCGGCTGGACATCAACGTGCAGATCGACGACTCGTACCTGGTGGAGGCGGGCGACCGGCAGAAGCGCTGGCAGTGCCGCATGTGCGAGAAGTCCTACACGTCCAAGTACAACCTGGTGACGCACATCCTGGGCCACAACGGCATCAAGCCGCACTCGTGCCCGCACTGCAGCAAGCTCTTCAAGCAGCCCAGCCACCTGCAGACGCACCTGCTCACGCACCAGGGCACGCGCCCGCACAAGTGCCAGGTGTGCCACAAGGCCTTCACGCAGACCAGCCACCTCAAGCGCCACATGCTGCTGCACTCGGAGGTCAAGCCCTATAGCTGCCACTTCTGCGGCCGCGGCTTCGCCTACCCCAGCGAGCTCAAGGCCCACGAGGTGAAGCACGAGAGCGGCCGCTGCCACGTGTGCGTGGAGTGCGGCCTGGACTTCTCCACGCTCACGCAGCTCAAGCGCCACCTGGCCTCCCACCAGGGCCCCACCCTCTACCAGTGCCTCGAGTGCGACAAGTCCTTCCACTACCGCAGCCAGCTGCAGAACCACATGCTCAAGCACCAGAACGTGCGGCCCTTCGTGTGCACCGAGTGCGGCATGGAGTTCAGCCAGGTCCACCACCTCAAGCAGCACTCGCTCACGCACAAGGTACGCAGCCCCCCACCTGGGTCTCCCCCCGCCTCCCCCTGGCTCCGCCCTCTCCGGTCCTTCACCCAGGGCTTCCTTGAGGTCGTCATAGAGTTGGTTCACAGATGAACAGTTTTGTTTGTTTTTTTTTTATTAATATTTTATTGATTTTTTTACAGAGAGGAAGGGAGAGGGATAGAGAGTCAGAAACATCGATGAGAGAGAAACATCGATCAGCTGCCTCCTGCACACTCCCTACTGGGGATGTGCCTGCAAGCAAGGTACATGCCCTTGCCCGGAATGGAACCTGGGACCCTTGAGTCCACAGGCCAACGCTCTATCCAGTGAGCCAAACCGGTTAGGGCTGAACAGTTTTTATTTATTTGTTTTTATTGATTTCAGAGAGGAAGGGAGAGGGAGAGAGAGCTAGAAACATCAATGATGAGAGAGCATCATGGATTGGCTGCCTCCTGCACCCCCCCTGCCCCCTTTCTGGGGCAGGAGCCCCCAACCCGGGCATGTGCCCTTGACTGGAATCGAACCCTGGACCCTTCAGTCCGCAGGCGGATGCTCTATCCATTGAGCCAAACCAGTTAGGGCTTATTATCTTTTTAAATATATATATATAATATATATATATATATATATATTTTTTTTTATTGATTTCAGAGAGGAAGGGAGAGGGAGAGAGAGAGAGGAACATCAGTGATGAGAGAGAATCATGGATCGGCTGCCTCCTGCACGCCCCCTGCTGGGGATCGAGCCCAAACCTGGGCATGTGCCCTTGACCGGAATCAAACCCAGGACCCTTCAGTCCGTAGGCTGACGCTCCATCCACTGAGCCACACTAGCCAGGGCCTGCCCGTGGTTTCCACCCCAAATTAGCCAACTGCACACATTGAAGCTGCTGTGCATAGAGCTTCCCTCCTCATAATGGTGGCCTTAGAGTTCTCACAGTGGACATGACAGTGAGGGGGGAGCAACAGCCTGCCGGGTCAGGAGCCCAGCCCCCTCCACCCCACCCCACACCCAGACCTGGGAAGCTTTTCCCACGGAGCAAAAATGACTCGTAGGTTTCAATGCAGTTGCTCCCGCAGTCAGTTGATGTACCTGCCAAGAGCATCATGTTAAGGATTCTGAAGCTGAAGCTGAATTGGGGCTCAGCCGTAAACGGGGAATATGCCCCAAGTAAAAACCAGATGACTGTTTATTAGTGTCTGGGGGTCGGAGGAGGGGGGGAGGGAGTGAAGAGTGGTTAAGTTCATGGATGATACAGTTGCCATTTTTCTCTTCTCCCGAAAGTCCCCACCTGTCTGCAGAGTGTTAAGAGATGAATAATACAGCGAAGAGGAGCTGAGAGCAAAAAATCAAAGGCAAATCCAATTGGAAACGTCCCTCACGTCAGCCTAAACGTATACAGCCCTTGCAGACCAAGTTCCCAAAGGGCAGGGCCCCCTGGTGGTCATACACATCGTCTGAGTCTCCAGCGGGCCTCTAAGACGTGAGACACGCCCCTGCCCGCTAAGAGAAAGACAGCAGGAACCATTAAATTATGGTAGGAAACTTGGTAGGGAACAGCCGTTGGGATGGCAGCTGTAACCACAGAAACGTGTCTGTCCCGCTGGGGTTCTAGCAAAGAGACTGGCCCCCAAGTTTTGTCCCAACATTTCTCCCTAGACCGTGAAGTGGATCCCCTGTGTCCTCAGCACCCTCTTCTGCTCTGGGGCCACCTCCAGACCCCAGCAAAGCAAGGGGACAACCCAAACCAAGAGGGTTTCCCTGCAGTCTTTGTCTCTGTTCCAAACTCCATCAGTAAGAATTGCACTGGGAACCTGTTGAGACTAAAACTCCCACTGAATGGGGAACTCTCTCGGGGTCAGTGATGGGGTCAGTGAGAGTTTGAAGGGTCTAAATTCTACACAGACCTGAGTGTCACTTTTCCTGAGGCGTCCGTACCTTTAATCATATTCTCAAAGGGGTCTGTGAGGTGGTCTCCAAAGACCCCTCGGAGAGATGCATTTAGGAGAAAAACACATTTACACATCACGGATCTGAGGAAATAGACCACGGCCACCAGGCTACGGCTGTGACTTCTTGGCCAAAGGCCCCGGATGCCTGGTGTGACGCTGGCTTGTAGGAGGTGCCTGGTAAATGGCTGCTGAATGAATCATCGAATCAATGAATGAACTAAAACCTCTGCCGGGAGAGCAGGAGACAGCAGGTGTGTAGGTAGGAACAATAAGGCCCAGTCAGCCCTAGCTGATTGGCTCAGTGGTTAGAGCGTCAGCCAGTGGACTGAAGGGTGACGGGTTTGATTTCGGTCAAGGGCATGTACCTCGGTTGGAAGCTAGATCCCCGGCCCTAGTCGGGGCGCATGCAGGAGGCAACCAATCGATGTGTCTCTCTGTCTCTCCCCCTCTGTTGCACTTGCTCTAAAAATCTATAGAAAAATATCCTAGGGGCCGGCCGGTGTGGCTCAGTGGTTGAGCGTCGACCTTTGGACTGGGAGGTCATGGTTCAATGCCTGGTCAGGGCACATGCCCAGGTTTTGGGCTCGATCTCCAGTGTGGGGCATGCAGGAGGCAGCCGATCAATGATTCTCTCTCATCACTGATGTTTCTATCTCTCCCTCCCTTCCTCTCTGAAATCAATAAAAATATATTCTGAAATCAATAAAAATATGCTTAAAAAAATTCTCGGGTGAGGCCTAATGAAAACTAACTAAATAAATAATACGGCCCAGCCAGTCTCTGCCTAGTTAACCCTGGAAGGCTCCCTGGAGGCAGTGGCCCTGCCCGGCATTCTGAACAAGTGGTGCCTGTTTGGAACACCCCCAGGAAGTCATTTCCCAGAAGCTGTTACAGACGCTCTGACCCTCTCTGGTCCACACAGAGGCTGTGCCCCTGATGTGGCCCTAATCATTGCACCCCCCCTGCCCCCCCGCCACAGGGTGTGAAGGAGTTCAAGTGCGAGGTGTGTGGCCGGGAGTTCACGCTGCAGGCAAACATGAAGCGGCACATGCTGATCCACACCAGCGTCCGGCCCTACCAGTGCCACATCTGTTTCAAGACCTTCGTGCAGAAGCAGACTCTCAAGACCCACATGATTGTACACTCGCCCGTGAAGCCATTCAAATGCAAGGTACCCTGGCCAGCAGGCCCCAAGGCGGGCCTGTCCCCTGGGGGGCCTGGAGTCAGCAGGACTGCGGCAGCAAAAGCCCACCCAGAGGTGGCCTGGCCAGGGCGGGCACGTCTGTATGCAATGCATACAGTTGGTGCTGGTTGGGTGAAACCGCCCAGGCTTTGGGGCGATGGAGTGGGTGGTGCAGTTCAGATCTTACAGGCTGCTGAAGTTATGTTTTCTGAGAGTTGGGGAGGGGGGGGGTGGTGAAGGTCAAGGTGCAGCCACAGGGAGAGAGCCCAGGCCGGGGATTTGGTGCAGTAGGAGATCCGAACTCTGGGTGCTAAGAGAAATTGTCCCAGCTCAGGAACAATGACTGGCAAGGAGACTTAGGTCTCTGCCTCCCCGGCCCCTGGGTCACATAGGAAAGAATGAAACCAGGGCTGGCCGTAGTGGGTGGGACTGCAGCCCGGCCACAGAGGTGGGCGGGGGCGGGGCTTCTGGAGGGCGGACCCCCTGTGGGCTGACGGTGCCCGTGGTGTGTTCTAGGTTTGCGGGAAGTCCTTCAACCGCATGTACAACCTGCTGGGCCACATGCACCTGCACGCGGGCAGCAAGCCCTTCAAGTGCCCCTACTGCTCCAGCAAGTTCAACCTCAAGGGCAACCTGAGCCGGCACATGAAGGTCAAGCATGGCGTCATGGACATCGGCCTGGACAGCCAAGGTGGGTGGGACACGCGCAGTGGACGGACCAGGAGTGGTCCTCTCACGGCACACGCTGGAGCCTCCTGCCCGGTGAGGGGAGGCGGGAGGCTGGCCAGGCCTGAAACCTCGCTGGGGTGGGCTCAGGTCTGGAGAGGGGGCCCCCTGGAGGGCCAGCGTGGTGACGCCGGGATGTTCATGTATTCTTCCAAGGACCTCAGTGGGCTCACATAAACAATATAATAAAAAGAATGCCGTTTATTGAGCGCTACCCGTGTGCCAGGCCTTTATTAACTCACGTGACCCTGAAGGTGAGGTTGGCTCTGTTGCTATCGCCGTTTTACGGACGCGGAAACTCGAGGACGGAGACGTTAGGTAGACTCGTGTCACATCACAACACACGGGAACGACACTTGATCTCATGACTGAGAGATGACGTAAAATAAAGGGGCGGGGAAGGAATTAGCAAATGGGAACGTGGCAACTGGAGAGTAAGGGAAAGCCAGGTGAGGTCCCAGCTCCACGTGCACTGTGGGAAGCCGGGCGGGCATGCAGAAGGGAGCTCTGAGCTTCCCAGCAGCCAAGGCAAAAAGGGTGAAGCCAACGAGAACATTCTAAGAATTCACAGGCCAGCGGAGGTCCCATGCTTCGTCCTGAGCCACTCATTGGGCAAGGGGTGGGTGGGGTTTGCCCTTAGACCTGAGGTTCTCAACAGAGCGGGGAGTTCGCCCCCAAGGAATGTCTGGCCCGTGTTTGGTTGTCACAACTGGGGTGATGCTACCGGCATGGAGCTGACAGAGGCCGGGGATGCCGCTAAACACCCTACGGGCCCCCCAACAATTATGGCCCCAAATGTTAGTGGGGCTAGGGTTGAAAGCCCTGCCTTAGACTTATCAGGGTACCTCAGTCTGGGACCCACGTCTCCCCAAAACACTTACATGTCCGAGGTGGGCAGGGGCAGAATGCACACTGAGGCTTAGCCCCAGCCCTGGGGGCCACCCTCCCAGGGTCCCCAGATCATCCCCCGGGCTTCCACCTCCTCTCCCCCACCCCCACCTCCATGACTCACTGGAAGACAGCCCGGGCCGCCTCTGTGGAGTTTTCTGTCTGGCTCTTGTTCCGACAGTAAGAGCATTAGAATAAGATTTCAGCTGGATAAAATTACAGGAGGCCTCTTAGAGTTTTTGCCTACTCTCCTGGGTGTGCGTTGTCCTTGGAGAGCAAGGCCCGGGGAGCCCACTGGGTAGAGCTGGCTTCAGGCACAAATGCTGGTGTGCCCTGGCCGGGCAGCTCAGCTGGTTAGAGCATCATCCCGACCCCAAGGTTGCGGGTTCAAACCCCAGTCAGGGCACATGTAAGAAGTAACCCATGAATAAATGGAACAACACATCGATGTTTCTCTCCCTCTCGAATCAATAAAATTAAAAAAAACACAAACATCCATGCTACAGGAGGTCAGAGGAGATTGCCCGCCCCCACCCCACCCTCCCCCAGCCAGGAATAGGCAGCACTTGCTGGGTCCCCTTGACAAGCTGATGCCCCCCTCTGACCTGCCCTTTGGCCTCCTAACTGGGGTCACTGTGAGCACTCACGAGCTGATGCATGTGCAGTGCTGGCATCAGAAGGCGCTAAATGAGTGGTGATGCCGAGACGGGACACAGTGCAGCAAAGGGGACCGATGGGAAACATTGCAGAAAGGAAGTAAGTTTAGTGGCTTAGGAGAAACAGTAGAGGCAGGACCAAGAGGCCAAGGCCAGGCCTGCACCCTGCCCATCCCCCCGCCCCCCCCCCACACACACAGGGCTCCGATCTGATGACCCATCAGAGTAGCCACCAGCACCTGGGGCCTCCCCGAGGGGCAAGGCCAGGGCAGCCGTGAATCCTGTGGGATCACTGCCTGGGAAGTTAGTTCTTCCTTTAAAAGGCCACGCGCTTCCTATGTGGGGCAACAGGCTCCTCCCGGGAGAGGTGGCATCGGGGCTAACTGTGCCCCTGTCTTGCAGACCCCATGATGGAGCTGGCGGGCACCGACCCCTCGGAGCTGGACAGCCAGCAGGAGATGGAGGACTTTGAGGAGAATGCCTACGCGTACGCGGGCGTGGACGGCAGCGCCGAGGCCAGCGTCCTCACCGAGCAGGCCATGAAGGAGATGGCCTACTACAACGTGCTATAGCGAAGCCGGGCCGCCCAGAACCCGGTGAGGGGGGCCTGGGCGTGGGGGTGAGACCTGCGGGCTGCGGGCTGCGCTCCTGCAGCGGAGAAACGAGCTACTGCCCCACTGCCCGGAGCCATCCCCCGACAAGGAGACGTTGGCACCACTAGGGACTTGTAGACCAAATGGACTGTACCACTGGCCTCAGCTGTGAACTGGGCCCCAGGCCCAGGCCCCCGGGGAAGGAAGGGTGACAGGGACCCAGGTCTGTGTCTCTTGGGCCTGCTGCCATGGGAGGGTCGGGGAAAGGGACAGGTCACCAGGGCACAGGTCCTCAGGTGTCCCCAGGCCCACAGCGCTGGGGCAGCCAGGGTGTGCAGGGCCAAGCTGATGGCTCCTCAGGGGTCCTGACACTGGAAAAAGGGATCGCTGGAGCCAGGCCTTGTTTCCCCCCTGCCTGCCTCTAGGGATGTTGGGGCTCCCAGATGGCCAGCACGGCCCACGCCTACCCATGAGCCCCCCGGGCTGGGAACAGCCCAGGCCCAGAGCCGTCTTCCCCACCCTGCCCAGGGACAGCCAGGCAGGGCCCCGCCTTCTACCTCCCGGTGCCTCCCCAGCGCCCCCTGGAGCCAGGTGCACACTCGGCCCCAACCTGGCCGGTGGGACAGCAGGGTGCAGCCCACCCCCAGCGAACGCCTTCTCCAGTCCACCCCCGGCAGGTGCCCCTCTTACCGCCCTAAGGTGGGTGTAGTCACCCAGTTCTGTCTTAGCTGGGCACCACACGGTGTCCCTGCTCAGGGTCCCCAATGCGAGCTGAGCCGGGCCGCACCATGCCAGGCCACACTAACAAGGACAGGCCAAGGCCCCTGGAGCGAGGGGGCGGGGCACCGTGAAAGGTCCCCGGGTGGGGCCAGAGCATTTGTCTTATTTAAGGTGTAACAGTATCCATGCTGAGGACGGGACAGCCGGGTCTGCAGGCTCCCGGAATGGCCAACATTTAAAAAGGAGAATGAAGACCATAGAGAGAAAAAAGAATTTTTTTTTTTTTTTTGAGCAAATGGGGTATTTGGAAGGTTATTTTATGCTTTTCCTTTGCAACTGTGTCGCCTATAACCTTCCTGATGGAGACCGGTTTCTTTTTCCCAGCGGAAGCTTTCTTGTGTGCTGTGTGTGGTCTGTGACCCCACCCTAGAGCTGCCTGGCCTGGCGAAACTCGGGGGGCTGCGCTCCGGCCCTGGGGGCCCAGCTGCTGGCAGGGAGGCTCAGGAGGCGGGTGGGAGGCAGGAGGAGGCACGGGGCAGGCCCTCCACCCCCACCCAGCCCCTCGCCAGTGACTCACTCTGCATCACCCACCAGAGGCCAGAGAGAGCTCGGTCAGCAGCTGGCTCCCTCCCCAGCCCTGTCCCCAGCCGGCTCCTGCCCCTGGAACTGGAGGCTGCAGGCCCCAGGCAGGGAAATAGCACATTCAGGAACCAGGGCACCCAGACCCCTGCTCACGGGCCCGCCCCCAGAGGCCTCCGTGGGGAGGGGCGGGCAGGGCTGTCCCCGAAGGCCCAGAAGGAGGTGAAGCCACCAACTTGAGCCCAGGAAATAGGTGGGGGGACAGCTGGGGGTGGGGGACCACTTTGCAATGCAGCCCCTCCAAGGCTGTACCTTAGTGGAGGGGCCTCAGGGTGGCTGTGATCAGGTCTGCGGGGAGCACACGGCAGCCTCGGGGTCAGGCAGCCAGGGGCCCCTCCTTCTCTGCTGCAGCTCACGCTAAGCAACAGACGAGAAGTTGGGGGCCACGGGGGCCTCTCCCCAAGTGTGGCTCTCCAGACCCCCGGCCCCCTGGCGCCCAGGTGCCCGCCACGATGACCCTCAGGTGGCAGTGACCCCATCACTGTAGAAGACGTTTTCTCCTGCTGAGACGCATCATCCCTGCAAACTACCTCTTCCCACGACGTCTTTCTCCCCTGGTACCAAAAAAGAACCCTCCCCCTCCCCCCTCCTCCTCCACTTCCTTCTCCCTCCTCCACTTCCTTCTCCCTCCTCCTCTTCCTCTCTCCCTCCTCATCCCTCTCCTTCTCCCTCTTCCCTCCTCCTCCCTCCTCTCCCTTCTCCCTCCCTCCTTCCCTCCTCCTCCCTTTCCCCCTCCTCCTCCTCCTTCCTCCGCCAGCGCAGTGGCCTTGGAAACCCAAGGGAGAAGGGCCGGGCCCCGGGGTGGGGCTCTCCTTCCAGCCCCGCCCTCTGCGAGTGCGATACTTGAACGCCCGGCCCTGTGCCTTGGACCTGGGCGAAGCTAAGAGAAGGGGACAGCACAACTCGCGGTCTGAGCTGGGGGGGCGGGGGGGTGGGGGGTGGTCTGGCAAGGCTCCTGTCCTCACCCCTCGCCCCCAACCTTTGCAAAGGAGGTGTGAGGCCCCGCGGGGGACGTGGAAGCTCCTGGATGAATTCCATTCTAACTTATTTTGACGTGTATACAAACCAACTGTTTAGAAATCCCACTTGTGCAAAGCCCTACTGTGTTTTTATGTTCCTGTTTAAAAGAGAAGTTTACTTAGCAATAATTATAAATAAATGAATATTCTTTAGCGAGGCGACTGCCGGTGCTTCTTCCCGTGGTTCTCGGGACCTGGTCCTCCCCACTCCCCCAGAAGGTCCTCCCCACTCCTAACAAAGCTTTGCAGCCCGCGAAGCTGGTATGACTCAGTGGTCGAGCGTCGACCTATAAACCAGAAGGTCAAGGTTCGATTCCCAGTCAGGGCACATGCCCGGGTTTGCAGGCTCGATCCCCAGTCGGAGGGCGTGCAGGAGGCAGCCGATCCATGATTCTCTCTCATGATGTTTCTATCTCTCCCTTTCCCTTCCTCCCTGAAATCAGTAAATATATATATATATATATATGAAAGCTTTGCAGCCCTTCCCAGCAGGGCATTGCTCTCTGGGGACTGGAGGAGACCCACATCATCCTCCGCACCCACCAGAGTGAACCCCCGGCGGGGCCAGGCACCCCCAGGGACCTGCTCCAAGCCCAAGCCGGGGGAGGGGGGAGGAGGCAGACCAAGGCCCCAGAACTCCCACCACTTGCAGAGAAGAGCGGCTTGCCCACCAGCAGGGCCCAGGACAGAAGCCAGCTCACCATGCCAAGCTGGGCTTCCGAGGCTGTGCGTTCTGGGGAGCTGCCAGCCCTTTGCTACCGATGGGCACGCGGGGCCGGAAACCCCAAGCTTCCCCCCCGCCCCCCCCGGAGCTGGGCCTCGCAGAGGGAGCGTGCCAGCCTTTCTCCCCACGGCCCTGGGGGCCCACGGCGATGACCTAGGACAGTGGTCAGCAAACTGCGGCTCTCGAGCCACACGCAGCTCGCGAGCCGCGGTTTGCTGCTCTGTTGACTAATGAGTTTGCCGACCACTGGGATAGGGGCTTAATCACAAGGAACAACAACAGCCTGTAATTATTGGAATCGAGAGTCTAGGTCAGTGGTCGGCAAACTCATTAGTCAACAGAGCGGCAAACCAAGGCTTGCGAGCCGCAGTTTGCCGACCAGACCTAGGAAGATGGTCCTTGGGACAGAAGGGGGCGCCAGTGTGTGTGTGTGTGTGTGTGCGCGTGCGCGTCTGTGTGTGGCTACAGCCCATCTCAAAGCTACCAAGGTCCCCAAGTGTTGGGTTTCAGGAGCTCTGAGAGTCCCCCCTAACACGTGGGAAATGGATTTAGGATTGCCAACTATTTGTTTATCAAGTGAACATGGCACAACTCTTCCCCGGACATTTTAACACCAAAAGTGTGCTAGAAGGGCAGCCCTGTAAATGGGATCTATGTCGCTTTACAGAAATGTGCTAACTTTAATTTTCCAGTTTTGCTAAAGAAGGGAGGAGGTGACCCGGCCGGCGTGGCTCCGTGTTTAAGCATCGACCCATGAACCAGGAGGTCACAGCTGGATTCCCGGTCAGGGGCACATGCCGGGACTGTGGGCTCGATCCCCAGTAGGGGGCGTGCAGGAGGCAGGTGATCAATGATTCTCTCTCATCACAGATGCCTCTATCTCTCCCTCTCTCTCTTTCTGAAATCAATAAAAACATACATGTAAAAACAGAAAAAAAGAAAGAGAATTGAGGAGACGAACTCAAGTCCAGGACTCAGTGTCCTGGACCCCACGGGGGCCCTGTTCATACCCCATACCCAAACCCCCAGCAGCTGTGAGTGGAAAACCAGAGTCGGCTGCCAAGGGGGGGCCTGTGTTCAGTACCAAGAAAAGGGCAAGGGGTCTGGAGATGTCTAGAAGGTGAAAACCGGACAGAAAAGGGAAAATACAGCCTGAATCTATGGAGACGTGATGACCCCCAAATGATACAGGAACCATGCTAGGGAATTCCAGGGAACCCACAGGCCTGCGACCCCGGAGTCACAGCGGCTACTCGGGTAGCCCCCTGTGGAATCCTGCTCGGTCCCCTCCCCCGACGGGGACCCCCGACTGGATGGAGCCTGGGACAGACCTCCTGAGGCCTGAGCCCTGTGATGGCCTCAGCCTCCGGGTCCCAGCTGCCTCCTCCCGAGGGACAAACACAGCAGACAGCTTTGTGAAGAGGTTTTAGTAGCTAAATATGGCACCACGTGTTCCAAGGCGATATAAATTACAGTATGCAGAACATACTGACGGGCTGAGGTAAAACACACGGCTCCTGCCTCACGTCACCACCGCCAGGGGAAACGCAGAGACTGGGGAAAACTTGTCGCTTATAAAAAAAATGTCCCCTAGAAAGGCCTCCTGAGAGGGCTGAGGCTCACCCTCCGCGAGTCCGGGGGCCAGGGCCCGCACCCGTCGTGGCCGGGCCCGCTCGCCGCCCCCTACTTCTGGCCCAGGGCTTTGTCCAGGTTGTTCTTGATGGTGTCCAGGAAGTCCGAGGTGTTCAGGAAGTGTTCGTTGAGCTTCACGCTGCCGAGAGAACACCGCTCACGTGAGGGGCAGAGCCCGAGCTTGGGCATCTTGATGGCAGCCCCCGCCCGCCGTGGGGAGGTGTGGCCAGGCCACCTGCGGGTCACAGGTCCCCCGCCGCCCACCGCCCAGGGGCCGCAGCAGAGTCAGCGGGAGGCTGGGAAGGTCTGCCTGTTCTTTTGCAGGTGAATGGGCCGCTGGGTACAAGGTCTCCTGGGAGAAGCTGGGAGATGGGGACCGGAGCGGGTGGATGGGGACCAACGCAGTGGGCCTGGTCTGGGAAGCGTGGCCCGAGTCATCCCTCAGGGCTGTGGACCTGTCCTGCCCCAGGCTCCTGATGGGGAGCCTCGCCCTAGCCAGTGTGGCTCAATGGATAGAGCGTCAGCCTGCAGACTGAAGGGTCCCAGGTTCGATTCCGGTCAAGGGCACATGCTCAGGTTGCGGGCTCAATCCCCAGTAGGAGGCTGATCAATGATTCTCTCTCATCACTGATGTTCTCTCTTTCTCTCTCTCCCTTCCTCTCTGAAATCAATAAAAATTAAAAAAAGACGGGGGCCCCTAAGAAGGGTCCCTCAGCTTCTGCCCACTGGCCCCCGAGGCCCCGGAAGGCCAGCCCTGCCCTCCTCCCCAGCCACGCACTTGCTGAGACCGTGGATGCAGCCCGCCAGGTCCTTGGTCATGGCTCCGCTCTCCACTGTCTGCACGCACACCTTCTCCAGGGTCTGGGAGAACCTGCAGGGGGCGGGGCAGAGTGAGACCTGGGCCGGGCAGCATCCGGCCCAGGACCTGCCCCGGGGCCAGCGCAGCCCCTCTCCTGCGCTCACCTGATGAGGTCCTGGTTCCCGTCCAGCTTTCCCCGGTGCTCCAGGCCTCGCGTCCAGGCGAAGATGCTGGCGATGGGGTTGGTGCTGGTAGGCCGGCCCTGGGGGCAGGGGGCACAGGGGAATTAAGAGCGAAAAAGCCAATAAAGGGGGAAACCTGGAGGCAGCTTCCCACCCCTAGACCGACAGGGCCAGGCCCGCCCTCCCAGCCCGTGGGGCACGCTCCCCGCGCTTACCTTCTGGTGCTCCCGATAGTGGCGCGTGACTGTCCCGTGAGCAGCCTCAGCCTCGATGGTCTTTCCGTCGGGGCAGACCAGCACGGACGTCATCAGGCCCAGGGAGCCAAAGCCTGCGGGGTGGGAAGGGCCTCCTCTGAGTGTGGGCGACTCTCCTCGGGTAACCTGGAGCCAGCCCACCTGCCTTCTGGCTGTCACTCAACTGAAGACTCCGCCCACCCTGGGAGGGCAGGCACTGTTTCCTGTTTGCCCCCACCCTGGTCGTGGGACTCCAGGGCCCAGCCCAGGGCAGAGGAGCCCTCTCAGGTGGCTAGAGCTGGCCCGTTAGCATAGACAGGTTTTCCATTTCAAACTCACCCTTCTGCAAATCTTGTTTGCTTTGCAAAAGGGGGGATTTGCTTTGCAAAAGGGGGGATTTGCTTTGCAAAAGGAGGGATTTGCTTTGCAAAAGAGTGCACTGGAAGTGGAACACCTGTGTCTGTGGCCCCACCTCCAGGTGTCCCACAGCCCGTGGCCCCCGGGGGCCCAAGAGCCCACAGAGTTTCAGAGTTCTGCGCCAGGAGGCACACTGGTGCAGAAGGAAGCCTGCTGGCAACACTTCCCAGCGACCGCTTTATCGGCTGCTCTTGCCGGCTACTGGCAAGCTCTGTGATGTGTTTCCCATGCTCCCCAAATCCATGTGTGAAGCTTTTCTGTTGCCAAGGTCCCCACGGCACCAAAGTAAGAACTGTCAAGTCCCAAGGAAGGAAAAGTCCTCTGGGGAAATGCTCTGTCCAGGAAGTTTTGCTGTTGGCACAGGGGGGGGGGGGGGTCCCTTTTCCACGGTTACCTGGACCTTCCCACGCACCAATTCCTTATCTATTTAGGGGTCCCTGCCACGCCTTTCTCTTGCCTGCGGTGGCTTTTCATCCTGCCAGCCTAGGTGGGACTCGTTCTACTGAGAGGATCGCCACTGAACTTGGCAAAATAAAGCCGGAGGCCAGGCTGCGATGGATAGGCAGAAGGTCTCAAAGCTTTGTAGACCCATTGGACGGTTCCTTCTGCTGGAATCTGATTTACACTCTAGGGCTGAGGGTTTTTCCATCTTCCCTGATATTCTTCTACGTCTGAAAGGTTTTCTGTGCACGCCCAAGTCGGTTTGGCTCAGTGGATAGAGCGTCGGCCTGCAGACCGAAGGGTCCCGGGTTTGATTCCAGTCAAGGGCACATACCATGGTCGCAGGCTCCTCCCCGGCCCGGGCCCTGGTCAGGGCTAGTGCAGGAGACAACCAATCAATGTGTTTCTCTCACATCGATGTTTCTGTCTGTCTTTCCCTCTCTCTAAAAATCAATGTAAAAATGTTCTTGGGTGAGGATTAAATAAATAAATAAAAGGTTTACTGCGGAAAACAAATTCTCTGCAATTTAAAGAGCACCCGCCCTAGCCGGTTTGGCTCAGTGGATAGAGCGTCAGCCTGCAGACTGAAGGGTCCCGGGTTCGATTCTGGTCAAGGGCACATGCCTGGGTTGCAGGCTCAATCCCCAGTAGAGGGCATGCAGGAGGCAGCCGATCCATGATTCTCTCTCATCATTGATGTATCTATCTATCTCTCCCTCCCCCTCCCTCTCTGAAATCAATAAAAATATATTTTAAAATAATAATAATAAAGAGCACCCAGTTTGCTCAATCCCATTTGGTTCCATGGGAGCCAAACCTAGTCACTCGGCCCCTCCCTGGACAGGAACCTCAGGGTCAACATGCCTAGTCCCTGAGAACCTGAAGTCCCGTGTCCTCCTTCCTCTTCAACGACAGCCTTAGTAATGCACCGGTCCAAACCACTCAGCTCCCAGGGAGCTCCTGCCCCCTGCTGTCCACAGGGGACCTTGCAACCAGCCGGCAAGCCTGAGTGTTGCTGCTACACTAGAGGACCTTTTCTACCCCAAGGGTCTAAAAATGACCTCGGCCAGAGAGGCCGAAGGACCCATCCCCACAGGGAGCAGGGTGCTCCCAGCGTACCCTGGGCCAGGATGTCCGACTGCACGTCTCCATCATAGTTCTTGCAGGCCCACACAAAGCCGCCTGAAGACTTGAGGACCTGAGCCACCATGTCATCAATGAGCCGGTGCTCGTACCAGATCTTATTCTTCTCGAACTCGGTCTTATAATGCCTGGAAGCAGAGGGGCCTGTTGTGGGGAGGAAGGCGGCAGGCTGACAGATTGGGGATCCCTTCCTGAGCCAAATGCATGGGGACAGCGCCCTTCTCGGGTAGGATGAGGGCTGGGGTGGGGGGACCAGGAGGGCGGGCTGGGGCATCTTATAAAAGGGAGCGGCTGTTACTTCTCATAGATATCCTGGAAGATGTCCTTGAAGCGCCCGTCATAGGCTTTCAGGATGGTGTTCTTCGTGCTCATGTACAGCGGCCACTTCTTCTGGATGGCGTACTGGAAGCAGCTGTGCGCAAAACCCGAGATGGACTGCAGGGAGAAAGACGGGTTTCTGGCATGGTCCCCCCCAGGGCCAGGCCCCACCCGGGATGGCACCCCTTCCCTCCACATGACCCCCTCTTGCAATCTGGGTTCATCCAGCCACCTTCAGCAAGCATCTGTTGTTTCCGCTGGCCCAGCTTCCCCCTCCCAACTTCTGGGAGGACCCCGTCCCCCAGCTTTGTTTTGGAAAGCTACCTCCCGCTCTGCAATTCTTAGACCATATGGCTGGGATGGGATCTGTCTCTAGACTGTCTGGCTTATCCAATCAGAGCTCCTCCTCTCTCTCGGGGGCCTCTGTGATTGGCTCAGAGGTGGTCATGTGATTCGGGCTAGAACTTTGGCGGGAATCAGTGGAGCTGGCAGAGATAAGCCTGGAGCAGAAAGGCCAGGCTGGGGGAGAGGAACTCAGGTTCTGTGCCCACCTCACCTCCTGCTGGCCTCACCTCGTCCGTGTTGTACATGCCCATGCCCACGCCGCCAGCAGGGAAGTTGAACACCTCCCACTCCTTGGCACCGCTGCCATCCTTTGGGGTGAACACCATCTTGAAGGTGCCGGCCCGGTCAGCCACAAAGTCCGTGGCCTTGTACTGCAGAGACGAGAGGGTGGCTCAGGCTGCGGCTCCCAGATCCGGGGGGCGTCCGGGCCAGCAGCGCCCAACTCCCGCCTCGGCCCACCTGGTCGCCATGGGCATGCCTGCCAATGGTGATGGGCATGGTCCAGCCAGGGACAAGACGGGGGATGTTCTTGCAGATAATGGGCTCCCGGAAGACAGTCCCGCCAAGGATGTTCCGGATGGTCCCGTTGGGACTCTTCCACATCTTCTTCAGCTTGAACTCTAGGGGAGCAGAGATGAAGTGGCCCCACGATAGCCCCCACCTTCCAGCCAGAATCTGAAACCCAAGCAAGAGTGCAGCCAGGGGAGGGTCCTACAGATGATTCCGGGGAAGAGTCTAGAGCCCTGGTCGGCAAACTGCGGCTCGCGAGCCACATGCGGCTCTTTGGCCCCTTGAGTGTGGCTCTTCCACAAAATACCACGGCCTGGGCGAGTCTATTTTGAAGAAGTGGCGTTAGAAGAAGTTTCAGTTTAAAAAATGTGGCTCTCAAAAGAAATTTCAATGTTGTCCTGTTGATATTTGGCTCTGTTGACTAATGAGTTTGCCGACCACTGGTCTAGAGTGTGAATGTGTGGGACCCTGGAACCACATTGCCTGGCTTCAGGGTCCACTCCACCACCTCTGACTGTGAGTCTCGTGAGGAGGTCTAACCCAAGCTACAAAATGAAGTAGTCATAAAGCCTTAGCTGGCCTGGCTCAGTGGATAGAGCGTTGGCCTGCGGACTGAAGGGTCCCAGGTTCGATTCCGGCCAAGGGCACATGCTTGGGTTGCAGGCTCGATCCCCAGTAGGGGGCGTGCAGGAGGCAGCCAACCCATGATTCTCTCTCATCACTGAGGTTTTTATCTCCCTCTTCCTTCCTCTCTGAAATAAAAAAAATATTTTCAAAAAGAAAAGAAAGCAGTGATAAGATACCTAATCTTTTGGATCGCTGTGAGGATTAAATGAACTCACACATGAAGTGCCTAGAACAGTGCCTGGCACGTGGTCTGACTATTTTGACTCCCACATGGCACTGGGACGAGTAGCTTAGTCCGATGAACCCTGGCAGCACACAGCCTCACCCTGGGTGCCCTGGTTCTGGCCCCAGGACTGCCACTAATCGCAGGGCCAGGCCTGAGTTATCAAGACTGTGACCTTCAACATCCTTATCCAGAAAATGGGGATATATACATCCCAGGGTTCGGGAGGAAAAAAAAAAAGAAAACCTTGTGAGAAGAGCTTAGCACTAAAATGATTCCACCTGGCCAGCATGGCTCAGTGGTTGAGCATCAACCTATGAACCAAGAGGTCACGGTTCAATTCCAGGTCAGGGCATATGTCGGGGTTGCGGGCTCGATTCCCAGTGCGAGGGATGCAGGAGGCAGCCAATCAACGATTCTCTCTCATCATTGAAGTTTCTATCTCTCTCTCCCTTCCTCTCTAAAATAAATAAAAAATGTATTAAAATAAAATTGAAAAATAAATAAATAAAATGATTCTAAATACCTTAAGATCAGTACAACCCAAAGACAGGAGGAGGCCTGGCCAGGGTGTCTCAAATGCTTCCTTCTAGGTCCCTGATTCTGCCGGAATTAGGGGGACAGAACTCTGCAAACTCCTACACCACCCTTTCTTTTTTTTTTTTTAAAAAAAAAATATATATTTTATTGATTTTTTACAGAGAGGAAAGGAGAGGGATAGAGAGTTAGAAACATCGATCAGCTGCCTCCTGCACACCCCCTACTGGGGATGTGCCCACAACCAAGGTACATGCCCTTGTCCGGAATCGAACCTGGGACCCTTCAGTCTGCAGGCCGACGCTCTATGCACTGAGCCAAACCGGTTAGGGCTACACAACCCTTTCTTGGCCTTTCCAAACCTGACCCCTCTATCCACACACCATTGTCATTTCATGGAAGCCTCAAGAGCAGCCCTCAGGACTAGGGACCGGCAGTCAGGACCAGGGACAGCAGCCAGTCAAGCCTGGTGGGGGGCACCTAGCTGAGGCCCCTGGATGGCCACAGGGGCAGGGGTACACCTGCAATGCCAAGACCGTGGCAGGACGCTAGTCACGTTCCCCGGAGCCCCCAAGGCCCTGAAGAATACAGGCCTGGCACACAGTCCTCCTCTGGACAGAGGTGGCCCGGGTCTCTCTGTCCACCTGCCAGCAAAAAACAGTCCAGGAGGCCAGAGGGGCAGCCACCCCAAGAGCCATTCTCATGGTAACAGCACCAGCTTCGGCTTCCTCCTCCTACGCCCTGTCACCAATGGCACCTCCAATGGCCAGAGCCACACATCACAGCAGAAACCCCACTGGCCTGGCAGCAGGGAATGGATTCTGGTCTCTGCTCTATCACACCCTCACTGCGGAAGCTGAAGCCAGCCCCTTCACTGCCCCTCCCCAACCCCATCTACAGGGACCACTGTCCCCCAGGCATTCCCAGGGAGACTGGGGTCACGCCCCAGCCCACCCACCCCTCATGCCCCCCCCCGTACCTTCCACCCGGGCCTCATCAGGAGTGATGGTGGCGCACTTGACGGCCACGCTGTACTTCTGGGTGGCCAATGCCGAGTCGATGGTGACCTGGTCGTCAGTCTTGTCACGGTTTGGGAGCCCCAGGTCGAAATACTTGAGCTGGACGTCCACGTGGGGCAGGATGAGCTAGAGACAAAGGCCAGGACAAGGCGTCAGCCCAGATACGATGACTCAGGGGCATGTGCAGGCTGCGGCAGGGGACACTCAGTCAGGGCAGGGACGAGGGAAGGCCAGCAGAGGGAGGGGCAGCGCAGCAGAAGGCGAGTCAGCCATTCCTGGGTGGGGCCTGGACAAAGCTGGAGGCGGGGGCTCTGGAGAGAGGCCGACAGCCCCTCAGAGGGCTCATCCCCTAGCAGGGACCATATGCCCCTGCTATGGGGCATCAACTCAGCCAAACCCCAAACTCCAAGTGCATCGCTATTCTCTAAACCACGGGTGGGGCCCGGCCGGCGTGGCTCAGTAGTTGAGCATCAATCTGTGAACCTGGAGGTCACAGTTCGATTCCCAGTCAGGGCTCATGCCCAGGTTGCGGGCTCCATCCCCAGTAGGGGGTGTGCAGGAGGCAGCCGATCAATGATTCTCTCTCATCATTGATGTTTCTATCTCTCCCTCTCCCTTCCCCCTTCCTCGCTGAAATCAACAAAATATATTTGAAACAAACAAACAAACAAACAAACGAGGGATGGGGAACATCTAGCCTGCAGGCTGTATAAGGCCCACGGAATCATTTGGTCTGGCCCTGCCAAGACATTAGGGGTGATTTAATTAAATGTTTGACCAAACACAGCAGGATAATTTTTTAAGTTGATAATTCTGTATGGCCCATGAACGATGTTATAAACATCCAAATGGCCCTTGGCAGAAAAAGGGTTCCCCACCCCTACAACGGTGGGTTCCCTTGTCTCCCCCATCAGAAATGGCGCTTCTCAACCTTCTCCTTGGGAACACAGATAAACTGTGGGGTCTTCCCGTGGACAACACACTCTCCCAGGCAGAACCCAGTGACTTGGAGAAGCCAAGAACCCACCCTGGGAACCAGGGGCTGTGGTGGCTCAAACAAGTCCCTGCCCTACAGAGCGCACCACAGCCACCACTCACGATGACATCCCCGAACCACTCAGAAAAGGTGACCTCCGGCCCGGCCGGTGTGGCTCAGTGGTTGAGCATCGACCTAGGAACCAGGAGATCACGGTTCGATTCTGGTCAGGGCACGTGCTCAGGTTGCAGGCTCGATCCCCAGTGTGGGGGCGTGCAGGAGGCAGCCAATCAATGATTCTCATCATTGATGTTTCTATTGCTCTCTCCCTCTCCCTTCCTCTCTGAAGTCAATGAAAAAATAAATTAAAAGAAAAGGTGACTCCAGGCACAGCTGCACCCACACCAGCCCCGCGCTCCTTCAACCCCTTGAGGCAGCTCGTCGGGACAGAGGGGGTGAGATGGACAGGATACAGGGGCAGCCCTGAATCTGCACACAGATTGAGACACGCAGGCCTCGGCACCAGCAGGAGGCCCAGGCCGCTGCCAGGCGTCCCAAGAACCACGCACAAGTGGTCTGGACACAGTGGAAGGATGGGTGGGAGGAGGAGGGAAACAGGACTGTGGCCACCCACCAGGGGACAGGGGCATCAGGTGATGGGGCGCCTGAAGCGGGGCGGAGCGCTAAGCCTGGCCTGCCACGGGGAGAGCTCCCACCCACTCCGGAAGGAACTACCTTGTCCTTGATGAACTGCCAGATGATACGGGTCATCTCATCACCGTCCATCTCCACCACCGGCTTGGCCACCTTGATCCTCTTGTCGGCATCTAGAACGTGGCACAGACACTGCATGAGGACCCTGGGGAGGGATGGGAGGGAGCCCCCCCAAGGGGAGAGCAGTGGTCAGCCAGGCCCAGCTGCCCAGCGTTCACACCCAGGAATAGCTCTCAGACAGCTCAGGGGACCTGAACCCCCGCACTGAGCATGGCCAGCCAGCCTGGCCAGTGAGATCTCCTCCCTGGGGATCTGAAGGCAGAGACCCCGAGCCAGCCAGGGCCGCCCTGTCCAGCAGCCCATCAGGAGAGGCTGTCCCAGAGGCTGCCGCCACCTGGCTCCCCAGGGTGGCCCAGGATCCCCACTAGTCCAATCCACGCAGTTCTACGAGCTACCCTGTGTCCTTTTTTTTTTTTAATTCTCACCCGAGGAGATTTTTTCCATCGACTCTTAGAGAGAGCGGAAGAGAAAGGGAAAGACAGAGAGAAATATCGATGTGAGACAAACACATCGATTGGTTGCCTCCTGCACGAGCCCAGGACAGGGAGGAGCCTGCAACCGAGGTACGTGCCCTTGACCGGAATTGAACCCCAGGGCCCTTCGGTCCGCAGTTCCGACGCTCTAGCCACTGAGCCAAACCGGCCAGGGCTTCCCTGTGTCCTTCTAATAACATCCTCTCACATTCGGCCTGTCACTCACTCGGTCTGTTGCTTGCAACCTGAGAACCTGACTAACTTGCAATGAGGAGGGATTGTATTAACACCTCCTCCGGGCCGGACAGTGTCCCCCACCGTTTACACGATTCCATTCACTCCTCCCCAGGGGAGTATCATCACCTCCACTTTAAATGTGGGGGGGCTGAGGCTCCCGGCTTACAGCTTGGAAACAGGAGGATTCGCACCTTGCAGGAGGGGAAACACAGGTTGAGGGCACCCGGGAAGGGAACTCAGAACGGGTCCGAGTGGCTCAGGTCGGCCAGTCCTGCCAGAGAAGCATCACAAGATGGGACGAGGGGGAGGGCGGAGGGGAAACCGGAGCCAGGGAAGCTCTTCAAGGAAATTCTGACTCGAGAAAAACCGACAGTCTGGGAAGTGCATTCCAGGGAAAACTCAAGAAAATGGCCCAGCCCCCGCTGGTTTGGCTCAGTGGATAGAGCGTCGGCCTGCAGACTGAAGGGTCCCGGGTTCGACTCCGGTCAAGGGCACGTGCCTGGGTTGCGGGCTCGATCCCCAATAGGGCGTGTGCAAGAGGCAGCCGATCAATGATTCTCTCTCATCATTGATGTTTCTATCTCTCGCTCCCTCTCCTTTCCTGTCTAAAATCAATAAAAATATATTTTTAAAAATAAAGATAAAAATAAAAACATATTTTTTTTGAAAAGAAAAGAAAACAGCCCATCTAATTCATCAGTGCAGGCCGCCTTGGAGGAGGCTTATTGACCCTCTGAGAGGGGCACCCAAGCACCAGAACATCCCTCCGCCCGCAGCCTGGAGGAATCAGTGACTGCCCAGCAGGACAATCACATCTATGCAAAACCTGCAACCAGTAGCTCAGCTGGTTAGAGCGTGGTCCTGATACACCAAGGTTGTGGGTTCGATCCCTGGTCAGGGCACATACGAGAAGCAACCAATGAAAGCATAAATAAGTGGAACAACAAATTGATGTTTCTTCCCTCTCTCCCTCCCTCCTTCTCAAAAAAAAAAAAAAAAGGAGTGTAGAGATTATTCAGAGGGAACGCAGATCCCTTGCTCAAGTGCAGCCTCAGATGCCCTTGTGAGTCAGACACGAAAAAAGCAGAAAGCAACACAGACTGGAAAGACTTCACTCCCTGGAGAACAAGGGATTTGGGGCCCAGGCTACAGCATGCCTTCACCCTTTCTGGTCTAATGCTTGAATGGAACAGGTTTGAGGACCTGCAGAAAGTCTCCTGGGCTGTGGCAGGGCGACCTTGATTTTTAGCAGCACTTCCTGTGAGTTCATTTGAGGAGAGCCAGCCCAATGTTTAAAGAACATATTGAACCCTAATCAGGATTCCTAAGGAGAGATTCATTTAGGGGCCAGTCCTAAAGGTTGCACGCTTGAGCTCCATTCAAGTGTTGGACTTCATGCCGGCGGCTCGTGGGCTGTGGACACCATGCTTCCTCCGTGAGGGAGTTGAATGTCAAGGTCACAGCAGTGCACATGGGAGTCCAATCCTCAGAGACCACAGGGCCCGCTTACTTACAACCAGATGCTAAGCGCCTCTTCCTGAAACACCTAAAACACAACAGCGCCCGCCCCCAAGGAGTGAGGATGGCAGGGAAGACACACGGGTCATGAGAAGAGAGCAAGCAGCGCCTTTATCAAGGTCAAGGAGCTGGGAACAGGGATGAGAACCAAAGCAGGATGTGGAGAAACTGGAACCCTGTGCACTGCTGGTGAGAATGAGAACTCGTGCAGCTGCTACAGAAAACAATTCCATACGGTGCCATTGGATCTATGAATTAAAAACTAGAGCCTGGCTGGCGTGGCTCAGTGGCTCAGCATTGACCTGTGAACCAAGAGTCACGGTTTGACTCCCGGTCAGGGCACATGCCCGGGGTTGTGGGCTCGATCCCCAGTGTGGGGCGTGCAGGAGGCAGTGGGTCAATGACTCTCTGTCATCATTGATGTTTCTATCTCTCTCTCTCCCTCTCCCTTCCTCTCTGAAATCAATAAAAATATATTTAAAAACAAAAACTAGAAATCACCATGTGATCCACCAGTCCTACTTCTGGATATATATCTGGAAGAACTGAAAGCTGGGTCTTGCACGCCCATACACATAGCAGCATTACGCGCAATAGCCAAGAGTGGGGAGCAACCCAAGTGTCCATGAAGGGATGAATGAACAAACCAAATGTGGCATGGACCTTCAGGAGGAGAACAGGCCCGGCTGGTGTGGCTCAGTGGTTAACTATCTACCTATGAACCAGGAGGCCACAGTTCATTGGATTCCCGGTCAGGTCACATGCCCAGGTTACGGGCTCGATCCCCAGTAGGGGGCGTGCAGGAGGCAGCCGATTAATGATTTTCACTCATCATTGATGTTTCTCTCTCTCTCTCTCTCTCTCCCTCTCCCTTCCTCTCTAACATCAATAAAAACATATTTTAAAAAAGGAGAACAGAACTCGGAAGCTAATACAAGAGAGTTGAGAAAAACTTTCCTCCTCAAGGTTGAACAATGTTCAGGATTCCAAGTTTTTAAGACTGGGCTCCTCACCCCTTAACCATGGATGTACCTGCTTTAAAACTAAAAAGGGAAGTGACTCCACGTGTTAGTGATGTGGGACCTACCCCAACAGCTTTTGCTACTTGTTCTTTTGTTTTAAATTGCACAAAGGCAAATTCACTTTGTATCTCTTACCATTGCAGCCCTGGCCAGGTAGCTCAGTTAGTTAAAGTGTCATCCAGGTACTCCAAGGTTTCGGGTTCAACCCCCAGTCAGGGCACATACAAGAATCTACCAATGAATGCATAAATAAGTGGAACAACAAATCGATGTTCCTTTCTCTCTAAAAAAAAAACATTGCCCTATTTCCCAAACACTCTTTCATGTTGACATTTTTGGGAAGCAACGCCTATGATAAATTAGAAGCAGTATTAAATATGTAAGGATTTAATAACTAAGCTTTTTACAATTCCTGTACCTTACTCAGAAGGTCAATAAGCTTTAACATGATATTTTTAAGGCAGAATGTACATGCAATGGAATACTATTCAGCCTTGAAAAGGAAGACAATCTTGTCACACATGCCACAACACAGATGAAACCTTAAAGACATTATGCTAAGTGAAACAAGCCAGTCACAGAAAGACAGATTCGCCTCATATGAGGTGCCTAAAGAAATCAAAGTCATAGAAACAGAAAGCAGAATGGTGGTTGCCAGGGGCTGGGTGGCGGGGATAGGGAGTTATTGTTTAACGGGTATGAAGTTTTAGTTTTGCAAGATGAAAAAGCTCTGGATATTGGTTGTACAATAATGTAAATATACTGAACACTACTGAACTGCAGACTTAAAAATGGGTAAAATGGAAATTTCTGTTATGCATTTGTACAATCTATATATACACTGAGTGGCCAGATTATGATGATCTCTGAACGCATAATAATCTGGACACTCGGTGTATATGCTATATAATAAAAGGCTAATATGCAAATTGTCCCCTCGACCAGGAGTTCGACCAGCAGGCAGTCTGGCCAACTGCCCATGTCTCCTCCCCCTGGCCAGGCTGGCCGGACCCCACCCATGCACAAATTCATGAATCGGGCCTCTAATATACATATGTATATATATGTAAACTGAGTGGCCAGATTATTATGCATTCAGATATCATAATAATCTGGCCACTCAGTGTATATAGAAGCCTAATATGCAAATTGTCCCCACAGGAGTTCAACCGGGAGACCGATAGCTCCCTATGGCATGTGCTGACCACCAGGGGGTGGCACGGAACTAAGGAAGGCCGCCGCCAGCAGCTGGAAGGCCCCGATCGGCCCTGATTGCTGGCCAAGCCTAGGGGCCCTACCTGTTCACGAATTTCGTGCACCGGGCCTCTAGTAAAACATAAGAAATAAAGACTCAATTAAAAAAAATTAAACCAGTCCAAAAAAGAAAGAACACCTTAGAAGATTTTTGATAAAAATCCAGCCTCTCTGGTGATGGGATTGAGAAGTACAGGTTGGTAGTTATAGAATAGCCACAGGGATGTAAAATTAAGTACAGCCTGGGAAATGTAGTCAATAATACTGTAATTACGTATGGTGCCAGGTGGGGACTGGAAATAGGGGGCACACTTTGTAAAGTATATGATTGTCTAACAACTATGTTGTATTCCTGAAACAAATACAAAATAACATTGAATGCAAACTGTATTTGAAAATAAAGCTTTTAGCCCTAGCTGGTTTGGCTCAGTAGATAGAGTGTTGGCGTGCTGCCTGAAGGGTCCCAGGTCCAATTCCGGCCAAGGGCACATGCCCGTGTTACAGGTTTGATCCTAAGTAAGGGGCATGCAGGAGGCAGCCGATCAAGGATTCTCTCTCATCATTTTTTAAAATATATATTTTTATTGATTTCAGAGAGGAAGGGAGAGGGAGAGAGAGAGAGAAAGAGAGAGAGAAACATCAATGTTGAGAATCTTTGATCGGCTTCCTCCTCCACACCCCCTACTGGGGATTGAACCCGCAACCCGGGCATGTGCCCTCAACCGGAATTGAACCTGGGACCTTCCAGTCTGCAGGCCGACGCTCTATCCACTGAGCCAAACCAGGCTAGGGCCTCTCTCTCATCATTGATGTTTCTATCTCTCTCTCCCTCTTCCTTCTTCTCTGAAATCAATAAAAAATATTTTTTAAAAAAAGAGAAAAAAAAGTTTTTAATTTAAAAAAGTAAAGTAAAATAAATTAAGAATAGAAAAAAAAAATCCAGCCTCTCTTGAAGAATGAGTTGCTTCCACACGCTGAGCTGGTGCTGGCTCAAGACCCAGATGGGCTGGACTGGGCTTAGGAGGCCTCTCTCTCCACGCCAGGCCTACCACGTGTCCCTCAGAGTGCCCAAGGCATGGGAGTTTAAGACCTTGGCTGTTGTTCAGCCAAATATGGTGGAGACACTCCCATCATCTGCCCCCATGGGAGACAAGTGGCAACAAGCAACCTGAAATCCAAGGAACAGAGGCTGGGCCTCCCCGAATGCCTCCAAGGGAGACCATGAAATCTTCAGATGAGACGTTGCACAAACATCGTCCTCTTGGCCAGGGTGTGGGGATGGAATGACAGCAGTCCCAGGAGGTCCATTAGGCCAACTGTCCTCCCCGTGTGGGGCTCCCAGCACCCAACACCAAGCAAGGATTTCTTTCTTTTTTTTTAACGTTTTTAAAAAAATATATTTTTTTAAATAATAAATCTTTATTGTTCAGATTATTACAGGTGTTCCTCCCCCCCCACCACATAGCTCTCCTCCACCTGATTCCCTACCCCACCCCATGCCCTTACCCCCCGCCACTGTCTGCATCCATAGGTGTAAGATTTTTGTCCAATCTCTTCCTGCACCCCTCAGACCCCCTTCCCCCTGAGAATTGTCCGTCCCCTCCCTTTCTATGTCCCTGATTCTATTATATTCTTTTTAATATATTTTTATTGATTTCAGAGAGGAAGGGAGAGGGAGAGATAGAAACATCAACGATGAGAATCATTGATTGGCTGCCCCTGCACGCCCCCTACTGGGGATCGAGTTGCAACTCAGGCATGTGCCCTGACCAAGAATTGAACCTGCGACCTCTTGGTTCCTGGGTTGACGCTCAATGGTGGCTGACCCACACCCGCCGGGCCCAAGTAAGGATTCCAAACCCATCCCCGGTTTTCAGGATCTGCCTGCTGCTGCAAGCTCAGGGCTCAAGGTACCCGGAATGACAGCCACCCCCAAGACAACTGCTTCTACGGCATCCCTGCCCATGCTCAGCCAGCATGGCCAGCAGAACAAGGAGCCCCAATTCCGGGAGCAATTTCGGAAGACATTCTAGTATTTTCCTCCCTTTCTCTCACACCCACAGTCAAACCATCAAAAGGCCCTACTTGCTCTTCCTTCAAAATACATCCAGAATCCAACTACTTCTCACCTCCTCCAGAGCCACCACTCGGCTCCCAGCCACCATCCTCTCCTGCCAGGTTATACCTCCGACCAGGTCCCTGAGGTCAGAGTGCTCCTTCTAAAATGCAAAGCAGGAGGAGCCATGGCTGGTTTGGCTCAGTGGATAGAGCGTCGGCCTGCAGACTGGAGTGCCCCAGGTTCGATTCCAGTCAAGGGCACATGCTCAGGTTGTGGGCTCGATCCCCAGTAGGGGGTATGTGGGAGGGAGTCGATCAATGATTCTCTCTCATCATTGATGTTTCAGTCTCTCTCCTTCTCCCTTCCTTTCTGAAATCAATAAAATATATATATATATATTTAAAAACAAAGCAGGTCATGACACTCCTCTCAAAATCCTGCAAAGCCTCTCCTTTCAGTCAGAGTAAAGGCCGAGGTCCTCAAAAATGGCCTGCAAGCCCCGCCCAGCCCCCACCACCTGGCCCATCTGTCACTCACCATCATGGACTCTGAGCCACCCTCATGCACACACGCTTTCCTCTCTGCTTCTCCCACAGGCAATGGTATAGAACGGGTGGGCAAACTCACTAGTCAACAGAGCCAAATATCAACAGGACAACGATTGAAATTTCTTTGGAGAGCCACATTTTTTAAACTGAAACTTCTTCTAACGCCACTTCTTTAACATAGACTCGCCCAGGCCGTGGTATTTTGTGGAAGAGCCACACTCAAGGGGCCAAAGAGCCGCATGTGGCTCGCGAGCTGCAGTTTGCCGACCACTGAGACTTTGACCTCTGCAGTTCACTCTTCCTTAGATAACGAAACGCCACTTCTTCTACCCAAACTTTCACACACGCCTTCCTTGCGCACTTGTTCTCCTGTTAGCATCTGTCACAGTAGCCGACGTCTACCTTGTTTACTATCTGTCTCCACATGAGAAGTTAAGCTCCATGAAGGGCAGGAATCTGGGCCTCTTATTCCCAGCTCTGTCCCTAGCACCTTGCACAGTAGAAGCACAGTATTTGCTGAAGGCATGAATGAATGTCAAGGTCTGGTCAGTTCAGTCTGCTGCCCTGCCCTCACCCCCTGTTTGGATGGAATGTACTTCCCCCGCCCCCTCTCCTGGGATGCATTGCCACACAGCGGCCGCCGAGTTCTCACCATCGGGCTGCACCAGACCATCAAAAATGTACACAGTGGAAATTCTGCCAGGCCATGGAGAAGCTCACAATTCACAGTGTGTTAATATTTGCAACCGGCTGGCATTTTTCCACCTGGGTTTCCAGAAGAGGAAAGTCCAGGGCAGGCCACAGAGTCCAACTTCCAGGAATCGGGGTGCAGGAGTTTCCAGCTCATCCCCTAAATGGAATCAGCACACGAGGCCTCAGCTTCACAGACAGGATTTGGGGACAGGCCCCGGGTTTTCCTGAGAGGCTTTTCTTCAAAACCTACTGGACCTAAACACAACCACCCAAAACAGCTCTGAAGGGGCAGCTGCGGCCTTATGTCAGGCGTCCTCAAACTACGGCCCGCAGGCCACATGCAGGTGTTTTTGCCGTTTTGTTTTTTTACTTCAAAATAAGATATGTGCAGTGTGCATAGGAATTTGTTCATAGTTTTTTTAAAACTATAGTCCGGCCCTCCAGCGGTCTGAGGGAGAGTGAACTGGCCCCCTGTTTAAAAAGTTTGAGGACCCCTGCCTTATGTGATGTGGTTGAAACATGGCTCAGTGGAGAGCAAGTAAGAACTCCACTGAGCCAGGCCAGCGTGGCTCAATGTTTAAGCATGGACCTATGAACCAGGAGGTCAGGGTTCGAGTCCTGGTCAGGGCACATGCCAGGGTTGCAGGCTCAACCCCCAGGAGGGGGCTTGCAGGAGGAAGCCAATCCATGATTCTCTCTCATCTCTTTCTATCTCTTTCTCCCTCTCCCTTCCTCTCTGAAATCAATAAAAATGTTTGTTTGTTTTTTAAAAAGAACACTACTAGGTTTGCAAAACCTTGAACCGTCATTAAATAAATTTCCCTTGAATCTCTGAGCACAGGCAAGTCACCAAGATCTGAAGAGTTAAAAGGCAGCTGAGAAAATTAAGAAGTTCCCCCACTAGGAGTGGAGCAGAGGAAAGCTAGATGAGTAATTCTCCCAACAGCCCACCATCACATCCCCAAATTCTAATCAGAACCACAGGATCGGTCGCTGAAGGCCTATGAGTTGCAAAACTAGAAAGAGACACGTGTGGGAATCTGCCAGATTACCTACACTGGCCCTAGAGCCAGGCTGCCTGAGCCCCACCCCCTTTCCCTCACCAGGCAGCAAAGACACAGGGTGTTTTAGCCCAAAAATACTCTTTCTATGTCATCAAGGGGAATGCCAACTATGTTGTCTCTGCCAGTGTTGCCAGGTACCAAGCTAGCAGAGGTCAGAATCGTATACGCTCACGTCCAACTCAAATACCAGGCATTCTTCCCATGAATAACCAACTTCCGGAAGGACCTGCAACCGCCTGCTCTTTTGATGTGTTACCAAAATTCAGGCCACTAAGGTGCTTTGTTTTCTTGTTTGTGTGTGTGGAGGGGGTGGGGTTCTTTTTAAAAATATATATTGTATTGATTTTTTAGAAAGAGAGGAAGGGAGAGAGAAACATCGATGTGAGAGTGAAACATCAACTGGCTGCCTCCTGCACGCCCCCTCCTGGCAATTGAGCCTGATGGGGAATGGAACCCAAACCTTTTGGTGACCAGATGATGCCCAACCGACTGAGCCACACAGGCCAGGCTTTTCCTTTTCCTTTCTTTCTTTTTAAAAAAAAAAAAAAAAAAAAAAAAAAAATTATCATCAATGCAGAATAAAAAGGAGAATTGGAGTCGGTATATAACTTGCACCATCTTTTGCTGAAGGTGGTGCCTATGGGAAACTTGGTTTGGGGGCACCTGGAACCTTGGGATTGGGGGGGCTGACCCTTTAGAGACAAATCCTACAAGTTCAAAAGTAGAAATGCCCCTTTCTCCTTGGCAAGTGGGGGGGGGGGGGGGAGTGCTAGGGCCCCAACACTAGTCAGCTGCTCCCACACCGGGTTAAAGATTACCTACACTGGCTGTAGAGCCAGGCTGCCTGAGCCCCACCCCCTCTTCCCCACTCTCCTGGCTCACCCCAAGGGGCTCCTGGCCAGGTGAGGATAGGGGTTTCCGTGGCAACAGGCATCAGACGGGGCCAAGGGACCTACATTGCTCCCTGACGTTTGTTTGTAGCGGGCGATGGAGAGCCAGGTTGCAGGTAGTGCCCACATACCAGCAGGGGCAGCCTACGTGGATCATGGAGGTCCAGGCTACGTCCTGCTTCCCAGGACCCAACCGCTGTCTCCTGTGCTGAGCCGGGAGCTAAGGGTACCACCACATTAGCTGTGAACAAAAGTCTCCGCATGGGTGAGCCGGGCAGGGCCAAAGAGCAGCAGCGCAGGAGCCGGCCCGGCGAGAAAAGGCAAATCGAGCCAAGGACAGGGCCTGGGATGCAGCCTCAAGTGCAGCGACAAGGAGAAGGGGGGGGGGGGGGGAGTCCAAACAAAGAGGGGGGAATGAAAAGCACGCTTCTCCAGCTGTCGCATAAAAGGCTCCAAAAATAGCTGACGAGGGCCTGGCAGCCAGGAGGGGTTGCAGCGCGCTTGGCTGAAAAGGAACGGGAAGTGGATGCCTCCTCCCTCCCGCCTTTGTCTGAGCAGAAACAGCTCGCGGGGTGCTCCGGCCCCCACTCGGTTGCTCGTCTCCCGCCAGCACGGGTGGGATCCCTTCCTGGTCCGGGACACCCCCAGCACCTCCATATAGTTATATCGGGTGCACGAGGCAGCCCCGAGCCCTCCCCCCCCCCCCCCCCCGCCAACCCCCGCGCGCAGGGCCGCAGGGCTGCCATCGCCCGGGCCACCAGTTGCCACCGTCCTTCAAGTCCCCACCGCTGCGCCTGGCGCGGCCTGGGAACTCGGGGCAGGGGGCCGCGGAGCGAGGCCGCCCCCCCACCTCCCCCCCGCTCTTTTGTGTGCCCAAACCCGCGGTCCCCGGCCTGCGAGCGGCCGGATCGCGCTCCCCGGCTCCCCGCCCGGAGGCCGCCACGTCGCGGAGCCCAGAGCGCGCCCGCCCGGACCCTCTGGCACTCACAGTGGCGCCGCGGCTGCTCCTGCAAGTTGGGGCCCGTCAGGGCGGCTGGCGCCCACGCCGGCCCGGAGCCCGACCCTTTGCCGAGCGATCGCACGACCCGCAGGTAGCCAGCCATGCCGAGCAGAGGACACCAACCCCGCAGGCGAGACCCGAGCGCCGGCCGCTGCTCCGCTGCCTGGCGGCGGGCTGCCCAGACCCTGGGCTCCCGGCGCGCGGGCACGGCCGGGGGCGGGGCTGCCGGGGGCGCCGTCCCATTGGGCCGCGCCGGGAGGGGGCGGGGCCAGCCGGCGGGACACGCCCCCTCACGCAGCCGGCGCTGCCCCAGCGTCGCGGGAAGCCCAGTTGGACGCGCGCCAGAGGCGGGTGAGAGCGGCCCGGGCCCACGCGCGCGCGCGGGGGTCGGCGCTGGAGGATGAGGGGGCGCCCCTCTCTCCAGGTCTCCTCGTTAAAATCGGGGTGTCAACTGCCGACGCAGCTTCAGCGCCCCAAAAAGGCAAATCTGAGGAAACACCTGCGTCCTTGGCGTTCGCTGCGCTGAAGCCTGAGGCGCGTTCACCCAGCGCGCGGCGTGCGCTCTCGGAGACCGCGGGCACCTCGGGTCTCCTCAGGGTCGCGCTCAGCTCCTCGTCCCCCCTCCACGGGTGGTGCGGACTGACCGGAGCCGCCCCCCCGACTGCGTCTCACCCGAAGGTCAAGCTGCTGGTCCCCGAAGGCACTCAGCGTGGCCGCCGAGGGGAGTCGTCCTCGAGGCCGCAGGCCTGCGCCCGGGCGCGCGCTGTCCTCAAGGGCAACCCCGCCGCTTCCCGAGGGGTGTCCCCGCACGCGGCCGGCGCTGAATAAACTCGAGTTCACCCAGGTAAACAGCCCCATTTTTTGCCTGTTTTCATAGAAAAAAAAAAAAAAAAACCAAAACACCATACGGGTTGGTTCTGTAAAAAAAAAACAAAAAAAACAACAACCAAGGTTCCCCACCCTCTTTTTACTGCCCGCCCCTCCCCGCCCCCATCTCTTTTCACCCATTTTCTTGACCTGAGACACCAACAGGACTGGGGTTTTATGTAGAAAAAAAAATAAATCTTACCCTCACCGCCCCCCCCAGCCCCCCACTTTTCCAGTCACAACTCCCTCCAAATGCACTCAGCCTCTTGCTGTTCTGTGTTCCCCGCTTCCCAGCGACATTGCCAGATGGCGCCGGGCCAGGAGAGCGACCTTGAATTTCTAACTTCACAACTTCCTCCTCCCGGTCCCAGCCAGGCAGAGCGAATGACGCCCCGGCCCTGAGGTCCACAGGCTGAGCCCCAAGATAGGCTGCTTTGGGGGGGGCCCCCCCCAAAGTCCGAGGCGTGGGTCAAATGCCTGTTCTGGGGCCAGCGTGTCCCAGAAGGACCCGTGACAGCCCGTTCGCTCTGTTCCCAATTCTGTTGCTCAAAACACAAGCAGAGCCCTAGCCGGTGTGGCTCAGTGGATAGGGAGCGTCGGCCTGCGGACTGAAGGGTCCCGGGTTCGATTCCCGTCAAGGGCACGTGCAGGATTTGTGGGCTCACCACCCCCCCAGTAGGGGGCGCGCAGGAGGCAGCCAATCAATGGTTCTCTCTCATCATTGATGTTTCTATCTCTCTCTCTCTCCTGCTCCCTTCCTCTCTCTGAAATCAATAAAAATAAAAACACGCAAGCAGAGACTGTGGAAGCCTCTGGTATGTGGCTCTCATGCCGTCCTGGTGTTATCATGCAGCACCTGGGCCTCCACACCTGTAAACCGGGAGACTGCACCCCCCACCCCCCCCCCCACCCCCACCCCGAGGATCCTTGGGGCCCAGATATTCGGATTCAGCTATGTGTGCCATACTGCCACTTCGGAAGTGGCCATAAAAAATTGCTCATCTGTTGTTCCTCTAGGTCAGTGCTCCCCAACCCCTCTCTGGCCACGCCCCACCCAAGCATCTCCAACATCCTGATGCCCCGCTGTGACCTATCATTCTTACTATTCAAAAAGTGAGCTCCTATTCACCTGGAGGAAGCCTCAGAGGCCATGGACTTGGCCTAAAGAAGCTTCCAAAGAACATGGCCTCCATGAAAGAGAAAAATAAAGAGAAAGGACAGTGGAAGGACTGAGGAAGAAATCACTAAGAAATTGCTAAAAAGAAAATAATAATAGGAAGTGATATGAAAAAATAGCAAAGTTTCAAAACAGATAACAGAGAACTGAAATGCATACATGTGTCACCATATATATTTATAGACTGTACATGGGGCCCCGAGAACCGTAAGACATGCAAAAGATTCACGGTTAATAACTCATTCTCGAATTGCCCCCCTTCAGCATCAAATTGCCCCCCTGCGGGGCGTGTGCCCCCCCATTGGGGACTACTGGTCTACATGGTGGACCAGTGTGTCAGGGGCCTGGTAGGAGGCAGTACTGAAGCCTCAGTGTGTTCCAGAGTCTGGCCTTTGCCTGCAGAGGGATCGGAGTGGGGGCACATGTGTCCCTTGCAAGCACAGCAGCAGCCCGGGGCAATAGAGGCAAGATCTTCAGGTTAAACTGCCTCTCACTGCCTGCCTCCCAGGGCTCCAGTTCCAAGCCAGTCTTCCTTAGACAGTGCCTGAGAGGAAGCTGCTATCCGCTCCATTGGCTCAGAGAGGTCTGGACACTTGCCCAAAGTCACACAGCTGGGAAGTAGTAGATCTCTAGTTCCTACCCATATGCCTGGCTCATAGATCATTGCTTTTTTTTTTTTTAACCCTCATCCGAAGATATTTTTCCATTGATTTTTAGAGAGAGTGGAAGAGAGAGGGAAAGACAGAAAGAAATATCAATGTGAGAGCAACACATTGATTGGTTGCCTCCTGCAGCGCCCAGACCAGGGCCTCGGGCCGGGGAGGAACCTGCAACCGAGGTATGTGCCCTTCATTCCGCCGGCCAAGGCTCTATCCACTGAGCCAAACTGGCTAGGGTTCATTGCTCTTTTAAGGAGGAAAAAAATAGGAAAGCTAGAGCCGCTATTTATTACAGACTTTTTTGGAATTCTAAGAAAAGGTGCTTAGATCCTCCAGTTTGGTCAGCAGAACTGGAAAGTCCCTCCCTTGCACACTGTAATCAAATCCCAATTAATGATTGAATCTAGGTCATGTGCAAGTTCCCTGTGGAGGCACAAAAATGCCTATCACTCAGTCCCTATCCTTCGGGAGCAAGACACGCATCTCTGCAGTCACCCCAAAGCAGGCACGGAGAGAAGCAGTGATCTGTTTAAACACTCAGAGGAGTTTAGATGACACAGGTGGCATCTGGCAGAGAGAAACTCACCTCTGGTGGGGGAGACCCGGTGAGCGTCGGGGAGGAACACCCATCAAGCTGGCTCCTCAAGGATATTTAAGATCTGAGGGGAAGCTGGACAGCCAGACGGACTTCCTTTTCACCCAGGGGGACACTCAGGGCATTTGTGTTGTGGTGTGTTTGTAGGCAGAGGGGAACATCTGGCAGCAGTAGTAAGAGGATGATAGGGGATCAGGCTTGGGGAAGGAAGGAAGGGAGGGAGGGAGGGAGGGAGGGACGGAGGGAGGGACGGAGGGAGGGAGGGAGGAAAGAAGGAAGGAAGGAAGGAAGGAAGGAAGGAAGGAAGGAAGGAAGGAAGGAAGGAAGGAAGGAAGGAAGGAAGGCAGGCAGGCCAGGGTGCCTGAACCAGGGGCAGGGTCCTGGAAGGACCCAGGGAAGGGCAAGACTCCAGAGATGGTACAGAGATAGAATGGGCAACCCCTAGACCTGCAGCCCGTGGAGGAGTCAGAGTGACTCAGATGTGCATCCCTGGAGCAGAAAGAATGGCGGTGCCATTATTAGAAATCAGAACGTAGGGGAAGGGGAGGGCTGTGGGGGAGGTGCCGAAAGCAGAGCTATTTATGGTCACCTCTAAAGCGATTTCTCTGCCAGCAGTCCGTGCTCCCTCCCGCCTCCCCATCTGCGCTCTGCTTGCAGGTCCGAGCAGTTACTTCACAGTCAAATATTTGCAGTAGCTCTCCGCGGCCTAATACAATAAAATCTGAATAGCTTATACAATTATAGAATTTCTTGGCTTTCACCTCCCTCACCATCCTTCTCATCTACATCTCCTCCCCCCAAGAACGCAAACTTCAGCCGTTGCCCGGAATCCTCCCTGCCTCTGACCCTTTGCACTGTCCCTTCCTTTCATCCAGTGGACCCTTTTCCACTCCCTGTGGCCAGATCTGACTCATTGTTGGTGGCCAAGTCCAGTTTCTGCAGCCTGCAAGTGGGGGTGGGGGAGAAATAGGGGGCGGCAGCATTGATTTACAGCTGAGTCATCACACAAGGTAACAACCCCCCAGACCTCCTCCTAATGAAAGAGACAAAAAAACAACTCTGATTTGAACTCTGTAAAATAAATTTATGGACAATAACAGGCAGGGTCCAGAAAAAAATTTGGAAGGTTATAAAATATGATTTTTTAAAATATATTTTATTGATTTTTTACAGAGAAGAAGGGAGAGAGATAGAGAGTTAGGAACATGGATGAGAGAGAAACATCGGTCAGCTGCCTCCTGCACGCCCCCCACTGGGGATGTGCCTGCAACCAAGGTACGTGCCCTTGACCGGAATCGAACCTGGAACCTTTCAGTCTGCAGGCTGATGCTCGATCCACTGAGCCAAACCGGTTTCGGCTAAAATATAATTTAATTTTATGAAATTTTCTCACAGGTTGCTTAAGTAAATCCTCAAAATGCCTAATGAAACCAGAAATTCAAATTTGGAGCAAGAGGAAAATGATTGAAAGGTAGCATCATCTTTCTGGAGCTTAAAGGTTGCTCCGTGATGCTGAAGTCATTTGTTATGATTGTCTCATTGCCCTGGCAAATCACGTCGCTTCTCTGAGCCTCAATTTCATCATCTGCAAATGGATGTAGTAACACCTACTCCTACTAATTATCAGGCTGGAATAGATTCATGCTGATAAAATGCTTAGAATGGTACCTGGCATACATCGAGACACGTGGTGGTGTTAAAATTACCCATTCAGGCCCTGGCCTGGAGGATCAGTGGGTTGGGCATCGTTCCATGCACCAAAAGGTCCCTGGTTCGATTCCTAGTCAGGGCACATGCACAGGTTATGAGTTCCATCCCCAGTTGGGATATGTATGGGAGGCAACCAATTGATGTTTATCTCTCACATTGATGTTTCTCCATCTCCCTTCCTCTCTAGAAAAATCAATTTTAAAAACCATTTTTAAAAAGAGAATGAAGTAGATATATATTGCTGATATAGAAAAATATTCTGAGATATAGTAAGTGAAAAGGGAAAGTTGCAGAGAAATATCCCATCTTACTCTGCATACATATACATGGGCGGTATGGCTCAGTTGGTTGAGCATCATCCCATGCACCAAAAGGTCACTGGTTCCATTCCCAGTCAGAGCACATACTCAGGTTGTGGGTTTGGAGGCCAGGTCAGGGTGCATGTATGAGGCAGCCAATCGATGTTTCTCTGTAGTTCTCTCTCGCTCCTCCCTTCTTCTCTTTCTAAAATCAATAATAACATTTTTTTAAAGAATAGATTTGAATGGAACAGAGAAGGAAAGGCACATTGATGTTTCAGATCCCACAACGTAATTAACCTTTGGGAACCTATCACTTGTTCGTTTTGTTATCCTATCTAATAAAAGGGTAATATGCAAATTGACCGGACAGTGGAACGACTGGTTGCTATGTTGCACACTGACCACCAGGGGGCAGTCGCTCAATGCAGGAGCTGTCCCCTGGTGGTCAGTACACTCCCACAGGAGGAACACTGCTTAGCACAAGCCGGGCTGACAGCTGGTGAGTGCAGTGGCCCAACTCTGTGGCAGCACTAAGGATGTCCAACTGGGGCTTAAGCCCACTCCAGTGGGCCTAAGCCATCAGTCAGACACCCCTCGAGGGCTCCCAGACTGTGAAAGGGCGCAGGCTGGGCTGAGGGACACCGCCCCCAGCAGTGCATGAATGCCATGCACCAGGTCTCTAGTAGTAAAAGAATAGCCCACCTTGGCTGGTATTGCTTGGTGGTGTGAACATCGACCCGTGGACTAGGAGGTCACAGTTTGATTCCTGGTCAGGGCTTATGTCCCAGTTGTGGGCTCAATTGCTAGTAGGGGGCTTGCAGGAGGCCTCCAATCAATGATTCTCTCTCATCATTGATGTTTTCTATCTCTCCCTCTCCCTTCCTCTCTGAAATCAATAAAAATATATTTAAAAAAATAATAGCCTGGATAGGGCTGCACCTAAGTCTCAGCAACCAGGAAACTGAGGCCAGGGAATGGTGTGCTGGTCAGAGCCACTTTGAGGCCCAGGATAGAAAGGCCATTTGGGCCCACACTCATGCAGATCGGGTGCCCCTGAGCTTGCAGTGCCCACCTTGCCCAGATGCACCCCTGGCCTGGGCCATGGTGCAGGCCTGGTATGTGGACAAGTCCCAGGACGACCTGAGGTGGCCCCATGGCCCAGAGCTGACTGCCCACTCCACCTGGAGCAGCTGCTCAGGCTCAGAGTCCTTTCCTGGAAACTGACAAACATGAGAATGATCCAGAATTAGAAAAGTTCCAAAAAGAGAAACTGCTCCTGAATGGACCTAATAACCTTGGGCAAATAACCAGCTATGAAGATAAGGTTAAGATGTTTTGCGAGGTGCGCTTACCCGTGGATGTAAGATTTGCTGCGTCTTGTGTGGAGGTGGCCAATTTGATGTAAGAGATAAAGAGGAATAGTGGGTCCAGATCTCTGTACGGGAAGGAGACATGGTAAATTCCTGCAAGGATGCATCACTGCTTCACACGGGAGGAAAGAACAAGGTGACAGCCATGTGGCTGTTTGTGGGAGAACCAGTGTCGTGCACATACACTGAGTGGCCAGATGATGATGATCTCTGAACGCATAATAATCTGGCCACTCAGTGTATATCCTCTATAATAAAAGGCTAATATGCAAATTGTCCCCTTGACCAGGAGTTTGACCAGAAGGCAGGCCGGCCAACCGCCCATGTCCCCTCCCCCTGGCCAGGCTGGCCGGACCCCACCCATGCACGAATTCATGCACCGGGCCTCCAATATATATATATTTATATATTTATATACACACACACACACACTGAGTGGCCAGATTATTATGCATTCAGAGATCATAATAATCTGGCCACTCAGTGTATAGTCAGCCAGCTATTTCCACAAGGACAGTGCGTGAAATGTTTGGCACAGAAAGAGAGCATAGCTGTGCTCCCGGGAGCTGACACACTCTTTTTGTTAATCTTCACCCGAGGACATTTTTCCATTGCTTTTAGAGAGTGGGAGAGAGAGAGTGTGACAGAGAAACTTTGATGTGAGAGAAACACATTGGTTGCCTCCTGCATGCGCCCTGACCAGGGCCCAGGCCGGGGAGGAGCCTGAAACCAAGATACATGCCCTGGACCAGAATCGAACCCGGGACCCTTTGGTCCGTAGGCCGATGCTCTATCCACTGAGCTAAACCAGCTTAGGGCCAGCTGCCACACTCTTGTAATGATCCTAAACTTGATAAATGAGCAGAAAACCAATCAATTTTCTCTTTACTTTCTTAAAAAATATATTTTTTAATTGATTTCAGAGAGAGAGAGAGGGAGATAGAAACACCAATTATGAGAGAGAATCACTGATTGGTTAACTCCTGCATGCTCCCCACTGGGGATCAAGCCTGCAACCCCGGATAGGAATCGAACCTGGGACCTTTCAGTTCTCAGGCCGACGCTCTATCCACTGAGCCAAACCAGCCAGGGCTCTTTTTGCTTTTATAATGTAGGCTTGAAGCTAGGTTTCTTTTCTTTGCAAGGTTTTAAAAATCAGAATATTTGTGTTTATTTTATTTATTCCTCACTCGAGGATATGTTTTTTGATTTTAGAGAGAGGGGAAGAGAGAGAGAGAGAAGCATCGATTTGTTGTTCCACCTATTCATGCATTCATTGGTCGATGTATATACCCTGTCTGGGATCGAACCTGCAACCTTGGTGTATCAGGATGATGCTCTGACCAGCTGAGCTACCTGGCCAGGGCCCCCTTTTAGTTTTGTATTGGAGCAATTAAGATGTCTTTAATCTCCCTCACCCCATTTAGTGATTTGGGAATTAACACTTTCTTTTTTTTTTTTTTTTTTGAGAGTACATTTATTAAAGCTGGGGATAGTGGAACAGGAAGGGCTTAGGATAGAAGAAGCTACAGGAGAGAGCCTAGGCGGGGCTGCTTTGACTCACTGAGAAGTCAGAGAAAAGGGGGCCTTGGAGACAGGTTTGGGGGGTTAGCCCATTGCTCCCGTGGTTACAAGTCTGGTGGGGACCCTTCGAGTTTAGGGGATGCACGCCTGAGAGAGAAGAAGAGGGAGAAGGGAAAGGCAGGGGCCTGTTCTGGGAGAGGGGGTGAGCTGGAAATTATCCATTCTATTTCTGCTTGTTTAGAAATGGCATTCTCAGCTTGACTTTACAAAGTTAAAAGCTCTTAAAAATATGAGAAACTTTGCCCTAGCTGGTTTGGCTCAGTGGATAGAGCGTCAGCCCACGGACTGAGGAGTCCTGGGTTCAATTCTGGTCAAGGGCACATGCCCAGGTTGTGGGTTCAATCCCCAATGGAGGGCATGCAGGAGGCAGCCGATCCATGATTCTCTCGCATCATTGCTATTTCTATCTCTCTCTCCCTTCTCCCTTCCTCTCTGAAATCAATAAAAATATATTTTAACCCTTTGCACTCACTTGCTTTTTTCTCGATTCCTTTATTCTACTCGGGATTTAATTTTTTAAATACCCCAGATTTTACAAAGCGCGGCAGTAGAATAAACTGGAGTTTCTTTTCATACAAACTTATTTATTTGGATTTTTTTATATTTCAAATTATTGATACATTCAAAGAGTAATTGTAATCTCGACATCCGAGTGCAAAAGGTTAAAACCCTATATAATAAAAGTGTAGTATGCAAATTGTCCCCTTGACCGGGAGTTCGACCAGGGGGCGGGGCCATCTGGGGGAAGGGAGGGAGTACCCAGCCGGCAGCCGGTAGGGACCCTACCAGTGCACAAATTTCATGCATTGGGCCTCTAGTGTATATGTGTGTGTGTGTGTGTGTGTGTGTGTATGAAACTTAGATGACTTCTCTCCGATTTCTTCTCTCCGAGCTTTCATGTTACCATTCCACAGTGATTTAGTTCCCCTGGGGTTTTCTGAGGCCCTTCATTTGTTTATCAAGTAGATTTATCAAGATGTTCACCCTCGCCCTTGCTTAGCTCAGCATCATGCCTCGAATTCCCCTCCTGCCTCCTGGGTGCACCTTCCTAATAACTGCAGGGCATCGCCTAACGGGTCTTTCAACAAAGGACTGAGGAATCAAGTTCCTCCGACTCAAATTGCTCAATTTTACCTTCACTTTTTTTTAACCTTTTAGTGAACTATAACACACACATACACACACACACACAAACACACAAATACATTCACCGCCCCCCCCATTCTCCTCTGGTAATCACCATACTGTTATCTGCCTATGAGTTTGCTTGTTTGTTTTTTCTGCTTAATCCCGACACCTTTTTTTACCTGGAAATGATGACTTTTGAGTCTTTTTTTTTTTTTTTATTGATTTTTACAGACAGGAAGGGAGAGGGATAGAAAGTTAGAAACATTGATGAGAGAGAAACATCGATCAGCTGCCTCCTGCACACCCCCAACTGGGGATGTGCCCTCAACCAAGGCACATGACCTTGACTGGAATCGAACCTGGGACCCTTCAGTCCGCAGGCCGACGCTCTATCCACTGAGCCAAATCAGCTAGAGCGACTTTTGAGTCTTTTAATAAAATGTATTTAATTGTAAGTTTATATAACTTTTGTGGGTTTTTGTGTGTTTTTTAAATTATAATAATGGCTGTGTCTAACAGCTGGCTTGCAAAATTCCTGACAGTGTAACAACAGTTAGCTCCATGAGCCTGGACAAGCCGCTGAATTAGCCTACCGGTCCTCTCCCAGAGCCCGTCCCGACGCACAAACGGCCTTCACGTTTGGTTTGGGGCCCGGCCACTGGACAGGTGCTCAGGACGGGTTCAGTGTCCTTCGTAAGGACCGGCGCTTGTTCCCCTGGTAACTGTGTCCCCTCCCGCTGGACACAGCCCAAAAGGTGACCTTTCCCCTCCCTGGCTCTCAGCTGTTTTCATGCCAAGCCACCGGCACCTGCCCCCACTTCAGGGCAGACTATGTCAGGAATGCCCAGGACGTGCACCCGTGGCAGCCAGCGCAGCCAGCGCCAGGCCACGTCAGATGCTCCCAAGGGCATCCATGTGGCCAGAGGAGAGCGGCCGCCGCCGGGGAGGAGCGGCCTGCTGCTGGGCTCTCAGCCCCAGGACCTCTGTGGTCTCGGGTTAGGGGGACCCCACGGTCCTCTGCCCTCACATGTTTCAGACCGGGATCCAAATGACCGCTCCTCCGTGTAACCTCACTTCTCCCCATTGCTGCTCTACCCTTGCAAACAGGGACAGTCATAACGTTGAGGGTGACATGCACAGGGTACTTGCTCTAGAATTAACCCACTTCAGTGTCATAACAGCCCTATGAAGTATGTACTATTCTTTTTTCTCTTTCTTTCTTTCTTTCTTTCTTTCTTTCTTTCTTTCTTTCTTTCTTTCTTTCTTTCCTTCTTTCTCTCTCTCTCTCTCTCTCTCTCTCTTTCTTTCTTTCTTTCTTTTTCTTTCTTTCTTTTAGAGAGAGAGAGAGAGAGATTGATTTATTGTTCTACTTAGTTATGCATTGGTTGATTCTTGTATGTGTTCTGACCAGGGATCAAACCCACAACCTTGATGTAGCAGGACCATGCTCTAACCAACTGAGCTACCTGGCCAGGGCAAAGTAGGTACTATTCTTTTTTTTTTTTTTTTTTTTAACGTTTTTATTGATTTGAGAGAGAGAGGAAGTGAGAGGGAGAGAGATCGAAACTTCGATGAGAGGGAAACATCCATCGGCTGCCTCCTGCATGCCCCCTACTGGAGCTCAAGCCCCCAACCTGGGCATGTGCCCTAACCGGGAGTCCAACTGGTGACCTCTGTGTTCCTGGGTCAACACTTAACCTACTGAGCCACACCCGGCTAGTCTTTTATTGATTTTTTTATTTAGGGGAGAGAGACAGAGAGACAGAGAGACCCACAACCTTTTGGTGTACCGGATGACATTCCAATGATCTGAGCCACCTGGCCAGGGTGGGTTTTAGTAGGGTTTTTTGTCTTGTTTTGTTTTTATAAGCTGGGAATACCCTTAGCAAATTGATATGCTGAGGAAAGGGAGCTGGCAGAGGTGAGGCTGAAGGTGCCAGTGAGAGAGGAGGGTGATGGAGGGAGCTGGCTGAGCCCACACGCTGAGGGGTCCAAGCTGCAGACTGAGAACACTCACCCCCTCTCCGGGGCTGAGACGGTCACAGCCTGGTGGCCTCTGTGGCCTTTGTTAAGTCGGGGGCGGAGAGTGGCCGGGATGGAGTAGCTTGGTGGAGTTTGTAACACCCAGTTTGGGAGAACAGGACAAGGAGGTTGCCAAGCCAGCAGCTGAAAAAGGAAGTAATACAAGGGAGTGGGACTGTCCCCTCCGGTATCATTGCCCCAGAAGCTGAATCCTTAGATGTCTTTGTGGACGCTCGTTATACCTTTAGCCATTAAGCTCACTCATCCATCTCCTTTCTTTATTGCTTTTGCCACCAGGAGGGGGACAGCTCCCCACGGCCCCTCCAATAAAAGCTACATGGAGGTGACTAGATTTCTTCCCAGCCTGGAAGGTTACACGGAGATGTCAGCTGCCTGCAACCTGGGAAAGGGCTCTCAGCAGACACGGCGTCGGCCAGCCCCCGGTCTCGGACTTCCAGAACCAGGTCAGCGCTTTTCCCGCTGTGTCACGGTCTGCACCACAAGGTGCCATGGTCTCCTAAGGCCTCCCCTTAGTTGGTCAAACAGAAAATACAGCCTTGGCATTGGCCTCCCTGGACTCGGCCCGGTTGTAGGAATTCGTTGCAAGCATTGGCCCTCTGCCTTGGAACCTGATTTAGCGCTTCAATCATTTAGACCCGAGTCTCACGAGGAGGCAAGCAGGTTTCCGCTCTGACCTCTGGTAGTGGTTACGCAGGAGTCTGAGTAAGAGTTCTGTGGCCCTAACCAGTTTGGCTCAGTGGATGGAGCACTGGCCTGCGGACTGAAGGGTCCCAGGTTCAATTCTGGTCAGGGCATGTACCTTGGTTGCGGGCACATCCCCAGTGGGAGGTGTGTAGGAGGCAGCTGATCGATGATTCTCTCTCATCGATGTTTCTGGCTCTCTATCCCTCTCTTCCTCTCTGTGGGAAATCAATAGAATATATTTGGGGGGCGGGGGGGAAGAAAGAAAGAGTTCTGTGACCATTTAGCCAGGCCTGTCAAGGGCAAGGCAGTGCGAGAGTTAACCCTCGGTGCGCAATACTTGCCCAAGCTGGTCAGGCCTAAGGTAGGTGCTAGGCATAAGGACGAGCTTTGCAGAAAAGCTGGGAAAGAGAAGAGATGGAAGATTCTACAGAAACCTTGGGTTTTTCAGTTTCTTCACCGAGTAGTTTCTTTTTATTAAAATATTTATGTATTTATTTTAATATGTATTTTTTATTGATTTCAGAGAGGAAGGGAGAGAGATAGAAACATTAGTGATGAGAGAGAATCATGGATCGGCTGCCTCCTGCACGCCCCCTACTGGAGATCGAGCCTGCAACCGGGGCAGGTGCCCCGACCAGGAATCGAACCGTGACCTCCTGGTTCATAGGTCAACGCTCAACCACTGAGCCATGCTGGCCAGGCTAATGTTTATTTATTGATTTTAGAGAGATAGAAAGAGAGAGAAAGAAACATTAATTTGTTGTTCCACTTATTCATGCATTCACTGGTTGATTCCTTTTTTTTTTTTTAGTAATCCTCACCCAAGGATATGTGAGTGTGTTTTTTTAATTGATTTCAGAGAGAGAGGAAGGGGGGGGAAGAGAGAGAGAGAGAGAAATATTGATTGATTGCCTCTTGTTTGTGCCCCTACCGGGAATTGAACCCAAAACCCAGGCATGTGCCCTGACTGGGAATCGAAACCCTGACCTTTGGTGTCTGGGTTGATGCTCTAATCAATTGAGTCACACTTGTCAGGGCTCACTGGTGGATTCTTGTATGTGCCCTGACCAGGGATCAAACCCAAAACTTTGGTGTATCGGGAGGACATTCTAACCAACTAAGCTACCTGGCCAGGTCCCTCAATGAGTAGTTTTAGGTGCCACAGCTGTTGACTTGGAATGTTTATGTCTGTTTGGGGAAATCAAGGCAGGGAGCATGCAGAAGGGAGAAGGACAAACAGCGGCTCTCAGGGTCCGTACATCCCCCACCCCGTGTTGAATTCAGGGCACAGCGAGCAGAGCAGTTACCAAGATTTCTGGCCAAGGCTGCCTCTTGGCGCCCAGACCTAAAGAGATGGGGAGGCCAGGGGCCTGTCAAAATAGCCTGGTGGGAGGAATGCTGAGTCTTCCTGCCAGAGGCGGGCACAGGCCGTACCAGATGCAGCCTGGTCCTGTGCTCTGGGTACAAATGGATTTATATTCTGTGGGGCCTGAAGCTCACACAGTTGGGTTGGCCCGGCAGGGGGTTCCATTTAAAGAAAAGAATACAGAATTAGGTACTGAGCCTTGGAAGGGGCCCATGCCAGGGCCGGGCCCTGAAGCCTCAGAAAGGGATCTGTGCGGAGAAGAAAATGAAATGGCGCGAGGATGGATAGATCATTAAGGACAGGGGAAGCTACTCCAGATCGGAATAGTCCGGGGAGGTTGAGCTGCAAACCAAATGACAAGGAGCTGGCCGAGGGGACATCTGGGTGAAGAGCTTTCTGAACAGAAGGAGCAGCACGTGCAAAGGGCCTGAGGCAGAAACAGGCTTGAGGCCAGACGCCAGAGAAGATCCGTGTGCCTGGAGTGCGGTGAGCCAGGGCAGAGGGAGACGGGCTGGGCTCAGAGGAGCAGGCAGGGCTGGTTCCCATGGGTCTTGGAGGCCGGGCAAGGGCGCCATTATTCCGGGATCTGTAGGAAACCATCACAGTCTTTTCAGTGAGGCTCACTGTGAAAGGGGCAGCAGAGTGGTGTGTGGAGAATGGCTCGCACACAATTCCAAAAAGAGGGGGGCAAGTGGAGGCAGTTGCCGGGGGGGGGAAGGGGTGCTGGCAGGACCTGGTCCTTGCAGGTCTGACAATCTGGGGACAGTCATGAACAGAAGGTGGCTCCTCCCAACTCCCTCGGAGGCCCCCTCTGCTAGGCCTCCCCGTTACTCACGCCCACCCCCCAGAGCAGTTTGAGAACAAAAGGGCTCCTGCCTACCCATGCCGCTGGGGTTTGTGGGTATGGGCTGCTTCGGAGGTCCTGGGTCGGTGTCAGGGGCCCTTAGCAACTCCAGGGGTCCAGAGGTGAGCACCCCTTTCCAGACTGTCTGATGGTCACGTTTGGGTGGAAAGGAAGGTGAGCCCTCTGAACGCCCTGCCACCCATCCTCTGGGTCAGCTGTGTGGCCCTGGGCCTCCAGCAGGCAGTGATCTTACGGGAGCCTCTATGGTGCTCTGACCCAAGCTGGAAGCAAGGGGCACGGGGTCAGGGTGGGGGTGGACAAGGAAGGAGGGACTGCATTGCTGGGGTGCCCAATGACTGGGTCTGCCTGTGGAGAAGGGGGAAAGTGGTTGAGAGGGCCTTCAAGCCAGGGAGGGGGGCCTGCGGAAGACAAGCAGCAGGCGTGGATGGACTGCACGCAGGAGCCCGGCCTCTCTCCCAGGCCCCCCAGGTGAACCCACAAGGACGAAGTGCCTCCCTGGACAAGACCAGGACAGCATCTTTAGAGCCGAAGGCAAGACCCCAATCGGCATGGTAGCCCCAGTTCACATCCGTGCTTGGGCCTCGGGTGCAGGAAGATCACGCGGTGAAGCGCTGGGTCTTCAGTGGTGCCTGCTGGCGGGTGCAAGAAATGTGGGTTCCAGCACTGAGTCTGAGACTCTAACAAAGGGCCTTGGGCCAGGTCAGAGTGATTCTCAGGGGCGGGGGCGGAAGGGTAGCAGGAAAGTGTTGCTCACCGTTCAGGTAATGAGAGAGAGAAAGAGAGAAGCAACACCCTGTAGAAGGGAAGGGAGAAAACCACAGTGATATTTTGGACTTCCCGGCCCCCTGGTTCCAGGGACCGAGCAAACATGCTTAAAAGGGAACAATAGTTGGGAGGAGCAGAGGATTTCCAGAAAAAAAGAAAAAAAAAGCCAACCAACCATCAAACAAAGAAACAATGGACAAGGACTGGAAGCAGCCCCGTGGCCTGCGTGCCGGCCTGCGTGCCATTATCCCAGGGACGTGGCTGTCCACAGTGCGGCCCTGCCCCCAGCCAGCTGGAGAGGAAGGCAAACAAAGCTATCTTGGGAGAGGGATGAGGGTGACAGTGGTGTTAAACCATCCGTGGGCGGAGACCAAAACATGGAAATGGTTGGGATCAGCCAGACTATCGAAGGTGACTTGGTGGGGCCCCAGGATGACAGGAGTATAAGCAGGTAAAGGGGAAAGTTCCTGGTCAGGAGAAAGCTCTTCTTAAGATGAGACATGGCAAGGCCAGGTAGCTCAGTTGATTAGAGCAGTGGTCGGCAAACTGCGGCTTGCAAGCCGCATGCGGCTCTTGGGCCCCTTGAGTGTGGCTCTTCCACAAAATACACATGCGGGCGCGCACATACAGTGCGATTGAAACTTCGTGGCCCATGCGCAGAAGTCGGTTTTCGGCTCTCAAAAGAAATTTCAGTCGTTGTACTGTTGATATTTGGCTCTGTTGACTAATGAGTTTGCCGACCACTGGGTTAGAGTGTCGTCCCAATAAGCCAAGGTTTCAAGTTTGATCTCCAAGAATCAACCAATGAATGCATAAATAAGTGGAACAACAAGTCAGTGTTCCTCTCTCTCTCTCTCTCTCTTTCTCTCTCTCTCTTCTCTTCCCCTCTCCCTATAAAAAAACCAATTAAACCTGGCCAGCATAGCTCAGTGGTTGAGCATCGACCTATGAACCCGGAGGGCACATGCCTGGGTTGTGGGCTCAATCGCTGGTTGGGGGCATGCAGGAGGCAGCTGATCAGTGATTCTCTCTCATCATTGATGTTTGTATCTATCTCTCCCTCTCCTTTCCTCTCTGAAATCAATAAAAAATATATATATATATATATATTTTTTAAATCAATTAAAAAAAAAAAGATGGGGTAGAGAAGTCAGTCAACGAAGAGCCAGAAGGTGGCAGTGTCTACCCAGGGAGGGGCGTAGGGCAGGGCCCCTGGCTGAGGAAGTGTCCTTTACCCACCACAGCTAGTCACCAGACGGGGCAGCCCCATTGGCCCTCACCATGCACCATGCCTGCCGGGCCTCTCTCCCACGGCCTGGTCCCCGACTTGGTGGGCCCATGACAAAGTGCCTCGTCCGTGACCTGTATGACAGCTGGGGAGGCCCTGGCCTCTGAGATCTAAATAGAATCCTCTCCCACTCCCATCTCACAGGTAGTGGGACCCCCATCCTCCTCACTGTTTCCAGGGTTCAAGAGAGCTTGTTGCCTGGCCGGCGTGGCTCAGTGGTTGAGCGTCAACCTATTAACCAAGAGGTCACGGTTCGATTCCTGGTCAGGCACATGCCTGGGTTTCGGGCTCAATCCCCAGTAGTGCAGGAGGCAGCCGATCAATGATTCCCTTTCATCATTGATGTTTGTCTCTTCCTCCCTCTCCTTTCCTCTTTGAAATCAATAAATATATATTAAAAAATAAATAAAGAGGGCTTGTTACCTAGTCCCCCGGCTGAGTGCTGTGCTGCTGACCTCCTAGCCCCTGCCTCTCACTGCCTGGTCCATCTCTTCCCTCTGCCATGCGCCTTACTGAAAGTCAGTCTCTTAGCCAGGATTTCTCCTTGCAGAAGATACAGCTTGGGGAAACAAACAGTTTAGTATGGAATATTATTGGTCCTGGTCTTTAAAAGTCCTATGGAGCACGGCCGGTGTGGCTCAGTGGATAGAGCATCAGCCTGCAGACTGAAAGGTCCCAGGTTCGATTCCGGTCAAGTTGCAGGCTTGATCCCCAGTGTGAGGCCTGAGGGTGGCAGCCAATCAATGATTCTCTCTCATCATTGATGTTTTCTCTCTCTCTCTCTCTCTCTCTCTCTCTCTCTCTCTCTCCCCCCCCCTCTCCCTTCCCCTTCCTCTCTGAAATCAATAAAAATATATTTTAAAATAAATAAATAAAAGTCCGTGGAATCAAAACCCCAATAACTTTTTTTCAGAAAGAGAAAAATCCGCCCTAACCGGTTTGGCTCAGTGGATAGAGTGTCGGCCTGCAGACTCAAGGGTCCCAGGTTCAGTTCCGGTCAAGGGCATGTACTTTGATTGTGGGTGCATACCCAGTGGGGAGTGTGCAGGAGACAGCTGATCGATGTTTCTAACTCTATCCCTCTCCCTTCCTCTCTGTAAAAAATCAATAAAATAAATTTAAAAAGAAAAGAGAAAAATCCATCCTACAATTCATATGGAATCTCAAGGGATTTTGCATGGCCAAAACAATCTTGAAAAAGAAAGCCAAAGTTGGAAACCGCACACTTCGTACAAAGCTTACAGTAATTAAAGCAATATGTTACTGCCATAAAGAGAGACACATAACCCTGGCGGGTGTGGCTCAGTTGGTTGGGTGTCAATTCTGGTCAGGGCACAGGCCCGGGCTGCGGGCTCGATCCCCAGTAGAGGGCGTGCAAGAGGCAACCAATTATCCCTAACCGGTTTGGATCAGTGGATAGAGCATAGGGCCACGGGCTGAAGGGTCCCAGTTTAATTCCGGTCAAGGGCACGTATCTTGGTTGTAGGGAGGCAACCAATCGATGTGACTCTCTCACATCGGTGTTTCTTTCTCTCTGTCTCTCCCCTCTCCCTTCCACTCTCTCTAAAAAAATAAATAAATAAACAAAAAAATATCTTCAGATGAGGATTAACAAAAAGATCTATACTAATGAAAGGGTAATATTAGACCGGGAGACCTTCCCGACATCCTTCCAGACAAAGGCATGGTGGCGGGGCTGAGGCAGAAGTGGTTAGGGGTGATCAGGCCAGCAGGGGAGGGCAGTTGGAGGTAAGCAGGCCGGCGGGGGTAAGGGGGCAGTTGGGGGTGAGCAGGACAGCAGGGGGGTCAGTTGGGGGTAAGCAGGCCAGCAGGGGGGGGCAGTTGGGGGCAATTAGGCTGGCAGGCAGAGTGGTTAGGGGCAATCAGGCAGGCAGGCAGGTGAGCGGTTAGGAGCCAGTGGTCCGGATTGCAAGAGAGATGTCTGACTGCTGGTTTAGGCCCGATCCCTGTGGCAGTCGGACATCCCCCGAGGGGTCCCATATTGAAGAGGGTGCAGGCTAGGCTGAGGGACAAGCCTCCCCACCACCGTGCATGAATTTCCTGCACCAGGCCACTAGTATGTGTGTGTGTGTGTGTGTGTGTGTGTGTGTGTGTGTGTGTGTGTGTGTATATATATATTTCAATTGCAGTTGATGTACACTATTATATTAATTACAGATGTACAACCACATGATTAGATATTGATATAACTTACAAAGTGATCACCCCAATAAACCTAGTACCCATCTGACACCATCCTATATAATAAAGAGCTACTATGCTAATTAGACCAGAGGGCAGAACGACTTTCCAGAATGACCAGTGGGCGGGGGCGGGGCCACGAGGCAGCCAGGGCTGCTAAGGCCTACTCTTGCACGAATTTCGTGCATCGGGCCTCTAGTATATACATAACACACAGTAAAATGTAGGTGTCCCTGCCACTGGGGATTTCTAATTGGAATTTCTCCCAGGCTGTGACTCCTGCCATTTTGTCCCACTCCACCCTCCTCCATTCCTTTCAACGTCTCCCTTGTATTCTCTCTTTTTGGGGGGGTCCCTTTCTCCAAATCCCTGTTAACAAACCCTGCTAAGGGGTTTATTTCCTCGCGGTTAACCACCTCCCTTCAGCGATGTCCCTGGCACCTCCGCTTCCTCAACCAAAGTGGCTGATGGAGATATTTTCTTTTCAGATGAAACTGTTCTCACCCTGTGGGCTGTGCCCAGGATGGCCATCTGGTGTGCGCATTGCTCTCCTGAGAGGCCAGCCGTCCAAGTCCGCAGCGGAGCCTCCGCGCTCCGCTCCACCAGCTGCCAGGCTGCGGGTGGGCCTGGGAGCCCCGGGAGTGGATCTGTTGGGGGGGTGGGGGGTGGGGAAGGCCGCTTTGGGCAACCCCTTGGCAGCCTGCCAACAGCCCCTGCTGGCAACGCTCCATCTGTCTGAGCATCACAGACCAGGCATCGGATGTGCGGGGTCTGGGGAGGAAGCAGATCGATGATGGGCAAGAGTGGGGGTGTGTGGTGTGTGTGTGTGTGTGTGTGTGTGTGTGTGTGTGTGTGTGTGTGTGTGTGTGTAGATGCCCCTGGAGACGCCCTGGGGTGGGGGGAGATGAAAATGAAAGATGAAAGGAAAGACCAAAAGCCCTTACGGTGGGTGGATAGGACAGGCTGGGCAGGGAATCAGACAATGTGTTCCAGGCACAGATCTCCAAAGCGGGGGCAGAGGGCACGGTGAGAGTCTTCAGAACAAAAACTGCCACTTGAAAAGCGCTAACCATGTGCCAGGCACTGAACAGTGACAGTAGCCACAAGGGTGATCGCTCCGTGCCAGGCGTCATTTCAAGCCAGCACTGTCTGATAGACCCACAGTGATACAATGCAAACCATGGGGCCACTGTACACATTCCACTAGCTACATGTTATTTTCTTTTCTTGTTAATCCTCACCCAAGGATATGTTCCCATTGATGTTTAGAGACTGGAAAAGAGTGGGAGCCCAAACCGGTTTGTCTCAGTGGTTGAGCATCGACCTATGAACCAGGTCACGATTTGATTTCCGGTCAAGGGTACATGCTCGGGTTGTGGGCTCAATCCCTACTGTGGGGCGTGCAGGAGACAGCCAATTAATGATTCTCTCTCATCACTGATGTTTCTATTTCTCTCTCTCTCCCCCTTCCTCTCTGAAATCAATAAAAAATAAAAATAAAATTAAAAAAAATTTTAAAACAAAAAGAAAGGAGGGGAAGAGATCAAGAGGGAAAAACATCAATGTGAGAGAGACACATCAATTGGTTGCCTCATGTGCCCCAACCAGGGCCTGGGATCAAGCTTGCAACCAAGGTACATGCCCTTGACCGGAATCAAACCCAGGACCCTTCAGTCTGCAGGCCAATGCTCTATCCACTGAGCCACACCGGTTGGGCTATTTTATTTTTTAAAAGGAAACAAGGATAGCCAAGGGGATGTAAAGGACTGCATAGGGAATATAGTCAGCAATATTGTAATAGCTATATATGGTGTCAGGTGGGTACTAGATGTATTGGGGTGATCACTTCGTAAGTTATATCAATGTCTAACCACAGGATTGTACACCTGAAACCAATATAATATTGTGCATCAACTGTAACTAAAAAATAAAAATTATTTAGTTATTTTTAAATTTTATTGATTTCAGAGAGGAAGAGAGAGGGAGAGAAAGAATCAGAAAGAATCATTGATCGGCTGCCTCCTGCATACCCCCTACTGGGGATCAAGCCGCAACCCGGGCATGTGCCCTGACCAGGAATCGAACCCGGGACCCTTCAGTCCACAGGCCAATGCTCTATCCACTGAACCAAACCGGCTAGGGCTAAAAAAAATTTTTTTAAATGAAATAGGCCCAACTGTTGTGGTTCAGTGGTAAAAATAAAAATTATTTTTTAAAATGAGCATTTCAGATGTTCAGCAGGTGTGTGCAGCTGGTGGCTACTGTACTGGACAGAGTAGTTTAGATACATTCATTCAAACGTATCGCTTTGGCTACATTCATTCATTGAGTCCCCATCACCATGCTTTTGTGACCCTCATTTTACAGATGAGAAATGTTAAACACAGGAAGAAAACAGCTGAGCCAGTATCTGAACTGCCAAGCTCAGGTAAGTGTGGGTCCAGAAACAGGTCTCCCAAACTGTCTAAAGACCCTATCTCCCTCCAAGTATAGTCATATTTTGAGGTACTGGGGATTAGGATTTCCACATGGGAATTTGGGGGGACGCAATTCAGCCCACAACACAGAGGTTACATTTTTGTGATTACCAAAGCAACATAGGTCCCCCACAGAAAATTTGGAAACTTCAGAAATGAAGGCATTAAGGTTAGAATCTCTGCAGAAATTGCATTGATTGTTTTATCAAAGGGTCTACCAAGGTTAGCAGTAAGAGCTCAGATTTAGAAGGAAATTTTTAAAAATATATTTGTATTAATTTCAGAAAGGAAGGGGGAGGGAGAAAGAGATTGAAACATCAGTGATGAGAGAGAATCATGGATTGGCTGCCTCCTGCCCACCCCCCACTGGGGATCGAGCCTATAACCCGGGCATGTACCCTTGACCAGAATTGAACTCAGGACCCTTCAGTCCACAGGCCAACACTTTATCAGCTGAGCCAAACCGGGTAGAGCTAGAAGGAAATTTTTACCAGGTGGACTGATTAATAATGGTGGATTTTGTAATCAAAGAAAACACAATAATTTCAAGAGAAACCTCAAAAGTGCTTTATTCAAAGTACTGTCCATCACTAGCTACACATTGCCTCCATCTTTCAGGTAATTGGTGGGTACCGTCCCAATAGACTTTTCTTGTTTTGAGGCAAACCATTCAGAGACCTCATTTTCCACTTTGTATGTTTTGAAGTGCTGCTCAGAAAGTGCGTGTGCCATTGATCGGAACAAGTGGTAATCTGAAGGAGCAAGGTCTGGTGAAAATTGGGTGGGTTAATACTTCCCAGGCAAGATCTTTTAACGTGTCTTTAACTGGTTTTGAAGTGTGTGATGGTGCGTCATCATGAAGCAAAATTACTTTGCTGTGTCTTCTGGCACATTCTGGTCGTTTCACGATCAAAGTGTGGTTCAAATTGATTATTTGTTGTTGGTAGCGATCAGTATTAATGGTTTCACCTGGTTTTAGAAACTAATAATTCACCACACCTTCCTGATCCCACCAAATGCAGAGCATTGTCTTCTTTCTAAAGCGATTTGGCCTTGCAGTTGATGTTGATGGTTGACCTGGATCAACCCATGATTTTGTGCATTTGGCATTCTCAAAATAAATCCACTTGTCATCGCCAGTCACAATTCGATGCAAAAAACACTTTTCTTTCGTGCCGTTGAAGCAACATTTTACTGATGACTTTCCGGTTTTCCATTTGTCTTTCGTTCAGTTGATGGGGGCACCCATTTTCCTTCTTTTAAAATCTTTCCCATTGTTTGTAAATGACCAGAAATTGTTTGCTGAGCAACATTTAGTCTTTCTGCAAGTTGTTTTTGAGTTTGACATGCATCTTCATCCAATAATGCTTGTAATCGCTGGTTTTCAAACTTTTTTGGTTGACCTGGACATTCTTTGTCTTTCACATCGAAATCATCACTTTTAAAGCATTTAAACCAGTGTTCACAAGTATCTTGAGATGGAGCATGTTCACCAGAAGCTGCCTGAAGTATACAATAACTTTTTCTTCAAAATAAGGTAATGAATTAAAACTTCCCACAAATACTCTTTTTTTGCCACGAAATTCGACATTTTTAAGCGTAAAAATATCTATGATGTGAACACCTTCAGCAAATTTGACATATGAAGTTTTTTTTTTTTTGTTTTTTATTGATTTTTTACAGAGAGGAAGAGAGAGGGATAGAGAGTTAGAAACATCAATGAGAGAGAAACATCGATCAGCTGCCTCTTGCACACCCCCTACTGGGGATGTGCCCGCAATCAAGGTACATGCCCTTGACCGGAATCGAACCTGGGACCCTTGAGTCCGCAGGCCGACGCTCTATCCACTGAGCCAAACCGGTTTCGGCGACATATGAAGTTTTGAAGCTTGCTGTCAATGCAACAAAATAGCATACATATCAAATAGCATATATCTACACTAATAAAAGAGTAACATGCTAATTGACTGTACCTTTGCGATGCCCACCAGCCATTCAGGAGTGAGTATGCAAATTAACCCACCAAAGATGGCGGGTTAATTTGCATTCGCAGGCCCGAGTGGCTGTGGGGCGGGACGCAGGTGTTCTGAACCACCCCAGCCGCTCCGGGCCTCTGGGCAGTGTGGGAAGGCGGAAAGGTGGCTCTGGCCAGAGCGAAGGCAATGCCGGCAGCCAGGGGAAGGAAGGCCCATTCTTGCAGGAATCTTCGTGCATCGGGCCTCTAGTATTAACATATGTGTAACTCCATCTATTGAAAAAAAATCCGCATTATTAACTGGTATACCTAGTAGAAGAAAACACTCAAAGATGAACAAGTCGTAACACCTCCCAGAAGGCACTGTGATGTTAACTAAGCTGGGTTTAGGTCATGGGTCAGGGAGTTATTTTCCCTTATTCCATCTTCCTACTTAACTGGATTTTTCTACATTTTCTTTAATGAGCGTATATTACTTGTTATAATGGGGGAAAGCAGACCTAACTGTTATAGAACACTGCCATGGAGGACCACTGAAAGGAGCTTTTTGTTCGGTCAGAGAGAGATGATGAAAGACAGAGCAGGCCTGTTGCTAGGAGCCGAGAGGGGGGACACGGGCAGAGGCCACAGAAGATGGGAACCTGAGGGCAATGGGGCTTTGCCGTTCAGACCTGGCGGAGGAGACTGGCTGGCGAGTGAGCATCAGCAGGAAGGAGCTAGTACTTACCGAGTCCTGGTTTGGAGGGTTTGCCAGTGAGCTCCTGGCTCTGTGAAGTAGGGCCCCTTGGCCTGGACTAATTATATCCTGGCTGCTGAGGAGGATGCTGAATCACTGCCAGCGGCCTTTGCAAAATTACAAATGGAAAATGAGAGGGAAGGTTGGAGAGGGTGAAAAGGCCATCCCTGCTTTGGAAAGAGAAGAAAGCAGAGAGACTTCTGGATGCTGGGCCAGAGGGCTGAGCGAGAGGAGAGGGGGGACGTGGGTGGCCCCAGAAAAGGAAGGGATGATGCCTGGGAACCAAAATGGGCTCAGCAGCCCAGCTCCGAGCCCACCTCATGATCTTTGCAACACTGGTGTCTTTTTAATTTAAAAATATATATATTTTTATTGATTTCAGAGAGGAAAGGAGAGGGCGAGAAAGAAACATCAATGATGAGAGAGAATCATTGATGGGCTGCCTTCTGCACGCCCCCTACTGGGGATGGAGCCCGCAACCCGGGCATGTGCCCTTGACTGGAATCGAACCCAGGACCCTTCAGTCTGCAGGCCAATGCTCTATCCACTGAGCCAAACCAGCTAGGGTGACACAGGTTTCTTGTGGTCGCAACGGGGAAATACAGAGCAGGTACCAGTGCAAGTAGGTCCGAGGGCAGCCTGTTGAACTACCATAACCACCAACTCAGGGGATTCATGCCAAGGTGCAGGCAGGCCTCCGGTTGACGTTGAAGGTCTCTGTCCTGGCCAACATTTTCTATCAATTGCTGGGGATCAGGGATACCCCTGCCTTTGTGGAGTGTATAAGCTAGTGTAGTCTGTTCATGTATTTTTTCCCCTTTATTGATTTTTTAGAGAGAAAGGAAGGGAGAGGGAGAGAGAGATAGAAACATCAATGATGAGAGAGAATCATGGATCAGCTGCCTCCTGCGTGCCCCACACTGGGGATCGAGCCCCACAATCGGGCGGTGTGCCCTTGACTGGGAATCAAACCGTTACCTCCTGGTTCATAGGTCAATGCTCAACCACTGAGCCACGCCGGCTGGACCCTCCTCTCTTCCTTGTACCCATCTGCCTCAGGGGAAGTTGACCCCCACACCTCAGGTGTCACTCCATTGGCCCAAGGGGAACCTATTCCCCCTGAAGGCACTTGGTTCAGGAAAGGGCATGTGAACCAATGGTGGCCAATATTCTGAGAAGTCCAGGGAGACGAAGGGTTGACTTCCGGGACAAGTTTTCTCCCTCCCAAAAGAAAGCCACGTACTGTCAATTAGGACTGTTTTATCAGCAAGTAGCAGGACACCCCCGTCCGCCGCACACACCCTGACAAGGGGTGGGGTGTTTTTTGTTTGTTTGTTTTTTAAATATATTTCAGAGAGGAAGGGGGAGAGAGAGAGAAAGAGAGATAGAAACATCAATGATGAGAGAGAATCATTGATCGGCTGCACCGAGCCTGCAACCCAGGCATGTGCCCCCCAACCGGAATCGAACCCGGGACCCTTCAGTCCCCAGGCCGACGCTGTATCCACTGAGCCAAACCAGCCAGGGCACAAGTGGTGGTTTAAGAGTAAAGATATTTAATGAGCTCGGTGCACACGTCTGGAGGGAGGCGGTTCCTGTCCTTGGGTTGGTGGCTGGAATGGTATTAGGATCAACATGTCTTTGGTTCTCTCTGTCTTTCGTTTATGGTGTCGAGAAGGCAGCCATTCCATCCAGTGTGAGGCAGGAAGAAAGGGGCTATGCCAGTGACCCCAGTTCTTTTTCTAACCAGAGGTTTCCCAGAAATTCCCTAGCACCCTTCCACTTTCATCTCACCGAGCACCCCAGGGTCACGTGGCCACCCCAAGATGTAAGGCAGATTAGGAATGTGAGGTGTTTTTGGTTTGTTTATTTGTTTGTTTGTTTGTTTAAATATATTTTATTGATTTCAGAGACAGAAAGGGAGAAACAGCAATGATAAGAGAATCATTCATCAGCTGCCTCCTGCTCACCTCCTACTAGGGATGGAGCCCACAACCCGGGCATGTGCCCTGACCAGGAATCGAACCTAACTTTCTGGTTCATGGGTCAACACCCAATGGCTGAGTCACACTGGCCGTGAGTTTTTAGCTCTTCTTTTTTTTTAATCCTCATCCGAGGTCATTTTTCCATGGATTTTTAGAGAGAGTGGAAGAGAGAGGGAAAGACAGAAATATCGATTGAAACACATTCATTGGTTGCCTCCTACACATGCCCCAACTAGGGCTCAGAGCTGGGGAGGAGCCTGCGACTGAAGTACGTGCCCTTGACTGGAATCAAACCCAGGACCCTTCCGTCTGTAAGCTGATGCTCTATCCACTGAGCCAAATGGCTAGGGCAGCTCTTCTTATCTATGGAAGAAGCAGGAAAGGGAGCCTGGGGTGGGGAACCCTGGATGAAATTAGCCACAGACAGAACGCAGCCATCATGATTCCTCCACCTCTCCGTGTCCGGGCCGGCGGCTGTCACCTTGGTTCCAGCGCCAGCAAGACAGACAGACAGAACCTGCACCCAAGACCAGCAACCCAGATGATAAGTGAGCCACGCCGGTAGAGACCAATTTCTCAGAAAAGGCAACACTTGTAGCCCTTAAGCAGATGGAAAAATGCTCAACTCCTCTCACAATGGGAGCAATTAAAATGGAAATAACACGGTGCTACCGCTTTGCACCTATCAGATTGGCAAAAATCCAAATGTCTGACAGCACATTCTGTTGGTGAGACTGTGGGGAAGCAGGCGGCCCCGTGCGTGAAGGGAAGAAAATGTCACAGGCCCTAAAGGACACTTTATGTCCCCAGCGGGATGCCATATCCACAGACCTGAAAGCCCACCCTCCCCATGGGGCTTCTGGCAATAAATGTCCCCACTGGCTAAGCCAGATTCCGCAGGGTTTCTGTTACCTAGAACCAAATAATATCCCTGTCTCTCCCCCGACCCCCAACCCCCTCCAAGCTCAGCAGCCAAGAGGTTCTGTCTAGAAGCCAGATCACAGAATCTACCTGGGCCATTTAGTGAGGAGCCAAATCCAAGCAGGTCCAGGTCCGAACGCTGAGGTCATCCCTAAGGGCAATCTCTCCCCGGGACCTGGCCATGAGCCAAACCCATTCCAGAAACAGTGGGGGTGCCCTGCCCAGGGTGACCCTAATCCTATGGTCATGAGAGGGGGCTGCCTCTGAGTGGTTCGAAGTCCTGGGGGAATCCAAATGCAGAGATGAGCCAAGGAGTTAGAAATGGGCTGGTAAGAAGGCGACTTGTTCTTCCTGTAACTGGACCACAGGGGCTGCCTGTCACTACTTGAGCCAATTAAGCAGAGACAGGGTTGAATCATCCATGAGCATGTATTCCAATAACGCCGCCGTATTGGGAGAGCAGCAGGACACCCACAAACATCTGTTCTACCCCTCACCTTAAGCCAGCTGCTTCTATTGGGTAGAAGGACAAAGATTACATGGGGGATGCCTTATCTGGTTTGGCTCAGTGGATGGAGCGTCTGCCTGCGGACTGAAAGGTCCCAGGTTCGATTCCCGTCAAGGGCATGTTCCTACCTGGATTGCGGGCACATCCCCAGTGGGTGGCGTGCAGGAGGCAGCTGATCGACGTTTCTCTCTCATCGATGTTTCTAGCTCTCTATCTCTCTCCCTTCCTCTCTGTAAAAAATCAATAAAATATATTTAAAAAAAAAAAGATTACATGGAGGAGGAAATGCCAAATGGGCAGTTTACAGGTCCTGGGGGCTGGAGATTGTCAAAGGCCTGCATACGCAAAGGCTGGGTGGGGGGTCTTCAAAGGGCTGGCGGCTCTGGTTTCTGCAACAAGGTTATTAATCTTTCCATCATCCTAGGTAGCTCCCGGATGGAGAGGATGGGCTGCATTTCCAGGTGAGCTCCCAGGTCCCACATGCAACTCGCAGCCAGGTTAGAATGCATTGCCTCCTTTAATCAGAACAAAGCAATCACAGTTAACAGAGCATGATTCATATTTCTTACAATTCTAGCCGGTCCCCAGTATTCTCTTCCCACCCCTCTCATTTCTTCACCTGGTATCCTAATGTTTCCAGCTGTTTGGTGAAGCTGATTTTCTTCAGTTGAGTTTCTTTCTCACGGACACCTTCCTGGTTCCCTCATGTCCCACCGTCAGTGAGTAAACTGGCCTTCTGCTTGTCTTTCGAATAGTCGCTAGCGGAGCATAGACAGGCCCAGAGGAATTCTGCATCCCCACGCCCCACATTCCTCACTAATAACCTTCCTTGTCTGAGATGTGGTTAAAGACAGCTGGCTCCTCCTGCCCTCCAGCCACACGGCTCCGGTCCCGCAGCTTGGCGTGCGTGCCCTCTGGGCTGCACCCCAGGACCGACCGGGACTGACTTCCAGGCTAGTCACAGTCAGAGTGGACGGCTGGCACGTGTGTGCGCTGCAGCCCCATCCGTGGGCACGTCTGCGCCAACCCGCCCAAGTGTTCTCTGCTGCAGTGACAGGGAGAATAGAATTCCTGGCTTCTGGAGTTGGGATCCTTCCCCACTGTATGGATCCGAAGGACTTGGTCTGCTCCCTTCTGATATGCAGGCAGGGCCTGGACAGAGGTGTAACCAGTAGTACCTCAACCAAGGTTGTACTGGCAAGGTGTACCCGGATGACCCCACGTACAGCCTTAGGTCTGCTAGGGGCAGTGAGAGGTGTACAGGTGGGCCCCATGTCCCCAGTAATGTTTGTTTGTGTGTTGTTATTTTTATATATATATTTTGATTGGCTTCAGAGAGGAAGGGAGAGGGAGAGAGACATAGAAATATCAATGATGAGAGAGAATCATGGATCGGCTGCCTCCTGCACGCCCCCTACTGGGGATCAAACCCGCAACCCGGGCATGTACCCTTGACCGGAATTGAACCTGGGACCCTTCCCTCGGCAGTCCGATGCTCTATCTACTGAGCGAAACCAGCTAGGGCCCTGGTGGTGTTTGATTGTGTGGTTCCTGTTGGATCACGGGCAGCCCAGTGGTGGGCAGAGGGAAGGTGGGAGGCCTGTGGGGTCTCTGGCAAGGGCGCAGCACTCTGAGGCAGTCCAGGCGGGCCTCCGTGCTGTGGGGGAGTAATGGTTGTGTCTCCAAAGATGGGTAGATGCTGGCTTCCTCCTTGATATCCAGCTCCAGCCCCCAGAAGGCCTCCGTCCGAGGGTCTGGCAGGCTCCCAGGCTCCTCTCAAGCTCTATCTGCAGCAAGCATCCCGCCGTCAGCCTCCCACCCACCCTGGTTCTTGCCCACAGCACTTGCATGTTTCGTTTACTCTGCCGTTGATCTGTGGTTGTCTGCAGGTCGTGTCATGTGTGGGTGTTGTGTCTAAGGTGGATCCAGGCCCCTGAGATCGGAATCTGTCTCGGGTCGTGTTGGACTCGCCATCCTCCTCCACACAGACACGCCACCACCCGCCAGAATGTAAACAGGGCGTGACATTACGTAACGCAGACAGAAATGCTTGTAAATGCGTTAACATCGCCGCCACTCCCGGGCTGGCCCCCACGGTAAACAAACACGGTCGAGGTAAAAAGCTGCGTGTTCAGAGCCGAGGAATGTCTACAGCGGAGCCCTCTGCTTGGACATTTCATTTAGCCGAGGAGGCATCTACCTGCCCTGATGGAACTGTTAGAATGACAAAGCTGTGGGAACCTCGGAACAGTCTGACCTGGGGAGACCCTTCACGGAGCCAGCAAGTCACTACAACAGCCGTGTCCAGGCATCTCATCCTTCTGCCTCAGCACATAAGTGTTCAGAGAAATCAGAGTCAGAAAAGTTCGCTTGGGCTTTGGGAAATCTGAAACAGCTTTTTCCAAAAGTCTTTACCATGAGATTCCTTGACAGAGCAGTCTACTAATTTGAATGATTTAGTTGTGTGCTTGGCTTTTCAGAAAGATATTTAAAAAAAAATACTTTTATTGAGTTTATTTATATTTCAGACAGGAAGGGAAAGGGAGAGAGAGAAACATCAATGATGAGAGAGAATCATAGATCGGCTGCCTCTTGCACGCCCCCTTTCTGGGGATCGAGCTCGCAACCCGGGCATGTGCCCTGACTGGGAATCGAACCTGTGATCTCCTGGTTCATAGGTCAACCACTGAGCCACACTGGCCGGGCTGATATTTTCTTCTTTAATAAGTGAAAAAAAAATTTAGCAGGCTGGCTTGGCTTGGTGGTTGAGCATCGACCTATAAACCAGGAGGTCGGGCCACAGTTCAATTTGTGGTAGGGGCATATGCCTGGGTTGCACATATCCAGGTTGCGGGCTCGATCCCCAATGAGGGGCGTGCAGGAGGCAGCCGATCAGTGGTTCTCATCATTGATGTTTCTATCTCTCCCTTCCTCTCTTAACCTTCTGCACTCGGATGTCGAGTGTGACTCGACACGGTTAGCATTAGAATAAAGGAATCGAGAAAAAAAGCAAGCGATTGCAAAGGGTTAAGTCAATAAAAAAATATTCTAAAATAAATAAACAAAAATTAAAGGCAAATTTTTAGTGTCCAAAAAGACCAAGGTGCAGGGTGGATCCTGGCCACACGAGGGCGCCGTCTGCCTAGTCCTGGGCCAAGGAGCTAAGTATGGTGACACAGGCTGTGCCCGGCCGAGGCCTAGGGATTGCAACCCCCTCCCTGTAGCCCAGGTGCCAGGGTTGGGGTGGACCCCAGACCTTTTCTCCTATTCCGGCAGCTCCTGCAAGCGGGTGTATGTCTGCAGAGGGCCAAGAGCGGTCAGGCCGGGGAGGAGGTCATATGTAAATTACAGACTGGGAAGAAATGCTGTGCTGGCAGCTTGGTCCAGGAGCCAGGAGGGCGGTGGTGTCTGGGGCATGACCTTGGGTGCTGTGGTGCTGGTTAGGGTGCTGGGTGGAGTCTGGCTGGGTGTGGCAACCACAACAGAGATGGGGGGCCACACAGGGCCTGTGGGAGCGGCTGTGCCGCCGCGCCAGCCCGTCCCCGCCCTGGGACTGTGTGATGTGGCCCGTGCAAAGTCCACATTTTTCATTGAGGTCCTCTGTGGCCTGGCTTCAGTCTTCCTTCCTCAGCGTTACCTTCTCTAAAAGTAGCTCTTCCCCAGCCCAGCTGGATGGCTTGCCTCTCCCCCAGATGACTTGTACTTGACCTCATTCATTCGTTCAATCCTTTCACTCATTCGTACATGCAATGAACACTTATTTTTTAAAACATATTTTTTATTGATTTCAGAGAGGAAGGGACAGGGAGAGAGAGAGATTGAAATACCAGCGATGAGAGAGAATCAGTGATCGGCTGCCCCTGCACATCCCACACTGAGAATCGAGCCCGCAACCTGGGCATGTGACCTGACTGCAAATGGTACCGTGACCTCCTGGTTCATAGGTTGGCACTCACCACTGAGCCACACAAGCTGGGCGATAAACACTTATTGAGTGCCCACGGTAGCCAGGCACTACGGAGATACGAGACGTTGTCTGTTCCTTCAGGGACACTGCAGTCTTATACCTCTACGTCCTTGTTTATGCTTTTCTCCCCGCCCTTCTCTGCCTGGACACATTGTACCATCCCTCGGTGACCTCCTCAAGCCTCTCCAACTCCAGGAAGTCCCTTCTGATGACTCCCCAGTGAGGACAGGGACCTCGTCTGTCTCGGTCACGGCTATATCCTAAGTGCGTAACAAGTAAGGGCTGAATAAATATTTGTTGACTTGAATGAATGAGGTGTTCTTGTCTGGGTTTGACCTCACAGCCTGATTGTTTAAAACTTTCACTTGGCAAATCCTCAAGCCTTGCCCGTGACATCTCTCCTGCTGCTCTGTTGTGTGTATGACCATTCGACCAATGCCTGGTGGTTGGGTGAGGCGAGGAATACACAGGAATGTCTTGGCTCATTGAACCACACCACCAGGGGATGAGTAGGCGGAGCCTGCCTTAGGGACGACAGGAATCCGGCAGTCCTGATGGCTCCTCTCTTGCCACTCATCCTGTCTTCAGCTCCAATATTTACCTCCTAGGAAAGTTCTGATAGTCTTGGTTTTTCTGGATTACATGCTATTGCCTTGGACCAATCGCTCTGGCCAGGGGCAGTGATGTAGGATGATTGGCAGCCCCTACTTTGAATGGCAGCATTAGGCTAGAGAAGAGCAATTGATTCCCAAAGTGTGCATCCGAGAAACAGACACGGCCATTTGGGAAAGTGGGACCACCCCCTGCAGCAGATGTGTGCTTATGTTTTCTGTGTTTTGTTTTGTGTTTTAAAGGGGAGAAGCTTCTCTGCGAAGGCAACTTTATTTTTTTTTTAATATATTTTATTGATTTTTTTTTTTTTTTACAGGGAGGAAGGGAGAGGGATAGAGTGTTAGAAACATCAATGAGAGAGAAACATCGATCAGCTGCCTCCTGCACACTTCCTACTGGATATGTGCCCGCAACCAAGGTACACGCCCTTGACCAGAATCAAACGTGGGACCCTTGAGTCCGCAGGCCAACGCTCTATCCACTGAGTCAAACCGGTTAGGGCTTCTTTTCTTTTTTAAATATATTTTTATTGCCCTATCCGGTTTGGCTCAGTGGATAGAGCATTGGCCTGCGGACTGAAAGGTCCCAGGTTCGATTCCAGTCAAGGGCATGTACCTTGGTTGTGGGCACATTCCCAGTAAGGGGTGTGCAGGAGGCAGCTGATCGATGTTTCTCTCTCATTGATGTTTCTAACTTTCTATCCCTCTCCCTTCCTCTCTGTAAAAAAATCAATAAAAAATATTTTAAAAAATATATTTTTATTGATGTCAGAGAGGAAGGGAGAGGGAGAAAGAGATTGAAACACCAATGATGAGAGAGAATCATTAATCAGCTGTCGTCTGCACACCCCTAACTAGGGATCGAGCCCGAGACCCACTCGTGTGCCCTGACCAGGAATTGAACCGTGATCTCCTGGTTCATTAGGTCGATGCTCAACCACTGAGCTATTCTGGCTGGGCGAGTGCTTATGTTCTCATGTTTATTCCCTGATATCGGGGACACAAACCATACATGCCCATAGCGCCTGGGTGGACAACCAGAGCATGATAAATATTGGCTGATTTATAGGAAAAGGTATTTTGTTGTTGTTCTGATGGCTGAAATCCCTGTTGGATCTCCCCTACACTTGGCATGTGCATCTCGAGTGGGATCACTTGTCTTGTCTCAGGGTGTGGAACTAGAGAGAACTCTATTAGCCACGTTGTGACCTGAACGGTCACTTCTGGTTTTTCTTCTGAGAGAATTGAGTGAGCCCAGCAGTATGAGTAAGACTGGCTTTTTGTCTCAAGGGGAGAGTGGCACTAAGACTGGTTTTTCCATTTGTGTGTCTGTGTTTAATTGGGTAGAAAGCAAAGAAGGCAACTTTGTATAGAATGACATCTTTCTCGGATGGTCTCAGGAGTGTGGCATTTCAAAAGATGGGCTCCAGGCTTTCCACAGGCCCGTTAGGTAATATTATTGTACTAGAGGCCCACTGCACAAATTCGTACACAGGTGGGGTCCGGCCAGCCCAGCCCCAATCAGGGCAGATTGGGGCCGGGCCTGTCGGGAGGATGAGACGGCAGGAGGCTGGCTGGCCAGTCCGCCCTGATCAGGACCCGATCAGGGCCGGGCCAGCTGCGGGGAGGGGTCGTGGACGATTGGCTGGCGGACCCCACCCCCGATTGGGGTAGGGGGGCCGATCGGGGGGGTCAGCAGCTGGGGGAGGGGCCATGGGAGGTTGGCCGGCCAGCCCCAACCCCGATTGATGTGGTGGGGGGCTGATCGGGGGTGGAGATGTCTGGGTGGAGGGGACCTCGGGCTAATCTGGGTGGTGGGGGCTGATCTGGGGTGGGGCCGGCCATGGGGATGGACTGTGGGTGGTTGGCTGGCCGGCCCTGGCCCTGATCCGAGTAGGGGGGCCATATTGAGGCAGAGCTGGCTGGAGGGAGGGGCTGGGGGCGATCAGGGTCGGGTAGGCCGATCGGGGGTGGGGCCAGCCGGGGGGTTGGCTAGCCACCCCACCCTCGATGGGGCCGGTTTGCTGGCCGCAGTTGGTGTCATGGAGACCGGTCGTTTTGGTCATTACAGTGTTCTGGTTGCTGGCTTTTTATATGTATAGATGATTTCTTTGTTGAGGAAACTAAGGCTGAGCAACGGTCACATGCCTAAGGTCATGGAGCTGTGGGAAGTGGGGAGGAGGGTGGCAAGATGTGTCTGGCTTGGGAGCCAGGCGCCAGAGGCTGTGAGTGCCTCAAATCATTTCATCTGCACAGCTGTCCGCCGAGGTCACAATCAGATGACAGGCTTGGTCACATGCACGTGTGCCGTGTCCCAGGTCATAGACGCACGTGGGGATGGGGTGTGTTGAGTCCGAAGCCCAGGCTGTTGTTACTTCCTTAGACCGCGTGACCGCACACAGGTTATCGTCCCTCTGTGTGCCTCTGTCTCCTAATCTGTGTAATGGGGATGATAATAGTTCTTGCCTCACGGGTCTGGTGTGAGGGTTAAACGAAATGACACCCACGTGTAGTCAGAGCGCCCAAGGTGGATGCTGTTGTTGTTGTTGTTGTTATAATACCACGAGACGGCCCTCAGGGTCATCCCGTCGGGCTACCAGATCTCGTGGGAGCCCTGGCCAGGCCCAGGTGCGGGTGCCTGGGAAAGTCTGCAACAGGAATAAAGGGAACAAAGGCTCCAGGTGCTGGGTTGGTGCTTTGTCTGGCTGAAGGCCCGTTTCCTGCTGGATCAGGTTGCTCTTGGCTGGCTGGGCCCACAGACCCGCCCCTCCTCCCTGCCCCTACCCAGCTGAGGGCGGAGGGCTGGGCCTGACCGTGCAGGGATGAGGCCCAGCTGGGCGATGCATTTTCTATCCGGAGCCCAGTCTGGGGGTCTCAGTAGCTGAGACCCAAGCAGGAAGCCTTGGGGCACTGGACCCCCTTCCAGCCCTTGTGGCCTCAGGGAAGACCCCCTCCCATCCTCCCCTGGTGGGGTGGCCTTGGGGGCAGAGGCCGGGGTTCAGAGGTGGGGATCAGAAGCCTGGGCCCAATGCCAGCCCAGGAATGGAGCAGGAGGGTGACCCTAGACAAGCTGCTTGTCTAAACGCTGCGTCTCCGTCCTGCTAGTATGTAGGTTCCGACATTGGGGCTGATTCGTGGATTCAGCTCTTGCAGGCCCTCAAATTTTTCTGGGGGGCCCAACACGGCCTGTAATCCCAATAGAGGGTGATCTTTGTTTCCCGCCCCCCTTTGGTTGCTTGTAGCCTATTTCTTGTTGTTGTTGTTGTTGTTTTGTTTTTTAAATAATTATTTCTTGTTGAAAGTATTACATATGTCCCCTTTCCCACCCCATCGGCCCCCTCCAGCCCGCCTCCCAGCCACCCCCCCACCCCCGCCTCCCCTCCGACATTCCGCACTCTGTCCCATGCTTCCATGTCTCTGCATCCATTCCGTTCATCAGTTTGTTTTGTTACTCAGATTCCACATCTGAGTGCGGTCCTGTGATACCTGTCTTTCTCTGACGGACTTATTTCACTTAGCACGATGCCCTGCAGGTCTGGAGGGCGACCTTTTTTTTTTTTTTAATTTCTTTATTGATTAAGGTGTCACATATTCGTCCTCATCCCCCCATTCCCATCCCACACCCCTTCCCACGGATGCCCCAACCCCCTGTTGAACTTAACCATTGGTTAGGCTCATACGCATGCACACAAGTCCCTTGGTTGATCTCTCCTCCCTCCCCCCACCCTCCCCTATCTTCCCTCTGAGGCCCGATAGTCCGATCGATGCCTCCCTGTTTCTGGTTCTGTTCTTGTTCATCAGTCTATGCTGTTCATCATTTCCCCTAGATGAGCAAGATCATGTGTCACTAGAGATATACTTACAAGAACTGAATGTGAGACGAGCAATAATAGTTATGCTGACAGGCAAATGAATCAGTCTGTAGTGAGTTTCTTTCTGGACCAACAGTTCTTTTGAGACCCCATATCAATGTCCACCAGTTCCTTATGTGTACATGTCAGTACTGACCCCTCAGCTCTGGATGGTGGACAAATGGTGGTAATGCATGACCGACACCCTCTGTTTTGGTCTTGGCCGGACCCAGGGGCATGGCTTCACCCGGACTCAGGGGCACGTGGCCTCACCCGGGCCCAGGGGGCGCATGGCCTCACCTGGACCCGGGTGCGTGTGGCCTCACCCAGAGCCAGGACCCAGCCTCACCCGGATCCAGGGGCACACGGCCTCACCCGGACCCGGGATGATCCAGCTTCACCCGGACCCAGGGGTGCGTGGCCTCACCCGGACCCAGGGGCACGTGGCCTCACCCAGACCCAGGGGGCGTGTGGCCTCACCTAGACCCAGGTGCGCGCGGCCTCACCCGGACCCGGGACCCACCTCGCCTGGATCCAGGGGCACACGGCCTCACCCGGACCCGGGATGCTCCAGCTTCACCCGGACCCAGGGGCGCGTGGTGGAGGGCGACCTTAATGCAGCACGAACTCGATCCTTTGTCGCCTCTGCTTAAACCCGGGCCCGCCTCCCGCCGCCCCCTCCTTGGCCTGGAGTGTGTCCCTGCCTCGGGGCTTTTGCCCTGGTCCCCTCGCACCGGAACACTGTGTGCCAGGCATTGGCACGGCTGTCCTTGGTGCTCAGGTGTGAGGTCCTCAGAGAGGCTTTCTCCAGTCTCCACTGCCCTCGCTCCTGCCTGTCCCTCTCCACCAAGCACTGGCCGTTCCCTGGCCGTATCTTTTATATATATACTAGAGGCCCGGTGCACGAAATTCGTGCACGGAGGGGGGTTGTCCCTCAGCCCCGCCTGTACCCTCTCCAATCTGGGACCCCTCGAGGGATGTCCGACTGCCCGTAAATGGGCAGTCAGACATCCCTCTCACAATCCAGGACTGCTGGCTCCCAACTGCTTGCCTGCCTGCCTTCCTGATTGCCCCTAACTTCTTCTGCCTGCCAGCCTGATCACCCCCTAACCACTCCACTGCCAGCCTGTTTGCCCCCAACTTCCCTCCTCTGCCGGCCTGGTCACCCCTAACTGCCCTCTCCTGCAGGGTTGATCACCTCCAATTGCCCTCCCTTGCAGGCTTGGTCCCTCTCAACTGCCCTCCCTTGCAGGCCGGGTGCCTCCCAACTGCCCTCTCCTGCTGGCCATCTTGTGGTGGCCATCTTGTGTCCACATGGGGGCAGGATCTTTGACCACATAGAGGCAGCTATATTGTGTGTTGCAGTGATGATCAATCTGCATATTACTCTTTTATTAGATAGGATAGAGGCCTGGTACAGGGGTGGGGGCCAGCTGGTTTGCCCTGAAGGGCGTCCTGGATCAGGTGGGGGTTCCCTTGGGGTGTGGGGCGGCCTGAGCGAGGGGCCTGTGGTGGTTTGCAGGCCGGCCACGCCCCCTGGCAACCCAAGCAGAGGCCCTGGTATCTGGAATTTATTTTCCTTCTACAATTGAAAATTTGTAGCCTGGAGCGGAGCCAAGCCTGGGGCTCCCTCCGAGGCCAGCAGCCATTTGTGTTGGGGTTATAATTGAAACTTTGTTGCCTTAAGCAGGTGGTCCCGGCCAGGGTGTGCGGAAAGCTTTGCTTCCCCTGTTGCTGACGGCAACCCTGGCCTGCTTTCTCAAGCTCCATTCTGCCGCCATTTGTTTGAATTTGTTTACCTTCTATAATTGAAACTTTGTAGCTTGAGTGGAGGCTTAGGCCTGGCCAGGGCAGGCGGAAAGCTTGGCTTCCTCTGTTACCTAGGAAACCTTGCTCTCTGTGGCTGTAGCCATCTTGGTTTGGGTTAATTTGCATACTTGCTCTGATTGGATGGTGGGTGTGGCAGAGGTATGGTCAATTTGCATATTTGTCTATTATTAGATAGGATCTATTTTATTGATTTTTTTACAGAGAGGAAGGGAGAGGGATAGAGAGTTAGAAACATCGATCAGCTGCCTCCTGCACACCCCCCACTGGGGATGTGCCCACAACCAAGGTACGTGCCCTGAACCGGAATCGAACCCGGGACCTTTCAGTCTGCAGGCTGATGCTCTATCCACTGAGCCAAACCGGTTTCGGCCCCTGACCGTATCTTGTTTCTCGTTTGTCACCCTTTGTGTTGTCCATCTCTCCCCCGGCACCTAAGCTCTGTGAGAAAGGGCCTCGTCTGTCTTGTCTGTCTTTCAGTCCATGGTCTCCCAGCCCCAGAGCAGAGCCTGGCACTCAGTGTTCCCGTGGACACCCCCCCGCCCCCCCTGAACCCTGCGTAAGGAAGTCACAGCGAGTGCCCCTGTCACGCTTCCCTGTGCTGGGCAGTGGCCCTGAGATGTGATGAGGCAGCTTTCCCCGAGTGAAAACACGTGAGTGTTCCAAAACACTTTCCCAGGCAGTGCCTCACCGCTGCCTCACGCCAGCCTGGCAGACCTGCAGGACGGGTCCGGCCAGGCCAGGAGCTCCGTTTTGTGGATGAGGAAAGTGAGGCGCCCAGAGACTTAGGGACCTGCCTGAGGCCACGTGCATCAGGAGCGCCCAGTCCAGGAAGCTCTTTCCAGGACTCCGAGTCAGACACGGGAACGCCTTAAAGGAGACAATCCCCATGTCTGTCTGTTTCTTTCTTTCTTTCTTTCTTTCTTTCTTTCTTTCTTTCTTTCTTTCTTTCTTTCTTTCTTTCTTTTAATCCTCACCGGAGGATATTTTTCCATTGATTTTTAGAGAGAGTAGAAGAGAGAGGGAAAGACAGAAACATGGATGGGAGAGAAACACGTTGATTGTTTGTACCCGACCAGGGCCCAGGGCCGGGGAGGAGCCTGCAACCGAGGTACATGCCCTTGAAAGGAATCCACCCCGGGACCCTTCAGTCCTTCAGGCCAACGCTCTATCTACTGAACCAACGCAGTGCCTCTACTTAGTACCTGGCGCCTAGTACTTAGTACTCTGCACAGTTGTCCCTCACACTCATGTTTGCAGGTGGGGCTCAGAGAGGGGAGGGACTTGCCCACCAGGAAAGTGGCCAAGGCGGGGCTAGAACTCAGCTATAGAACCAGCTGGTCCGACCGGAGCAGAGCGTCCTTCCCACCCCTCTCCTCTGTGAATTCACTTCCAACGGCACGGGAGGTGGAGTCCTTCACGGCGGAGTAAATGGTTAGAATCATAACGCCGCGTTTCGGTGCCTCTATTAAGCTCATTAAGGGCTTATTAAGTCTTGCTGGATCTGCAGCAGGAGGGAGGAGATGAGATGAGATGCTCTGGGGTGCACAGGGGTGATGGGGTACATGGCAGCCCTCCCCGGGAGGACAGAAACCTAGAGGGCTGGCACCTTTACCCACGGGCCAGTGTGGGTGTGCAGGCGTGCACAGAGACAGGCTGGAAGGATGTGCTCCAAAGTGCCAATGGTGGCATCTCTGGGTGATTTGCACTCTCTTCTTTATGCATTTTGGCATTGTCTGATTTTTTTTTTTAATTGATTTCGGAGAGGGAGAGAGAGATAGAAACATCAGTGATGGGAGAGAATCATTGATCAGCTGCCTCCTGCATGCCCCACACTAGGGATCGAGCCCACAACCAGGGCATGTGCCCTGGATCAGAATCAAACCGTGACTTCCTGGTTCATAGGGTGACGCTCAACCACTGAGCCACACCGGCCAGGCTTGATGTTGTCTGATTTTTTTAAATATATTTTTTTATTGATTTCAGAGAGAAAGGAAGAGGGAGAGGGAAACATCAATGATGAGAGAGAATCATTGATCGGTTGCCTCCTACATGACCCTTAATAGGGATTGAGCCCACAACCTGGGCATGTGCCCTTGACCGGAATCAAACCCAGGACCCTTCAATCCGAAGGCCGATGCTCTATTCACTGAGCCAAACCAGCTAGGGCGATATTGTCTGATTTTCAAAAAAAATGTATTTTTATTGATTTCAGAGAAGGACCGAGATGGAGAGAGAGAGAAACATCAGTGTTGAGAGAGAATCATTGATCCACTGCCTCCTGCACGCTCCCCGCTGGGGATCGAGCCTGCAACCTAGGCCTGTGCTCTGACCAGGAATCAAACCGTGACCTGGTTCATAGGTTGACACTCAACCACTGAGCTACACCGGCTGGGCTGATTTATTTATTTTTTACAGTGAGCAAACATTTCCTTTATAATCAGGAAAAAAAAAAAAGCCGTTTTCATCTTGAAAAGCAATGGAAAAAAGTCCCTAAATAGAAATAAAGGAACAGGAAGAGGCCTCAATCTGTGTTTTTTAGGGTTATCATGATTAATGTCATCAGGCCTTCCCAAAGACTGCAGAGTGTGCTGGGAGAAAATCAGCTAGGATGACTTGTTTATGGGTGACTGTCCGTGAGTCAGAACTCATTCAGAGCTCTGGAGTTTCCAGGCCGTTAACTGATCTGCCTGAACCTACGAGATAGGTTCATTCCAGCCCAGGTTGCGTAAATACGTGCTTTCCTGCCCTGTTCTTCCGGGGCCGGCCAGCTCCCAGCTCCACGCATGCACACGTAAGCACTCACCAGCCCCTTCATGCGTGTATCCTGGGAAGGGTGCGGGCATGCTTGGCTTATTCATCTGTGTACCCTCTTAATCGCTGAGCTGTAAACTGCCAGATAACCAAAAACGGGAAAATAAATATCAGTACTGCCTTTCCCATAAATGTTGCAATAGTCCAGCCGTAGCTTAGAGTGTGGATAACCAGAAACAACCTACAGGTCTCTCCATAGTGGTCACTTCTAATACATTATGGTATATCCGAAGAATAGAATGCTATGCAGCTATTTAAAGAAATGAGGGCCCTGGCCGGTTTGGCTCTGGATAGAGCGTCAGCCTGCGGACTGAAGTGTCCCGGGTTCTATTTCTGTCAAGGGTACATGCCCGGGTTATGGGCTCGATCCCCTGATGGGGGGCATGCAGGAGGCAGCCGATCGATAATTCTCATCATTTATGTTTCTATCTCTCTCTCCCTCTCCCTTCCTCTCTGAAATCAATAAAAACATATTTAAAAAAAATAAAATAAAGAAATGGGGTAGCCCGGCTGGTGTGGCTCAGCGGTTGAGCATCCAGCCAGGACCCAAGAGATTACTGGTTCTATTCCTGGTCAGGGCACATGCCCAGGTTGTGGGCTCCATCCCCTGTGGGGGGTGTGCAAGAGGCTGCTGATCCATGATGTTTCTCTCTCATCAATGTTTCTATCTCTACCTCTCCCTTCCTCTCTCTCTAAAAAAATCAATAATATATATATATATTTTTTTAAAAAGAAATGGGGCCGAAACCGGTTTGGCTCAGTGGATAGAGCGTCGGTCTGCAGACTGAAAGGTCCCAGGTTCGATTCCAGTCAAGGGCATGTACATTGGTTGCGGGCACATCCCTAGTGGGGGGTGTGCAGGAGGCAGCTGGTCGATGTATCTCTCTCATCGATGTTTCTAGCTCTCTATCCCTCTCCCTTCCTCTCTGTGAAAAATCAATAAAATATATTTTTTAAAAAAGAATTAAACTTGTAAAAAAAAAAAAGAAAAGAAAAAAGAAATGGGGTAGAACTATATAAAGTGAAATAGGAAACGGTTGGTTTTAAGAATAAGAGGGACATTGCTCCCATGTGTGTAGATGTGAATTGCGACTCATTTTCAAAATTACAAATGGGTATCTTCTCATTGTAAAAGGGATGAAAATGACAGGAAAATTTAGGCAAAGACATGAAACTCCCCCACCGCCACTTACCATCAGTCAGGACAAGCTAGGTTATGCCGCAGTAACAAACACCTCCAGGCATCTCAGTGGCTTAAAACAGCAAAGCTGTATTTCTTGGCTTCATTCCCAATGTGGCTCGCAAAGGCTCACCTGAGTCAGCACCTGAGTCACCTCTGTCATCTCAGAAAGCCACCATCCCAGCATGAAGTTCCAGGGGTCACCACTGGCAAGGGAAGAAAGCCTGAGAACCACCCACTGGCCCCGCTAGGGACACACGTAACTTTTCCCCTCGTCGCACTAGCCAGAGTAAGTCACATGGCTACACCTAACTCCCAGAGTGTGTGGAGGTCTAATCCTCCACGTGCCCAGAAGCAAGGGAGCTGGAAATAGCGGTGAACTCTGGGAATGTCTACCACCCACCCCAACAATTGCACCCTGCCAGGCCCTTCTGTTTACAGTGATTTGCATAGTAACTTTGCAGTAACTTAAAAACGTATTGATTTAAAAAAAAAAAAAATAGCCCTAGCTGGTTTGGCTCAGTGGATGAAGCGTCGGCCTGCGGACTGAAGGGTCCCGTGTTCGATTCCGGTCAAGGGCATGTACCTTGGTTTCGGGCACATCCCCAGGAGGAGGTGTGCAAGAGGCAACGGATCGATGTTTCTCTCCCATCGATGTTTCTAACTCTCTATCCCTCTCCCTTCCTCTCTGTAAAAAAAATCAATAAAATATATTTTAAAATAAAAAAAATACTGGGGGTCAAAGCTGCAACCCAGGTTTGTGCCCTGACTGGGAATCCAACCCGCAACCCTTTTGTGTATGGGACAACGCTCCAACCAACTGAGCCACACTGGCCAGGGCTAATTTATTGATTTTTAAAGAGAGTGTGAGAGACACTGATTTGTTGTTCCACGTACTGATGCATTCATTGGTTGCTTCTCGTATGTGCCCCGACCAGGGATCAAACCTGCAACCTTGGCATATTGGGACGATGCTCTAACCAACTGAGCTCCCCGGCCAGGGCCAGGCTCCAGGATTCTCTACAAGACATCATCATAGCCACCCCTCTCTGAGCCTCATCTCGATAATGACAGGTCAGAATGCAGTCCCTTTGAGCTGAAAATATCCAGCGTCCACAGGGAGCTGCCCCTCCCCCATCATTCCTGGTGCATGGCAGGCCCTAACCATTGGTGTTGTGCCCTGTTTGGGGGATGCCAGTCTTCCCCAGGCCCTGGGACTCCAGGCTCGGGAGGTTTGGAGAACTCCGGCCTGCCCAGGGCCATCGGGAGGGGGAGGGGAGGTGCTCTCTGCCCGGCATCTGGCCCGCTGCCTGTAGAACCCAGGGCGAAGTGCCCACGAGGGCTGGCTGGGGGCCGGGAACTCGTCTTTCTCTTTAAACAGACACAGGCAGTCTGTTGAGATTCTGGAAACATCTGACCTTTGCGGAGAATCTCAAGAGTTGTCAGGGAGGGCCTGAGGGAGGGCCCCGCTCTCTGTAAGTGCTGTAACCCTTTCCACACAGCCCTGACCAGCACAGCAGAGCAAGAGAGATCAGTTTCCGAGGGCCTAGAGAGATGTGTTGGGCCTGTTTTCCCGTAGGTTGACTGGGCAGGTCAATCACGCTGGGAGGTAGGGGGAGGGGGGGCCACAGAAGAGACTTTTAGCCCAGAGACCTCCAGCATCATTTTCTCAGTCCCCAGTCTCAGGGGCCGGAGGTCTGGGCGAGCGGGACAGAGGGCCTGGAGGGAGGAGAAGAGCTGAGTGGGGAACAAAGGCGGCATCTTGGACTGACTGAGTGATGTATTCCTTCATTCAGCCTACAAATGTGTATTAGGCACCTACTAAGTGCCAGGCACTGTGTCAGGCTCTGGGGACACATGGCGGGGGAAACCCAGATAGGTATGTCCTGTGCCTTCTTGGACACTCATTCCTGGTGACGCAGTGAATATACAGTGGAGCCCTAGCTGGTTTGGCTCAGTGGATAGAGCGTTCAGCCTGCGGACCAAAGGTTCCCAGGTTCAATTCCGGTCAAGGGCACATGCCTGGGTTGCAGGCTGGGTCCCCCGTGGGGGGCGTGCAGGAGGCAGCCGATCCATGATTCTCTCTTATCATTGATGTTTCTATCTCTCTCTCCCTCTCCCTTCCTCTCTGAAATCAACACACACACACACACACACACACACACACACACACACACACACACACACACACAGTGGAGAGGAAGTTTAGGGAATTGAGGTTGTTGGAATGAACAGTGGACTCTACATTGTGTAGGAGGAATTAAAGAGAGGAAAAGGCTAATGCATTGGGTGAGATGGGTGAAGGACAAGGAGGGTCAGAGGGAGTGTGGGAAACCAGAGGGGTGGATGCTGAGGTTGGAACCCTGGTGATGGAACCGCTAGTGATGGTACATGGGAGGGGGGGTTGAGGCAGAGCGGGGAGGTCATTGGAGACCTAGGGAAACGGATGCAGGCGTGTCTTCTGTGAGGATGCTGCAGTCACCCAAGACCATGGCAGGGCCGTAGGTGGAGACAGGACTGGTTGTCGCCTGCCCGAGTCTCTGTGACTACAGGGGCATGGCCAGGAGGTGGGTGGACAACCTCAGGGCTTGTACCAGAGGATGGAAGAGGGTGTTTCAGGAGGGGCATGGGGTGGGGCCTTAGGTGCAGAGAGAGCTGGGGAAGGTGGGGATGGTCAGGAAGGGTGCCAATGAAGCGAGAGGTGTTAGTGTCTGGCAATCATTCTCAAGTGTGCTTTCTCCACCCGCATCAGTGACATCACCTCCTCCCTTGGGAACTTCTTAGATATGGACATTTTGGGGTCCCACCCCAGACCTACTGAATCAGCTGGGTTGGGCCCAGTGATTCTGATAGATGCTCAAGTTTGAGACCCACAGGAATAGGGTACTGGGGAATAGTTTATTTCTTCCCTTTATGGAAAGAAAGAAAACTGAATCCCAAATTTATCATCACATGAAGAAGTGGACTCCATGTGGATTCAAACCTAAATGTATCCAGAAAACGATGACGTTAACAATGTAAAACGTTGAAGACTAACTACGCCTGTGACCTCAGGGCAGGAATAAACTTCTTTATATATATATATATATATATATATATATATATATATATATATATATATATACATATATATATATATATATATATATATATATATATATATATATACTTATTTTTATTTCAGAGAGGAAAGGAGAGAGAAAGATAGAAACCTCAATGATGAGAGAGAATCATTGATTGGCTGCCTGGAGGGAGGAGAGGAGCTGAGAGGGGAACAAAGCCGGCATCTTGGACTGACTGAGCGATGTATTCCCCTCTGCCCCTCTCTATAAAATTCAATAAATATAAAAAAAAAGAAATTCTTGGGAAATGGGGGTGGCTGGGGTTGGTCAATGGGGAAAAAGGAGACATATGTTGTAATACTACATGTAATACTTTAAATAATAAAGAATTAAAAAAAAAAAATTCTCACATGACCCGTAAGGCAAGAAGACATTTACTGTAGAGTTATTTGAAGGGGGAGTTGTAGGAATTTGAGTGTCCATTCCTGGGGGAGCAGATAGGTAAAATGTGGCCCATGTGTCCCTTGGAGTCCCGTGCAGCAGCTAGAAACAGTAGATTACATGTGCCCAGAGCAACTCTGATATGTCTGAGGGATTGGAAAACAAAAACAAATAAAACCCACTAGGAAATAGAATGAAATATAACAAGATGCCACTTATGCCATTAATTAAAATATACAAAACAATCCACTTAGGAACTGAGCCAAAGGCATGAACAGACTTTTCACCAAAGAGAAGACACAGATGGCAAATAAGCCCCTGAAAAGCTGCTCAACGTCATTTAGCCACCAGGGAGATGCCAGTTGAAACCATAGTGAGATATCACTGTCTGCCTATCAGGGCGGCTAACACCTACCACAGTGATAACACCAAGTGCTGGCAAGGATGTGGAGAAACTGGGTCTTGTATACACTCTCGATGGGAATGTACCATAGTACAGCCACTCAGGAAAGGAGTGTGGCCATTTCTTATAGAACTAAACCTGTAACCAGCCGGTGTGGCTCAGTGGTTGAGCATCGGCCATGAACCAGGAGGTTACAGTTTGATTCCTAGTCAGGGCACATGCTGGGGTTGTGAGCTTGATCCCCAGTGCAAGAGGCAGCCAATCAATGATTCTCTCTCATTATTGATGTTTCTATCTCTTCCTCTCTGAAATCAACTAAAATATATCCTATAATATAATAAAAGCCTAGTAGGCTAAGTGTCCGGTTGTCCAGTCGGCCATTCAACCAATCAAAGCATAATATGCTAATGATATGCTAAGGCCACTCAACCGCTTGCTATGATGTGCATTGACCACTAGCGGGGAGATGCTCCAACCAGTAGGTTAGCTTGCTGCTGAGGTCTGGCCAATTGGGACTGAGTGAGATGGGCCGGACATACCCTGGAGCCCTCCCGCGGTCCCTCTCTGGCTGGCCAACCTCCCACATCCCTCCCTGGCCCTGATTGTGCACTGGTGGGGTCCCTCAGCCTGGCCTGTGCCCTCTTGCAATCTGGGACCCCTCAGGGGATGTTGGAGAGCCGGTTTTGGCCTGATTCTGCAGGCCAGGCCGAGGGACCCCTCTGGTGCATAAATTTGTGCACTGGGCCTCTAGTCCTATATAATAAAAGCCTGATATGCTAAGTGTCCGGTTGTCCAGTCGGCCATTCAACCAATCAAAGCATAATATGCTAATAATATGCTAAGGCCACTCAACTGCACGCTATGATGTACACTGACCACCAGGGGGGAGATGCTCCAACCGGTAGGTTAGCTTGCTGCTGGGGTCTGGCCGATTGGGACTGAGCGAGACGGGCCGGACATACCCTGGAGCCCTCCCTTGGTCCCTCCCCAGCTGGCCTACCTCCCACGTCCCTCCCCGGCCCTGATCGTGCACCGGTGGGGTCCCTTGGCTTGGCCTGCACCCTCTCACAATCCGGGCTGAGGGACCTTCCCCCCGCGAGTGCACAGATTTCATGCACTGGGCCTCTAATATATATATATATATATATATATACATACATACATACATACATATATAATGTATTTACCATAAGACCTAGCAACGGCATCCTTGGAGCCTATATTCCACCAAGAAATGAAACTTACTTTCGTATAAACACCTGTACACGAATGTTCACAGCAGCTGTATTTGTAATAGCCCTGAACTGGAAACAACCCAAGTATCCTTCAATACGTGGATCGTTACACTCTGGGATAGTGATGCCAGGGGGTACTACTTGGCGATAAGAAGGAAAGAACCTGGATGTAGCTCAAGGGCACTGTGGTTAGTGAGAATAGCCAAGCCCCACAGGCCCCATTTATATAACGTTATCGAAATGACAGAACGACAGAGATGGGGAAACCCTGGATGGGGGAAGTGTGACTACAATAGGGCACCAGTTCTGTATCTCAGTTGTGGAGGTGGTTGTTACACACATATATTCAGGGGATTGAATAGTATAGAAGCGCACACACACACACACACACACACACACACACAAGCACTGGTGACACTGAATGAGGTCTGTGTCTAGTTGATGGTATTATTGTATCCCTATCAATTGGTTTCGCCCGGAACTGCAGTTCTATCCTGTCACCATTGGGGGAAGCTGGATGAAGTGTCCGTGGGACATTATGTATACTGTTTCGTAACTTTCTGTGGATCTATAATTATGTCAAGACAAAAGAGTAAAGAAAAGTACGGGTATACACGTATACGATACACCTTTTTGCAAGAACGCATAGGAACAAAAGCGTGTGTATTGAACACCTTGGAGTGGCCGCCTGTCGGGGAGGGAGTGGGAGGAGGGTTGAGAAGGATAAAAGGGAATGAGCAGCTACATTCATCAAGGGGCCCCGGGGCTGTGAACTGAGAGGGTGATTAACTCCAGCCTTTGCACCTGCGGTCCACAGCCAGGAAAGGGGGTGGGGTGGGGGTGGGAGGAGGGGGATCAATGACGTGACAGATCAGACCTTTTTTCAGTACATTAAAAAGGCTTCCCCTTTATTCAATAGGAGGCTGGAAGGAGGTTGGAGGGGGAGGAGAAGCAGGAAAAGGGGGCAGGGAGAAGGGATGGAAATGGGCGGACAGAGAAGAAGGAAGAAAGGATGATGGGGCCCAGCTGGCGTGGCTCAATGGTTGAGCATTGACCTATGAACCAGGATGTCAGGGTTTGATTCAAGTCAGGGCACATGCCCAGATTGTGGGCTCAGTCCTCAGTGTGGGGCGTGCAGGAGGCAGCCGATCAATGACTCTCTCTCATCATTGATGTTTCTCTCTCTCTCTCCCTCTCCCTTCCTCTCTAAACTCAATAAATATAGATAGAAGGAAAGGATGATGGGGAGAAAGGAGGGGCAGGGAGGTTGTGGGCAGCAACCTTGGGACTGGTCTGGGGACAGAATGGCTCCTAGTTAGTTGCCTAAGCCCGTGGAGGTCTGAGGCCCCTGGGGCGGGGGATGGGGGGGGGGCGGGGGCTCGATTGCAGGAGCTTCTCTGGGCAGCGTGTGCTCAGCAGGACAGGGTGTGCTCTGTGGGACGCGTGGACGTGATGAATTCTAGCACATCCTCCTGCCCTCATCCTCCCCCCCCGCCCCCACTCCCCTGCATTGTTTGGAAGGCAGAGCCAATAAAATGTTTACATGATTTGTACAGTCATTTGCCCAAGTGACACGCACGACTAACAGCTATGAGTGCAGTTGTTCTACCACTAATGGTTCGACCATGGAGAGGAAGGAAGATTACAGGGAGCAAGTGGAAATAATTGAGGAAGTGCTTAAAGGTCCACTGATAAGGATGCTCATCTGGACATTACTGACCATAAGGAACAATTAGAAACAAGTTAAAGACCTAATCGTAGAGTCTTGATTGAGAATGTATGATACCTATGCTAAAGTACATGAAAAATGAAGGCATGTGAGCCCGGCCGGCAGGGCTCAGTGGTTGAGCGTCGACCTGTGAACCAGGAGGTCATGGTTCGATTCCCCGTCGGGCCACATGCCTGGGTTACAGGGCTCGATCCCCGGTGTGGGGTGTGGGTCTTGCAGCGGGCAGCCGATCAATGATTCTTCCTCATCATTGATGTTTCTATCTCTCCCTTTCCCTTGCTTTCTGAAATCAAGAAAAAGACATTTTTAAAAAATGAAGGTGTGTGAGATTTTTTAATGTTATGGAAAAATGTCTAATATATTGCCACCTTAGGGGAAAGGTTGCGATTGTGTACAAAATAATTCTTTTTCTAAAAGATATAAATGGGTAACTGCATAGAAAAGAGACAGGAGGGTAGTCACTAAAATATTAGCACCAGTAAACTTAAGACTTGGGCACTTTGCATGTCAATTTTATCTTTAAAAGAGTTTTAGAGCCGAAACCGGTTTGGCTCAGTGGATAGAGCGTGGTCAAGGGTCCCAGGTTCGATTCCGGTCAAGGGCATGTACCTTGGTTTCGGGCACATCCCCAGTGGTGGGTGTGCAAGAGGCAGCTGATCAATGTTTCTAACTCTCTATTCCTCTCTATAAAAAATCAATAAAATATATTTAAACAAACAAACAAAAACAACCTTTTAAAAAATAAAAATTAAATAAAAATTTAAAAAAATAAAAGAGTTTTAGAAAATATTAACACCCGTGGTCTCCCGATAGGGTGAAATTATGGGTGATTATTATTTGTATTGCTTTTCTGTTTTCCAAGCTTTTTGTAGTAAATATGTGTTCACTTTGGTAGACAGGCAATAAAATCACCGCTTTGCTGGACAGGCGTGGCTCCGTGGTTGAGCGTCAACCTACGAACCAGGGGGTCAGGGTTCAGTTCCTGGTCCGAGCATACGCCTGCTTACGGGCTTCATCCTCAGGGTGCAGCATGCAAGAGGCAGCCGATCAATGACGCCCTCTCATCATTGATGTTTCTGTCTCTCTCTCCCTCTCCCTTCCTCTCTGAAGTCAATACAAATATATTTAAAAACATAAAAATAAGCCCTAACCGGTTTGGCTCAGTGGATAGAGGGTTGGCCTGTGGACTCAAGGGTCCCGGGTTTGATTCTGGTCAAGGGCATGTACCTTGGTTGCGGGCACATTCCCAGTAGGGGGTGTGCAGGAGGCAGCTGATCGATGTTTCTCTCTCATCGATATTTCTAACTCTCTATCCCTCTCCCTTCCACTCTGAAGTCAACACAAATATATTTTAAAAATAAAAATAAAATCACCGCTCTGTTTTATGGGGGAGACTGCCTGGGGAGTGTGGCGGCTCCTCACCCAGCTCTGGGAGATGCTGGCCTGTGGCCTCTCGTTCCTCCAGCCCCTGGACCAGCTCAGCCACATACACACCCAGAACTCGTTGTTTCAGGACCCGCCCTGAGAGTGGCTGTGGCTTTCCTGGAAGATAGCAGAGCCAGGACGCAAGTGCTGGGGAGGGAGGGACGCACCAAGGCCACTTGATAAATGCTAGATGTTTCTAACCGTTCGGTTTCACTGTCCCAGCGCTGCCGGGGCGCAGGCTGAGGGAGGCGGCCAGCAGCCTGACCTGGGCGGGCAGAGACGTGGGTGGTTTCGTGCAGGGTGTCTCCCTGCTCTCACTCGCCTCCTCCGTAAACAGCGCTGCGTTTTGGAGAGCTGACCGCGTGCCAGGTGTGTGCCTCCGTAATTGCGCTGCGCGCACCCTGTGAGGTCCCAGCTGTCCTGAGGCCCGCTGTGCAGAGGAACTGCGGGCTCAGAGAGGTTAAGGAACTCGCCCTAGGTAACACAGCCAGTCAGGTGGTAGTAGTAGTCCTAGGATTCCTACGGGGGGGGCGGGGAGGGAGCCCTCAGATTCCAGCTAGCGACACCGTCCCCTGGGTCAGGGAGGGCGCAGCCCCACAGACCCCGCAGCCTTCGCGGCCTGCAGAGCTGTCCTGGGGGCAGGTCCCGACTGGGGAATGGGCGGAGAGCAGCCAGAGTGGCCGTCCACGCCCTGAGGCCGGTGGTAGTTGGGGGGCGGGGGAGGGGGTGAGGGGGCCGCTGCTGGCGCCTCCCGACAATTCCCGTAAACACGGGCGAGGCAGGGCGGAGCTTGGCAGCAGCCCCGCATTTCCGGGGAGGCTGTGCCAGACCCAGGGTGTTCGCGGGGACACTCCAGGTCCCCAGGGAGGGCTTCGGGCTAGCGTGGCAGCGGGGAGGAGCCTAGAGACACTGAGAAAGAGGGGGCGCGCCGCAGAAGAGGTTCTCCCGTGGTCGGTGGTCGCGCGTGGGCAGGACACTCAGGTAGGCGCAGGGGACAGGGTGGGCGGGAGCCGCGGCCCCAGGAGGGGGCGGGCCAGGGTGAGGCTGATGGGACTGCCGCGCCCCTACTGCCCGCCCCCATTTCCCGCCGCCGGTCCGGTCTCCCCAAGAGGCCGCCACCTGCGCGCTCTGATGCCCCCGCCCCCGGGGAAGCCTGTTGCCAGGGCAGCGCAGGAGCCTGGGCCCGCATTCTCACCGCCAGCTGGGCCTCGGCGCCCGATCCCTTCAGCATGTCCCACGCCACCCCTACTCCACACTGAAACCCAGAGCCAGGGCTCCTGGCTCTGCAGGGAAATGGTCTGGAACCTGGGCCAGTCCTGGGCCTCGCCTTGAAATCGTCCTGGGTGTGACCTCTGAGTTAGGCTTCCAGTCAGCGCTGCTTCTCTCTGAGTGACAGGTGGATTTAGGGGTCAGGAGGGAAAGGAAGTTAGGATCATGGAACTGAGGAGGCTCTAGTGGCCTCCCTGGAGCCAGTGTGGTCTGGCAACAGGACTCAGGAGCCCTGGGTCACCTGGGAAGGCCATCAACCTCCTCTCCCATTTCCTCACCTGTAATCTGAGTCTGCCCTTTGACACACAGATCATAGAATTCCTGTAAGGCTCAGATGCCCTAAAGACAGGGAAGCGGCCCTAGCCAGTTTGGCTCAGTGGATAGAGTGTTGGCCTGTGGACTGAAGGGTCCCGGGTTCGATTCTGATCAAGGGTATGTGCCTGGGTTGTGAGCTCCATCCCCAGTAGGGGGTGTGCAGACGGCAGCCCATCAATGATTCTCTCTCATCATTGATGTTTCTATCTCTCTCCCCCACTCCCTTCCTCTTTGAAGTCAATAAAAAATATATATTTTTAAAAAGACAGGGAAATGCACAATTAAAATCCTCCCCCCCCGCCCCCCGCCCATGGATACTTAAGAACTGGAAGAGATTTAGGAATCCCTTTGGGCCCACCCCACATTGTCATAGGGAAAGGGGATCCCGGGGGGAATGACTTCACAGTGAGTTGGGAAGGTCAGGATTTGAACCTGGTCTCCTGACTTCCAGGCCATGGCTGTTTCCTCTCATGATCATTCTTACGGACACTCAGGGAAATCGGACACTCAGGGAAATCGGTGCTTTGTCTCCTTGTAGCCTCGGGCTCAAGCTCTGGGTGACTGGTGATCTAAAGACGGGGACAATGCCCTCGCTGGTTTGGCTCAGTGGATAGAGCGTCAAGCCTGCAGGTTCAATTCGGGTCAAGGGCACATGCCCGGGTAGCCAGCTCCATCCCAGTGGGGGGCGTGCCAGAGGCAGCCCATCAATGATTCTCTCTCACCATTGATGTTTCTATCTCTCTCTCCCTCTCCCTTCCTCTCTGAAATCAATAATATGTATAATTAAAATCAACAAATAAAAATTTTAAAAAATAAAGTCGGGATATTGGCAACAGGCGAAATAAGCATGAGAGAAGGCGACTGGAGCTTCAGGTGAAATGAAAATGAGAGGAGGCTGGAGCCTGGGGGGCTGGGGGGGAGCTCAGACAGAGATAGCCCCCCCTCTCCCGTGTAGATCCTGTGCGGGGCGGGGGGGCTTTGCTTTCGTGCAGCACTTAGAGGATTGGCCTACAGAAACCCCGGGGAGCCCAGCATCCCCCAGCTCTCCGAAACACCTTCTCTTCTGAAGCCAAAAAAACCTGCCGAGACGGTATGAACAAGAAACCCTTTGGCTGCCCTGCAGCGGGGAAGTGGGACTTCCCACCCACATCAGTGAGGTGCCTTTGCCTTTGAAAAGGAAAAGAGGAAGGTGGGGAAAGAGATCCCGCCGCCCCACCGGGGAAGGAACACTCGAATGAATCACTTGGCAGGGATCTGAGACGGTCAGCTAGAGCAAACTCCCATGCTCATTGAGTGAGCATTGACTGGGCGCCTGCTGTGTACAAGCTCAGCGCTGGGGGCCGGAGATGAAAAACCCCAGTCAGGCCCTGGCTGGTGTTGCTCAGTGGATAGAGCATCGGCCTGTGGACTGAAGTGTCTCGGGTTTGATTCCTGGTCAGGGCACATGACCGGGTTATGGGCTCGATCCCCAGTGGGGGGGCGTACAGGAGGCAGCCGATCAATGATTCTCTCTCATCATGGATGTTTCTATTCCTCTCTCCCTTCCTCTCCGAAATCAATAAAAATAAATAAATAAATGAAAACCCCAGTCAGGCTGGCTCAGTGGGTGAGTTCGCTCAGGGAGCTGGTAGAAGAGATGGGGAGAGAGGGCTGTGATGTGCATATGAGTGCTTAGTGGAAATTTGAGCGGCGCAGAGGGAGCCGGAGGAGCAACTCCGGAAATCGGATGAAAACAGCACTAGCCCGGGTGGCCTGGGGCACGGCTGGAACTCCGCCAGGTGGGCCCTGGCCCCTACCTGTGCTGGAGGCAGGGATGAGTGAGGGCATCCAAGGAAATGAGGCAAGGACGGGTGTTCTCTGGAAAAAGGAGCCTAAGGGATCCTTTTAAATATCCTCTTGTTGATTTCAGAGAGGAAGGGAGAGGGAGAGAGAGACAGAAACATCAACGATGAGAGGGAATCATTGACCGGCTGCCTCCTGCACGCCCCACACTGAGGATCAAGTCAGCAACCCAGGCATGTGCCCTTGACTGGAATCGAACCCGGGACCCTTCAGTCCACAGGCCGAAGCTCTATCCACCGAGCCAAACCGGCTAGGGATCCTTTTGAAGTGTAAGCTCTGTGAAGGCAGCAACCCTGTCCGTCTCCTTCAATTTCAGCAATTCCTAGGAGGCAGCAAGAACACCAGCAATCCTCCTTGAGTGAATGAAAGAAGAAGGGGAGGATGGGAAGAAGGGAGGGAGGAAAGGAACAGCAGCTTGTGTTACCAAGAGGAGCATGGTTATAACTGGAGACCAAACCCAGGATGAGATCCCAACTCTAGGTAGAGTATCTATGTGGGTTCTGGTGCCAGCCCTGACTTATCACTTACGTAAGCTTAACAAGTCCTTTCTTTCTTTCTTTTTAAAATATATTTTTTATTGATTTCAGGGAGGAAGGGAAAGGGAGAGAGAGAGAGAGAAACATCAATAATGAGAGAGAATCATTGATCGGCTGCCTCCTGCACGCCCCCTGCTAGGGATCGAGCCCACAACCCAGCCATGTACCCTGACTGGGAATTGAACCGTGACCCCCTGGGACATAGGTCGACTCTCAACCACTAAGCCACACCAGCTGAGCACCTTTCTTTCTTTCTTTCTTTCTTTTTTCCTTCCTTCCTTCCTTCCTTCCTCCTTCTTCCTTCCTTCCTTCCTTCCTTCCTTCCTTCCTTCCTTTCTTTCTTTCTTTCTTTCTTTCTTTCTTTCTTTCTTTCTTTCTTTCTTTCTTTCTTTCTTAATTAGAGAGAGAAACATACATTTGTTGTTCCATTTATTCATGCGTTCATTGGTTGATTCTTGTATGAGCCCTGACCGGGGATCAAACCCACAACCTTGGCGTATCAGGATGGTGCTCTAACCAGCTGAGCTACCCGGCCAGGGCAGCTTAACAAGTCTTTGAACCTCAGTGCCCACTTTTCTCACCTACGAGCGGGAATCGAATCATTCCTGTCCCGCTCTGTGGTGAGACTTCCATCAAGGACTGACTGTAGACGGCATAGCACAGGGCCTCGCTTAGAGCAAGTGCTCCATACAGATTAGCCTTAAAAATGTCAGCACTGCTTTGGGTGGAGTAGTTTGCCAGACAACTCATGTCCAGGTTATATAACTCCCCCAAAAGGAGGAAATAATTCCTTTTTACCTGATAAAGGCTCATTTCGAAAGTGCCCTGTGTCTGCAGATTAGCACATCTCAAAGGAATGGGTTTTCACCTTTTTGGGGGGCAGAAGGGGAAGTGGGGAGGCAATGATCTTTTTGAAATCAGATGCACGCTATGATCCCTCTCACTAAACAGCATATCACTCTCGGGGTTCAATTCACAGCTCCCCGAAGTCCACCCCAAAGGTTTAGGGGCCCCTGCTCTGCTGGACCGTTATGGACTGTGATGAAGGAACTAAGGCAGCAGCATGGAGGAAGGGCCCTTCTTGGCCAGGGCCTGGGGCTCAGAGAGGGACTTAAGGAGGAAGAACTGGGTGGGAAAATGGTGAGGGCATTGATGCCTGATTTCTTGGGATCCTAGGAATGGAGGGGCCTCGGGTCTGATAAGCCAGACTGGAAGCCAAATCTCTCTCCTAGACCCTTACACCCTTGCCCCCACCCTCACCTGGCCTGGAGCACCTACCTCCGGCCTGTGAATGGCGGTGGTGGTTTCGGGGCAAAGAGAGTCACTAAGCAGTGATTGTTGCCCCTTCAGGGTGACAGGTGCCAAGCATCAGCAGGGCCAGTGGCCCAGGCTCTGCAGGCCCCCAGGTGAGCAGCAGGCTTGAGGCCACAGGCAGACAGCCCTTCCTGAACTTGCGTTGGGGGCAGGGGAGTGGCAGGGGCAACTGCGTGTTCTACCCTGTCAGGGCAAGGACAGGTTGAGCCCTGCTGCTTGCACCACAGCCCCGTGGGGCGGGGGATCCCCTCCCAGGGAGTGGCCGGCTCAGGCCCCGACAGGCCCGCGGCAGGCACACCCGGGCCTGAGCTGGGCGGGCTGGTTCATCTCCCAGTGAGAGTTGCAGCCTCAGCACGAGGGTGGCAGGAGGCAGCTGGACCCAGAAGGGGTCCTCAGGGCTGGGCACCGAAGTGAGGGGGGCGGAGGGGACTGGTCACCTAATGGCATGGCTCTGTCCGCGGGGCATCCACCACATGCCAGTCCCTTTCCGTGCACTCATAGCGGCTCTCCTGACGGCCCGTGGCGTTCCCACCTCCAGAAGAGGAAGCTGCGGTGCAGACAGTGTGTGGCTTTTGCTTCCAGTCCATAAAGTACCGATGGTGCTGAGCTTCTCCTTTTTAAAAAAAAAATATATATATATATTTTTATTGATTTCAGAGAGGAAGGGAAAGGGAGAGAGAGAGAGAGAAACATCCATGATGAGAGAGGATCATTGATCGGCTGCCTCCTGCACGCCCCCCGACTGGGGATTGAGCCTGCAACCTGGGCATGTGCCCTTGACCAGATCGAACCCGGGATCCTTCAGTCCACAGACCGACGCTCTATCCACTGAGCCAAACCGGCTAGGGCTTGAGCTTCTCCCTCTGATGGAAGAACCAAGGTGCCTGAGCCCTGGATTCTACCACTACCCAGAGCAGGAAACACGGGGACCCGTGCAGGGGTAGTCATCCAGTTTCATACAGTTCGGGGAACAGAGATGAGGCCATGTAGGCGTATTGCCAGACCTGGTGAGCAGCTGCCAGTGAGGCGTGAGGCCGTGTTGGTGCTGGCCTGGGAATGCCCTCTGCTGCGGAGGGCACTGCCCCAGGGAGGCTGCCAGCCACCAGGATCTAGAAGCCATTGGCTGATTTGAAAGCACACACAGGGAGTGCCAGCTTCCTTATCAACATGTACCGATGCTTCAGCTGAGTGCTGCCCAGCCCCGGGGGAGGACACACCAGCCAGGGCAGGGCGGGGAGCTGCAGCTGCAGGTTGACTTAAGACAAGGGCTCCGGCTTCTAGGGGACCCTGGCAGGCAGGGGGCCAAGGCCCGGGGGGGCTGGGCCCAAGCCAGTGTGAGCCTGCCAACCAGAACCCGGGACGCTGCCTCAGAAGGGGGGTGGGTGGGACTTTTGAGTTCAAGCTCCACTGGGCTGGGCAGGAGGCCCCTCCCCCACGGCCAGCAGACAAGGCAGTGACTTTCAGGGCAGAGCTGTGGGAGCTGCAGAGCCAGCTCCCCTGGGTGGGAATGAGGGCAGCAGGCCTGGCCGGGGACCACCTGGCAGGGGCCATCCGTGCCCAAGCACGTGCTGGCCTCCACCTGGGCAGGGGCTGTCCCTGTAGCCGGTTAGTGAGCGCTGAGTGCCCTTGCCCAGCGCCTGTGTTCACCGCCCTTTCCTGTGTGCGGAGCAGGTTAGTTAGCCAGGCAGTGGGCAGGTGTTCATTAGATTTCAGAGAGGAGGGGAGAGAGGGAGAGATAGAAACATCCATGATGAGAGAGAATCATTGGTGGGCTGCCTCCCGCACGCCCCCCACTAGGGATCGAGCCCACAACCCCGGGCATGTGCCCCAACCAGGAATCGAACCGTGACCTCCTGGTTTGATGCTCAACCACTGAACCATGACAGCCTGCTGGGCCCCTTATATTTTTAACCCTTTAATTTTCCCTTGATTCCCTTTCATTTTCTCTTTCTCTTGGTAGCCTTTCGTGGTTTTTTTTTTTTTAAACTTTTTTTTCCATTTTTAAAATATATTTTATTAATTTTTTACAGAGAGGAAGGGAGAGGGATAGAGAGTTAGAAACGTTGATGAGAGAGAAACATCCATCAGCTGCCTCCTGCCCACCCCCCACTGGGAATGTGCCCGCAACCAAGGTACATGCCCTTGATTGGAATCGAACCTGGGACCCTTCAGTCCGAAGGCCGATGCTCTATCCATGGAGCCAAATCAGTCAGGGCTCTTGTAGCCTTTCTTATGTCTCTTTCTCTCTCCCTCTTCTATGGCTCTTCTCGTTTTTTAATTTTCTTCCACCTGATCCTACAGGTGGGGTATTGGTTTGTTTGTTTACCTTTTTGCCTTTTAAATTTTTCTCCATGATAACAGGTATGAGGCATACATTCACATACAGAAAAATGCACATATCGGAAGCGTACAGCGCGGAGCATTTTAACATTGGTACACACTTGGGAAAACAGTACCCAGACCAAGGGATAGAATATTCTCATCGTCCCTCAAGTTTCCTTGTCTGCCAGCTAGGCGTCAGCCCCCTGGTCTCAGATCTCCCACCATAGGCAAGCTTGGTTTGGCCTCTTTGTATGTATTCCTATGCACCTTTGACCTCTCGTGCTCGAATTTTAGTCCTTACATGTGTGTCTGTGTGCCTGAGAGAGGCGGGAGGAGGGTGAGGATGGGGAGGAAGGTGAGGCTGATGGAGTGTAGATGGAGCAGGAGGCCCAAGCTTGATGATGACTTTGTCTTACTGTCTGGGGCACAGAGACTACACTGCTTTTCCCTCCCTTGCTCCCTCCTTCCCTCCCTCCCTCCCTCCCTCCCTCCCTTCCCTTCCTTCCTTCCTTCCTTCCTCCTAATCTGAAGATATTTTTCCATTGATTTTTAGGGACAGTATAAGAGAGAAGGAAAGACAGAGAAACATCAATGTGAGAGAAACACATCGATTGGTTGCCTCCTGCATGAGCCCCCAACCAGGGCCCAATCCTGGGAGAAGTGTGCAAACGAGGCACATACCGTTGACCAGGATCGAACCCAGGACGCTTTGGTTCTCAAGCCAATGCTCTATCCACTGAGCCAACCTGGCTAGGGCTTTCAATATATGTTTATTGATGTCCAAGAGGAAGGGAGAGGGAGATAGAAACATCAATGATGAGAGAGAATCATTGATTGGCTGCCTCCTGCACGCTCCCCACTGGGGATCAAGCCTGCAACCCGGACATGTGCCCTTGACCAGAATCGTACCCAGGACCCTTCAGTTCACAGGCCTATGTTCTGTCCACTGAGCCAACTGCCGAGGGCTCATTCTCACATTTTAGCCCTTACACGTGTGCCTGTGTACCTGGGAGAGACGGGAGAGGGTGAGGATGGGGAGGAAGGCGAGGCTGCGTGAGTGTGGGTGGAACAGGAGGCCCAGGCTAGATGACAACTCCATCTTGCCGTCGGGGGGTGGGGGGACACAGAGGCAACACTGCTTTTCTCTCCATCTCCTTCTGTTCTCTCTCTCCAAGCCGTCGCTTGAGCTCTTTATACACATCACAGACGTCCTGGCTGAGAAAGACTTGCCCATGTCCAAGAGGGGCAAAGGGGAACAGGAGACGCGGTGTTGGCGTGGGAACCACTCTGGCCCACAGGAAGTCAGCTCGAATAAGGGGTTTTTTCTGTCGCCATCCTCCTGTTTTTCCCCAGCTTGGGGGAGGACCAGTTGGCACAGGAAGGAAAGACAGTGGATGGAGCTCACAGAGGCCGAGGCCGCCGTGCTGGGGGCGCGCCGTGGGGGCCCCGCTCCGGGCCCACCGCTGGGTCCCTCATTTTGTCGAAATGTTGTGCTTGGCAGCGGGGCTTTCGAAGATGGAAGACCCGTCACTGTCCTCAGGGGTTTGCCACCCACTTGGCATAAGACATACTTGGACCCCGCCGGTGTGGGTGAGTGGGTGAGTGTCAGCCTATGAACCAGGAGGTCACGGTTTGATTCCTGGTCAGGGCACATGCCTGGGTTGCGGGCTTGATCCCCGGTGTGGGGCATGCAGGAGGCAGCTGGTCAATGGTTCTCTCTCATCATTGATGTTTCTCTCTCTCTTTCTTCCTCTCTGAAGTCAATTATATATATATATATATATATATATATATATATATATATATATATATATATATTTAAAAAATTTTTAAAGGACATACTAGACTCCCAGAGCATCTGAGCAGCCATGAGTGGGGTATAATTAACCACCAGCGAGGCCGCATCAGCCCCTGCCTCTCCTCCTTACGGATAGCATGGCAGTCACACAACCCAGCTTTGCCAAGACACGAAGGCCAACTCGCCTTGCTGCCCTTTAAGGAGGTACCTGCTGCTGGGATTCAGGCTCTAGCCAGTGCCTAGGTGACAGCCGTAAGCAGAAGGTAGAAGAAGGAAATGCTGCAGCTAGCCCTAGCCGGTTTGGCTCAGTGGATAGAGCGTTGGCCTGCGGACTGAAGGGTCAAGGGCACATGCCTGGGGTGTGGGCTCCATCCCCAGTGGGGGGTGTGCAGGAGGCAGCCAATCAATGATTCTCTCTCATCATTGATGTTTCTATCTATCTCCCTTTCTCTCTGAAATCAATAAAAATATATATAAAAAAAAAGAAGGTAGAAGAAGGAAATGCTGCAGCCAGTTCCCTGATTTCAACAGGATCTCTTGCAATTTCTTGCATAAGATTCTAGGGATCATATGGAGAAACGGGCCGAATCATGCCGTGGGGAGGCCACCTGGCTAGCTGCTCCACCTGCAAAGGATGTCGGTCAGGTTTAAGCCTGATGGGAGTCTCTTGTGGCATTGGGCTCTGTATGAGGCCCTGTATCACCCAATTGTTTCCAGCTTGGGGAGGACAAGTTGGCACAGGAAGGGAACACAGCGGAGCTCACAGGGGCCGGGGCTGCCATGCTGGGGGCGCGCAGCTGTGGGTCATTTATAGAATACCTATAGCAGGCGTCCTCAAACTATGGCCCGAGGGCCACATGCGGGTGTTGTTGCCGTTTTGTTTTGTTACTTCAAAATAAGATATGTGCCCTGTGCATAGGAATTTGTTCATAGTTTTCTTTTAAACTATAGTCTGGCCCTCCAACCGTCTGAGGGACAGTGAACTGGCCCCCTGTTTAAAAAGCTTGAGGACCCCTGACCTATAGCTTTTCTATATTAAGCAGTTGTTAAACCTTGGCCACAGACCAGCTCATACTCTTATCAATAAACACACTCACACACACACGTTTTTGCTGAATCGTTTTGGAAGTGGCAAACATTGTGACACTCCACCTCTGAGAAATAAAGCTCAGCAGGCATCTTCGGAGGGCAGGGACATTCTCCTGCAACCATCATCCCGTGACCATACCGCAGACACGCGCAGTAAGGCCACAGTGGCCTCCCATGTGCAGTGCACCCCAAAACTTCCCCAATTGCCCTATAACTTTCCCCCTCTGGGATTCAATCAAGGCTCACAGGTTGCGTTTGATTATCAGCTCTTTGGAGTTTCTTAACCTAAAACAGCTCCCCCTGCCTTTATTTATTTATTTGTTTGTTTATTTTTTACTTTCATCACATGGACCTTTTTTTTTATTATTATTTCAGAGAGGAAGGGAGAGAGATAGAAACATCAATGATGAGAGAGAATCATTGATTGGCTGCCTCCTGCACGCCCCCCACTGGGGATCGAGCCCACAACCAGGGCATGTGCCCTTGGCGGGAATCGAACCTGGGACCCTTCAGTCCTTAGGTTGATGCTCTATCCACTGAGCCAAACCGGCTAGGGCCACATGGACCTTTTTGGAGGGTGCAGGCCACTTGTCTGTAGAACGCTGGGTGCATCCGACTGCGCCCTCATGAATAGATCTGGGTTAAACGCTTTTGCCAAGCACGCTAGGAGGATTGACTGTGTTGTATATTTCTTCTTGTATCCCATCAGGACGTAAATTATGTCAGGAAGTCCCATGCTGGTGAAGCTACTTTCTTTTTTAATTGATTTTTAGGGCAAGAGAGAGAGAGAAACATCGACTGGTTGTTCCACTCACGCATTCATTGGTTGAGTCTTGTATGTGCCTTCGCTGGGCTGGAACCTGAAACCCTGGCATATCTGACGATGCTCTAACCAACTGAGCTACCCGGCCAGGGTCTGGTGATGCTGATTTAAACTGCTTGGTTAAGATAGTGAAAGCCAAAGCCCTCCCTTAGAGGTACAATTTCTCTTTGGAAATTACTGAGTTACCTGCGGGGACAGGCTTTGAGACCTTGTTATTACATAGTTTCCCAACAACCTTCCACCCAGTTGGCTGAGCATCCAGTGATGATCCTTGCTTGAATCTAGATTTTCCAATTCTATCATTTCTTCTCCATTTACCAGCCGACTTATTTCTGTACAAGAAAGCTTCCTTTCTGTCCCTTCTCTCCCTCTGTGTTTCTCTGAATATCACTGTGGACGGATGGATTGTTTTTCATTTCACGCATTAGAATCCATTATTTCCTTATTGGTTTTGGTGCGCAACTTGTCCCAAGGTGGGTCATCAAGCTGGCCCCATATGTCCTTTTGACATGATCCCATTAGTCTTTAACCACTTCCTTGCTTTCTGGCCCAACAAAATATCCCTGGCTTACCTTTTACTTTCTCTTTCATTTCCCCACATTTTAAATTTAAATATCTCTTTCATTTTTATTGGAAAGAGATATTTAGAAACCAAGAACTGGGTGCTAGGAGTGCTGACCCAATATTCTTTTTTTTTTTTTTATCCTCACCTGAGGATATTTTTCCATTGATTTTTAGAGAGAGTGGAAGAGAGAGGAAAAGACAGTGAGAAATATCGATGTGACAGAAACACATCGATTGGTTGCCTCCTGCACGAGCCCAGACCAGGGCCCGGTCCAGGGAGGAGCCTGTAAACCAGGTATGTGCCCTTGATGGGAATCGAACCCGGGACCCTTCAGTCCACAGGTCGACACTCTATCCACTGAGCCAAAACTGGCTAGGGCTCGTCCAGTATTCTTATCAGAGACTTGAATAAAGGCATAAGAATGCTTATCAAGTTTAAAGATGACTGAAAACTGGGAGGGGAAGCAAAATGTATCATAATAGAGTAGATATTCAGAATGACCTCCATAGGATGAAATCTGGACCAGGACCAATAGCTTATTTTATTTTATTGATTTTTTTACAGAGAGGAAGGGAGAGGGATAGAGAGCTAAAAACATCGATGAGAGAGAAACATCAACCAGCTGCCTCCTGCACACCCCCCACCAGGGATGTGCCCGCAACCAATGTACATGACCTTGACCGGAATCGAACCTGGGACCTTTCATTCCGAAGACCGACGCTCTATCCACTGAGCCAAACCGGTTTTGGCCAGGACCAATAGCTTTAAAAGAGGTCAGTAGGAAGTGCTGTGCTTTGGTTGAAGAAAGACATTGCATAATTTCATGTTTGGAAGGAACTCTACTGGACCAAAGGTGATATACCTTTGTTGGTGGATGGGTGCCAGCAGCATCCCATGATCCTTAAGTTGCATCCATTCATCCATCTCTTCATTCATTCATTCATTCAGCCAATACTCCTTGAGGGCCTCTTACATGCCAGGCACTGTTTTGGAGGCTTGGGATAACTAACAAGCAGATAAGCAAAAATCCCTGCCCTTCTCAGTCAATATTTTGGGGATGGAGGGGCAGGTGGGGCGTTCAGACAATAAAGAAAAACCACAACAAATAAGCAAATCATATACAGTAGAATGTTATTACGTGATGAGTGCCTTGGAAAAAAGAAAGAAAAAAACAACCTCAGGGTAAGGGGGAATATTGGGGGAAGTGTGGATTCTTCAAGAAGGTGATCTTTGCCCGGCCAGTGTGGCTCAGTGGTTGAGTATCAACCTATGAAGCAGGAGGTCACTGTTCGATTCCCAGTCAGGGCACATGCCTGGGTTGCAGGCTCCATCCTCAGTAGGGGGCATGCAGGAGGCAGCCCATCAATGATTCTCTCTCATCATTGATGTTTCTATCTCTCTCTCCCTCTTTATCAATAATAATAATAATAAATTTTAAAAATGCCCTAGCATTAAAAAAAAAAAAAAGTGATCTTTGAGCAAAGACTTGGAGGAAGGGACCCAACCTGGTGGCTATTGGGAGAGAAGGCTGCAGGCAGAGAGAGTAGCCAGGGCAAAGGTCCTAGCAGAGAGCCTGTGAGGAGTCCTGGGGTGGAGCCGGAGGCTTGGGCATCATTGGCTGCAGGTGGATGGATGGCACTGATAGAGGTGGTGTCCAAGGCCTGGCCGGGCTAGAGGTGGGGTGCTTGGTGCTGCCCACATCCCATGTGCAATTCTGTGTCCAATGCTGAGATCTCCTTATTTTCTTATTCTTTTCTCTTAAGTATATTTTTATTGATTTCAGTGAGGAAGAGAGAGGGAGAGAGGGATCGAAGCATCAATGACGAGAGAGAATCGTGGATCGGCTGCCTCCTGCATGCCCCACACTGGGGATCGAGCCCGAAACCCAGTCATGTGCCCTGACCGGAAATGGAACCGTGTCCTCTTGGTTCATAGGTCGACGCTCAAACCACTGAGCCACGCCGGCTGGGCGAGACCCTTTCTTTTTTATTGTTGTGTGTGGCGTGTGTTTTTCTTTTTTTTCTTTTTCTTTTTTGTTGTTTTTTCCTTGGGAGCCCCTGTCGCCTGGCCCTTGCCCATGGAGGGGGGTCGGGATGGTGGAGATGCAGACATCATGGGACTTGGGGAAGCGTGGCCGCCAGAGAGGACAGTGGGGACCACGTGAGTGCTGTGCCTACCCGGACAGCCACCCTGTGGCCCAGGATGCGGCAGGCCCTGGGGGTGGGGTGAGAGCAAAAGGTGTTGGCTCTGAGGAAGCTCGTTTTTGGCCAGGGGTGACGAGGAACTTTCCCAGGATGGCAGCTCATTCCTGGGGCGACTGTGCCCACTGCCATGGAAATGACGAGCGGGGGTTTGGGAACTGCTTTCAAGTGGAACTACAGGAAGAATTACATCTGACTGTGGTCCTGGGCGCTCGTAAGGAAAAGTTGAACCATTTCCCAAACGTTACTTCTCTTTTTTTTTTTTTTTTTTTTTTTTGTTAATCCTCACCCGAGGATATTTTCCCATTGATTTTTAGGGAGAGCCGATGAGCGAGGGAAAGACAGAAACATCCATGTGAGAGAAACACACCGATTGGTATGTTCCCTTGCCTGGAATCGAACCGGGACCCTTTGGGCCGCAAGTCAATGCTCTATCCACTTAGCCAACCCGACCAGGGCATTACTTTACCTTTTTATGATCTTGGCAGTTGGATACGTTCTGTGGTGTCCATTTCTTTTTTTTTAATGTTGAGAGGGAGCCACTCCATTGGATTTGGGACTTGCTTAGGGGTGCAGGTTGTTCCATCCTGGGGGATGTCAGTTACCAGGAATGGGGGTGGGGGTGGGGGGGCTGGACTGTGCCTCTTCTTAAGTGGGGTGCCTCCCGGACCCCTCCTGCCTGGCTACGTGCAGGTTTGTGGGAGAAGGTCTCACCTCCTTGGCTGTGTATTAAGTCCTATTATTCCACGTAAATTAATCTTGCACCGCTCCTCCCACCCGCGATCGGACTGCGTGTGGACAGAATTCTAAGCGCGGACGCCCCCGCAGGGCACCGGACTGAGTGGTGGGGCTGCAGTGAGCGCAGCCGGGACCTAAGGTGGACTGACCCGAGCAGAAATTAAAAATTTGTTTAAGAAGCAACTAGCCCCGGCGTCAGCACCAGCTCGGCCGCGTTTATTCGGTCACGGACCAGTGGGTGCCAGGAGCATTAGCGGGGGAGGAGGACTAAAGGGGCAAGACCCAGGCCAGACCCTCACGGGGCGCACAGTGGAGAGACCCACCGGTTTCCCCAAACCTCCCGCTCGCCGAGGGTCGCGGAGCAGCCGGAAGGGGCCGGGGCGGCGGTGGGAGGGTCTGGAGGTGGAGGGCGGGGATCTGTGGCCCCGCTTCCCTCCGCGCCCCGCGCTCCAGCCGCCTCGGCGTCCGGGATCCCCGGACTTGGCCTCTCCAGGCGCGCACCCAGCTGGCGCCCCCGAGGTCGGCTGCAGCGCCCAGGAAGGGGGAAGGGGGAAGGGGGAAGGGGCGGGAGGGCGGGGAGCGGAGCTGGGAGAGGCAGGACGCCGTCCACTTCCTCCTTCGGCGCCGCCCTCCGCCCCGCGATCCCGGGAGAGCTTTCCTCGGAGCCAGGCCAGCGGGACCGCGCTGTGGGGGTCGGAGGGGCGCGCTCTCGGCGGCCACGTGACCCGTACCCCAACCCCCCCAGGTCCGGGGGCGGGGCTGCCGCCCGCGAGTCCAGTGGAACCACCTGAGCCGGAGCCGGGAGGACGCCGTTGCTGTCGAAGCCGCGCGCGCCGTGATGGCCCCGGGGACCCGGCCGCCGCCGCTGCTGCTGCTGCTCCTGCTGCTCCCGCCGCCGCCTGCGACTTGGGCGCTCGTCCCCCGGATCAGCCTGCCGCTGGGTGAGTGCGGGCGCGGGCCCGGGGAGGGGAGGGGAGAGAAGGGGAGGCGGCCCCGAGTGCCTCGTGCGGACGTTGCTGTGACAAAGGAGGCAGGGGGCCCGTTGGAGACGTGGGGTTCACTGGGACCCCTCCTCCTTTGAAAGCGCTGCGCGGGGGGAGGGAGGGAGAGGGGAGCTTTTGGGGCCGTGGGCTCCTTTCTTCCATTCTTTTAATGCGGGGGGGGGGGTTCCTCGCCCCCTGCTGCCTCTTTAGGGTGCCCTTTCGGCGGTGACACCCCCACCCCCCGCACCCCCGGCGCTGGCTACCCGCCGGTCCGCCTGCGCATCTGCTTGTCTTTGATGCTGACCAGAGCCAGCCGCGGTGCCGCCCCCGAGGGCAGCGCGGGGTGGAGGGAGGGGGCTGTGCTTGCGGCCAGTAAACACTGGGGTTTGGTATTCCAGCAGGTCACAGAAGGAAGGGCCGGCGCCCCATCCTTCACCCTAATGGACACGGTGGGGTCCCCCAGGACCTGGGAGGGGCCGTAGGAGGGAGGAGGGCAGCCTGGGTGCGCTGAGACTCCAGGCCCTGGAGGCAGGAGGACCATCCTCCTGGACCAGGTCCCTCCCCTAGAGCTCACAGCTGCTTCTGTGGCCCCCTCCCTTTCCAGCCCTCTGCTCTCCCTCTCCTTACCCGCCCCCCCCCCCAACCTGGTTGCTTCTCCGATTTCTCTTTGAAATCAGAGGCACTTGGATTCTAAGCGCATTTCTACTACTAGGCAAGTCAGTCCCTCCTCCCTGAGCCCGCAGGTCGCTCGCCTGCAAAATACTCCCGGTCACAGCTACCTTGCAAGCCCATCTTGGAGAGTTGGTGAAACCAGGTGTATTGCGTGGGCATTACCTCTATAGGTGTTGTTTCTCCAAACCCCTTTCACTCGCTGGTTGTCACACTGTGTGAATTAGAATAAAGGACCTGTACATTCCGGGTTACAGACTTCCTTTTCATATAGCATCCCCACCCCTAAGAGCATTGCGTTTGCAAAAGGAAAGAGGAGCAGAATCAGCGCTCAGATCAGCACTCGTGGCCCCGGGTAACCCCAGCTAAAATGTGGCCCAGGAGTGCCGAGCAGGTGGCCTGGCTGCAGACCAGCCTCTGCCACTTGGGAACCACGTGACCTCGAATAAGCTGCCTAACCTCCCTGGGCCTTGATTTCCTCATCTGTGAAATAGGGAGAACACCAGCACCTGCCTCTGGGCGGTGAGGAGTCAGTCCCATTTACATCTGAAAAGTCCTCAGGATGGGGCTTGGCACCGTAAAGCGCTCAGGGAGTGCTCGCTGTCATTGCTGTTGTGTTAGGCACAGACTCCGGCCTGGCACGTCCTGCAGATCTGGGGCGATTCTGCCTGGGGTGGGGCGGTGCTGGCCTGTGGTTTGACCGCAGCCCCTTGGGGGACTCCGGCTTGTTAAGTGAGGGTACACGTGTACCCGGCCCCGGGCCGGCTGCTGCCCGGCTGTTTCTCTGTTGTGGCCACAGCTCCCTTCTGCCCTCGGACCCTCTCCGCTTTGGGAGCAGGTGAGAGGAGGTGGGGACTGATGCTCAAGGGACTCCATGTGTGGATGACCCAAGGGGCATGTCAGAGGTACCAGGTCTTGTGACCAGCTCTGGAACTCCATGGGGGACCACGCATGGGGTCTCTAAGTTGGGGAGCTGTGAGGAGGAACCGAGAGCACCTGCTTTCTGAGAGCAGCTGGGATACTTTGGGGTGATTCCCCCACACAGCTCCGAGACCGGGCCACTTCCTCAGACCCGTGACCACTGCCAGGCCGCAGTACGGCTGCCACACGCCAGCTCCCCCCTGCACAGGGCCCTTGGTGCTGTGGTCAGCGTGTCTGTGTCGTCCTCAGATTCATGTCAGCTCTAGCCGGTTTAGCTCCTGGACAGAGCTTCGGCCGGAGGACTGCAGGGTCCCGAGTTCCATTCCAGTCGGAGGCATTCCAACTAAGGGCATGGGCCTCAGTTGCAGGCTCAGTCCCTGGCCCAGGACAGGGTGCTTATGGGAGGCAACCAGTTGATAAGTGTCTTTCACATCAATGTTTCTCTCTCTCTCCCTTCCACTCTCTCTAAAAATCAGAGGAAAAATATCCTTGGGTGAGGATTAACCACACACACACACACACACACATACAGACGCACACACAAATCATGTTAAAATCCTAACCCTGGGAGGACTGAGACACTCGGGTTCATCTGTGAGGACCCCGAGATGACACATTTGGGGGGCACCGCTGAGCGGTCGAAATGCAGTCCATACTCTGCCCTCTAAGCTGTGACATCTTGAGGCTGGGTCAGCCCAGAGGGGACTTTTTGTTCTAGTCCCGCAAAGCCTGGCACCTGACCTTGTGCGCTGAGCACATATCCACGCTTTACTGAGCCGCACCACAGCCCGGAGTGCCCGCCCCACCGGGCTTCCTCCAGGACCCGGCTACCCACCCCCCTCCCCTCCCGTCTGTGTGCAGCTAGTCCTGCAGGGCTGGGTGCCCCGGAGGGGAATTCTCCGGTGACTGCCCAGGCTCACCTTCCCACCGGGGCTGGAGGCGGCTTCCTGCCTCGTCCCTGGGGGCTCGTTAGATGTTCCTGGCAGCCTGCCCATCCTGGGCAGGACCATGGTGACCATGGGACACTGGGCACCAGGCCTCTGGGCACCTGCCTCTCAGAACAGGGAGAAAGGCATGGAGCTGGAGCCCACACCCCCTTCCCTGCCATCTGCCCTCCCCTCCTGAACCCCCCACAACCCCCTCCTCCCAGGGCCTGGATGCCTGGAGACAGGAGGCTGTGTCTGTGGTTTGAAATAAACCCCTGAAAGGGGAGCGTCCTTCCTATGGGACCCTCATTACTGTCCGTCAGATTCCTGGGGCCGCCAGGAGAGGTGCTGCACTCAAGGCCAGGTCGGGGAGGGGGCCTGGGGGCTCCAGGCTCAGCAGCGCAGGCCGGGGCCCTCAGAGGAAGTGGCTTGTCTCCGGGAGAGGCCCTTCAGAGACGCGTGTGAATTTGGGTTCTGCTGTGTTGGAAGCTGGGTGGCGTGGAGTGGCAGGACCCAGGGGGCCGCTGTGTCGGGAGCAGGAGAGACGCTGAGTGGAATTGATGGCCGGGCTGTGTGAGCTGCGAGGGGAGAAACGAAACCCGGCTCCTGTGGCTCGTGGAAGTCTTAATGGGTCCCCTTATTTGGGCAACTAAAAGGAGTTGTTCATTCTCACCCTGCCCTCAAGTGCCCGCCTGGGAAGCTCTGGACACCGTGTTTCCAGACCAGATTGGAACTGAATCGGCAGGCCTGCACCCTGCAGTCAACAAAACCCCATTGAGCCCAGAGAATGGGGCACGAATCAGCTACTTGTCCTCTGACCCCCGAGTGGGCACCCAGGGTCAGTCTGCTCTGAGAAGCCCGCAGCAGTACAGGCTGTTTTGTTTTGTTATTTTAAATTTTAGAAAGGAAGAGAGAGAGAGAGGAACATCGATGTTGAGAGAGAGTCATTGATTGGCTGCCTCCTCCATGCCCCCCACACTGGGAATCGAGCCCGCAACCTGGGCATGTGCGCTGACTGGGAATCAAATCAGGACCTCCTGGTTCATAGGTTGATGCTCACCCACTGAGCCACACTGGCCAGGCCAGGCCGCTTTTGAAGTCTTTTTCTGGGTGGTGACTTGTTTCCCTCCAGGGGAGCCGCTTGGACGGAGCCACAAGTGTGGGTGCTGCTGGCCTGGCATTGAAGACTAGCTAGCCCTTCTTTTATTTATTTTTTTAAATTTATTTTTATTGATTTTAAGAGGAAGAGAGAGGGAGAGAGCAAGAGAGAGAATCATTGATCGGCTGCCTCCTGCACGATCGGGAATTGAGCCCACAACCCAGGCATGTGCCCTGACCAGGAATCGAACCGTGGCCTCCTGGTTCCTAGGTCAATGCTCAACCACTGAGCCACACCAGCTGGGTGAGCTCCCACCTCCTCCAGGCCCCTTTTCACATTGGCAAGATGGGAATAGTAACAGGAACCTTCACGGGGTTTATGGATGTGAAGTCTGGCACGCTACCTGGCACGTGCGGCATCCCCAGTAAAAGCCCTGGCTGGTTTGGCTCAGTGGGTAGAGCGTCGGCCTGCGGACTGAAGGGTCCCTGGTTCGATTCCAGTCAAGGGCACATGCCCGGGTTGTGGGCTCGATCCCCAGTGGGGGGCGTGCAGGAGGCAGCCGATCAGTGATTCTCTCTCATCATTGATGGTTCTATCTCTCCCTCTCCCTTCCTCTCTGAAATCAATTAAAATATATATGTGTGTGTATATATATATAAACATATATATATACACACACATATACACACACACACACACACACATATATATGTATATATATCTGTGTGTGTGTGTGTGTGTATATATATACATATATGTACATATATATATATATATGTATATATATATATATATATATATATATATATATATATATATATATATATATATAGGCAGCGGCTCCTGCTCCCCTTGGTGGGAATTTCCTGCCTGCCTAGCCTGGGGAGGTTGTTGCATTCATTGGGCAGACACTGTCTGAGCCCGGCTGGATGCAGGCCCTCTGCGAGGTGTCAAGGCCGCAAGCTGGGCAGGAAGTGGTGCAGACTTCCTCACCAGGCCCTGGGGGAGAAGCAGAAGTGATGATGCTTCATTTAGTCCCCTTTCCAGGTGCTCCTGGTTCTGCTCTTCCACCTGCCTCCTCTGCCGGGGGCTGGGCTGCACCGCCCTCCTCCCTGCCCCTTGCCAGCTCCACTCTGCCCTCTGCATGACCCACGCTCAGCTGGGTGTCGAAATGCCTGTGAGCTCTGAGCTTGCACAACTTTGGGGGCACATCTGGATACACCTGCTCGCTCCTCCTCCAGACTAGAGAGGCAGGGTGGCACGGGGCTGGAGGAAAGGTGGGCTGGGGTCGTGTTGTCAATCACTCCTTCCTGTGTCGCTTTCTTAGGGCCTGTGCCCTCCCCACTCCACCCCCCGCCATCCCCATGGATATTCAGGATGGGTGGACAGGGCTCTGATATGACCCTTCCCAGGGGGATGAGCAGGGAGAGGAGCAAACAGAACATGAGACTCCTGAGGTCCAGGTGGTCCAGGCAGGCCTGCCTTCAGCAACTCCTGCTGCCACCCCCCTCCCCCCCAGCTGGCCTCTGCCCCCACCTCCTCGCATTCTGACCTCCCCGTCCTGGCGCGCTACCCTGTGCACAGGGTGGAGAGCGGCTTACACAGAGGCGGCTGTCTTGGGACATGTACCTGAGGTCCCGTCATGCCATTTCCTGCCTTTCCCAAGGCAACAAGCCTTTTCTCTGCTCCTGGCCCTGTAACGTCTCCCTGGACACTCTTTTTCTACTTTTTGAAAATATATTTGTATTGATTTCAGAGAGGAAGGGAGAGGGAGAGAGAGAGAGAGAAACATCAATGATGAGAGCGAATCACTGATCAGTTGGCTGCCTCCTGCACGCCCCCGACTGGGGATGGAGCCCACATCCGGGCAGGACCGGGAATCGAACCGTGACCTCTTGGTGGATAGGTCGACACTCAATCACTGAGCCACATCGGCCAGGCTCCCTAGTCCCTCTTGAGCCACCGCTTTTGGGTGACCATCCCCACTACAAGGCAGGAGCCAGTCCTCCAGCCCCTAGGTGGCACAGCCAGTGTTCTCATATTTTGTGCCCGGCGTTCAGTGCTCGGGAGAAGGTAGAAGGCGGGTAACAGGTGTAGAGCTTCGGGGGCCCCAGGCTTTAGTTGTCTTGTATCCACCTGCCTGGTAGGTGCAGTTATCCCCATTTTACAGATCAGATAGCTGAGGTTCAGAGAGCGGAAGTATTTTTGTCAAAGACATCTTGCTCGACCCAGCCTCCCTGGGACCTCTCTGGTCTGCACTTGTGGGTCCGCTGAGAAGCCCATCCTGATAGCGTAGTGGGGTTTGGAGAGTGGGGTCCTGTGGCGAGGGGGTCTCGGGGGGGGGCAGTAGACAGAAACCTAATTTTATCAGAATTCCTAAAGAGGGGGCCAAGTGGCACTAGCCGGTGTGGCTCAGTGGATAGAGCATCAGCCTGCGAACCGAAGTGTCCCGAGTTCGATTCCGGTCAAGGGCACGGACCTCGGTTGCAGGCTCCTGCCCGGCCCGGGCCCCGGTCAGGGCACGTGCAAGAGGCAACCCACTGATGTGCTTCTCTCACATCGATATTTCTGTCTTTCCCTCTCTCTTCCACGCTCTCTAAAAATCAACGGAAAAATATCCTTAGGTGAGGATTAAAAAAAGAAGGAGAGAGGGGCCAAATGAACCAACTCGCTGCCTCTTTTTTGCCCCCCATCTTACCGCTTGCCCATCCTCTGAGATAGACGCTACCCGCCAGGGGAGAGGAAACCTCCCAGGATGACCCACTGTGTGCCAGGCGCTGCCCTTGGGTTTTGGGGGTGGTGGCGTTGTTCCATCTTGCACAGGGGAGGGAACCGAGGCTCAGAGAAGTCGATTCACATTGCCGTGGTCACACAGCCAGAAAGGTTGGGGGCCACGCCTTGAGCCACAGATGTCTGCCACGAGAGCCACATTCCTTCCAGCAGTGCGGGTGCCTCCTGCGTCACCTGTGAAATGTGCAAAAAAGCAGCCAAAGGACCCAGCCCCGTCTTGAATAATGGACAGGCTATGTACTTCCCTCTGGGAAAGAGCCCTATCGAGGTCACACCCTGGATGGGACACGGATCCAGCTGAGGCCCCTGATGGTGTTGCCCGGTCGGAAATAGGGCCAACCCAGCAGCCTTGGCCAGGGATGAGGTGCGTGGCGAACAGATGCAAAACTCTCCAGCAGGCGTGGCATCCTGGGGGCAGCGGGCCAGGGCCAGCTGCAGATGTGTTTTGTTTGGCCTACAAGTGTTTTAGAAAAACTTGCAGCGGTCACCGATATTTAACACTCGGGAAGTTTTCTATAAAAATGCAGGTTTTCAGACCTTCTGAAGACCGAGCAAGGCCGGGCCCCCATCCCATTAGCAGGTGTCGGGTGTTTACTCGGAGCAAAGGTGGGGAGGAAGGCAGGCAGTCGAGGTGTGGGGGGCATGGCTAGGGCATGGCTGTTGGTGACTCTGTAGCCTGGGAGCAGGGCTGCATGTATTGGGTCTTCCTAGCACAGAGAGGGCAGGTGCCTGTCCAGGGTTGCACAGCTGGTTGGGGATTCAAGTCAGGACTCGGGCATGGGCCTCCCGGTCCCTGTGGCCTCTCCTGCCTCCCTGCAGTGCCTTTAGCTGTCACACTTCCATCTGCACCCTGGGACTCCAGCCAGGACAGCGTGTTCGGTGCTTTGGGGAGGGGGCAGAGTAGGGGCAGTGCGAGCGTGAGGCCTCAGGGCCTCCAGACTGCCCCCTCCTTTTTAAAAAGAGATATTTTATTGATTTCAGAAAGGAAGGGAGAAGAAGAGAGAGACAGAAACATCAATGATGAGAGAGAATCATTGATCGGCTGCCTCCTGCACGCCCCCTACTGGGAATCGAGCCCACAACCCAGGCATGTGTCCTTGACCGGAATCAAACCCGGGACCCTTCAGTTCATAGGCCAATGCTCTAACCATTGAGCCATACTGCTAGAGCCAGACTGCCCCCCTTAGAATCTGGTGCCCCTCCCTGGACCGGAGCATCCGAATTGGGACTTAGGACTCTTGTCAGTCATTCATTCAATCAACAGATGTTTATCAAATCGAACAACTCCTTGGAACTCACTTGGCCAGGTGATACAAATATCTATCTTTATATTAAAAAGCCTAAGCGACTGTTACTGCAGAACGACCGGTCGCTATGACATGCACTGACCACCGGGGGCAGATGCTCAACACAGGAGCTGCCCCCAGCCCACAGGCCCCGATTGCTGATGGGGCCTGCTGGACAACCTCCCAGTCCCTACCCCCCGCTCCCCCCCCTCCCCACCGTCGTCAGGTCCCAATTGCCCGAATGGAGCTGGGCCCCGGGCTGGGATGGGGAACTGGGGGTGGGTGGCAGTGGACGAAGGGAAGGAGGAGGTGGAGAGGTGGGGAACCGTGCAGTGGTGGTGCACGGGTGGTGAGGGAAGGAGGAGGTGGGGAGACGGGGAACCTGATCGGCCCTGATCGCCAGCCAGGCCTAGCGACCCCACCTGTGCACGAATTTCGCACACCAGGGCTCTAGTGGGCTATAGATAGGAATAAGATAGTTGGTCTTCAAGGCTGTCAGCTTCATGGAATGGCTGGAAAGCCCATCATCATGACACTGTGTGGCCAGTGCATCCGGGAGGTGTGCAGGGGAAATGTGGGCGCAGAGACGGGGCCCTTGCCCAGCTGGGGATTCAGGAGTAGAAGAAACTGAGCCTTGACGGATGAGTAGGAGTAGGTCTTTCATGCCTGGCTGGTGTGGCTCAGTGGTTGAGCATTGACCTATGAACCAGGAGGTCATGGTTCGATTCCCACTCAGGGCACATGCCTGGGTTGTGGGCTCCATCCCCAGTGTGGGGCGTGCCAGGAGGCAGCCGATCAATGATTCTCTCATCATTGATGTTTCTTTCTCTCTCCCTCTCCTTTCCTCTCTGAAAACAATAAAAATATTTTAAAAAGAAGAAAGAAAAAAATAAAGGAGGGCCTTCCAGGTGGGGGCGCTGCCTGAGCAAAGATCGAGACGGGAAATGGGACCTTGGTGTCACTGAGTTGAAATGGGAGGGGGACGGGCAAGGGCTGGTGAGTCAGGGGCGTGGACAGTGGGGCACGGTTGAGGGTTTACCCAGGACAGGGACAGGTCCCCTGGAGCCTTCTCTCCTCGGTGGAGCCCACTGGGCGAGGCTGCTGCAGAGGCCGGGGTGGGGAGTGCTGGCCGGGTTCTGTATGCAGATGATTTGGGGCGCAGTGATGGGAATACGTTTGGAAAGCACTGAGTAGGAAACACGGGCAGGATTTGATTGTGGATTGGATGTCCTTGGGTGACAGGGAGGGAGGAAGTACAGTGCAAGGTTGGCAGCTGGGTGCATGGTGCCCAGAGACCCCAGGATGAAGCGGGGGCAGGAGGGAGGGCCCCCGCAGTGGCATGTCGGAGGAAGGTCTTGACGGCATGAAGAGCTTTGGGAGTTACCAGCGTTCCGGTCAGTGAAGCACTGGGCGTGGGTGTGGGGACCCCGGGGCCAAGGGCAGGAGCCAGGGAACAAGGGCATTCAAGAGCGAAGCCTGGAGCCCAGCCAGTGTGGCTCAGTGGTTGAGTGTCGACCCAGGAACCAGGAGGCCACAGTTGGATTCCCAGTCAGGGCACATGCCCAGGTTGTGGGCTCCATCCCTAGGGTGGGGTGTGCAGGAGGCAGCCCGATCCATGATTCTCTCTCATCATTGATGTTTCTCTCTCTCTCTTTTCCCTCTCCCTTCCTCTCTGAAATCAATAAAAAAATACTTTTTAAAAAAGCAAACCCTGGAGAGGCTGCAGGCTGGTTGGAACACAGCCCTGGAGCCAGCAGCCCAGGTTCAAAGCCCGGCTCCCCCACTCTTGCAGCCGGGCACCCGCGCAGGTGACCTGCCTCGTGCCTGGGCCCTCGCCTCTGAAAACTGCAGGTGGTGACGTCTGTTGTCACGGTGACCTTGCCAGGACCTTGCCAAGCGCTGGTCATTCTCCGTGCTTAGGAAGTGCTACCGCAGGGAGGGAGGGAGGCCCAGGAGTGTGTGTGTGGGGGGGGGCGGGGGGCAGGAAGTGACCTTGAGGCTGGTGTGGCAGACAACCAAAGACGGGACCTCCACGGGGCCACGGCCACGTGCCACGGAGGCCGTGCCCCCAGGTGCCTGGGCTCTGGCAGTGGGTCCTGGCGTGTGCAGGGCTGGTGGAGGCCTGACTGCAGTGAGTGGGAGGTGGGAGATGGAGATGGCGCCGCCACCGGCTCTTGGAAGGGTTTTGGCTGAGAAAGGGGAGGAGGGAGGCACGCATATTTCTCGGGTAAATATTGAAGGAAGAACCCGCTTTCTGTGAGGCAGAGGTTAATGGCTCAGAGCTCAGGCTCTGAGGAGTCGGGGAGCAGCGGGAAGTTGAGAGCTTATGCCTGGGGGCTCCAATTTCCTTAGGGAAAGAGGAGACGTCAGGAGAGAGGGGTCATGAAGCCCCCAGCCCCCAGCGGAGGGTCCTGGGCGGGGAGGTGGGAGAACAGGCTCCCAGATGATGGGGCTCATGACAGGTCCTGGGTGAGGGCGCCCTGGCCAGATGGGCACAGGGAGGTCTGGGGGGGGCTGGGCCACCTGGGGGTGCTGACAGGGCCTGCTTGGTGGGGGCGATAGCAGGGACCTTCGTGTACCTGCCCCGGAACACCGGATGCCACGAGCTGGGCTCCTTGCCTTCCTGCCTCTCTCTCTCGGTGACCTCAGTCCACGGGGAGGACTTTTAGCATAGCCCCCCCCACACACACCCACTTCCCTGTTGGGGACTCTGCCTGGCTCTGGTTTGGTGAGGGCAGAGTGTGCCCACTGCCTCTGGCCCAGCAGGCTGCCCTGCCCAGCGCTGGGGCGGTGCAGCGGGAGGACATGTGTCCAGGTCGCTGGCTGCCCTCGTCCCTGAGTCAGCATCCCCGCCCAGAGGCGCTGCTGCTGCTGCTGGCACAGTGGGTCCAAGGGTCCAGATGGAGTCCTGGGGAGCAGGTGCGCCTGCTGAGCATCTGGGAGGCTCCCCCGGACGGTTGTGGAGCCCAGACCCTCTGGGACTTTGCGATTCCAGCTGAGGGAGAAGGGACTGCCTCCCCCGCCGGGGACCCTTTCCCGCTCTGACTCCCCTGGAAGCTGGTACCTGCCGCCGGCCTCCTCCTGCCGGGGCCTGTGGAGGGCGGGATGTGAGGGCCAGGTCAGCCGTGTGTGGTGCCAGGAGCCACTGAGAGGAGAAAGGTGGGGCGGGGCTCTGAGTCATGGCCCTGTTGGCCTGGGTGGGGACCTCCTGGGGTGCGGGCAGTGCTGATCCTATTCCCGGCTCACTCCAGAGACTCCCCCACTTCCGGCTGAGTCACAGGGAAGGTGAGCCTCTGGATGAGGCTGGGGACTGAGCTGTCTCCTCATCACTTCCTGCTGATGATACCCGGCCCGGAGTGGGGGAGGGGGCCCCCCAGGTGTCTCTGACATGCCCAGCTTCACATCACCCCCATCCGGCCTCCGGGGAGCCCTGGACAGCCCCCGGCTCCGGTCTGCAGGATGGATGCAAAGGTTTTGCCCCACCTGGGAAAACTGGCCACAGCCTCAGGCGGCCTGGCTTTCTCGGTGCTGGGGGTGAGGATGGCCCATCGAGGCACCCGCCACCACACAGAGCAGCGCAGCAGCTAAAGAGCGACCCCAAGGTGTGCCAGCGCGCCCGGGGAAGCCGAGCGCCCAAGCACCCCGTCCCTGTCACCTCTGCACAAACAGCACCCCGGAGCGAACACACAAGCACGGACAAGCCCTGCAGTGGGGCACACACACACACACACACACACACACACACACACACACACACACGCACACACGCACGCACACACGGGCAAGCTCAGGCAGGGCCCGCACAGACGTCTGTGCTGTGACTCTGGAGGGGACCCGGGCACTGGCCACTCGGGGGAGACCATCACTCAGAGCGCCACGGAGCCGGGACCAGCTCACACGCACACACACGCGTGTGGCTGGTACCTCCCCTCCTCAGAGCTGATGCCCTGAGACAGGCCTGGGCTCCGTGTGACCAGGTGCAGGCCAGAGTTGGCATCACTGGGCGCCAGTGTTTTAATTACGCAGGAGGACGAGGGAGGCGTTGCTCCCCCACACCCCCCCGCCGCCACCTCCACCCCCACCCCGCTCCCGGGCCGCGCTCACCGGGCTGGATTTTCCTGCAGGGCTCTGGGCTTCTGTTTTTGATCCACTCGGGCGCTGGTCGTGTGCCAGACGCCGCGCCAGCACTGGGTGGGTAGCGTGCACGCAGTCGTTTGGAGTCAGCAGTCAGCAAACGTGGCTCATTATGTGTGTTGTTCTTACACGCGTAATCTCATTCCTTCTCATAACAACCCCATGAGGCGAGGTGCTATTATCCCCACTTTACAGATAAGGAAAGTGAGGCTGCAAGACGTTAAGTGGCTTGTCCTGGTGGCCAAGGGCGCGTGCGTGCCAAGGGCAGGATTTGAACCCAGGTCTCTGCTTCTAGAGTCTGAACTCCTGATTTGTTTTTTTTTTGTGTGCGTGTGTGGGTGTTTTTTTTTTTTTAATATATTTTATTGATTTTTTACAGAGAGGAAGGGAGAGAGAAAGAGAGAGGTAGAAATATCGATGAGAGAGAAACATTAATCAGCTGCCTCCTGCACACCCCCCACTGGGGATGTGCCCGCAACCAACGTACATGCCCTTGACTGGAATCGAACCCGGGACCCCTGAGTTCGCAGGCTGACACTCTATCCACTGAGCCAAACCAGCCAGGGCTGTTTTTTGGGTTTTTTTTGTATGTTTTTTGTTTGTTTGTTTGTTTTGTTAATCCTCACCCAAGGATATGTTTCCATTGATTTTTAGGGAGAGTGGAAGAGAGAGGGAGAGACAGAGAGAAACATCGATGTGAGAGAAACACATCGATTGGTTGCCTCCTGCATGAGCCCTGACCAGGGCCTGGGCCAGGGAGGAGCCTGCAACCGAGGTACGTGCCCTTGACTGGAATCGAACCCGGGATCCTTTGGTCCGAAGCCGACGCTCTATCCACTGAGCCAAAATGGCTAGGGCTCTTGATTTGTCTCATTGGGACTCCAGTTAGGAAACCATCCCAGGGCAGGGAGACCATGGGGGTTAAGACCTTGAGGACTTTGAGTCTGAGAGGCCCAGGGCAGGGGGCGCAGGAGGAGTGCCCCCCGAGTGGGAAGCTGTGGTGTGAGGGGCCCTTCACTCAGCTCTCCGAGGCCATTGGTGTCCCTGCGCCACGTCCCTGTGCTCCAGTGCACCTGGAGGAGGGGCGGGGCCTTTTAGCAGCTGGCTGTGTGGAGGGCTGGGCTGGACCCGGATGAGCAGCTGGCGCCCTGGCTGCCCCTCCAGCCGGCTGTGCTCTGTCTGCATGACCCTTGACAAATTTCCCCTCCCTTCCAGGCCTGAGTGGGGCCCAGCTGCCACCTGGGCTTGAGCTTTTATCTCTGATGACCTTTGACATCTCTGTATTATCTGGGCGGATGCCAAGAGCAGCCTCCTGCCCAGACCTTTTTTTTTTAAAAAATATATATTTTTTGATTTTTTACAGAGAGGAAGGGAGAGAGATAGAGAGTTAGAAACATCGATGAGAGAGAAACATCGATCAGCTGCTTCCTGCACACCCCCTACTGGGGATGTGCCCGCAACCAAGGCACATGACCTTGACCGGAATTGAACCTGTGACCTTTCAGTCTGCAGGTCGACGCTCCATCCACTGAGCCAAACCGGTTTCGGCTCCTGCCCACACTTAAGTTACCTTCTGCAGGCAGGCGGGCATGTGCACATTAGGGCCAGCCCTTGCTCTCAGGACACTGGAGGGATGCCAGCCACTTGCCCTGGTCTCACGGACTCCGCATGAGGCTGCTGTGAGTTTTAGGTTTTCTGCGTTATCCCCGTGATACATACGAGAAAACCCAAGCCGAGGGAGGTGACCTGTACACTGACTGCCCTACAGAGGACCTTATGTGCTTCTCAAATTGTGGTCCTTGGGCCTTCTCCTCCACAATCCCCGAGGAGCTTGTAAAACGGCACATTTTTAGGCCCCGTCCCACGTCCACGGCATCGGAGCTGGAGTGCCCGGCGTGGCTCAGTGGTAGATCACCGACCCATGAACCAGGAGGTCACGGTTCGGTTCCCGGTCAGGGCACATGCCCGAGTTGGGGGCTCGATCCCCAATGTGGGGTGTGATTCTCTCTCATCATTGATATTTCTATCTCTCTCTCTCCCTCTCCCTTCCTCTATGAAATCAATGAAAATCCTTTATAATAAAGAGCTAATACACAAATGGTTGTCACGCCCTCACGCTGGGGCCTGGGGACTTGAGGCTGCGCCCCCCCACCCAATGGGGCTTGACAGGGGACCTGAGGCTGCGCCCCCCAACCCTGTGGGGCTTGATGGGAGTGGGGCCGGCCAGGTCTGGGTTTCGTGCAATTTCAAGGCGCACGCGGGTGGGCGGGGTCTTGACTCTGGGTCCCGCCGCGTGCCCCAGACTCTGACAGGAGGGAGATTTTCATACACATTTTACTAATTTTCTTTCATCTCTGGCACTTCTATTATAGAGAAAGGGCAAATAGCAATATTAAAATATTTCCTCTAATTAATTCCCTTTTAATGTGCATGAATTTCGTGCACCGGGCCACTAGCATACTTAATAAATACATAAATCTCCCGGGCGATGTGGACACACCCTGCAGCTTACAGACTGTGGGAGGGTTCAGGAAGGAGACCTCCTGCGCCAGCCTCCCCCTGTAGACTCATTTTTTTTCGGCGTGGTTTTGTGTATGTTGCTTCATCTGAATAGCACTCCCTACCTCCTGGGGTGTGTTGCACGCATGCAGAGTCAATATCTACGACACATTTAGCATGGCATCTTCCCAAGTGGACCCCTGGTGGCCAACAGGAGGGCACTCTTGGGAGGGGGGGGGGCGGTTCTTTGAAGGCACGGAGCACAGAAAGGTCAACTCCTCGGCTCGTTGGCCTGAGCACGAGCAACATCATTGGGACCCAGAGTGTTGGGAAGTTTCGGTTGAGAGAAGCGGGAGGTTTGTGTTGGAAACTCCCCTTGGGCCTCCCAGTGTGTAGAGTGCCCATAGGAAGTGGCAAGGAGTCGGGAATGTGATGCTGGACTTAGGAGTTTAAAGAGAGGCCTTCATGCCGAAAACCGGTTTGGCTCAGTGGATAGAGCGTCAGCCTGTGGACTCAAGGGTCCCGGGTTCGATTCCAGTCAAGGGCATGTACCTTGGTTGTGGGCACATCCCCAGTGGGGGGTGTGCAGGAGGCAGCTGATCGATGTTTCTCTCTCATCGATGTTTCTAGCTCTCTATCCCTCTACCTTCCTCTCTGTAAAAAATCAATAAAATGTATTTTTAAAAAATAAATAAATAAAGAGAGGCCTTCACGTCTCTGACCACAGCTGCCCTGCATGGTTTCGGCAGCAGAGTTCAGGGCTCTTGAACGTTAGGCAGGACTCTCCCCTGTGAATGGCCCCTGCAACCCAGTTCCAACTCCGATTCTAGGCGGGAGGCGTGCCCCTGGCATGAGTCCCTCCTCTTGGATAGTGAGGATGAGGTAGCCTCATTTCCCTTTTCTCCTCGGCCACTGGGAAGCTCGGCACTAAATGTATGCGGACCTATGGCCTGCTTATGGGAATCTGTCCTTCCTCTCTGGTGTCAATGTTTTCTTCAGATTTGTTTTTCTTCCCCCTCCGCTCCCGATGTTAGTGTTTATGTTTCATTACCTTCTTTCCTTTGTGTTTTCCTCACTCTTGTGGAACCAGGCTGGGGGTATGTAAAATCGCTCGCCGTGGAAACGCCCATGACGCCCTTTCCCCAGCTGCTCTGTTGGCATGTGGCCGGCCTTCTGTGTCCTCTGCTTCCTGAGACCGCATTTGTGTGCGTGGTCATAACCCACTGGGCAGTTAGGAGGTGCCGTAGGTTGGGCAGGGTGGCTGCTCTCTGCATGTTTTCCTTTTCATATCAACTGCTTAGATTTTCTAGAATAATTTCACTGCAAACCCATTAGTCACTCTGAGCACAAACAGTGCCCTGGTACTCCTCTTTAATGTATTTCTTTTTTAAAAAAATATATTTTTTTTATTGATTTCAGAGAGAAAGAAAGATAGAAACATCAATGATGAGAATCATTGATTGGCTGCCTCCTGCACGCCCCACACTAGGGATCGAGCCCGCAACCTGGGCATGTGCCCTTGACTGGAATCGAACCCGGGACCCTTCAGTCTGTAAACCAACGTTCTATCTGCTGAGTCAAACCAGCTAGGGCTCTAATGCATTCTTTGTGCATCACCTAAGTCCAACCTGTAGCATCCAAAAATGATAACACGTGAAAAAGGAAAAGAAATTCCCTGTAATCCTACCAGGGCTACCACTCTTCAGCATTTCAGTGATTCATTCTTCCAGCTCATTTTTTTCTCTATACCTTTCCCATATACAAAAAAATAGAATCTAGCAAGACGTACTACTTTACAACCTAGTTTCACTTAGTGGTATGTCCTTAGTATATTTCCTTGTCATTCCATATTCTCTAACAATGAAAGATATTTGACATTACTATCAAGGTACATGCACATAATTTTTTTAAGTATAGGACTTGCTGTGAAAAGCAGCAACTACCTCACTCTTCCCCAGCCCAGGCCTGGTTAAAAGGGGCAACGCTTTTCACTTACACTTATTGTTGCACAGTGGTTTTCTCTGTATAGGTAAGCAAAATGTTTATATCCCTATTTCTTGGCTTAACTGATTTGCTACTGAAAAAAATAAAGCTGTCTAGCCTGGCCGGTATGGCTCAGTGGTTGAGCGTCAACCCACGAACCAGGAGGTCACGGTTCAATTCCCGGTCAGGTCCCATACCTGGGTTGTGGGCTCCCCAGTAGGGGGCATGCAGAAGGCAGCCGATGAATGATTCTCTCATCATTGATGTTTCCCTCTCCCTTCCTCTCTGAAATCAATAAAAATATACTTTTTAAAAAAGCAAGAAATAAGGCTGTCTAGCACTCAGACCCTTCCCCACCTCCTCCAAACATTTCCTGCCACTCTGTTTGGTTACCTTAGCAGTTTAAATATATATCTTTATTAATTTCAGAAAGGAAGGGAGAGGGAGAGAGAGATAGAAACATCAATGATGAGAGAATCATTGATTGGCTGCCTCCTGCAGGCCCCCTATTGGGGATCAAGCCTGCAACCTGGGCATGTGCCCTTGACTGGAATTGAACCCGTGACCCTTCAGTCCACAGGCTGATGCTCTATCCACTGACCCACACCAGCTAGGGCGCAGTTTAAAATTACTAGGCATAAACCTCAGTTCCTTGTTCCCCATAACTGCTGACGGAATCTTGTGGCCCTTTGCTGTCCAAGGACGAGAGAGACTCTACTTTCCTAACTGCCCTCGTCCCCAGCGTCAGTGTCTGTTTGTTGTACGCTCAGGCTCCTGAGGTCAAGGTTGAGAACATGAATGTCCTGTTTAACAGCCATATGTCTTCCATACGTCCTCGCGGTCCCTGAGGGGCCAGGGGGGGTGGGCTGTGCTTGCCAGGCCTCCTCTCTGGGTCTGATGCCGCCCAAAGGAGAGTGTGAAATCCATCTCCTTCCTTGTGTTCTGACACGGGCTCAAACACCATCACTTTGTATTTTAGTTCCCGTCATTCATTTTATTTTATTTTTTTAATCCTCACCCGAGGATATTTTTCCATTGATTTTAGGGAGAGTGGAAGAGAGAGGGAGAGACAGAGAGAAACATCGATGTGAGAGAAACACAATGATTGGTTGCCTCCTGCACACACCCTGACTAGGGCCTGGGCCGGGGAGGAGCCTGCGACCAAGGTACATGCCCTTGACCAGAATCGAACCCAGGACCCTTCGGTCCGCTCTATCCACTGAGCCAAACCGGCTAGAGCAGTTCCCGTCATAGTTTGACTATGCCTTTCTTATGAAACTTCGCTTGTTTTTCTGGAGCAGGCGTCCGCAAACTACGGCCCACGGGCCACATGCGGGTGTTTTTGCCGTTTTGTTTTTTTACTTCAAAATAAGATATGTGCAGTGTGCATAGGAATTTGTTCATAGTTTTTTTTAAACTATAGTCCGGCCCTCCAACGGTCTGAAGGACAGTGAACTGGCCCCCTGTTTAAAAAGTTTGCCGAAACCGGTTTGGCTCAGTGGATAGAGCGTCAGCCTGTGGACTGAAAGGTCCCAGGTTTGATTCCGGTCAAGGGCATGTACCTTGGTTGCAGGCACATCCCCAGTAGGGGTTGTGCAAGAGGCGGCTGATCGATGTTTCTCTATCATCGATGTTTCTAACTCTCTATCCCTCTCTCTTCCTCTCTGTAAAAAAATCAATAAAATATATAAAAAGTTTGAGGATGCCCTGACCGGTTTGGCTCAGTGGATAGAGCGTCGGCCTGCGGACTGAAGGGTCCCAGGTTCGATTCCAGCCAAGGGCATGTACCTTGGTTGCGGGCACATACCCAGTGGGGAGTGTGCAGGAGGCAGCTGATCGATGTTTCTCTCTCATCGATGTTTCTAACTTTCTATCCCTCTCCCTTCCTCTCTGTAAAAAAATCAATAAAATATATTCTTAAAAAATAAAATAAATAAAAAGTTTGAGGACCCCTGTTCTGGAGCTTCCGAAAAAGCATCATTTCTACCAGCTGCTGTGTTCTGTCCCATGAAGTGTGAGGGTTGATTTTCACACCCAGCACCCTGTGCTGGGACATGGAGGTTGTTTTGATTTTTTTTTTTTATACAATTAACATTCTTCTCCGCTCATCTTCGCGCCTTTGTTTCTTGGGTAATGTTTGCGAGGCAGGAATGCTGCTCCCTGTAAGCCTGATCCCCTGGTCCTCGGTCCCCTTGCCACCCACTGCCTTGCTGGCCTACATTGGTTGTTCAAGAAGTGGGGTTTTGCGGGAGGGGTGGCCCCCGGCTAATGTCCACCTTCCTCTCCCCAGACTCTGAAGAGCGACCATTCTTCAGATTCCAAGCTGAAGACGTCTCCAACTACACGGCCCTTCTACTGAGCAGGGATGGGGAGACCCTGTACGTGGGGGCCCGAGAGGCCCTCTTCGCGCTCAACAGCAGCGCCAGCTTCCTGCCGGGCGGGGAGTACCAGGAGGTGAGAGGCGATGCCCCTGGGGCTGGGGTAGCTGGGCAGAGGATGGCAGTGGGGAAGGCAGACTGGAAGACTGACCTCCTGGGCCCGGGAATGATGCAAACAGAGAGGGGAAAGGAGTTGGGGGCGGGGGCGTGTTGGACCCTCCATTCCTACATGCACACTGACCCGCTGCCTTGTTCCCCAGCTGCTGTGGAGCGCAGATGCCGAGAGGAAATACCAGTGCAGCTTCAAGGGCAAGGACCCACAGGTGAGCCAGCACCGGAAGGCGGCCTGGGCTGCAGGTGGGATGGAGGGCGGTGGTCCTGGACCCGGGATGAAAGCAGGAGTGGGAGCAGGTGCAGCCGGCTGTGGTGGGCGGGCATAGGCTTCTGAGATGGCCAGACCTGGCTCTCAATCGTGGACCAGGAGATTTGCCGCTCTGGGCCTTCGTGTTCCCATCTGTAAAATGGGGATAGTCGCCCAGCCGGCGTGGCTCAGTGGTTGAGCATTGAACCCGGAGGTCATGGTTTAATTCCTGGTCAGGGCACATGCCTGGATTGCAGGCTTGATCCCTCAGTGGGGGGCGTGCAGGATATTTCCTTTCCGAAATCAATAAAAAATATATTGAAAAATAAAAATAAATAAAATGGGGATAGTGATGCCTGTCTCACGGTACCCACCGCGAGTGAGGATCCAATGAGGTCATAGGTATAAGGCACCTGGCACAAAATAAGTGCCAGGTGGACGTGAGCTTCCGGCAGGAGCGGCCACTGGTTGGGGACAGCAGTCGTGTCCCTCTGCAGATGGTGCCTGATGTGGCAGGTCTGACAGATCCTGGTTTGGTTTTGGCCAGACCAATGGGTGCGGATCTCATCCAGTCCCCCGGGTTCTTCTGGAGGACTCCCCATTATTCCCAGAGGCCGCTGGTCCTGAGTGCAGTGGGGGCAGCTAAGGAGACGGCAAAAGAGTGCTGGACTTGGGGTCAAGACACAAGTTCAAGTGCTGACACCCCTGATTTCTTCTATTCAGCACATATATATAATTGATTTTGGAGAGGGAGAGAAATACTAATGATGAGAGAGAATCATTGATCGGCTGCCTCCTGCATGCCCTCCACTGGGGATCCAGCCCACAACCTGGGCATGTGCCCTTGAGCAGGGCTCGATCATAGGTCGATGCCCAACCACTGAGCCACACTGGCTGGGCAGCACTTGCTTTGTGCCAGGTGCTTTTAGACACTGGAGACTTAATGGTGAAAGAGGAGAACAACAGGCAAAAATCGGTCCATTGAAAAGGTAGTCAGGTTACACACTTCCTTCAAAAAAAGTGACATCTGAGGCAAGAGGAGAAGGCGGTGAGGGAGTTGACCATGGGGTACCTGGAGGAGGAGCAGGCCTGTGGGTTTTACTCTGAGTGGGGTGTTTGGGGAACCGCTGGAGGGCCGAGCAGCGGAGTGGCCCGGCCTAGCGTTTGTCAGGAATGGCGGACAGTGGCCTCCACGCGACGAGGACAGAGGGAGGGAGACCAGCGAGGGAGGGGAGGTGCTGGTGGCCTGGACTAGGGAGGGGAGACATGGTCAGATTCCCGATGTATTGTGAAGGTGGGGTCTCCTGATGGGAAATGCCGGGTGTGCGAGGTGGGAATTTGAGGCTGGCTGGGAGGTTTGGGGCCTCAGCAGCCGAGCGGATGGAGTTGCCATTAATGAAAAGGAGAGACCTCGGAGGAGAAGGGTTTGGGGAGCTATCAGAGGGTAGATGGGAGACGCTATTAGGCACACTCTCGGAGGCTGCCCAAGAGTCTGGGGCCGGGCTTCAGGCCGAGTGTCTCCTGCTCTGGCCTGTGGCTTCCTCCCCCTGTGGGTTGGGAGGGACCATCCGTTTGCACTGAGGACCTTCAGGGGCCAAGGCAGCCCCAGAGGGGGCATTTCCGTGCCCCACCCCAGACGGAACTAAAGGCTGCTGACCACAGAGCTGGCTGCGCCCCGAGGTCCCACCTACACACTCCACATGTTTGTGGTCCCCAATTTGAGGCCTCGCCCCCAGCCCTGGCCTTGGGTCTCGGTGGTGCCCCCTGGTGGCTGGCTTGAACTTGACATCCTGCCCCTCTCTCCCCAGCGTGACTGTCAGAACTACATCAAGATCCTCCTGCCCCTCAACAGCAGCCACCTGTTCACCTGCGGCACCGGGGCCTTCAGCCCCCTCTGCGCCTACATCGTGAGTGCCCGTCCCCCCTGCGCCCCCCCCCTGCTGACCCCGAACCGAATCTCCCCGCTTTCTGCCCCAGAGAGCTGCTCTCCACCACTGCCCCCTGGTGTAGGGCAGGTCCCAGCGAGGCGTCTTGGTGGCTCTGGGCTCCAGGAGCCCTTGGCCCAGCCCCAGCTGAAGGAGGAGCACATGCAACCACCCAGGCGCCCTGATCCTGGCTGACCCCCAGCTCACGCCCTGTCGATTCCTTACAGCCTGCCTTGTACACCCTCCTCACCCCCTCACCCCCATGTGTCTCTGCCCCGCACACACCTTAGCAGAGGCTCTGGCTTGGAGCACCAACCTGGAATCAGACATACCTGGGTTTGCATCATGGCGCTGCCCCTTCCTGGCTTACATCTTTCTTCCTTTTTTTAAAAAAAAAAAAAGTATTTTTATTTATTTCAGAGAGGAAGGGAGAAGGAGAAAGAGATAAAAATACCAATGATGAGAGAGAATCATTGATTGGCTGCCTCCTGAACGCTCCTTACTGGGAATCGAGCCTGCAACCTGGGTACCTGCCCTTGGCCGGAATCGAACCCGGGACCCTTCAGTCCGCAGGCTGCCGCTCTATCCACTGAGCCAAACGGGCCAGGGCTGGCTCACATCTTTCTAAGCCTCGTCTCCCCTCTGCCACCTGGGACTTCTGGCGCCCACCACAGAGGTCACTGCCAGACGATGCCGGCACTGTGCCCTGAGCACTAGGATGGGGAGGACGGCCTGTCTGACCTCTGCCCCACCCCCTCCGAGTTGTCTTTCCCAGCATCCCCCGCCTTTCCTGCAGAGCCCACCCCTGCCCTGGTGTGCCCCTGAACCCCCCTGTCTGCTCCCCCACAGAGCGTGGAGAACTTCACGCTGGCACAGGACAAGGCGGGGAATGTCATCCTGGAAGATGGCAAGGGCCGTTGCCCCTTTGATCCCAATTTCAAGTCCACGGCCCTAATGGTTGGTGAGTATTGGGGGCAGGATGGCCTTGTGGAGGCTCCATGGGGCGGGAGGGGGGCGTTGATGTGCAAGTGTGACCTTGGGCTGCCCTTGGGTTCCTGCTCCCTCTTCTGTGCACCCCGAGTGAAGTGGGCAGGACCAGGGTCATTGCAGGCCTATGCGGGGGGAGGAGGCCCCGCCAGAGGCCGTTCCCATGGGAATGTTTTCTTGGCAGATGGCGAGCTCTATACTGGGACCGTCGGCAACTTCCAGGGGAATGACCCGGCCATCTCCCGCAGCCAGAGCCGCCGCCCCATCAAGACCGAAGGCTCCCTCAACTGGCTCCAAGGTGAAGCCCTCCCACCGCCCACCGTGGGCAGGCCCAGGGGCCCTGGGAAGGGCACTCCTTGTCCCCCCACGCCCCTCCCAGGGCCTGAGAACAGAGTCTCGCCTGTTTGGGACGCCTGTTTGGGATTCCTGGGCTGACTCTGTGCTCCTTGCTGGCTCCCACAGACCCAGCGTTTGTGGCCTCGGCCTACATTCCCGAGAGCCTGGGCAGCTTGCAAGGGGACGATGACAAGATCTACTTCTTCTTCAGCGAGACCGGCCAGGAGTTTGAGTTTTTCGAGAACACCATCGTGTCCCGCATCGCCCGCATCTGCAAGGTGACGGGGGGCCACCCAGAGTCCCCAAAGGCTCCCCCGGTCCCAGGGTCAGGAAACGCCAGGAGGTCCTGCTTCTGTGACCTTCTCTTGACCTCCGGGAAGAATGGCTTAGCTCACGGCCTTTAAATCAAAATACCTCTTACTGTTTTCTCTGTGAACTACAGAACAGGAACGCACACACAGACATCACAAGATAGAGAGGCAGAGTAGCATCGCGATACAGAGTCCAGCCTCTGGGGCCAGGCTGCCTGCTGCTCAGCCAGCCCCTCCTGGTTGTGTGAACCTGGCACACACCCCCACACACACACACCTGCTCAGTTACAGCCCCCTGGTCTGTGCAGTGGGAGCAATAACCACACACCTGGCTCAGGTTGTCGTGTGGACTGAATTAATCCACGTAAAGCTTTTAGGCATGCGGTTGAATATTATGTTACATTCCTATTGCCCCACCATAAGAAGTGACTGCTGTTAACATTCTAGAAGCTTCCTTGCTAATCTTTTTTTTTTTTTTTTTTTTTTTTTGCATATGTGTAAATACATATATTTATACTAGAGGCCCAGGGCATGACATTCGTACACTGGGGAAGGGGGTCCCTCAGTCTGGCCTTTGCCCTCTCGCAGTTTGGGACCCCTCAGGGCAGTGGTCGACAAACTCATTAGTCAACAGAGTGGCAAACCGCAGCTCGAGAGCCACATGTGGCTCTTGAGCCGCGGTTTGCCAACCACTGCCTCAGGGGATGTCCGCCTGCTGGCTTAGGCCTGCTCCCCACAGACATCCCCCAAGGGGTCCTTAGCTGTCAACCGTTAGCCCGGCTTCTGGCTGAGCAGCGCTCCCCCGGTGGGAGCACACTGACCACCAAGGGGCAGCTCCTGCATTGAGCATATTCCCCCTGGTGGTCAGTGCACGTCATAGCAACCGGTCATTCTGCTGTTTGGTCGATTTGCATATTAGCCTTTTGTTATATAGGATTGCAAAAAAAAAAAACTATCAAATAAACATACGTTAAAACAACAGCAACAAAAAGGACTATTTACAAACACGACTTACACTGTAAATGCAGTCCTTCAGCTGGAAGTCATGACCTGTGTCCGTCTGTGCAGGGAGACGCCCCTTGGCCCTTTTTTGTGGGATTCCACAGAAAGCAGAGCACTGGCGTTCCCTTAACCCGCTGATGCACCTGCACCTTGCCTCCAGGCGTCCTTCATCTTTTGTTTAAAAAAATATTTTTGTTGATTTCAGAGAGGAAGGGAGAGGGAAAGAGAGATAGAAACATCACTGATGAGAGAATCTGATTGGCTGCCTCCTACACACCCCCTACTGGGGATTGAGCCGCAACCTGGGCATGTGCCCTGACCGGGAATCGAACCGTGACCTCCTTGTTCATGGGTCAACGCTCCACCACTGAGCCAGGCAGGCCGGATGTGGGTGTTCTTGATTTTCAATGGAGCTCAGGCCTGGCTGTGGCTTGCCCGCCCTCCCTGCTGTCTGTCTCAGCTACTGTTGGGGAGGGGGCAGCGAGGAGCACCCAGCCCCCGACCTACGTGCCTAAGCGGCCTCTCTCCCTGCCCCCGCAGGGCGACGAGGGTGGCGGGCGGATCCTGCAGCAGCGCTGGACGTCCTTCCTGAAGGCCCAGCTGCTGTGCCTGCGGCCCGGCGACGGCTTCCCGTTCAACGTGCTGCAGGACGTCTTCACGCTGAGCCCCAGCCCCGAGGACTGGCGTGACACCCTCTTCTACGGGGTCTTCACGTCCCAGTGGTAGGGCCCCCGGACCTGGCTGGGGATGGGAGGGTGAGGGGTGGCCGGGGTCCCGAGCCCCGGCCCTCAGGTGAACCGCCCCTTCTTTTGTAGGCACCGAGGGACCACGGAGGGTTCTGCTGTCTGTGTCTTCAGCATGAAGGACGTGCAGAGGGCCTTCGACGGCTTCTACAAGGCGGTGAACCGGGAGACGCTGCAGTGGTACACCGTGGCCTACGAGGTGCCCACGCCCCGGCCCGGCTCGGTGAGGACTGCTCCCTGCACTGGGCAGGGAGACCCGGGGGGTGGGGCCTCTCCCAGGCTGGGATCACTTGGCTCCTCCCAGTCCGTCACATCTGTTTTCTCACCTTGAAAGTGGGGACAAAAAGCCCAGGCCTGCTTGTCCCACTGGGTTAGATGTGACCGTGACTATGGGATGCCTTCCAAGCTGTGGGGGGCGGGAGGGGAGCAGGGGTGTCCCCGTCAGGGCACTCAGAGTACCTTTGTCATTGTGTGCTCACGGTGCCTCCCCGGGCTGTTGAGTGCCTTATTTATCTGAGTAATTAACCCTTTGCACTCGCTTGCTTTTCTCGATTCCTTTATTCTACTCGGGATTTAATTTTTTAAATACCCCAGATTTTACAAAGCGCGGCAGTAGAATAAAAAACTGGAGTTTCTTTTCATATAAACTTATTTATTTGGATTTTTTTATATTTCAAATTATTGATACATTCAAAGAGTAATTTTAATCTCGACATCCGAGTGCAAAAGGTTAATGGCCAGGCCCCGAGAAAGAGTTTTCTTCTTTTTAAAAATATATTTGTATTGATTTCAAAGGGAGAGGGAGAGAGAGAAACATCCATGATGAGAGAGAAGCATGGATCGGCTGTCTCCTGCACGCCCCCTACTGGGGATCGAGCCTTCAACCTGGGCATGTGCCCTGACTGGGAATCGAACCGTGATCTCCTGGTTCTTAGGTCGATGCTCGATCACTGAGCCATGCTGCCCGGGCTAGAGTTCTTTCTCCTTTCCTTCCAGCCTGAGGGGCTTCCCCAGAGCAGCCCTGAGCCAGGACACGGGTGTGTGGAGCACATCTCAGCACTGCCCTACTGGGTGCTTACACCCAGCCCTTGAGCCTCATCTGTGGAGGGTCACTCCTGGGTACCAACTCTTAGGGCTCTTACAGAGAGAATCAGGCACTAACTGTGGGCACCTCATCCCCCCCGACTGGGACACCTGGTCAGCCAAAGGATGCTCACAGAGCAGGTGGTGTGGTCGTGCTGCTAGAGGCCTGGGGGCGGGGCTGGGAGCATCACAGCAGGGACACTGGCCAGCGGGGCCCTTGGGCGCCTGTCCACAGCCGGGGCTTTGCCCTGCGGCTCCTCAGACCTGGCTTCCGAGGGTGGGCGGACATCCTGCCGGCCCTCGCGTTGCTGGCCTCACGCCGCCGCCTTCTCCTCCAGTGCATCACCAACAGCACCCGGGAGAGGAGGATCAACTCGTCCCTGCAGCTCCCCGACCGCGTGCTGAACTTCCTCAAGGACCACTTCCTGATGGACGGGCAGGTCCGCAGCCGCCTGCTGCTGCTGCAGCCACAGGCCCGCTACCAGCGCGTGGCCGTGCACCGCGTCGCGGGCCTGGACCGCACCTACGACGTCCTCTTCCTGGGCACCAGTGAGTGTGTGCGGCCAGGGGGGCCGGAGGCTGGGGGTGTGGCCGAGGGGCGTGGGGCGTGGGCACAGGCTCTGCCCGGGGCCTGAGCACTGTTCTTGCTGCAGAGGACGGCCGGCTGCATAAGGCGGTGGACGTGGGCTCCAGCGTGCACGTCATTGAGGAACTCCAGATCTTCTCGCCAGGGCAGCCCGTGCAGAACCTGCTCCTGGACCCCAACCGGGTAAGCAGGCGGCAGAGGCCGGTCAGCGCGCCTGGGGTGCCCCTCTGCTGATAAGCTGTTAGAAAGTGAGTGTCCGGGCCCTCGCCTGTTTGGCTCAGTGGACAGAGCATCGGCCTGCAGACAGAAGTCCCGGGTTCGATTCCGGTCAAGGGCATGTACTTCGGTTGCAGGCTCCTCCCCGGCTCGGGCCCTGGTCCGGGTGCCTGCAGGAGGCAACCCATCGATGCGTCTCTCACGTCAATGTTTCTCTCTCTGTCTCTCCCCTTCCCACTCTCTCTCAAAGTCAATGGAAAAATATCCTTGGGTGAGGATTTAAAAATAAATTGGAAAAAAAAATAAAGTAGGAGCATGGGAGGAGGCCCTGGGGAAGTGGCTCAGGTTGGGCCCTCGAGCCGGGGGTGGCCGTGGGGGGTGGCCCCGGCTCTGATCCTCACGTCTGTGCAGGGACTGGTGTACGCAGCCTCACACTCGGGGGTAGTCCAGGTGCCCGTGGCCAACTGCGACCTGTATCGGAGCTGCGGGGACTGCCTTCTCGCCCGGGACCCCTACTGCGCTTGGAGCAGCAACAGGTGCCGTCATGTCAGCCTCTACCGGCCGGAGGCGACCTTGAGGTGAGAGTCCTGAAGGCCTTCCCCACGACCATCCCTGTGCGCAGCCTCCGGGCGCCTTCCCCGGCCCCTCTGAGAATCCCCGGGCAGCTTCGGTTGGGTCCACTGTCTTGGTATAATTATTATTTTTTAAAAACTAGAGGCCCGATGCACGAAATTTGAGCAAGAATAGGCCTTCCTTCCCCCGGCTGCCGGCACCAGCTTCCCTCTGGCACCCGGGACCCGGGCTTCATCCGGAAGGTCGTCTGGAAGGATGTCCAGTCTAAGTAGCCTATTACGCTTTTATTATTATAGATTTTTATTCATTTCAGAGGGGAAAGGAGAGCGGAAGCGAGATAGAAACATCAATGATGAGAGAGAATCATTGATCGGCTGCCTCCTGCACGCCCCACACTGGGGGATCGAGCCCACAACCCCGGGCATGTGACCTGACTGGGAATCGAATTATGACCTCCTGGTTCATAGGTTGACATACTTTAAGTGAAATCAGGACCTGCCCCATTTGTGGTGGTCTTGTTTTTTTTTAAAAAAAAATTATTTGAAGTGACCTAGTCAAAATAATACTTTTTTTTTAAGTTGTTTTTAAAATGACTTGTTTGGGTTATAAAATGTTTATATAGAAAACTTAGAAAATAGAGATAAGCCCAATCGAAATATAACTACCCCTAACCCACCACCCAGAGAGAATCGCGGTGAGAATTTGATGGATACCCTCCCAGACTTTTTTCCGTGCGTGTAAAATAAAAGAGCGTGTAGCCCTGACTGGTTTGGCTCAATGGATAGAGCGTCGGCCTGCGGACTCAAGGCTCCCAGGTTCGATTCCGGTCAAGGGCATGTACCTTGGTTGCGGGCACATCCCCAGTAGCGGGTATGCAGGAGGCAGCTGATCGATGTTTCTCTCTCATTGATGTTTCTAACTCTCTATCCCTCTTCCTTCCTCTCTGTAAAAAAATCAATAAAATATATTTAAAAACAAAACAAAACAGACAGACACACACAGCTCTATACATACAGAGCCAGGTGTCCTTCCTGTTAAGGCTCATACTGCTTTTTTAATGCAGGGGAGTATTACAGTAACTTTTATTTGAAGTAAATAACTGGGAAACAGGAGATGCTGGCCTGCCTTTTCCCCCCACTCTGGGCCTGGTGGTCCCTGAGCCCCGGGCCCTTGCCTCCAGGGCTGCACCTGGGGATAGGGGTGCAGACCTACGGGGCATCCTAGCCTATCCCAGGCTCTCTTTGGTCCTCAGGCGGTGGGTCCAGGACATCGAGGGGGCTAACGCCAGGGACCTCTGCAACGCTTCCTTCGTCAAGACCCGGGTTGCTGCACCAGCAGGTAAGGTGCCCGTCAGAGGATGGAGGGAGGCAGGGGCCCAGTTGCTTAGAAGGCTCCTGAATTCAGGCACTGGCCGGAGTAAATGCCTTTCCTTCCGTCCTCGTCCCTCCAGCCTGCAGGCGAGGCCCTGGGAAGGGAAAGTCACCATCCCTGGAGTCCTCAGAGTTGCCACTGTGGCGTGATGGGCACTGCCCGGCGGGAGGCGGGTGAGCTTGGGCTGTGGTGCCCGCCAAGCCCCCTTGGCCCCATGTCTGTGCCTCTCCTGCCCGCAGGTGAGAAGCCGTGTGAGCAAGTCCCGTTCCAGCCCAACACGGTGAACACCTTGGCCTGCCCCCTGCTCTCCAACCTGGCGACGCGGCGCTGGCTGCACAACGGGTTGCCTGTCAACGGCTCGGCCTCCTGCCGGGTGCTGCCCACGGGGGACCTGCTGCTGGTGGGCAGCCAGCAGGAGCTGGGGGTGTTCCAGTGCTGGTCGCTGGAGGGGGGCTTCCAGCAGCTGGTGGCCAGCTACTGCCCAGCGGTGTTGGACACGGCAGCCGACCGGCAGGGTAAAGGGCCCGTCGTCATCAACACGTCGCGGGTGAGTGCACCGGCCCACGGCAAGGCCAGCTGGGGCACGGGTCGGTCCTACTGGACCGAGTTCCTGGTGATGAGCGTGCTGTTCGTGCTGGTCATCGTGCTCCTGATCTTATTCTTCCTCTATCGGCACCGCGACGGCATGAAGGTCTTCCTGAAGCAGGGGGAGCGTGCCAGCATGCACCCCAAGACCCACCCGGTGGTGGTGCCGCCCGAGACCCGGCCGCTCAATGGTGTCGGTCCCCCGAGCATCCCGCCGGACCACCGAGGCTACCAGGCCCTGTCGGACAACTCCCCGGGGCCACAGGTCTTCACGGAGTCCGAGAAGAGGCCGCTCAGCATCCATGACAGCTTTGTGGAGGTGTCCCCCGTGTGCCCCCGGCCCCGGGTCCGCCTGGGCTCTGAGATCCGGGACTCGGTGGTGTGACAGTAGACTTGTAGAGGAGGCCACCCTGGCTTCAGGGGCCATGGATGCTCAGAGGGGTCGGCTGGACTCGGCTCTTAGCGGGGCACGGCGCTGTGCCCAGCCCTCCGGAGCGGGGGCGCCAACCGGCCGGCGGCCCTTCGAGGAGTGAGGCCCCTCCAACCCAGATGCCATGTCCCCGGGAAGATGGGCGGGCGCCTGCCTAGGTGGGCAGAGCAGTGCTCCTTATGTAAGCTGAGCCTTTTGTGTAAAAAAAAAAAAAACCACTGAAAATGTGAAATGACAATGAGACAACACAATGCCATGTGCACGGCCGCTCCGGCTCGCAGCCCCCAGCCTCGGGGTCTCGCCCTGGTTGGGGCTTTGGAAGCCTCCGCCGTGGTGGGTGCAGACAGAGGTGGGAATCTCGGACCCGCTGGTCTCTGCCTTATGCTACTGCCACGGGCGGCGTGGGTCCTGCCTGGCCACTGACCAGGTTGTTACGGCCACCATCCTGTCACCTCAGGGACCGAGGGCTACGCTGGCACTGCGGCCCTCACGGGGCCCTGGGCTCAAGCCACCTCTGGACCTTTCCGGCCTGTATCAGGCCGTGGCCACGTGACCGCAGGCATCATGAGCTCAGGAGTTACGACGATGTTCACCTTCCCCTCGGAATTCTAGGAAGAGACTGTTGTTGGCTGCCTTCCTCTGTCCAGACTGAAACCCGCATCCCCCCCCCCCGCCCTCCCGTCTCGTATCCACCCGGCGCGTCTCTGGCACCCAGTCCCCCTTCACTCCCACACTTTACCTGCCTCCGATCTGAGGGATTTGACACTGCCCAGCACAAGGGCCTGGATTTATGTGGGTTTTGTATTTTTTTTTAAGTCAGATGCACTTTACATTTGTTTTGTTTTTTGTATTTTAAATAAAACCTAAAGAACTGAAATTGAATCGCGGCCCTTCCTCTTAAAGGACTGTTGACCTAGCCATGGCTCATGGGGTGTGGCTCAGTGGAAGAGCATCAGCCTGCAGACCAAAGGGTCCCGGGTTTGGTTTGGGTCAAGGGCATGTACCTGGGTTGCAGGCTCTTCCCTGGCCCAGGCCCTGGTTGGGGCTCAAGCAGGAGGCAACCAATCGATGTGTTTCTCTCACATTGATGTTTCTGTCTTTCCTTCTCTCTTCTACGCTCCCTAAAAATCAATGGATGAGCCCTAACCGGTTTGGCTCAGTGGATAGAGCGTTGGCCTGCGGACTGAAGGGTCCCAGGTTCGATTCCGGTCAAGGGCATGTACCTTGGTTGCGGGCACATCCCCATTGGGGAGTGTGCAGGAGGCAGCTGATAGATGTTTCTAACTCTCTATCCCTCTCCCTTCCTCTCTGTAAAAAAAAATCAAAATATATTTTTAAAAAATCAATGGATGAGGATTAACAAAGTAAAACAGATCTAAACTGACTAAATAGAAGGGGAAAACAATTTACTAAAGTAAAAATAAAAATATTAAAGGACTGTCGCTTTTTGAGGTTGGTCTAATCTTGTGAGTTCTGGGGGTTCTGAATCTCCTGTTTCCGGGGGCCAGAGCCAGCCCAGTCTGCCCACCGACATCTCAGCCCCTTACTCTGGTCAGGGGTCGGGGCATAGGGAACAGGGTTTTTTATTTCACTCTTAAAATTCTTGTTTTTTATTTTTAAAATGCTCATACAGTCAATTCTTTTTTAAAAAATATGTAAATATATATATTTTAATTGATTTCAGAGATGGAGGGAGAGGGAGAGAGAGAAACATCAATGATGAGAGAAAATCATTGATCGGCTGCCTCCTGCACGCCCCACACTGGGGATCCAGCCCACAACCCGGCATGTGCCCTGACCGGCAATCAAACTGTGACCTCCTGGTTCATAGGTTGATGCTCAACCACTGAGCCATGCCGGCCAGGCTACAGTAAGTTCTTTTTTCTTTTGGTAAACGGCTCTATAATGTTAATGCAGAAATTCATGTCACCGCCACCACAATCAGGATTCAGCGGGTTCCCTCCCCCACGGGCCCCCTCATATTCAGTGCCACACTCTGCCTTGCTCCTGGTCCCTTCTCTGGAGGTTCGTCAGTCCCAAGACAGCTGAAGTCTAGAAGTCCAGTCCTTCCTCATAACCAGCATTTCCAGTATCGCACACAGGATCAAAACGTCTTAACCTTTATTGCTGATTAGTAGGAACGGAGCGGTGACAATGGCAGTGAGAAGGGGTGAGGCACTGACTTGGCGCGCCCTTCCCTGCCTGGGACAAGACTTCACAGTGCCAGCTCCACCGGGCCAGCTCGGCCGGCCCTGGCAACACAGGCGTAACCTTGGCCACAGCTCAGCGGTGTCAAGGTCATTCTACGGGCGGCTGGGAAACCGGCTGTGTGGCTCCTGTCACAGGACGATCTTGAAGGAGCTGAACAAGAGAACAGTGGGTTTGATTTGCTGCTGGAAGAGGAGGCTGAGGACTAAACCCAAATGCACCCACCTCTCTCCCGAGACCCTTTGGAATGGGCTGTGTCTCCCGTCTGTCAGTCCCCTTTGGGAGAAGAGCTACCCTGAGATATTCAGAGGAGGTGGGGGGGGGGCGCGCTTTCCCTGGCACCCCCCCCCCCATAATAACATCCTAGACCCAGATGCCACAGGCGGGACAGTTATACCTGGCAAAGTCCGGTGAACGGGAAATAACGTGCTGGAACTCGGAGAGATTGATGGTCCCATCCCTGTCGATGTCGGACTCTTCCAGGATCTGGGCAAAGGGAGAGTGTCAGCCCCAGCCCTCCCTCGGCTCCCGGCCCAGCCCGGCCCACCCAGCTGGGCCCCAGCTGCTCACGTTGTCAATGAGCTGCTTCATCTCGGACGCACTGAGCCGCGTGTCCTCGCCCTCACCCGTGAGGCAGTTCACCAGCTGGCTGAGGTCTTCTCTGTTCAAGGTCCCATCATCGTCGAAATCTACAGAGCAGACGCGGGGAGCCCCGGGATGACCCCAGCACCCCGGCAGCCCCGGCCGGAAGACCCCGGGGAAGGAGGCCCCGCGCTCCGCTAGGCTCCCCCGCGTCCTCACCGAAGATGCGGAAGGCATAGTGGGACTTGATGTCCGGCGTAGCCGTGTCACTGAACACGCTGAGGAGGTCCAGAAAGTCCTCAAAGCTCAAGCTGTCTCGGGCCGGGGAGGTGGAGAAGACCCTGCAGATACGCTCCCTGAAGGGGTTGGCCTAGGAAGAGAGCCTCCGTCAACGCCACAGGACGCAGCCTGGGTCGCACTCAAACCCCACAAGGACCGGAGGGGACAGGTCCCAGAACCCGCACCATGAGCGCAGGCTGGGGGGGGCGGGGGGGGAGAAGGTGACCAGTGCTTTTTCGAAGGCAGGGGGACCAGTGGCATTGCTGGGGTGGGGGCAGGGATGGCTACTGGGAATCCGAGGTTAACCCACAGGTAGGCCTAGGGGCAGAGAAGGAAGAGGGAGGCATCCTAAGCAAAGAGGACATTTCATTAAACACGTGTTGTGCCCTAGTCCGTTAGGGTCAGTGGACAGAGCGTCGGCCTGGGGACCAAAGGGTCCCAGGTTCGATTCCGGTCAAGGGCACGAACCTTGGTTGCAGGCTCCTCCCCTGGCCCGGGCCCCGGTTGAGGCGCGTGCAGGAGGCAACCAATCGATGTGTTCCTCTCACATCGATGTTTCTCCCTCTCCCTCCCCATCCCTTCTACTCTCCCTAGAATTCAATGGAAAAATATCCTCGGGTGAGGATTAACAAAAAAAAAAAATAGCCCTAGCTGGTTTGGCTCAGTGGATAGAGCGTCAGCCTGTGGACTTAAGGGTCCCGGGGTTCAATTCCGATCAAGGGCCCATGCCCAGGTTGCGGGCTCGATCCCCAGTAGGGGGCGTGCAAGAGGCAGCTGATCAGTGATTCTCTGATGTTTCTATCTCTCTCCCTCTCTGAAATCAATAAAATATATAAAAATTCATTCATTCATTAAAATAAACACCTGTTACAGGCACTAGGCCAAGCCCTTTGCATTTTCACAGCCCTCAGGAGAGGCAATCAGCCTCTGGAAGAGGGTTTCTCAAACTTGAAGGCGACTCAACTCCTCTTAAAGAACCAAACTTCTTTTGACGCGCCAAGAATGTGTTTCTAGAATCCCGATTTGAAAAACACCATTCCAGATCATTCCACCGGGTGATTTAGGTAAAGCCCTCGCCCCCGGGGACATTAGTGCTAAACAGAGGAAAGACCAGAATGGGACAGTGACTGCCTGACCGGGGGGGGGGTGGGAAGGGGGCTGGCACCTTGAGCTCTGGAAGGCTGAAGATCTGCTCCAGGGACACTCTGGCCTGCAGCGACTCCTCCATGCTCCGGAGCTCCTGGGGAAGCAGCTCACAGAACCGCCTGTGGGCTCTGGCACAAGCAGGGGAACCTGTTGGCCCACCTTCCTGTGTATATTACCCATCACACACCAGGTGAGGCGCCAGGCTACGCACAGAGAATTTCTGAGTTATCAGGCTTGATAAGCCAACGGGAGCTGCGTCCCAAGACCGTTACAGGCTGGGAGTTCGTTCTTGCAATGGTTATTTTCTGAAGACCTACTGTGCGCCGGGCCTTGAGCGCACAGTAGGTCCCCGAGGGGTGGAGAGGCTGGGGTGTACCGGAGCCAGAAGTTGGCTCAGATGAACTGGGAGGAATAAGCAAAACTCCCGGGATCGCCTGCTCCTCAAGGCCTCCCCCTCTTTTAAGCAGTTACCTGGTACTGAACTATCTCCTCCCCAGCACCACCTCCTCGCCACTGGGGTTACTTTAGCCAAGGGAAGCCCTGGCCACGAAGAGCGGGCAGGTGGCTGGAAAGGGAGTTCCAGCCCCAGTTCAAATCCTTTCTGGGGGTGTAACAGTCTTAGGCAAGTTGCCAGACTTTCTCCGGACCTGTGTCATTGTCCCCTCCCTCCCTCGGGAGGATTAAAGCAGGTAAATGCAGGCTGGTTTGCACCGTGCTTGGCACAGGGTAGGTGCTGAGGAAGCGTTAACGGTTCCTGTATTATTCAGGTAAGGTTGGGAGGAGGACCCACCCTCCCCAAGGACCGGGGCTGGAGGTTCTGTTATGCAGGAGTCAGGGGAGCGCAAGGTCCAAGGGCGCCCAACTTTGGCCGCAGACAGCACAGCTGGGCCCCCCACCCCCCAGCGTGGGCGGGGCGCAGCCCAGGCTCGAGGGCTGGGGCGCGCGGGACCCCGGTTCCGGCTCAGCCGCCGACCTCCAGCGGCCCCTGCCGCTCCCTCGAGGAGGCCTCAGTTTCCCCGTCGGTAAGACAGAGCCCCCCGAAGCCGTCTCCAAGAGGATCCCGGCGGCGAGGTTCAGAACAGCACTTACAGGAGGATCTCCTGCTTGGTCAGGAACGTCAGGTCCTGGAAGGCAGGCGGGACCGAGGTCAGCGGGCCGCCCGGAGGCGGAGGCCGAGCCCGCCCCGCCGCCCGCCCCGGGGCCCGTTCCCGAGCGCAGGCCCGCGCGCGAGCTCCCCGGGCCGCATCCCGCGCACCTGGTACTCGGCCAGCAGCTCCTTGGACAGGCGGCTGCCCGAGCCCCCCATCGCCGAGCCGCGCGCACAGTGCCGCCAACTCGTCTCGGGACGCCGGCAACTTTTTCACTTCCGCCCTCGGGCCGCGTCACCTCCCCGTCCCCGCGGCAACCGCCCCTGACGGCGGGGGGGCCCCCGCCCCGCCCCCGGGCCCGCCTCCTCCTTACAGCGCCCAGAAGTTCCCCGCGGGGTTCAGACGCCGGGTCCCCGCTCTGGGCGGTCCCAGGCGAGCTGGGGGCGTGGTTAGGGGCGTGGTCAAACCTCAGGCCCCGCCTCCTGGGCGGACGGGGCGGGCCACGCCGCGTGCGTGCGTGCGTGCGCGCGGGATGCGCATGCGCGGAGGACGCCGCGTCCTCGCTGCGCTGGGGCTGCAGCAGCTGCGGGTCGGTCGCGCGGAGCGTCCTCCTCGCCTGTAGTGAGCGGCGGCGGCGGCGGCGGCGGCGGCGGCGGCCTCGGTGAGGTCTGGTGAAGGCAGCAGGGAAGTCTGGGGCCAGGGGGGCCTGGGAACTCTCTGAGTGGCCATTGGCCGCCGCTGCCCCTGTGCCTGAGGACGGCTTTTGCATCCCGACGTCACCCCCCGGCCCCCGCCGCGCGTGTTGCAGCCCCCGCGTCGCCTCTGCAGACATCCCCGCACACTGACGGCCGGTGAGGCTGTTTCCTGACACCCACCGGATGCCAAACGCTGTGCGGAGTTACTTAGATTTTGGTTAGCAGCCCTGCAAGGTAGGTTCCCAAGTATCAATGCACGAATGAATGAATGAAACGGCGCTATTCCCAAGGGTGAGGATTCCAAGCTGCCGAGAGGGGGAGGTGGGAGTGAGATTATTTCTTTCGTTTTTCAGTTTTGCTGAGGTATCATTGACAGGTGCACTTGTAGGGATTAGTTCTTGATCCTTCCAATTTAATCTGCTGGCTGATCTGTAAAGTCTAAATGTGAGCGTGTCGATTAAAAAACAAAAACAAACAAACAAAAAAACTCGGGCCCCTGTTATCCGACTTCAGCTTCTCTCTGCCATCTCCTCAGGGCCTCTGTGGTTTAGCCATCGTGGGCACTCAGTTCCTCTTCCGGCTTGTCTTCACGGAAGCCTTTCCCGAGTCCCTGGACTAGAGTAGGAGTTTACACTCGCCGAGTTCCCAGTGCTTCTCCTGCACGGCATGTATCTGGCTTGCAATTTATATTTACTCGGGTGATGCCTGTTTCCCCCACTAGACTGTAAGCCCCATGAGCTATGAGAGGCATGCACTCCAGGACCTGATATGTGGCATTGGCTGAGTCAATGTTTACTGAGTGACTGTAGTTTGCCCAGCACTCAATGTGATTACCCTGGCTGGTTGGCTCAGTGGATAGAGCATGGGCCTGCAGACTGAAGGGTCCCAAGTTCGATTCCGGTCAAGGGCACATGCCTGGGTTCCAGTGGGGTGCATGCAGGAGGCAGCCAATCAGTGGATCTTATCTGTCATGTGCCCTGACTGGGAATCGAACCTCAACCTCCTGGTTCATAGGTTGATGCTCAACCACTGAGCTATGACGGCGTGGCTAATACCTGTTTTTAATTCAGCAAAAATATGTGCTAACCTACAGGATCATGAGTCATTTCTGTATTTCAAAATAGTTTACCAAAGGTGTATATTACTTTTGTAACCAGAAGAACAAGTCAAGGTTATTTGAAAATAAAAATAAAATCTCTGGAAATGGGGTAGCATCATGTGTTTTTTCCCCCCTCTGATGATTGTTTCAGGTCGGCCCATGGCTGTTTCAGCGGGTTCAAATGAAACTTCCTATTTGCTACCTCCAAACAGGGAGGACTGGGAGGAGCAAGGCATCCCTGACTTTGTCTATGGACAGAAGGAACTCACTCGGGAAGGGATTCAGTGGCCGAGGACCCCGCCCAGCCCCCCGGACACACTGCCTCTGTCTCGTTTTGACTCTGCGCTCTGCTCTGCCTGGAGACAGCGGATGGAGCTGGGGCTGTTCCGCTACTGCCTGGGGGAGCTGCAGACCCAGACGCTCCCTGGCCCCATGGGTTTCGTGGCTCAGCTGAATGTGGAACGAGGGGTGCAGAGGAGGCGCCCCCAGAACATCAGGAGCGTCAGGCAGGCATTTGACCCCGAAGAGTTTAACTTCAACAAGATCAGGCCGGGAGAAGTCCTCTTCCGTTTGCGCCGGGAGCCCGACCCCCCGGGGGTTCTCCAGCAAGAGGATATCCTCGTGATGATCAATGTGAGCCCCCTGGAGTGGGGCCACGTGCTGCTGGTGCCCGAGCCCGCCCAGGGGCTCCCCCAGCGCCTGCTGCCGGGCGCACTCCGGGCTGGGCTGGAGGCCGTGCTGCTGAGCTCACACCCGGGCTTCCGCGTCGGCTTCAACAGCCTGGGCGGCTTGGCCTCAGTGAACCACCTCCACCTGCACGGCTATTACCTGACCCACAGGCTGCCCGTGGAGGGGGCCCCAAGTGAGCCCCTGGACCCAGGGGGCCATTTGCACCTGCTCCGGGCTGTCCCGGCTCCCGGCTTCCTCTTTTACACCAGCGGGCCGGGGCCGGACTTAGAAGCCTTGATCAGCAGGGTGTGCCGAGCCACAGACTATCTGGCGGACCATGAGATCGCACATAACTTGTTTGTGACCCGGGGTGCACCCCCTGGGAAGGCTTCCTTTTCCTCAACCCTCACAGGGGTCCGGGTGATCCTCTGGCCCCGCAAGTCCAGCTTTGGGATAAAGGAACGGGAGGCGTTCAACGTTGCCCTTTGTGAGCTGGCCGGGCACCTCCCTGTGAAAACGCCCCAGGACTTCAGCAGCCTGACAGAGGCGGCCGCCCTGGCCCTCATTCAAGACTGTCTGCTGCCCCCAGCGCAGGCGGAAGAGGTACGGGCAGCACTGGTGACCTTGACGGCCCAGGAGGAGCAATGATTTGGGCATTTCCATGACGGCTCTCTCCCCTGTCATAGCCTCAGAGGAGGGATCAAGAACTGATAACAGTGGTCTCTTTCAAGAGGAGAGGCCTTGGAATAAATCGAATGAGTGAGCCCTCATGGATGTATCTGCTTCTTCCTTTCTTCTTGGGCCAGCCCCAGGAATGCCCAGCCTGTTGTTGGGAAGAGGGGAGGCACAAGAGTTATATACTCCTGCCGAAACCGGTTTGGCTCAGTGGATAGAGCGTCAGCCTGCAGACTGAAGGGTCCCGGGTTCCATTCCGGTCAAGGGCATGTACCTTGGTTGCAGGCACATCCCCAGTTGGGGGGGTGTAGAAGGCAGCTGATCGATGTTTCTCTCTCATTGATGTTTCTAACTCTCTATCCCTCTCCCTTCCTCTCTGTAAAAAAACAATAAAATATATATTTTTTAAAAAGAGTTATATACTCCTGAGTTTCTCTATGGACTTTACTTTTCTTTTTTTTTAAATATATTTTATTGCTTTTTTACAGAGAGGAAGGGAGAGGGATAGAGAGTTAGAAACATCGATGAGAAAGAAACATCGATCAGCTGCCTCCTGCACATCCCCCACTGGAGATGTGCCCGCAACCAAGGTACATGCCCTTGACCGGAATCGAACCTGGGACCCTTCAGTCCGCAGGCCGACGCTCTATCCACTGAGCCACACCGGTTAGGGCTGGATTTTCTTTTTCATTTCAAGTCTTACAAAAGTGATAGGTTATGTACCTCTGGCCTGGTGCCCCCACTTCCTCTGGTTTTTCCCCTCTGCTTGTTCCCCCTTTGCCTGCCACTGAGTGTTATTTCTTCATCTCTCCCTGCTCCATCCAGATGCCCTCCTTATAACACATTCTTCCCCTGCCTGGCTCCCTGGAATTCTCCTCCAGCCCTAGCAAACACAGCCGAGTACACCTCACAAACCTCGTCTAGTGTGAAAACAAATGGTACTCACGGCTTTAAAGGTACAGCTCCTCTTTTTTACTTATTTTTATTTTTTGTTAATCCTCACCCGAGGATATTTTTCCATTGATCTTTTAGAGAGACTGGAAGAGAGAGGAAAAGACAGAGAGAAACATCGATGTGAGAGAAAGACATCGATTGGTTGCCTCCTGCACACGCCCTGACCAGGGCCTGGGCCAGGGAGGAGCCTGCAACTGAGGTACGTGCCCTTGACCGGAATCGAACTTGGGAACCTTCGGTCTGCAGGCTGACGCTCTATCCACTGAGCCAAACCAGTTAGGAGGGCAAGGTACAGCTTCTCTTAATACCTCCATTTAACCGATGAAGAGATGGAGGTGGGCAGAGATTTAGTAACTTGTTTGAGGTCACACAGCTCATCAGTAGTGGAGTCGGGACTGCAGCACAGGCAGGCAGACACCAGAAGCTGACCTGGGACCAAGCACGTGTGATTGACTCTCCAGGTAGCGGCTGCTGTTACAGCGGCTCCCCTTAACAGTTCACTAGCCCGGATCTGAGGCTCAGGTCCCCAGGTGGTTGGCTCTCTATGCCCAGGCCTCTAGGAAAGAATTTTAGAGGTTTGAGTCCCAAAAGATATTATACACTGAGTGGCCAGATTATGATCTCTGAATGCATAATAATCTGGCCACTCAGTGTGTGTGTGTGTGTGTGTGTGTGTGTGTGTGTGTGTGTGTGTGTGTGTGTATCCGGTGCATGAATTCGTGCATGGGTGGGGTCCAGCCAGCCTGGCCAGGGGGAGGGGACATGGGCAGTTGGCCGGCCTGTCTGCTGGTCCAACTCCTGGTCGAGGGGATAATTTGCATATTAGCCTTTTATTGTATAGGATATACACTGAGTGGCCAGATTACTATGCGTTCAGAGATCATCATAATCTGGCCACTCAGTGTAGTCTCATTGGGATAAGGCAGAATATGTACTACAGCCCATCTCATAAGAAAAACATAACAAATTTAAATGTTTCCATTAATACGTTGAACATTTAAGTTTCTACCAAAAGTTTTGGTCGCCCTCATATTTTTGGCACTTGGCTGTCATTTTCGCTCAGTGCCTCTTCCTAAAACCCTCTGCACATACAGGCTTCACTCTATTTTGCTTGTTCACTCTCTGAAGGGTTTGCAGGTGACCATTATAGCAGAGCGGATTTTGTGTCCAAGGTGATGAGCCCAAATAGCAGATTTCCCCACTTATTCCCTAGGACAGTGGTCAGCAAACTGCGGCTCGCGAGCCACATGCGGCTCGTTGGCCCCTTGAGTTTTTAGCAAAGGCCAGCTTAGGAGTACCCTCATTAAGTTAATAACAGTGTACCTACCTATATAGTTTAAGTTTAAAAAATGTGGCTCTCCAAAGAAATTTCAGTCGTCGTACTGTTGATATTTGGCTCTGTTGGCTAACGAGTTTGCCAACCACTGGTCTAGGGCTAATGTAAGCCTATTCTGGCCCAAATAGGCCTTCCCATAAAAAAAAGGGGGGGAAGGGCCCTGACCGGTGTGGCTCAGTGGATAGAGCGTTGGTCTGCGGACTGAAAGGTCCCAGGTTCGATTCCGGTCAGGGGCATGTACCTTGGTTGCGGGCACATCCCCAGTTGGGGGTGTGCAGGAGGTGGCTGATTGATGTTTCTCTCTCATCGATGTTTCTGACTCTCTATCCCTCCCCCTTCCTCTCTGTAAAAAATCAATAAAAAATATTTTTTTTAAAAGGGGGGAGGGTTTTCTTTATGGCTGTACTTCTCAGCCATTTATATACTTTGTTCTCAAGAATGGAATTTATTTTTTTTTAAAATATATATTTTTTTATTTCAGAGAGGAAGGGAGAGGGACAGAGAAATAGAAATATCAATGACGAGAGAATATCATGGACCGGCTGCCTCCTGCACGCCCCACACTGGGGATCCAGCCCACAACCCGGGCATGTGCCCTGACTGGCAATCAAACCGTGACCTCCAGGTTCATAGGTCGACGCTCAAACCACTGAGCCATGCCGTCCGGGCAAGAATGGGATTTAGGTTGAAGCTTTTTCTAAAGTTGAGAATGGAACACAGAGGACCCTTTGTTCTCAGAGCCCTGGGCTTTGAGAGTGGTAGGAAGGGTTGATCGAATGGGGGCCTCTCTACCTCTTTGCTTGCTTTTTGATGAAGGGCCTCATGTACTAAGACATTTTGGATTTGAGTGAATGGGAAACCCTGAAGAGTTTTCAATGGGGGAGTAACATATGCACTGGTGGTCCATGAGGTCTAAAAGGTTGGCAACCGCTGCTTTAGCTGTATTGAATGGATGGATGGATGGAAGGATGGATGGATGGATCAATAGAATCAGGGAGGCCAGTGAAGAGTTTGGTGAATGGTGGAAATTCAGGCAAGAAATGATGGCTCAGGACCTAGAACAGTGCCTGGAATATTAGATATTTGTCAAAAGAGAAAAAAAAAAAGAGCCTGACTGGTGTGGCTCAGTGGATGAGCATCAACCCATGAACCAGGAGGTCATGGTTCGATGCTGGCCAGGGCACATGCCCAGGTTATGAGCTTGATCCCTAGTAGAGGGTGTGTAGTAGGCAGCCAATCAATGATTCTCATCATTGATGTTTCTATTTCTCCCTTTTCCTAACTCTCTCTCTGAAATCTATAAAAACATTTTTTTTTTTTTTTAAAGAGTGTCCTGGAAGGCAAAGGACTCCAAAGCATTTCAAAGAGAGGGTACTTGAGAGTGTCATATCCTGAAGAAAGATCAAGAAGTCTATGAGTCAGCCCTAGCTGGATTGGCTCAGTGGATAGACCCAGGGACTAAAGGGTCCTGAGTTCGATTCCAGTCAAGTCAAGGGCATGTACCTCGGTTGCGGGCACCTCCCCAGTGGGGGTTGTGCAGGAGGCAGCTGATCAATGTTTCTCTTTCATTGATGTTTCTCTCTATCCCTCCCCCTTCCTCTGTAAAAAATCAATAAATATATATAGCCGAAACCTGTTTGGCTCAGTGGATAGAGCGTTGGCCTGTGGACTCAAGGGTCCCGGGTTCGATTCCGGTCAAGGGCATGTACCTTGGTTGCGGGCACATCCCCAGTAGGGGGTGTGCAAGAGGCAGCTGATCGATGTTTCTCTCTCATCGATGTTTCTCTCTATCCCCCTCTCTTCCTCTCTGTATAAAACCATTAAAATATATTTTAAAAAAATATGTGTATGTATATGTAACAAAGGCAAGCAGAGTTGGCCAAATTCTGCCCTTAGCCTGGTGGTACAAGAAAGGGTAGGAGTGGGGTAGAGCCTACTGGCATTGAAGCCAAAGGACTACAAGTCCCATGATGCAGTCTGTCAGCTGCCACAGGAAGAGGGCCTCAGGCTAGGTGGCCCTTCCACTGCCAGCCAGCCCCTCACCCCCCCTTTCCCGGTGCACAGGATGGCCTCAGAACGCGCAGCCGAGTGGGTGTGGTTCCCAGGAGGCCCCGCCCCCAGAACGCTGCTCCAATGGGGGGGTCACTCGTGTCCATGGCGACAGTGGGCGGTGGCAGCCAGCTTGCGGAAGGAGCCACCACCGCCGGGATCTCGCCAACTAGGAGTGAACCCCGTGGGGAACGGGCGCCCCCTTGTGATCAGTGGGGACGGCACGTCCTGTGGAAGGAGCCAGGAGGCGGTCGGTCCCTGAGGCCCAGCCATGCCCAGGGAAGGAAGGGTGGACATGAGCGACCAGCTGAGCCCAGTCCCAGGCCACTAGGAGTGGACTCATCAGTCCCTCCGCTCTCCTCGGAACTCCCGGTGGGCAGAGTCCACAGGGGACTCCTCCTCTGCTGTCAGAACCTAAGAGGTCTTTAGCTAGCGGGTGCCTGGCCCTGGTGTGTACACATGGGGAAACTGAGGCCGGCCTAGCGGACCTTTGGGCGTACGCTCTGTTGTAAAAGCGAAGCCCGCCCCCCTCCTCCAGCCATCCCCCTTCCCATTCAAAAAAAAAAAAAAAACAACAAACGAAGTTATGGCATGGTGCTTGCCAGCTCTGTTCAGATCCTGCTGCACTTCAGTATGTGTGGAGTGACCTTGGATGGCTGGGGCTGGCCAGCGAGCCCAGCATTATCAGGGGGCATCCCCGGACCGCCCCCATTGCCTACTTGGAAACTGCCCGTTTTACAGTGGGATTGTTCTTGTTCCGGAGGTGCAGCCACATTCCCTTATCACACCAGGAAGGTCCTCAGGGTGGACTCCTATAGACCTTCCCAGGCGTGGAGGGAAGTCTGAATATATTTCATCCCCACCCCTGTCTCCCCCCTACCCCCCCAGAATCTAAAGGATGGAGCCAAGTCCCTCCAAAATCACTGAATCAGAGGAAGACTCTGGTGAAGAAGAGGAATCGGAGGAGTGTGATAATGGGGAAGTTA